>CAJQUN010000053.1:2403357-3057738 GCA_907163345.1 Haberlea rhodopensis | reverse complement strand
AACTACGGAATCAAAGGTACGTTTAACGTACGAGCATAGCCAGTTATAATATTGCAACTGTGAAATGCGTGGTATGTGGTAATTGCAATAAATGCATGTTGAAATGCATGGTGTATGGTACTTGTAATACATGGACAGTGAAATGTATACTATATGGTAATTGTGATAATGGAAATACGTTGGGAATTATATGGTGCCGCCTTGAGCGAGCAACGATTAAGATGTGTCACTGTTGAGCGACCATCGGTTATGACGCCGCTATTGTTGAGCGTGCGTGGGGTTAGAATGCCGCTATTGTTGAGCGAGCAATGAAATAGGAACATGGAATCATTGGTTAGATATATGTGATATCTACGATTAGGGGTGCTTATCAGACCAGGTCGATCCGGACCCGGTCCGAAATCGAACCGGTTAGTTCGGTCCGAAACCAGAACCGGACTAACCGGTCCCGAACAGGTCCGGAACCGGTTTGATACCGGACCGGATCGGTTCTATCGTTCCGGATCCGGTATCTTACCGGTTCCGGACCAAACGGATACGGTTCCGGATTGAACCGGATCCATTTAAAAAAAAAAAAATTCGATAAATCCTTTCCTTTTTTCCTTTTTTTTAAAAAAAAAAAAAAAGAAAAGAAAAATCTGGTTCTGGGTTGGAACCGGTCCAACCCGGAACCGGTGGAACCGAAACCGTATTCGATCCGGATCGGACCGGTTCCGCCCATAACGGGCCCGGAACCGGTCGGTTCTGGTCCGGACGGACGGTTCGAACCGGTAACCACCCCTATCTACGATCTTTTATACAATGATTTTACCATATTGATTATGGAACTGGCATAATAGAAATGGTATTAGTTAATCTATGTGGCGATTAACTGGCTTTGGGAATTTGATGAGTTTGGTTATTTTGAGAACAGGGACAATACAAGGGATCCCGGATGAGGATGATACCATCCAGGGAGTATCATTTAAATTCATGGCATTTACATTCTGTAAATTATAAACTGCAATATTATGATTATTGGATTGGTGGTATTGGTATGCTCACCCCGTGTGGGGGCTGTCTCTGTTGGGGCAGGTGATACAGGTGTGTAGCAGCAGCTATGGAGTTGAGCTCGGGCTGTTGATTAGAGGTACTTCCAGGATCGAGGAGGAGGTAGCAGAGCTGGTTGAATAAGTACATAGATCCAGATTGAGATCAAGTTGTGCTTGTGAGGTGCTTCTATGATTGAAGTACCAGTAACAGTATCTGGTAGAGTATTTATACATTAGATACAAGACTATTCATTGGGTGCTCTCATGTGAGTACGTTTTTACATGTATTGTCACACCCCAATTTGCAAAGATACCATTTATCATGTTTATAGAAATACTCTTTATAAAAATTTCAACAGCATCTCCTCTGTTTATATCACATCCGGATACAAAAATCAAAATCCATATCACCAGAAACACCATCATATATATATGAATCGCAATCACACAGACTCAAAAACCAAAATAAGATAATCGCATAGCCCAGCAGGTCGTCATCCATGTACAACAGATCTCAGAAACCCATAGGATCGCATCACCCTGCTCAGTAAGTCCAGATATCGGGCATCATCATGCTCACCTACAATGCATGAACTACATGAGCTAATGCCCAGTAAATAAAAATCATGCATGCTATGAAAATGACATGAGACATCAATAACATGTATACCAAGATGCATATTCGAAAATACATAACATTTTATCCAAACTCATATTTTTCCTGGGCCCCTTGACCCACCTACTATGCACCGGAACAGAGCTCTGAACAATATCAATAGGCACACAGCATAGGCACACAGCCAATAGAGTGGATTGATATAGTCGAATGGCCCATCCTCCCGTGACCCCAGAGGCACATCACCGAACAACCTCTGCGGTCACCCGAGAAGTATCCCACCCGCAGCATCAATCAAAAGAAGAATATCAGCAACTGGTCCATCCCCTCATGATTACCAAGGGCGCATCTCGAACATCCCTTTTAATCCTCTAAGGAGTATCACACCGATGTACTCAACATATCATATAAGTCTGTCTCGCAAACCTCGGTGACATAGCAGTAGTCAACAAAAATATTCCTTTTTTCTCAAAATAATGTCGTGCATGCGAGACATCAAATATACTCATGTATTATGCATGCACGTGCAAATGCAAATGAACAGTTAATTCAATGCAACAACAATTAAATATTTTGAACATCAAATAATACAATAATCATCTTATTCAAGCACCAACACAATTAATATCACAAGAAATACTATGTTCATGCATTGTAATTGCAGATGGATTTTTACTTACCTTTCACCAGTTGATATTGCTCGATTCCTAGGTAATAGACAGTCAATCTACACAATTCAAATATTTATTTTAACAAATAATTCATCACAGTTCATTTATGATCAACTATCTAAATTTAGTAATACATTTACACAATTTATTTCATCATATCGCTATTAGGATACTTATGTCATTATTTAAAATCCTAGCACCAATTTATTGAATTTCGAAGTTATAATATTAATTTTAACATTAAAATTCCTACAAACTTGAAATTACAACATAATCTAAAAATTCTTGTCAAATATTGTTTATAATCATCTAATCTATCACCTACATTAATTTCATAATTTTCTAGCAATACTAAAAATTTAGGCTTTTCATAAACAGTAGAAATAGGAAGAGAAAAGTACCTCAAATCGAAGCTAATAATTCGAGGATACCGAATATATAATTTATTTGAAGTTTTGATAGCGTTACGGAGTCCGAAAAATCAAAGAAACCATGAAACCTCTTCTTTCTTCTCTCTGCCGTGCGTTCTGTCCGTGTCTCTCTAATGGAATATGTGGTGTGCGTATATATTATGTATAAGTCGGTTAACATATTAATTGTTTATTATGTATTTTTTGTTTTATATTTTATTTACTATTATTATTTGAATCAATATACCCATACAACTTGGACATGAATTCGGGCATTGGAAAACCCGAGATAGCCATTATGGTCTGAAGGAAAGTTCTATATTTATGTCTTATCTTTCATTTGGCTTTAGAATAACTTGATTCTGATTTCGGACGAGAAAGTTATATATAATCTACCTAAAATGATACACTTCAAAATTAATTTTCCCTTCCTCTAATAGTTTTCGGCAAAAACTCAAAACATGAAAGTTGTAGCTCTACGAGTTATCTTTTTAATAAAATTGATCTCGTCGTATTTCGGCGAATATTTATGCCAGTTTTACTAGTATTCATGACAGTCTAACACATATGTTAAGCATAGATGCAAGTATTAGACTCGGGTATTACATTCTCCCCCTCCTTACAAAAAATTTCGTCCTGAAATTTTGATTTCGCCATAAAGCATTAACCAAACCAACTAAATGATTTTCAATGAACTTTAAGTTGCCTCTATAATTTCGCACATTCTTACTTGAATTCATTTAATTAAGTCACCATTTTCATCTTAAGTTACAAGGTTTTTGCCAATTAACTTGCATTTGTACTCTTCAAGCATACTTGTACTTCATTTCCCACTCAGCATCATGATTTTGGCTCTTTGATTATAATTAAGGATCTTCTGTTTAATCTTAAGTTTAGCAATTAATATATCCATAGCTTTGCTAATCCAACTATCCATTTCTCTTCTCGGTACAACAATGAAGGTTAAGATTTTGATAAAAGTATAAGACAATAGTCCACTAAGACAAGTAAATTACTTTGTTGAATCAAAGTCGCAATACTCGCTTAACTACTCCGTATTTAACTTAGGAAATTACACGGATTATAAGGCTTCCCAATTAAGAATTGATAATAATACATATATAATAAATGATTCAAGACCATGCAATTAGCAATATGCTATAGTTCAAGCTTCCTGGTTGATATCTTTAACTATAAATGAATGGCAACTACGTTGTAATAGAGAACACTTGAGTTGTTCATTTCATGTATACACAAAATAAAAATCCGATTTGTGATCCGTAAACACTATATCTCCTTCGAACATTGCATCAAACACTTGGCTAGCCCCCATTCATTCATTCTTTTCCATTTTAAAGTTAAGCAGTATGTTATTATCTTTACCATTCTGCACTAGCAAGTAATACATTGAAAATAAACAAAGTTAGGAAACATATAAAACATGACATGATAAAATAAAACTTACTGGCATGGTTGTGCTCCACGAGTTCTAAGCCCGTGTACATTGACAGTCTACAGAACCAAAGCCATGCTCTGATACCACTTAATGTCACACCCCAATTTGCAAAGATACCATTTATCATGTTTATAGAAATACTCTTTGGAAAAATTTCAATAGTGTCTCCTCTGTTTATATCACATCCGGATACAAAAATCAAAATCCATATCACCAGAAACACCATCATATATATATGAATCGCAATCACACAGACTCAAAAACCAAAATAAGATAATCACATAGCCCAGCAGGTCGTCATCCATGTACAACAGATCTCAGAAACCCATAGGATCGCATCACCCTGCTCAGTAAGTCCAGATATCGGGCATCGTCATGCTCACCTACAATGCATGAACTACATGAGCTAATGCCCAGTAAATAAAAATCATGCATGCTATGAAAATGACATGAGACATCAATAACATGTATACCAAGATGCATAATCGAAAATACATAACATTTTATCCAAACTCATATTTTTCCTGGGCCCCTTGACCCACCTACTATGCACCGGAACAGAGCTCTGAACAATATCAATAGGCACACAGTCATAGGCACACAGCCAATAGAGTGGATTGATACAGTCGAATGGCCCATCCTCACGTGACCCCCAGAGGCACATCACCGAACAACCTCTGCGGTCACCCGAGAAGTATCCCACCCGCAGCATCAATCAAAAGAAGAATATCGGCAACTGGTCCATCCCCTCATGATTACCAAGGGCACATCTCGAACATCCCTTTTAATCCTCTGAGGAGTATCCCACCGCTGTACTCAACATATCATATAAGTCTGCCTCGCAAACCTCGGTGCCATAGCAGTGGTCAAAAAATTATTTCCTTTTTTCTCAAAATAATGTCGTGCATGCCAGACATCAAATATACTCATGTATTATGCATACACGTGCAAATGCAAATGAACAGTTAATTCAATGCAACAACAATTAATATTTTGAACATCAAATAATACATATGTATCACCTTATTCAAGCACCAACACAATTAATATCACAAGAAATACTATGTTCATGCATTGTAGTTGCAGATGGATTTTTACTTACCTTTCACCAGTTGATATTGCTCGATTCCTAGGTAGACAGTCAATCTACACAATTCAAATATTTATTTTAACAAATAATTCATCACAGTTCATTTATGATCAACTATCTAAATTTAGTAATACATTTACACAATTTATTTCATCATATTGCTATTAGGATACTTATGTCATTATTTAAAATCCTAGCACCAATTTATTGAATTCGAAGTTATAATATTAAATTTTAACATTAAAATTCCTATAAACTTGAAATTACAACATAATCTAAAAATTCTTGTCAAATATTGTTTATAATCATCTAATCTATCACCTACATTAATTTCATAATTTTCTAGCAATACTAAAAATTTAGGCTTTTCATAAACACTAGAAATAGGAAGAGAAAAGTACCTCAAATCGAAGCTAATAATTCGAGGATACCGAATATATAATTTATTTGAAGTTTTGATGGCGTTACGGAGTCAAAAAATCAAAGAAACCATGAAACCTCTTCTTTCTTCTCTCTGCCGTGCGTTCTGTCCGTGTCTCTTAATGGAATATGTGTGTGCGTATATATTATGTATAAGTCAGTTAACATATTAATTGTTTATTATGTATTTTTTGTTTTATATTTTATTTACTATTATTATTTGAATCATATACCCATACAACTTTGGACATGAATTCGGGCATTGGAAAAACCGAGATAGCCACTATGGTCTGAAGGAAAGTTATATATTTATGTTTTATCTTTCATTTGGCTTTAGAATAAATTGATTCTGATGTCGGACGAGAAAGTTATATATAATCTACCTAAAAATGATACACTTCAAAATTAATTTTCCCCTTCCTCCGGTAGTTTTCGGCAAAAAACTCAAAACATGAAAGTGGTAGCTCTACGAGTTATCTTTTTAATAAAATTGATCTCGTCGTATTTCGGCGAATTTCGGCGAAGATTTATGCAGTTTTACTAGTATTCATGACAGTCTAACACATATGTTAAGCATAGATGCAAGTATTAGACTCGGGTATTACATGTATATGAAATGTATAAATGGGCATGGTTTTCTCTCTTCATTTATGGTTTGCATGCAATTAAATACGAAATTGCTAAATGAACTGAGAGTATGTTAGTGTATTATTAGGGTGCATGCTATGAAAGTGGCTTCGGTTGGGGAAGTTGAATATTATGGGGTTCTAATGCATGAAATTTTATAGATGGTATATGATCTTATACTTGTATATGGCTTCCTTCCCATGATAATATGATTGTATGCACTAATGGCATGGATTAATACACTAATAACGGGTTAAGGGCACAGGGGTCCTTACAACAATAGCAGGTAAAATGAGGCAAAAACCAAATTCACACTGATTTATTTCTAGAAAGTTTGAATATGTTGTAATCTTTCTATGTCCCCACTTCTTCTACCGAATGGAATGATTTCAGTGAAAGACTTTGATTTATACAACTATTTGTGCAAACACACTCTAGTCGGACATTCCACATCCTACTGGAACTCTTGGCATATCAGCAAACATATTGATTACTGCCTATATGCGAATACTTTGTGTAGACAATATGTCCCATCTCTTTACAATTAAGCTCACTGGGTAGAAAGTATAGAGTGTTCACGTCACATAAATGACCATACAATCATATATTACTTTCAACGATGGTACATGTTTTGATAGTGCTTTCTACTAACTGATATTCTGACAAGTTACACATGGATCAATCTCTCTGAATTATACTTCTGATAGATGGTCGAGATCGTCCATCTTCTTTTTTAAAATCTTTAAGTGTGTAACAATAAATAGCCTTGACAACTGTAGGGTCTTCCTACCTTAATATCATTTAGTACACATAAATTGGACAGAACATGCATTTATAACCTCTTAAGGGTTCCGGTTGTAGCTTGAGCTAAGGAGATTACAGGCCAAAATAAAATTTCCAAAAGCTATTTAATTACATTCCCATTAATGAATGTTAAAGCTATAGATTTACACTACTCCTAGAGTAGAGACTATCAAAATCCTGCATCCTACATTCATCTTGCTTCCTTTAGCTCACCTCCTCAACCCGACCCTAGGCCCTTGGTCCAAAAGTGTACCTACAGGGATAACACATCATGAGCATATACATATTTACTTAACATTATATCAAAAGCATACAGTAATGCATAACATCCTAGTAAGTAAAGGTTATTGGTCGTCCTTCGACTTCCTTTGTTATCCCTGACTCTTATTCATATATTAGGGCGTCTTACCCCGTTGTATGGCATCTTACCATATCATAATCATCGTGTGGCATCTTACCACGTGGGCATCTTACCCAATCATATGGCGTCTTACCATATCATAACCATTGCGTGGCATCTTACCACGGGGCATCTTACCCACTCGCATACTTTGGGTGGCATCTTACCACGCGGGCGTCTTACCCAATCATACACGTCGTATGACCTTATCATAAACTTCATCATCATAGATGTCATCATAAACATCATCATCATAAACATCATCATAAGCATCATCATCGTAACATCATCATAAGCATCATCATCGTAACATCATCATAAGCATCATCATCGTAACATCATCATAAGCATCATCATAATAAATATCATCATAGACATCATCATCATAAGATCATCTTAAACATCATCATCGTAAACATCATCTTAAACATCATCATCGTAAACATCATCATAATATGTAAGGGTATGGTTTACCGTCCGATGCTCGTACGTCTCTTACGTACCTTAATTCCAAAAGAAGGAGAAGTCGTAGAACTTTATCTCCTTGAAGTCGTGGGTACCTGGGACGGTTCTACATAACCATACAAATTGATATTAGAAGCTAAATTAGTCCAATATCCAAAAATCCCACATAAATATCAAAAATCCATCTTTTTACAGCTCGCGATCGATCGCTGCCCAGGCGCGATCGATCGCGAGATCGCACTGGACGAGGGGCAAAAATTCTCTTCTTGGCGATCGATCGCCACTTTTGGCGCGATCGATCGCCAGCCTCGCCGATCGATCGCCCAAAAGTGGCGATCGATCGCCAAATGCTACTGGCGGACACTGGAGGCTCGCGATCGATCGCCAAGAACGGGCGATCGATCGCCGAGTGCTGTACTCCGAAATTTCGCCATTAATGCTCATTTTTCAAGCTCCTCTTCATGCCACCCAAAACCAAAATTCCTCACAACTTCAATAACATCATAACCCACTAAAACCCACATAAAACACTTCAAAAATCATACCCCAACCATAAACAACACATACCCAAACAAACCCACATAAAACATCAAAAACTTAACCCATTTCAACACCAAACATCATAAAACTTATAGGAATGGTTCCATACCTCTTGTAGGCTCCAAATCCTAGCAAAGATCACACAAACAAAGTTTTTTGTGGAACTTTCCTTCTCCTCCTTTGGTGGAACTCGAAAATGGGTAGGGTTTGGGGTTGGGAAGTGATTTTGGGGATTTTTAAAAGGTGAAAGGTAAAGTGGGGGTTAAAGTGATGGGTAGAGGATTTAAAAAGGGGTTGCTTTAACTTAATTAAAAATTGTACCCCAAACTTAACATGATGTATAAAATGCTCCAACATAGTATTTTAAAAGCATTTTACAAAAATGCTCCAAACTTCATCTAAACTCACATCCTCCTCATATTAATAATTAACACAATTAAATCATGTTAACATCTTAATACCCAACACATAAATCCATCAACACATGATACATCATATAAACATAATTAATGCCTTACTTGCAATTAATTAATTTCGGGACATCACATTACTCCCCTACTTACAAGATTTCGTCCTCGAAATCGCATGCACTTACCCAAAAGAAACTAAACTTAAATCATACCAGAAAATAGTTCCGGGTAATGCTGCATCATATGCCGCTCCGTCTCCCACGTAGCCTCCTCGACACCCCGACGATCCCACTGAACTTTGACCATCGGTATAACTTTACTTCGTAGTCTGCGATCCTCACGATCCAGAATTCTGACCGGTCGTTCAACGTAGGATACATCTGAGTCCAACTGCACTTCAGTAGGCTGTAACACATGAGACGGATCTGGCTCATACTTTCTCAACATAGAAACGTGGAAGACATCATGAATTCCAGATAAAGACGGCGGTAGAGCCAATCGGTAAGCCAAAGTGCCGATACGCTGTAATACCTCATACGGTCCAACATACCTCGGGGATAACTTCCCCCGCATACCAAATCGAACAACACCCCTGAAGGGTGAGATTTTCAAGAAGACCTTGTCTCCTACTTGAAATTCTAGCGGCCGTCGCCGCTTATTTGCATAGGCTGCTTGCCTATCTTGGGCCGCTTTCATCTTTAAGCGTATCATCTTAATCTTTTCCTCCATGTCCTTAATCATATCCGGTCCTCCGACCGCTTTATTCGTCAAGTCCTCCCAATACAGCGGTGACCTACATCGTCGTCCGTAAAGAGCTTCAAAAGGGGCCATTTGAATGCTCGCCTGATAGCTGTTATTGTAGGAGAACTCTACCAGTGATATAGACTCTTGCCACGGAGTATCAAACTCCAAAATACATGCCCTCAGCATATCTTCGAGCGTCTGTATAGTACGCTCCATTTGGCCATCTGTCTGAGGGTGATAAGCTGTACTCAGTCTCACCTCGGTGCCCAAAGCTGTCTGGAGACCCTCCCAGAAATGAGAAGTAAACCTTGGGTCTCTGTCAGACACGATCGAGACTGGAACCCCATGCAACCTCACTACATCCCGTACATACAATTGGGCCATCTTTAAATACGTGAAAGTCATACTGTAAGGGATGAAATGAGCCACCTTCGTCAGCCTATCCACGATCACCCAGATCGCATCAAATCCAGAGGCCGACCTTGGCAAGTGGGTCACGAAGTCCATAGATACATGCTCCCACTTCCACTTAGGTACCTCCAAGCTCTTCAGCTCGCCACCAGGCATCTGCCTTTCTGCCTTTACTTGTTGGCAGATTAAACATCTCTTAACAAAACTGATCACATCACGCTTCATGCGTCTCCACCAGAATTGACCACTCAGGTCCTTGTACATCTTTCTTCCTCCGGGGTGGATACTGAATCGGCTACTATGAGCCCGTTCTAAAATTCCTTTACGTAACTCTGGTGTATCTGGGACTACCCATCGGTTGCCCAGTCTTAATGAATCATCTTCAGCCACTCTAAACTTTGTTGGCTGACCTCGAAGCACTATCGATGACCATCTCTGAACTTCATCATCTGACCTCTGGGCTTTCCTGATAGCCTCAAATATGTCTGGCTCGGCCAATAAGGTCGACACTTGCACCGACGACGTGTCCACAGCAAAGTCATAGCCCAGGTGGCAGTAAGAGGTCATCATCGCTGATAAACACATAACGTCCTCAGCAGTATTCTTCACCTTCCGACTTAAGGCGTCTGCTATCAAATTTGCTTTACCGGGATGGTACTCAATTTCACAGTCATAATCCTTGAGCAAATCCATCCATCTTCTTTGACGCATATTCAGTTCAGCCTGAGTGAATAGAAACTTTAGGCTCTTATGGTCCGTAAAAATGGTAAACGTAGTACCGTAAAGATAATGACACCAAATCTTTAAGGCGAAAATGATAGCCGCCAGTTCCAGATCATGGACTGGGTATCTGGTCTCATGAGGCTTCAAATATCTCGAAGCATAGGCTACCACTTGTCTGTCTTGCATCAATACACAGCCCAAACCCTGCAATGATGCGTCTGTGTACAAGGCAAACCTCTTATCCTTAGACGGAATCACCAACACTGGAGCTGTCGTCAAACGACGCTTCAATTCTTGGAAGCTTTCCTCACAAGCTTCGGACCAAAAGAATGGGACTTCTTTCTGAGTCAGCTGTGTCAATGGCTTAGCGATCTTAGAAAATCCCTCGACAAAACGTCGGTAATAACCTGCTAAGCCAAGAAAACTCCGTATCTCGGGTACAGAAGTGGGTGCTGCCCACTCCATCACAGCTTCAATCTTCCTGGGATCCACAGATATCCCTTGGCTAGATATGACATGGCCTAGGAATACCACGCTGTCCAACCAGAACTCGCACTTGCTAAGCTTTGCATACAACTGATGATCCCTGAGGATCTGAAGTACTGTCCTCAAGTGCCGTACATGATCTTCTTCGGTCCGAGAGTAGATGAGTATATCGTCAATGAAAACTATGACGAATTGGTCCAAAAATGGCTGGAACACCTTGTTCATCAAACTCATGAAAACAGCCGGGGCATTCGTCACCCCAAAAGGCATGACTAGGAATTCATAGTGCCCATACCTAGTCCTGAAGGCTGTCTTCTGAACATCCTCTTCTCTTACTCGAATCTGATGGTACCCCGACCTCAGATCGATCTTACTGTAGAGCCTCGTACCCTGCAACTGATCAAACAAATCATCGATCCTCGAGAGTGGGTACTTATTCTTCACTGTAGCTTTGTTCAGTTGTCTGTAATCGATGCACAAACGCATCGAACCATCTTTCTTCTTCACAAATAAAACCGGTGCTCCCCATGGTGATACGCTAGGGCGTATATAGCCTTTATCAAGGAGCTCTTGCAACTGAATCTTTAATTCCCTTAGCTCCGCTGGTGCCATCCTATAAGGGGCACCAGAAATGGCAGACGTCCCCGGTAATAATTCAATCCCAAACTCGACCTCTCTCGTCGGTGGGAATCCGGGAATCTCCTCCGGAAAGACATCGGGAAACTCCGCCACTACGGGCACATCCTCAACTTTTACTTCTTCTTTCTTTTTCGTAACATCAACGGCATATATGAGATAGCCTGTATGGCCTCGTTCCAATAACTGTGCCATCTTGACAGCAGATATCAATGGAATCTTTGAGCGAGAACCATCCCCATAGAACGTCCATGGAATTCCCATATCAGATTTGAACCGTACTGTCCTCTGCCTGCAGTTCACAACTGCCTGATACCTGTTCAGAACATCGATGCCCAGAATGCAGTCAAAATCTGACATTCCCAGAACAATCAAATCTGACCTTAGTTCTTTATCCTCAAAATAAATGAGGCCATTGTAGACGATCCGATCAGTAATCATACTTCTTCCAGCGGGGGTCGAGACTATAAGAGGCGTGGGCGACGGAGAAGTGCATATGTGGTGTCTTTCCACAAAACTTGTTGACACAAAAGAGTGTGACGCACCTGTGTCGATCAATATAAAAGCAGGGTGCGTAAATAAAAGACACGTACCCGCTATAACCTCCTCCGGAGCCGCTGAAGCCTGCTCCCTTGTCAGTGCATAGACTTGTCCTTGAGGTGGCCCCATGGGCTGACCTCCATGATGACGCGGCACAAATGGGGGTCTGTGCTGTGCTGTCCTATCCGCAGGCCTCCCCGCAGGACCCTGTTGACTTCCCCTGTTGGGACACTGTCTAGCAAAGTGGCCCTTGTCGCCACAAACATAGCACCCTACACATTCTTTCGTCAGATGTGGTTGCCCACAAAGAGTGCATTGGATCTTCCCGGATCTGTCTCCCTGAGACTGCCCCCTTCCAGATGGGGCATCACCCCTACGGTTTCCTTTCCATCTATTGTCAGACCTCTTACCACTGAACCTTGACGCCGATGAGTTCCCCCTTGACTTGAACTGATCACTCCTTGGCTTCAAATTATCCGGAGTGGATTTCTGAGAGGGTGCCGACGGTGGTACAACATCAGGGTAAGCACCCACTCTTAGTTCGGCCAGCTCGGCCCGTGAGAGTGCATCGTCAAAACAAGTAGGGCCATAAGTGATCACCCTATCGTATAGCTCCGGCCTCAAACCTTTCATGAAATTCCTCATCTTTGCTTGCGTGCTCGTGGCAATGTGAGGCACATATCTGAGCAAGGAGCAAAACTGAAGAGCATAATCTGACACTGACATATTACCTTGCTTGAGGTGAGTGAATTCATCTTCCTTAGCCTGTCGTGCTGCAGCCGAGAAGTAACGGTTCAGAAAGCGAGTTCGAAACATTTTCCAGTTAACTTCATGACCTTGAGCCTCTTGCTCTACCACAGTGGTCTTCCACCACATTAGCGCCTTCTTGGCCAATTGGAACTCCGCTAACCGTATCCATGCTGTCTTCGCACATGGGGCTGCCACAAAGATCTGCTCTATTCTTTCTAACCATTCCTCAGCTTGTTCCCCTGTTTCGGTTCCTTCAAAGGTTGGGGGTCGGTAAGCAAGAAACTGAGTTAAGCTTAGCTCCCCTGGCAACAACTGTTGTTCGGCCGGTTCATCATCAAAAGCTGGCGGGGGTAGGGGATTCGTACGCCCCGCACTTGCATTGACGCTCACTACGTCGCCTACCTCCACATTTGCTGCCATACTGCAACACAAGGGTTAACAACAAGATCCAAAAGCAGTTCGTATAAGACTTCGTTAGATAAACAAAACATGTTAGCACAACATCATGTACTTCATATGCAACTTATGCACAAAACATGTTCGAAAGTAAGCACCTAGCTAACTTATTGCTAAGGCTACCCTTCACTCATCCCCGGGTTATCTAACCACTGCTCTGATACCACTAATGTAGGGTCTTCCTACCTTAATATCATATAGTACACATAAATTGGACAGAACATGCATTTATAACCTCTTAAGGGTTCCGGTTGTAGCTTGAGCTAAGGAGATTACAGGCCAAAATAAAATTTCCAAAAGCTATTTAATTACATTCCCATTAATGAATGTTAAAGCTATAGATTTGCACTACTCCTAGAGTAGAGAATATCAAAATCCTGCTTCCTACATTCATCTTGCTTCCTTTAGCTCACCTCCTCAACCCGACCCTAGGCCCTTGGTCCAAAAGTGTACCTACAGGGATAACACATCATGAGCATATACATATTTACTTAACATTATATCAAAAGCATACAGTAATGCATAACATCCTAGTTAAGTAAAGGTTATTGGTCGTCCTTCGACTTCCTTTGTTATCCCTGACTCTTATTCATATATTAGGGCGTCTTACCCCATTGTATGACATCTTACCATATCATAATCATCGTGTGGCATCTTACCACGTGGGCATCTTACCCAATCATATGGCGTCTTACCATATCATAACCATTGCGTGGCATCTTACCACGGGGCATCTTACCCACTCGCATACTTTGAGTGGCATCTTACCACGCGGGCGTCTTACCCAATCATACACGTCGTATGACCTTATCATAAACTTCATCATCATAGATGTCATCATAAACATCATCATCATAAACATCATCATAAGCATCATCATCGTAACATCATCATAAGCATCATCATCGTAACATCATCATAAGCATCATCATCGTAACATCATCATAAGCATCATCATCATAAATATCATCATAGACATCATCATCATAACATCATCTTAAACATCATCATCGTAAACATCATCTTAAACATCATCATCGTAAACATCATCATAATATGTAAGGGTATGGTTTACCGTCCGATGCTCGTACGTCTCTTACGTACCTTAATTCCAAAAGAAGGAGAAGTCGTAGAACTTTATCTCCTTGAAGTCGTGGGTACCTGGGACGGTTCTACATAACCATACAAATTGATATTAGAAGCTAAATATAGTCCAATATCCAAAAATCCCACATAAATATCAAAAATCCATCTTTTTACAGCTCGCGATCGATCGCTGCCCAGGCGCGATCGATCGCGAGATCGCACTGGACGAGGGGCAAAAATTCTCTTCTTGGCGATCGATCGCCACTTTTGGCGCGATCGATCGCCAGCCTCGCCGATCGATCGCCCAAAAGTGGCGATCGATCGCCAAATGCTACTGGCGGACACTGGAGGCTCGCGATCGATCGCCAAGAACGGGCGATCGATCGCCGAGTGCTGTACTCCGAAATTTCGCCATTAATGCTCATTTTTCACGCTCCTCTTCATGCCACCCAAAACCAAACTTCCTCACAACTTCAATAACATCATAACCCACTAAAACCCACATAAAACACTTCAAAAATCATACCCCAACCATAAACAACACATACCCAAACAAACCCACATAAAACATCAAAAACTTAACTCATTTCAACACCAAACATCATAAAACTTATAGGAATGGTTCCATACCTCTTGTAGGCTCCAAATCCTAGCAAAGATCACACAAACAAAGTTTTTGTGGAACTTTCCTTCTCCTCCTTTGGTGGAACTCGAAAATGGGTAGGGTTTGGGGTTGGGAAGTGATTTTGGGGATTTTTAAAAGGTGAAAGGTAAAGTGGGGGTTAAAGTGATGGGTAGAGGATTTAAAAAGGGGTTGCTTTAACTTAATTAAAAATTGTACCGCAAACTTAACATGATGTATAAAATGCTCCAACATAGTATTTTAAAAGCATTTTACAAAAATGCTCCAAACTTCATCTAAAATCACATCCTCCTCATATTAATAATTAACACAATTAAATTATGTTAACATCTTAATACCCAACACATAAATCCATCAACACATGATACATCATATAAACATAATTAATGCCTTACTTGCAATTAATTAATTTCGGGGCATCACAACAACGATTATTCGCTAGATACATTAAGATGTTCGTTGGAAAACACATGTATGATAATTTTTTATTCTTTTATTTTCTCTCACTTTCCAATGGTCATTTTTATTTTGTTGGCTATCTGCGACTCAGCTGTTCTTTGACCTTGTTGGTAAGCCTTCTGACATGAGTCCGCTGGTGATAATTCATCTGGTACTTGCTGATGATAACTCTGTTGGTCTTTGTTTCTTTCTGCTCTGTGGATTACTCAACTGGTATTCGCATGTATCAATTAAGTTGAATATTTACGTTATTTATTCTGTTTAACGACGTAAGTTGGATTCAATTCTACTGGTCGGTCAACTAGTATGCTCTTGTTAAGCGCTGTTAGCTACTATGCTGACCCATGCATAGATTAATCCTCGGCTAGCGCGAGAGATTAATATTGTTTAGCTGGACTCTCATTAGCTAGTCTGAAATGTTTGATCGGAATTGTTGATGATTCTGTTAGTTTGAATTCACTGGATTGAGTTTATACCAACTCTGTTGTACACTCTGCCGGTTGACAATTTTGTTACACTTGATAACTTTATTAGTAACATAATTAACAAATAGTTTTGCTAGTATCAAAACTAGGATTAGTAGGGTTCACATAACCCAACAAATTTTGCCACTTACGTGAAATTCCCGACTTTATTATCCATTATTATTAAGTGTGAGGTCTTAGATTCTTTACTATTTAACAAAAATATTTTTACCAATTATGAAACTCATAACCCCTAAAACAACAGAAAAGATAAATATTTAAAAATATGAAACATACATAAAGTAATTTATTTTAAAAATAAAAACTCAAAACTGTTTAATAAAATAAAATAAAACTATTTTTTATTTAAAACTATTTTTTTTATTTAAAACTATTTAAAATATTATTCTATTTAAATATTTGCAATATATAAAAAAAATAGTGAATCAGAAAGATGGCAAATTTAAATAAATAATAAAAAAATTAAAAAATAAGAAAAAAATTATTTATTGTTCTAGCATGAATAGCGACCCGGGTTCCCGTTTCTCTCTCTTGGTGCATAATTGCGATCCCAAATCACGATTCATGCTAGAACCGTAAATAATTTTTATCTTATTTTTAATTTTTTTTTTATATTATTTGTTTGCCGCTATCTTGCTGAAATATTACTTTACATCTCGAGTTCTCCAATTCCTAAAGGCGTCAAAAGTTAAAACAAGGGAAATTTACATTTAAATATTTTTACCAAACAAGTTTTTAACATAAATCTTCATTTTTAAAAAGTGTACAAATAAATGCATGGAGGATAAATATATTTTCACATAAGTCCATTTTCCAAACTTTGTTTCAAAAAGTTTTTTTTTCATTCCATAAATACCCTTACTTCATGCGTTCTCACTCCTACTTTTTGCATACTCTCTCCTCCTTTTTCAATTTTATATACTATTTTTGAAACCTAATGTTTGCATTCTTTTTGCTACTTTTGGCATTCTCTCTCCTCTATTTGCCATTAATATTTTTTTAAAAAATGATATTTACGATTGCCATGAAAATTTAAAAAATAATCGACGCATGTAAATTATAACTGGTACAAAATTATAATTGTACATGTAAATTATAATTGATGCATGTAATTTTAAATGTTGGATCGAAATCATAAGATGCATATAAATTATAACTGGTGCATGTAATTATAACTGGTGCGTATAATTATAACGGGTGCGTGTAATTATAACTGATACATGCAAATTATAACTGATGCATGTAATTATAACAGGTGCATGTAAATTATAATTGTTGCTTGCAAACTATAACTGGTGCATGTAATTATAACTGGTGCATGTAAATTATAGCTCGTGCATGTAATTATAACTGGTGCATGCAAATTATAACTGGTGCATGTAATATTAACTTGTGCATGTAAATTATAACTGGTTCATTCAAATTATAACTGGTGCATGTAATTATAACTGGTGCATGTAAATTATAATGGGTGCATGTAATTATAACTGGTGCATGTAAATTATAACTGTTGCATGCAAATTATAACTGATGCATGTAATTATAACTTGTGCATGTAATTTTAACTGGTGCATGTAAATTATAACTGTTGCATGCAAATTATAACTGGTTCATGCAAATTATAACTAGTGCATGTAGTTATAACTGGTGCATGTAAATTATGACGGTGCATGTAAATTTTAACTGATGCATGTAATTATAACTGGTGCATGTAAATTATAACTGGTGCGTACAATTATAACTGGTGCATTTAAATTATAACTGGTGCATGTAAATTATAACTGGTGCATGCAAATTATAAATGATGCATGTAATTATAACTTGTGCATGTAAATTATAATTGGTGCATACAAATTATAACTGGAGCATGTAAATTATAACTGGTGCATGTAAATTATAACTGGTGCATGTAAATTACAACTGGTGCATGTAATTATAACCGGTGCATGTAATTATAACTGGTGCATGCAAATTATAATGGGTGCATGTAATTATAATTGGTGCATGTAAATTATAACTGATGTATGCAAATGATAAATGGTGTATATAATTATAACTAGTGCATGTAAATTATAACTAGTGCATGTAATTATAACTGGTGCATGTAAATTATAACTGTTGCATGTAACTGGTGCATGCAAATTATAATGGGTGCATGTAATTATAACTGGTGCATGTAACTTATAACTTGTGCATGCAAATTATAACTGGTGCGTATAATTATAACTGGTGCATGTAAATTATAACTGGTGCATGTAAATTATAACTGGTGCATGTAATTATAATTGGTGCATGTAAATTATAACTGGTGCATACAAATTATAACCGGTGCATCTAATTATAATTTGCGCATGTAAATTATAACTGGTGCATGTAAATTGTAACTGGTGCATGTAATTATAACTGGTGCATGTAAATTGTAACTGGTGCATGTAAATTATAACTGGTGTATGTAATTATAGCTGGTGTAAATGAATAGATATAATGCAAAAAGGAGAGAGAATGCAAAAATAAGAGAGAGAGAATCCGAAAGGGAAGAGAGAGAATCCGAAAAGATGGGAGAGAATGACAAAAGTATGAGAGATAAATCAAAAAGGGAGAGAGATAATGTACAAAATAAGGGTATATTTGTCTTTTTGGTCCAAAGTGGACCAAGTAATTTAATATTTTTTCCCTGATTACCTAAGTAATTTAATATTTTTTCCCTGATTAGGATCAACAATTTTTCACCATATTATAGTGACATGATTTTTTCCCTTAAAACAAAGCCTGGATTGGGCCCGATTATTTTATTTAATAATAATTTGCATCAGTCACCTTTATAATAACATTCAATTTTGAGAATTAAGTAATACCAGTGGTACACGTGGAAAAAAATTCAATGAATCGACGTCATTTTAGTTAATTTTAATAATATATTTTATTTATGCATAAAATATAAGATTATAAATCATGATTGTAATTAGTTCAATGTAACATTAATGTCAAAAAAAAAAAAGACTTACAGACCAAGAAAATCTAAAGTTGTCATCAAACTTTTTGCAGTTAAGTAGATAAATAATTAAGTTCATTGCACAATGAGGAGACATAAAAGGGACATCAATAAATTTAATATTTTTCTTATAGTTTTCTAGGAGTTTGTAGAGATTTATCTAATATTTTATAAACGTAACGCTTTAGTTGTTATACTCTTTAAACTCTTGAGTATCAAGATTTTACCACCAGTTATATAGTTCATTGTAAAGTGTCAAATGCTGATCATATGACTATATAAGAATCAATATCATGTCTTCAATTCTTGTTATCTTTTGATACATAAGGGTGTATTTGGATATGTGAATTTAAGATGACTATATTTCAAAGCCATATTTGAAATCTATCATATCCATTTGGCTCAAAGTTAGATTATAGAATATGATATTCCTTTTATTTGAACTATACAAATTTTAATTTCAAATTTACTCTCCTACCTAGTCATTTAAAATCTATGGATTCAATAACATAACAATAATTAAGTCTCAAATCTCAATGGATTGAAGTATGTTATATAAACTATAGAAAGAATCAAGTCGAGTCATACACATGAGTCAATATTCTCCAAGAGTTTTTTTTTTTCATTTGAAACATGTTTTCATCGATCGTCATCATACTCTCTTCAAAAAGCCGAAATCCATGAATTCCACGCATCGTATATGTGAATCGTTGGGCATATGTCTTATATGACAAACCAACGAATGCGACTTTCTTAAATATTCTATTTTACGAGCCACACCTAAATACCTATATCCAAATGAATTATTAAATTATATACATCATGAATTGAAATTTTAAAATTAAATATAAATAATTTGTTTATACTATTATCTTACCAACTTAGTAATAAAACGAAATTATAATAATTTCATAAATTTTGTGTTAACGTGTTTGTTGTAGATATTATTATTAGAGCTGGAAACCCTGGCCCCTGATATTGCAAATAAATAGAGTTAATAAAGGCATCAGGTGAATTTGGATCACATGTATTTGTAATTTTTTGTCTTGGAAACATAACTTTGATAAAATTAATATTTATTCAAATAAGAAAGAATAAACTTATATATTTATTCAAAGAATAGGTAAGAGTCTACATCATCATATTACTTATCGAAATTTTTTCTATCCCATGAGATAGTTGACAGTCTAGTAAACCACAATCACCTCATAATTCCTTATTTATCAAATGTAAATATAGCAAGGATGTATTATAGGGCTATTAATATTCTTACCTAAGTTAGAAGCTACATTAGTGCTTGTAATTACTACTATATATGAAAGAACACAGAAATGAAAGAATTCATTCAGCAAAATCGTGTCTTTGTCATGGTATCAGAGCCACATCTCTGAAATTTTTTTGAGCGATTTTTTTTATGTCCGAATTTCGTCTGCCTTGTCTGAAGCAATCGAAAAAAAAAATAATTCATTCCTGCGCTTCAGCGTCGACTTCAGGATTTCATCTGTATCGCGTTGAATTCGCGATTTCGGTTTCACATCGGAATTTTATTTCCGATCTTGGGTTTCTGAATCTCGCTTGAGGCGCTCGATTTCTTGCTTTCTGAATTGCTTGTCCACCCATCGGGATTTGTTCGATCTTGTCGCTGTCGTGCGCTTTTCCTGTTCGGAAAATCTGATTTCCGAGATTTCGTGGCTCGTAGGAATTTTTTTTCCTTCCCTTCATTTCTTCGTGTTGTGCGCCATTCTTGTTCAGAAATTCTGGACTTTGAATCTTGAAATTACAGATTCAATATTGCGTCCAGATTCATTTTTGTTGGTTTTTTTTTTTGGTGTTAAAGGCTAATCAATTGCCAACTATTCTTGCTCCTAGTCATGAGCAACTTCGAATCTTTTGAAGTGAAATTCACCGGTAAAAACTACTCGGCATGGGAATTTCAATTTCGGCTTTTTGTGACGGGTAAAGAACTATGGGGCCATATTGATGGCAGTGACCCCATTCCTACTAATGAATCGACACTGGCAGCATGGAAGATCAAGGATGCTCGCATCATGACATGGATGTTAGCCTCGGTTGATCCCCTAATTGTTCTCAATCTCCGTCCGTATAAGACATCCAAGTCTATGTGGGAATATCTGCAAAAAGTTTACTCTCAAAACAATGTTGCACGCAGTTTCCAATTAGAATATGAAATTGGAATTTATACTCAGGGAGATCGATCGATTCAAGAATACTTCACTGGCTTTCAAACACTATGGGCAGAATTTGCGGATATTATTTATACCACAGTCCCTGATGCTTCTATACCTGTTGTTCAGGCGGTACATGAACAAAGCAAGATGGATCAGTTCCTGATGAAATTGCGGCCTGACTTTGAAATTGCTCGTGCATCACTAATGAATCGTGAACCTTCTCCATCCTTAGATGTGTGCCTCGGTGAATTGCTTTGTGAAGAACAACGACTTCAAACTCAAGGGACGGTTCAGAAACACTCTGTCCCATCTAATGCGGTTGCCTATGCCTCACATGTCAAAGGGAAACGACGGGACTTGACCAAGGTTCAATGCTATAGTTGCAAGGACTATGGGCATTTTGCTAGCCAATGTGACAAGAAGCGCTGCAATTACTGCAAGAGACCAGGTCACCTTATTCCTGAGTGTCCTACTCGTCCTCAAAATCGTCAGGTTAACAGTTATCATGCAAATATCGGGTCTTCCTCTTCTACGGCTGCTGCTCCCCCGCATATCACTCCTGAAACTGTTCAACAGATGATAGAATCCACTCTCTCTACCTTAGGAATTCAAGGTAACGGTCTTAATAAATTGCAATGTTGGCTTGTTGACTCTGGGGCATCTAATCACATGACCCGTAAGGCGGACCATCTCCATAATATTTGATCGCTTTTATTTTAAACAATTAATTCCAATCTAGCGATTTTAGACCGCAAGTGCACGGTGTCAAGTTTTAGTATAGATAGGAAGATACGGATTGTCGAACCCACAAGGACTAACAAGTAAGTACCACATAAGATGTCTTTTAACTATATTTAACCTACGATAATAAATTGATAATTAAACTAAACTAATTTAAACTACTCTAATCCAACCAAAATAGTCAACGATCACGAGAAAAATCCACAAGAAAGTATCTTGACAATTATTCACCTAACCCAACTCTTACAGTTCTTTTCTCCATACATCTCTAAGGTGACGGGTTTTCCGAATTTATTCAATATACTCTCTCGAGCTATATTAAGTCTAACATCAAATTGCAACTAGTAACTCTCGTTCACGTAATTAACAATTTAATGTTGAATGCGCTTTATGAAAACCACTAACTTTATATTAAACAACCCAAAGCTATCACTCGTGTGTGATTTTATCTCTCGATCTCAATCTTTAACACACGGCATGAATTATTATATCGTATTATAATTTCATCTCTCGATCTCAATTATAATTAAATATCATTCAAAGGTGATCAATCCTTCAAAAGCATTAAAAACAATAACACATGCTCATAGATGATATATGAATTCAATCAATCAAGAATATTAAAGGAAAACAATGTTTAGAATATTTCTCAATCATTCAAAACACAATAAATCCAATAATAATTCTAAACAAATAATAGAAAAGTAAACGCAAACTCCCAAGTCGACTTCGTTCGTTGATTCTCGATCCTTCCTCGCTTCTTTCTCGATCGTGCTCTTCGATTATCTTGTTGGCTTGTTCCAAGACATAGGGTGAAGGTTGAAGGTTGAATGGTAGAAGGGTGGAGGTTGTGGTGGATGAGGTGTGAAGAAAGATGGACGTGAGGGGAGAAGAAGGTGGAGGCTGTGGTGATTGTGGAATTGAAGGAAGGAGATGTGAGATGAGATGGTGAAGGAAAAAGGGGCTGAGATGGAGGCTATTTTTAGGTTAAAAGTCTGATTTGGGTTGAAATTATGGTGTATAATATATAGGGGAAAGAATTATGGACTTCCCTCTTGCATCCAAACTCTACAAGGAAGGTATTTTAATGAAAATTGCTCGTCCCGATCGATCCGAAAGAAGAGCCGATCGATCGAGCCTTCCAGTAAGATTTTCGTGGCTTTTTCTGCCCGTCTCGATCGATCGGAAATTCTGCTCGATCGATCGGAAATCACAGTAAGTTTCTTCGCCTTTTTCAGCTTCTGGCGAGTTTCGTATTTTGGCCGTAACTTTCTCATACGAACTCCGAATTTGATGAATCAGCTGTCCACGCGAAGATAAGAGAAAGTTCTACAACTTTTATATGGACCACATTTCCAAAACATGGCTCGAACATATAGTAATTTGAGGAGAAATGAGCAACATGTGTCTTGGATTCTGGTTTCTTCCTCTTTTCTTCAACTTTATTCATTTTTTCATCATTTTAGCTTGATTTCTTCCCCTTTTATGAATTCAACATTGATTCCTGAAATATAGAAATATATACCATAAAACGTAAAATAACTCAAGAATCAACACGAAAACATATGCATATCAAAGCATAAAAACGCGTAATATTCAACCCTATCAACTCCCCCAAACTTATCACTTAATCGTCCTCGATTAAGCATTAAAATCACAAGGTAGAGTTCATTCTTGATATTTGAAACAATTATTTCATGACTTGCTTATTCTCAGAAATCTCATGCACATATACAATAGTTGACAAGACATGTTTTCTCCTAATTCAAGCAACATATATCAAAATCAGAATGCGTGTGTGTGCTAATTTCAATCTCAAGTTTCATGCACATATTCAAGATCAAATCATGCTAATCAACTCAAAGTCGAGATTATCATCAAGCACCCTATAAGCCTATTTTCAAACAACTTCTCCACTAATGATAGTTACTCCCTAGACTTGGATCAAAAGGACTTTTTAAGCTTGTAATGTAAGGCCTTTGGTGTTGGCTTCAAAGAAAAGATAGGATAAGCGCAAAGAAGAGAGTATAATCATTTACAGTTCAAATTTTTCGCACACATCGAGCTTCTCTTCTTTTTCTTTTATAGCCTTGGCCACTTTGGGTCTTATATGTTTCTTTTTTTTCTTTTCAAGGCTCTTTCTTTTTCTTCTTTTCTTTTTCTCATTCATCAATATTTTTTTATAAGCTCATCAAAATATAACAATTCAAGTGCATCGAATGATATTCATTATACTCCCTTAGGGTAAAGATAACTTTTTTCATTTAGGCTCAAATAAGGATAAGTATAATGAGTTTGCCAAGAATGTCGAATGTGGTCTAATTATATGCAATGCATATACCATTCTTTTTCAATAAAGCTCAAATGGGACACTAGTGATTGATATAGAATAGGTAAGCTTGAAAGGCTCAAACGTGTCAAAGATCGCCTAAATCATTTCCAAGTCAAGTTTGTAACTATAAAATTTCGCCTCAAAGTGTCATCATCAAATAAGTTCTAGGATAGCTCTAAGATGCTCAAGACAAATCATTAAGTTCACAACAATTATCACTATTCAACATGCAATCCACAAGATCATGACTCATTGTGCTCAATATATTCCTAAATCTTGACATGCTAACTCAAATTAGGATATTCATGTACAAGTCCAATTACAAATCAAGTTCATATGCATAGTGAGATCAAAATCCTCATTGAATAGTCACTACTATAATTCATTCTTTTCTCAAGTTTGAACTCATAAAAAAAAAAAATTTTTGCTCATAATAATCGGACGATTCAAGTGTCATTTAAGCACACAACAAGTGGTTAAAACAAGTAAAACATGCAAGCTACTACTCCCCCAAACTTAAATCAAACATTGCCCTCAATGTTTAAAAGAATCAAAAGGGAAACAGTAAACTCCCCTGATCAAGACGCTTGCATGAGGGTTGAGGAAGATTTGCTTTTGAAAGCTCCACTGTTGTAGGGGTTCATCGCTCCAACCAAGTACCTAGCAATAGAAGAATGCAAATGGTAAAATATTCGACTCGAGAGATAAACAAACTAAAATGCAAAAACTGAAAAAAAACAAAAAACAAAACTAAATAGCAAAAGGATACGCTTGGGTTGCCTCCCAAGAAACGCTGATTTCTAGTCGTCGGCTTGACCATCAGAAGCAACCATCAAAGAGCGGCTGCCGCCCATAGTAAGTATCATATGATACCACTAATGGGTCTTCATTCAGTTTGCCCTCAAGATTGGCAACATTGTAACAATGTAAGCTCGTCGCTCCAACAACATTCGTCTTTAAATGGCAGGCATGGGAGAATGATTCTTGATTTGGCTTTGCATTTTGGAGGATGTAGTGCGGTGAAGTTGGCATCGATGGAAAATAAGGATCCACATATGACATAGAGCACGTCTCCATCGATGGGCTCAAATCAGAATCTTCGAACGTCTCTTCCTTCTCCAACATCACATTCGACTCATCTTCACATGGGAACTCCTCGGATAACATCTCTGAAGTAAGCTCAATCTCTTGTAGAGGCTCAAGTTCCCTCGACTCTTCCACACTAGTAGGATCACTCCCCCAAACTTGGTTGGTTGAGTGATCGTCATCATATGACCAAACTCGATTCGTCGCCTCCTGATTTGTAGCTCTCGTCTCTTCCTCCTGGCAGCTAGTTGAAATTGTTTCAATAAGGACCGCCATTTGCTGCTCCAGGTGGCGCATAGAGTTGGTTTGGCACTCCAAACTGTTCTCAGTTGATGCCATGAATCTCACTAAGGTATCCTCTAACTGAGTTGTGACATCTGCAGAACTATCTCTCCTCTCTTCGTGATGTTCAAATGGTTGTGGTGTATCAATAGGGTAGTGAAGCTCTGGTGGGTATTGGTGACTCCAACCTTGTAGTGAAGGATCACCATACCAGTGATAATCGAAGTCCGCCATATCATTAAACAGGTGCACCACACTGTTCTCATCTCTATCAACCAGGGGACTCTCAGTCACCAGTGCTCCGCTAAATACCCATTCTCGTGTCTGTGCATCCAAACCTTTGAAGAAATATTGCAGAAGAGTATAGTTCGAAAAGTTGTGATACCGGAATGTGTCTGCCAATTCATTGAATCTTCCCCACGCTGCATAAAACGGCTCTGAACGTTGTTGGGCAAAGCTTGTGAAGGCTTGTTGATGTAGCATCTCCAAGTACCTCGCAAGACAAACAAAACAAAAACAAAATAAATATATATAATTTTTTTTTTCGAAAAAAAAAAACAAAAATGGTTAAATTACAGTCAAAGAACCTAGTATGATATTACTAAAGTTAATCCCCGGCAACGGCGCCAAAAACTTGATCGCTTTTATTTTAAACAATTAATTCCAATCTAGCGATTTTAGACCGCAAGTGCACGGTGTCAAGTTTTAGTATAGATAGGAAGATACGGATTGTCGAACCCACAAGGACTAACAAGTAAGTACCACATAAGATGTCTTTTAACTATATTTAACCTACGATAATAAATTGATAATTAAACTAAACTAATTTAAACTACTCTAATCCAACCAAAATAGTCAACGATCACGAGAAAAATCCACAAGAAAGTATCTTGACAATTATTCACCTAACCCAACTCTTACAGTTCTTTTCTCCATACATCTCTAAGGTGACGGGTTTTCCGAATTTATTCAATATACTCTCTCGAGCTATATTAAGTCTAACATCAAATTGCAACTAGTAACTCTCGTTCACGTAATTAACAATTTAATGTTGAATGCGCTTTATGAAAACCACTAACTTTAGATTAAACAACCCAAAGCTATCACTCGTGTGTGATTTTATCTCTCGATCTCAATCTTTAACACACGGCATGAATTATTATATCGTATTATAATTTCATCTCTCGATCTCAATTATAATTAAATATCATTCAAAGGTGATCAATCCTTCAAAAGCATTAAAAACAATAACACATGCTCATAGATGATATATGAATTCAATCAATCAAGAATATTAAAGGAAAACAATGTTTAGAATATTTCTCAATCATTCAAAACACAATAAATCCAATAATAATTCTAAACAAATAATAGAAAAGTAAACGCAAACTCCCAAGTCGACTTCGTTCGTTGATTCTCGATCCTTCCTCGCTTCTTTCTCGATCGTGTTCTTCGATTATCTTGTTGGCTTGTTCCAAGACATAGGGTGAAGGTTGAAGGTTGAATGGTAGAAGGGTGGAGGTTGTGGTGGATGAGGTGTGAAGAAAGATGGACGTGAGGGGAGAAGAAGGTGGAGGCTGTGGTGATTGTGGAATTGAAGGAAGGAGATGTGAGATGAGATGGTGAAGGAAAAAGGGGCTGAGATGGAGGCTATTTTTAGGTTAAAAGTCTGATTTGGGTTGAAATTATGGTGTATAATATATAGGGGAAAGAATTATGGACTTCCCTCTTGCATCCAAACTCTACAAGGAAGGTATTTTAATGAAAATTGCTCGTCCCGATCGATCCGAAAGAAGAGCCGATCGATCGAGCCTTCCAGTAAGATTTTCGTGGCTTTTTCTGCCCGTCTCGATCGATCGGAAATTCTGCTCGATCGATCGGAAATCACAGTAAGTTTCTTCGCCTTTTTCAGCTTCTGGCGAGTTTCGTATTTTGGCCGTAACTTTCTCATACGAACTCCGAATTTGATGAATCAGCTGTCCACGCGAAGATAAGAGAAAGTCTACAACTTTTATATGGACCACATTTCCAAAACATGGCTCGAACATATAGTAATTTGAGGAGAAATGAGCAACATGTGTCTTGGATTCTGGTTTCTTCCTCTTTTCTTCAACTTTATTCATTTTTTCATCATTTTAGCTTGATTTCTTCCCCTTTTATGAATGCAACATTGATTCCTGAAATATAGAAATATATACCATAAAACGTAAAATAACTCAAGAATCAACACGAAAACATATGCATATCAAAGCATAAAAACGCGTAATATTCAACCCTATCAATATTCGCTCCTGTACGGGTCCTTTACACATCACCATTGCTAATGGTAGCCACCTGCCCATACACGAGATTGGAGATGCTAACTCTTCTGTCAGGGATGTGTTTGTATCTCCCGAATTATCTACTAATCTTATATCTGTCGGCCAGTTAGTTGATGATAATACTAATGTTCTTTTCTCTCGCTCTGGTTGTATTGTGCAGGATCAGGTGACGGGGAGGATACTATTAATATTCTTAACTAATTTAGAAGCTACATTAGTGCTTGTAATTACTACTATATATGAAAGAACACAGAAATGAAAGAATTCATTCAGCAAAATCGTGTCTTTGTCAATAGTGCCCTATGATATATGTATGTGTGATTAAAAACTTACAAGTTGTAAAAAGGGAAAACTAAAAAAAAATCCCCATTATCATACTTAATTATGGAATCAGTCCATATGTCAAAAAAAATTAATTCAAACTCCCTACTGCAACTTAAAACTTTGTTCTAACTCCATATTTTAGTAAAATGACTATAATACCCCTCTACTAAAAGTTAAATCTTTTAATTTGAGAAATCATTACAGTTAGTACGACCTATACAATTTTGATACATGTTACACATAAAATCGGTATGAAATTTATACAATTTTGGTACAAGTTAAACATGAAATTGGTATGAAACATATATTATTTTAGGTACTTATTACACGTGAAGTTGGTATGAAACATATACAATTTTGGTACTAGTTACACATGAAGTTGGTATAAAACCAATACAATTTCGGTACTAGTTACACATGAAATTGGTATAAAACTTATACTATATTCGATACTTATTACATGTGAAGTTGGTTGGTATGAAATCTATACAATTTCGGTACTAAATATACATAAAATTGGTGTGAAACATATACAAATTTGGTACTAATTACGATTAAATTGGTACGAAACTTAGACTATTTTCAGTACTTGTTAAATATGAAATTGGTATGAAATCTTTATAATTTTGGTACTAGTTACACATGAAATTTGTATGAAACCTATATAATTTTGGTACAAGTTACATATGAAATTGGTACGAAACATATACTTTTTTCGATACTTATTACACATGAAGTTGGTATGAAACATATACAAATTTGGTACTTATTACACTTGAACTTGGTATGAAACATATACAATTTTGGTACTAGTTATACGTGAAGTTGCTATGAAACATATACTATATTCAAAACTTATTACACGTAAAGTTGGTATGAAACCTATACAATTTCGGTACCAACTATGCATAAAATTGGTATGAAACCCATATAATATTGGTACTAATTACGAATAAAATTGGTACGAAACCTATTCTATTTTCGGTACTTATTACAAATGAAATTGGTATGAAATCTGTACAATTTTGGTACTAATTACACATGAAATTCATATGAAACATATACAATTTTGGTACAGTTATACATGAAATTCGTATGATACCTATACTTTTTAGGTACTTATTACACTTGAAGTTGATATGAAACATATACAATTTTGGTACTTATCACGCTTGAAGTTGGTATGAAACATATACAATTTTGGTACTAGTTACACGTGAAGTTGGTATGAAACCTATACAATATTCGAAACTTATTACACGTAAAGTTAGTATGAAACCTATACAATTTCGGTACTAAGCATACATAAATTTGATATGAAATCTATATAAATTTGGTACTAGTTATACGTGAAGTTGGTATGAAACCTATACTATATTCGAAACTTATTACACGTAAAGCTATTATGAAACCTATACAATTTCGGTACTTAGTATACATAAAATTGGTACGAAACCTGTACTATTTTCGGTACTTAATACATTAAATTAGTATGAAATTTTACAATTTTATTATTAATTACACAAGAAATTGGTACGAAATCTATACAATTTTGGTACAAGTTACACGTGAAATTGGTATGAAACCTATATTAGTTTCGGTACTTATTACACGTGAAGTTAGTATGAAAGATATACAATTTTGGTATTAGTTACACATGAAGTTGGTATGAAACCTATAAAATTTTCGTACTAGTTACACATGAAATTTGTATAAAACATATACTATATTTGATACTTATCACGCGTGAAGTTGGTATGAAATCTATACAATTTCGGTATCAATTACATATGAAATTGGTATTAAAACTATACAATTTTGGTATAGTTACATATAAAATTGGTATTAAACATATATCATCTATTGGTATAGTTACACATGAAATTGATATTAAATCTATACACTTTTGGTACTAGTTGTACATGAAATTGGTATTCAACGTATACAAATTCGATATTAATTACACATCAATATTGATGTTCAATATATATATCAAATAAACAAACAATATCAAATCCAAAAAACAAAAACAACATTTCTATAGAATCTTCTATTAATGTTAATATTTTATATCGAACAAACAAAAATATCAATTTCAAATAACATCAATTTCAAACTTTACAAACATTATTTGTTTGTTATGGTACTAGTTACACATGAAAATTTTTATGAAACATATACTATTTTTAGTACATACACGCGAAGTTGGTCTGAAACCTATACTAGTTACTCATGAGATATGTGTATATGAGTTGTATAAATGTCATTGACATTATCTTTTCAATTGGGCATTGCATGCAATAGGTTTAAGAGTAAACGTGCATGATGAATCGATAATATGATTAGTGTATTATAAAGGATTATGTCAAATCGTGCTTTATTTCTACTTAACACTCGGAAGATGCAATAGAATAACATGATTTTTTTGGCTAATAAATTGAAGAATACAACATAGTTGATAGTTGGGTGAAGTCGAATCTCTAGAATCTGTTTTCATTGTTTTTCTCCACTTAAATATTCATCATCTTGTTAGTTTATTTTAATTATTTAATTAATTCTCCACTTAATTCGATTCACCAAGCACATTTACTTTAAACCCATTGCATGCAATGCCCAATTGAAAGACGAAATGCCAAGGACATTTATACAACTTATATATAACACATCTCTATGCTCACAGGCGAGCATAGAATTTGTATTAATTCGTATCATGTGTAACTAGGACCAAATTACATAAGTTTAATACAAATTTCAATTGTATAGGTTTAATAGTACGGATATTATATAGGTTCCATAATTCATAACAATTTTATGTATACATAGTACGGAAATTGTATAGGTTTCACACCAACTTCACGTGTGATAAGGACCGAATATATTATAGGTTTCGTACAAACTTCATGTGTAATTAGTACCAAAATTGTATATGTTTCATACCAAATTCAAGTGTAATAACTACCAAAATTGTATATGTTTCATACCAACTTCATGTGTAATAAGGACCGAAACTATTATCAGTTTCATATCAATTTCACGTGTAACTTGTACCAAAATTATATAGTTTTCATACCAATTTCATGTGTAATTAGTACCAGACTAGTAAAAATTTCATACTAATTTAATATGTATTAAGTACCGAAAATAGTATAAGTTTCGTACCAATTTCATTCATAATTAGTACCAAAATTACATAGGTTTCGTACCAATTTTATGTATACTAAGTACCAAAATTGTATAGGTTTCATACCAATTTTACGTGTAATAAGTTTCGAATATAGTATAGGTTTCATACCAACTTCACGTGTAACAATTACCAAATTTATATAGATTTCATACCAATTTTATGTACACTTAGTACCGAAATTGTATAGGTTTCATACCAACTTTACGTGTAATAAGTTTCGAATATAGTATAGGTTTATATCAACTTCATGTGTAACTAGTACCAAAATTGTATATGTTTCATACCAACTTCAAGTGTAATAAGTACCAAAATTGTATATGTTTCATACCAACTTCATGTGTAATAAGTACCGAAAAAGTATAAGTCACATACCAATGTCATGTATAACTGTACCAAAATTGTATATGTTTCATAACAATTTCATGTGTAATTAGTACCAAAATTGTAAAGATTTCATACCAATTTAATTTGTAATAAGTACCGAAAATAGAATGTTTCGTACCAATTTTATTCGTAATTAGTACCAAAATTATATGGGTTTCATACCAATTTTATGCATAGTTGGTACCGAAATTGTATACATTTCATACAAACTTTACGTGCAATAAATTTCGAATATAATATATATTTCATACCAACTTCACGTGTAACTAGTACCACAATGTATATGCTTCATACCAAACTTACGTGTAATAAATACCAAAAATAGTATATGTTTCAGACAAATTTCATGTATAACTTGTACCAAAATTGTATAGATTTCATACCGATTTTATGTGTAACGTATACCAAAATTGTATAGGTTTTGTACCGACTGTAATGATTTCTCAAAATTAAATGTTTGACTTTTAGTAGAGGGATATTATAGTCATAGTGAGTTAGAACAAAATTTTAAGTTGCAGTAGGGAGTTTGAATTAACTTTTTCTTATATGGGGACTGATTTCAAAATTAAGTTTGACAATAGGGATTGTTTTTGAGTTTCCCCTTGTAAAAAAGGTTTATTTGATGCTATTTTGCCTAAAATCATATAGTTCTAAAAAAGCGTTTATTTGATTATATTGCCTTTAGGAGTGTATCTCATCATTGGTTTGACATATTTCATTTCAAAGATGTCAAATCAATATTGGTGCTGCCTTCTAGAGCACACTGTCCCAAGGGTAACATCAAATTTTTCGTAAAAAAGTTATTGATTTTATATTAGATTTTTATACTCTTTTGATTATTCACAATAGTTATGAAAGCAATATCGATGATAAATTGAATTATTTATATTTGCTCAAAAAGTATTAATAGCAATCTAAAAACTAAGTATTTCCACTGAATTGTGTATTTAAAATTTTGCTTTGTGAAATAATAACTCAATAAGTTATTTAAATTAGTGTATATCATGCATAAAGCCATCTCGTTAGAAATTCTGATCATCCTCAAATAGAAAAATATAAATTATTTTAAGAAGGTCATATTTAAAAAAAAAAAACTTTATTTAATAGTAAATCTGCCAATTTTCCCTTTAAAAAATATCGGTTTCTTTTTCTTCTCTCCCAATTTCTAGCACATTGTATTGTTTGGAATAGAATAACTGGTTGAACTCAATTATTATTTCAAAAGTCCAAAACATCAATTTCCCAAATAAACAACTCACCCAACACCTTTCAAGTTCTATTGTCCTTATCCCAAATTCATGCACAAGAAGCCACGTCACCACTTTTTATAAATAAATAAATAATGTCTGAAAGTGGCCCTTGAAATTGAAATTCATAAAGAAACGTGCATGGGCTTTTCTCTCATAGGGCCCACCAATCTATCCCAAAGTCTTCAGGCCCACTAGTAGTTAAACTATTACCTAGACCCGACCAATGGTCATCATCGACCCTGAACCGGTCCGGAACCACCCCATGGTCAATGAGCCGGTTAACCGGGTCAACGGTTCGAAGGGTCGGAACCGTAACCGGCCCGTCTATAGAAGGGACGGTTAAGGGTCATGATTTTGCTAACCCGTGAACCGTCGGTTAACCGGCGGTTCAAGGGTTTATTTTATTTTTCTTACATTTTTAAATTTAAAATATATGTTATGGTGTATATTTGAACTAATGACCTCCAACTTTAATAATTAACTTCAACCACTAAGCTATAAGAGCGTTGTTGATCTAAATATAGTATAAATCAACCAAACAAATATATCTACACATTTTGATTATCTTGGCTTGAATTTATTTCACGTTATTTTATGTTTAATCCATGGATGAAAACACATTCATACACTTTTTACACTTTATTTCAAATTTTAATAATATTTTTAATTTTTTTTAAAAAAATAAGGGTCAAATCGTAATCGTAACCGTTGGTTAACCGTAACCGGAACCGTAACCGGCGGTTCATGAACCGTAACCGTAACCGTCAAGGAAGGTTAAGGTTAAGGGTCGATGTTTTTTGAACCGTCGAACCGGCGGTTCTGAACCGTCTAACCGGCGGTTCTAACCGTGGTCGGGTCTTATTACCCCAGAGGTCGTAGGCTTCGGCGTGTTCATAGTGCTCCATTAAAGAGACTTAGGGGTGTATTCAATCTAAATTTTTAATGATTTTTATAGATTTTAAAAGTTTATAGGTATTCAATATAGACATTTATATACTTTATAAAAGTCTACTGGTATTTAATCTAGACTTTTATATATTCTATATAAGTCTACCAGTATTCAAAGTTTTTAAAAGTCATGTGGTATTCAAACATGATTTTTAAAAACTCTATAAAAGTCTATATGTATCCAAATGTCAATAGATTTTTAATGACTCTGTGGAGTTCTTTCAAATACAAATTTTGAAGCTCTAGGTACAACTCTAAAAAGTAAAAAATTCTCCTCCATTCATTCTAGAGATTTGAATAAACTTTTAATTGAAAATACACAGGTAACCTATATAACTATTTCTTTAATCACTAACAATGAATTTTTAGTGTTTACACATTGGCTTATGCTTTCGCACAATGAATATCATTTTAAACGTTCATCTAAAAAAAACTTATATAATTTTTATTTTATCTTGACATAGTATAATGTTTTTACAATAATTTTTGTGTGATCAATGTTTGAATCGTAAATTTTAGATTCTTGGTAATTTTATTTTTGAAAGCTAGTAGACCAATGAGCAACACATAATTTATAACAGAAATAATAATTAAGGATCTTAATATGTCTATATATTTAAAATAAATTTATTAAAGATATATACTAATTTAATGTTATATTCTAACACACAAAATAATTCTTTATAATAATAGTATAACAAAATATATGTTTTACTTACATAATTAAATTAATTATGGAAATATATTTCCAAATATGTGTATTAAAATATTTATGGCGCATTGAGTTTTTAGGGAAAATATTAATATTTAATTGATAGTATTTTTTTTCAATTTTAAGTTACAAAACCTACAAAACTCTTTGAAAGTTTAAACTCTTAAAATAGAATTCTATAAAAAAAAATTAATTACAAGAGTTTATAAATTTTTTTTATAACTATATGTAATATAATCAAAGTCAATATAAATCTATTTCTACAAAGTCTATCATCTAGAAAAGTCATTAAAAGTTAATAAATGTCTGGAATGAAGTTGTTAGTTCCGAACTTAATCGATGAGATTTTAAAGATGACAAAACATATCAGACCGGATCCAGAGAAATCAGACTGACCAGATCGATCGCCCAAAACAGATCAAGCTGATAAGATGACAAAGCATATCAGACCGGATCGAGAGAAATTAGACTGACCAGATCGATCGCCCAAAACAGATCAAGCTGATAAGATGACAAAGCATATCAGACCGGATCGAGGGTAATCAGACTGACCAGATCGATAGCTCAAAACAGAACAAGCTGATAAGGCATATCACATATCAGACCGGATCGATAGATATCAGACTGACTAGATCGAAGCTTCAGATCGATCTCAACCTATATCAGATCAGAGCAGTCAATGATGTATAAAGATTGGTTCTTCAGTCCGAATCATTAACGGCTATTTATTGTAGCATTTAATGTTGCAATTAATGCTACAAAGGACCAAAGAGTGAAGATTACCATAAAAGGTAAGAAGACAAAGAAGAGCTTACCTGACAGTCGCCGAAAGCATGAACCAGAACGACAAGTATCTTGAAGAAGAAGACTGTAGCTTACTCAGAGATTAAGCAGAGTCAAGAGTTGCACATTAAGGGAAATAATGTCGTTGGTACATGCAACTATAAAAGGATGCAACAACAATACAAAAACTAGGACACATACGAGTGACACAACGAAACAAGACTATTGCTGATCAATCGAAAAACCGCACAAGCTTTCAAGCACAGAAGCTCTCGAGCTGAAATTATTCTTAGCACGATTACATTGTAATATTTGATCATTTAGGATCACTGTGCGCATCTTGTGTATTCTGTATTGAAAAACAGAAGTAAGAAACAAATTGTAACTGTCAGACAGAGAGTGTCTGAACAGATCGAGTGACTAGGAGTTTCAGACTGGTAGTGGGGTAAATCCAGCCTGAATCGAGTTTGTACAACAGGATTGTATAAATCAAAGTCTTCTAGTAGAAACCTTCCTTAATTGGAAGAAGGGGAGACGTAGAAGGATTACACCACCTTCGAACTTCCAGAAACATATTCTGTGTTCTTATCTTTCTGCACTCGTTCTTTCATTCAAGTCATCGAGCCGTTCTTACAAATATATAAACAGACCGTTCCGCACTTATACATTCAGTGGTCTGTTCTATAAAAGAGTTGATTAAGAAACAGATTTCTTTCACTAATCCGAAAGAAATCACAAGGGATTAAATTTTAGAAGGAGTGTTCATTCACCCCCCCTCTAAACACTCCGGACCGATCCTATCAAGTGGTATCAAAGCAGGTCATTTTAATCAGCACAAAGACACTTGAGCTGATGGCATCATTCAACAAAATTCCTATGTTCTCAAAAGAAGACTATGATGACTGGAGAATCAGAATGCAAGCTCATCTGGCAGCTCAGGATGACGATATGTGGTTCGTCATCACTGATGGACCAATGAAGATTCTGAAAGTCAATACAGCAGTCACCATTACTGGTGGAGAACCACAAATGGTAGAGAAGGACAGATCCCTCTGGACGAATGAGGAAAGAAAGAAAGCAAATCTCGACAACGTTGCCAAAGACATCTTGTTCAAGACATTGAACAAGAACATGTTCAGCAAAATCAAAATGTGCTCTACTGCCATAGAAATTTGGGAGAAGATAGCACAGCTATGTGAAGGCAACGACCAAACCAAAGAAAACAAGCTGACTGTTGCTCTTCAAAGATTTGAGAGCATAAAGATGAAGAGTGGAGAAACTCTAAATGAGTTTGATGAAAGAGTCACTGGCATCATTAATGAACTGAATGGTCTGGGCAAGGAATACTCAAACAGAGAGATCGCTCTGAAAGTTATGAGAGCCCTGCCAAAAGAATGGGATTTTAAACCATTGCAATGAGGGAATCCAAAGATCTGAACAAGGCTGAACTTCATGCTCTGTTCGCAGATCTTAAAGCATATGAGTTCGAACTGATAAGCAGAGGTGAAGCAGAGCCATTCATCTCTCAACCAAACAAAGCACTGGCAGCTATTCCAGACCAGATCGCCTCCACATCAGATCGATCTATCGAACAGATAAGTAATGATGCTATGTCATTATTTATCAAGAAATTTGGTAAATTTATATCTAAAAATAAGAGGAACTTTAAACCCTCTCATTATAAATCAAGAAAGGACGATGCTGTTAATGATCAGGCTTGCTACAATTGTGGTAAGACCGGACATTTCATTACAGATTGCACCAGACCGAAGAAAGAAGAACGGAAGGAGAAGCATCGCGATGACAGGAACAAGAAGCATTACAAAGACCGCAAAAATCATGGAAAGTCCCAAAAGGTCCTAGTAGCTGAAGAAGGAAACAGCAAGTGGGCTCAGACTGACTCCGATTCAGAAAGCTCCGAATATTCTTCCAGCGAAAGCGAAGAAGATATTCAATGTCTAATGGCAGACGAAGAGTTGAGTCAGACAGACGAGGTATTTGATTTTGACTCAAATGAATTTACACGTGAAGAGCTCATGTCCGCACTGCAAGACATGGCTAATGATTATAGGATCTTAGCTGAATCATTTGAGAAAAATAAAGCTAAAGTCAATGATTAAATGGATGAGCACAACAAACCAAGCTGCTCTGAGCAGGGTGAGTGCAACAATCTCCAGATCGAGCTGAATAAGCTGAAAATCTCCTATGATCAGCTCCATGAAGAAAATAAGAGAATTAGCACACAAAATGCTAAGCTTTCTCATATATTCAAAACATGGACAAAATCCAGAACATCCTTGGAAGAATTACAAGAGGTACAAAGAAACGTTGGTGATTTCACCGGCATAGGCTTTGACACCAAGGAATCCACCAAAGATGATTCTGAACTGTTGCTGGTAAAGAACAAAATCAAACAAATGGCATTTGTTAAATCCAGCACAGTATATGAGACTGAGGCACCTACGATTCAAACGGGAGTCTCGTTCGTGAACCAAGGGTTGAGAAAAGGAATTGGATATGTCAACCAAGCCAAAGAAAAGGCACCAGCAAGCTTTGCGTCTTTCGGACCAAATCTAAGGGTGCAAGATCGAAGGCAAGGAAGACAATACAATTACTATAATTCAAAACCAGTTCAACGAAGATATAGACTACCCCATGAGAATCAAAGGTTTCCATATCGCACACATTATCACACACAACATCGAAACAGACCAGCTCACAGCACACCACACACACAAGCCATTAAAGCTGATACAGGTGTGGGTTCCCAAAGGGCTAATCCGTTCTGTACCCAAATAGGATTGGGTACCAACAATAAATATGTTTGATGACAGGTACCGAAGAAACTTGCATCAGACTGGTACTTGGACAGCGGATGTTCTCGTCACATGACTGGAAACATCGAGCTGCTGTCTGAAGTTACAGAATGTACTGGACCCAAGATCATTTTCGGGGATAACTCAAAGGGTAAGACCGTGGGAAAGGGTAAGATTGTCCGTGGTAACATTATTATCAATGATGTGCTGTTAGTTGAAAATCTGTGCTATAATCTGATTAGTATAAGTCAACTTTGTGATAATGGTTATGCTGTAGAATTTCATAAACACACTTGCACTGGTAAATCATCAAACGGTATAACCATGCTTGTAGGAATCAGGAATGGAAATACATATAAGATTAACTGGAATCATGCTCAACCTGATAATCCTACTTGCTTCATCGCTAACAATGATAATAAACACTGGCTATGGCATAAACGCTTGAATCATATCAATTTTAAGACTATTTCTAGCCTGTGTAAACATGATTTAGTTATCGGTCTGCCCAAGATCGATTTTGCTAAGGATAAGATCTGCGAAGCTTGCCAAATGGGTAAACAAATCAGATCATCCTTCAAAAACAAGAATGCCAAATCCTCCTCCCGTTGTTTAGAACTATTGCATATGGACTTGTTTGGTCCTATACCAATAACAAGTTTAGGGGGAATGCGGTATACTCTTGTTGTTATTGATGATTACTCAAGCTTTACATGGACTATATTTTTGAGCAGTAAAGATCAGACCGGTCCGAAGTTGATCAAGCTGCTGAAACGCACTCAGAATGAGAAATCATCCAGCATAGACAGGATTCGAAGTGACAAAGGCACTGAGTTTTCAAATCAGAATCTTGAATCCTTTCTAGAAGATCATGGAATTAAGCATGAGTTTTTAGCCGCTCGAACTCCTCAACAGAATGGAGTTGCAGAACGAAGAAACAGAACGCTCAAAGAAGCAGCAAAGAACAATGCTTGCTGATTCTGGAATTTCACAAAAGTTCTGGGCAGAAGCTGTGAATACTGCATGCTACACTTAAAATCGGTCTATGATTAACAAGAAGCTGAATCTCACTCCATATGAAATATGGACTGGTAACAGACCGTCTATTTCTCACCTTCATGTAGTTGGCTGTAAATGCTTCGTTCACAACAATGGTAAGAATCATCTTATAGCATTTGAAGCTAAGTCAGATAATGGAATATTCTTAGGATATTCATCAACTAGCAAAGCTTATCGTGTTTTTAATAATCGAACCTTAACTGTAGAAGAATCAGTTCATGTAGTTTTTGATGAATCTTTGTGTGTTGAGGGTAACAAAGAATCAATTCAAAATCAGATGCAAAATATCCATCTTGAAGCTAACAGTGATGATGAGATTGTAGCTAACAGGTCAAGAGACAATCCACCAGAACCTGAAGTACCAGCCAGATCGGATCAAGGCACTGGAGCTTCTCCAGATCGAGCCGATCCGGATGATCCAAACTCTCATATCAAAGCAGATGCTGATCATACCGCTACTACTGCTCATCCGGCTGGACCAGACAATCCAGAGTTAAGCTATCGATGGACTAAGAGACATCCACCTAACCTAGTGATTGGAAGTCCCTCTGCACCGATTAGAACCAGAGGACAGATGATGGATGAGTTCACTCATGCTGCCTTCATCTCAACTCTGGAACCTAAGAAGATCGATGAAGCTCTGACTGATTTCAATTGGATTAAGGCCATGCAAGAAGAGCTTAATCTCGAACAAAATCAAGTTTGGAGTCTAACCCCCAGACCAAGCGATATGCCTGTTATTGGAACCAGATGGGTTTTCAGAAACAAGCTGGACGCAGATGGAACTGTGGTTAGAAACAAGGCCAGACTGGTGGCACAAGGATTCTGACAAGAAGAAGGAATTGACTTCGATGAATCTTTTGCACCAGTCGCCAGACTTGAAGCAATCAGAATCTTTCTTGCATATGCTGCCTTTAAAGACTTCAAGGAATATCAGATGGACGTCAAAAGCGCATTTCTTAATGGTAAGCTTCAGGAGGAAGTTTACATTGAGCAACCTCCTGGATTTCAGAACCACTCATTCCCTAATCATGTATACCTACTGAATAAAGCAGTATATGGTCTGAAACAAGCACCAAGAGCCTGGTATGACACTCTATCTCAATTTCTGCTGAACCATGATTTTCAGATCGGCTCAGTAGATAAAACTCTCTTTAAATTCACTAAGGGGGAACATACCCTGTTAGTTCAGATTTATGTTGATGATATAATCTTTGGGTCAACTAACCCCAAATTATGCGAGAAATTTTCCAAGTTGATGCAGGGACAGTTTGAGATGAGCATGATGGGAGAACTCTCTTTCTTTTTGGGTCTCCAAGTCAAACAGCTCAGCAATGGTATTTTCATCAACCAAACCAAGTATACCAAAGAGCTGCTTAAAAGATTCGGAATGGAAACATGCTCAACTGCATCCACTCCAATGAGTCCTACAATCAAGTTAGACAAAGACGAAGGGGGACGGCAATCGAAGTGACTATGTATAGAGGACTAATCGGATCGCTCTTATATCTTACAGCGAGCCGGCCCGATATTATGTTCTCAGTCTGTATGTGCGCCAGATTTCAGTCAGAACCAAAGCAATCACATTTTATTGCTGCTAAGCGTATTCTGAAATACTTGAAAGGATCTCAGAACGTTGGTCTTTGGTACTCCAAAGATTCTAACTTCAGCTTGATCGGATATTCAGACGCAGACTACGCTGGTTGTAAGATTGATCGTAAAAGCACCAGTGGAACATGTCAATTTCTAGGTGAAAGATTGATCTCTTGGTTCAGTAAGAAGCAAACATCAATTGCCACATCTACAGCTGAAGCAGAATATCTTGCCGCTGGAAGCTGTTGCGCTCAAATGCTCTGGATTCAACACCAGCTCAAAGACTATGGCATCCAAGCTGTTGACTCTCCGATATTTTGCGACAACACAAGTGCAATCTCCATCACATATAATCCAGTTCTGCACTCTCGAACAAAGCATATTGATATAAGACATCATTTTATTCGAGATCATGTTGGCAAAAAAGATATTCGGAGCGAGCACATCTCAACAGAGCAGCAAGCAGCAGACATCTTCACCAAACCACTCCCTGAGGCTAAGTTTAATTATTTCCGTCAAATTCTTGGTTTAATTGACTTATCTTGACAGTTTAGATGTTTTCTTCTTTTCGCGTTTAAAGATTTTTGTTGGCACAGATCGATAATACAATGTTTAGAAAGACACAGACCGGTCCGAACTTTCAGACCGATCTATGTCAATCTGATGTTATCCTATGATCTATCTGGACAATAAATCCTTTACTTTGTATTTATTTAAAACAAAAACAGCCCGGACTGATTGCATTTTAACCGCCTTATCTTTCTTTTATCCTGACCGTTTATTTTGAGTTATCTATTTATCAGTCTTCGAGATAAAGACACGTGTCTTCTCTCTCTTATTTAGCGGCTGAACAATTCATTTCATTCACTTTTTACCATTTACCGCTTTCTGTTCTCTAACTCTCTCATAATCTCTCATAACTCTTCCTATATTTTTTCCATTTACTCCAATGGCTACCATAACTCACAACTCTCTATCCGTTGAGTTCAATGATATTTACAGGGCTGAAGATACAGAGATGGTCTCCATTTTCCGAGCTTTGGAATCGTCTGGATTACGGAATTTTCTGGAGTGTGGCACGGTGGTTTACGAATTAGAGAGTCGTGAAATGTTTGCCAATGCCGTATCCCAGAAGACATCTATCTCCACCTCTGTAAAGGGCAAAACATTTGACATCTCGCCGATGACGCTGGCCAAGACCTTTGGTCTACCCAACTCCGGACTGACTGAGTTTGGGCAGATTCCTCAAGCCTCTCTCACAGCTCTTCAAGGGAAGATTTCTATATTTGGCCACCGCCTGCAGCCCTCATTCAAGAAGAAGGAAATGCTCTTTCATTTCCAGGTGCTGTGCGAAATTGTGGGCAAGCCATTATTGGGCAAAGCTGGGAGTTTTGACGCCGTCACTGCCGAGAAGTTCAGGGCCATGGCTGCTATTATTTCCGGATAGAAGATGAACTGGTCCGTGATTCTACTTGGAGTTCAGATGGAAACAGTGATCGCCTCCAAACAGGCCGTCTGCTTTGATGTTCCTCTCAGCAAGCTACTGGAAACCTTGGACATTGAGCTGGGGAAGCCGTCTGCTCTGAGTCCCTTCAAAATTCTCAACTCCAAAGGGCTCGCACTGCTGAAGTCAAAGAGTGCTCCACCTACCCCTACCGATCTGGTGGCAGTCAAGATTGAGAAGGGAGAAGAACAGGCTGCTGCTCGCAAACCTCGAGTCAAGCGAAAGTTAACCATCCAGACTGACTCTGAAGAAACTCAGTCTGCTCCCTCGCCACCAGCCAAGCCCCTTCCCAAGAAGCCAAGAACCCAGATTACCAAACCAAAAACACTACCCATATTGCCTCCAACAAAAGCCACCCCTACACCCCAACCTACAACCCAAATTTCAACTACTCACCCACAGTAACCATCCGAGTCCCCTCTGCCATTCCCGTGGTCAAAGGGATTGTTATCACTGAGTTGGGAGACTATACCCAATCAGGGATCAAGTCCCCTTCATCCACCGGCAAAGGCAAAACCATTCTCTCCGAACCACTCTCCTCTAAGCCCAAATCTGCAGAGCAAACAGCAATTGACATTGCTATGGAGGACGTTGACGAGCAAGTAAAGGAGCTCATTGTGGTTTTTGATGAGTACGTCGAGTACAGAACGATCAACCACATTGAGAGGTTCTTCGGCAAACTCAGACGCCTTCAGAAAATGGAAGAAGAAGTTTTGAAGGGGACAGAGACCGATGATGTTCGGATTGCTGTGCAGCGCAAAGAGCTATTTAAGGCCAATCAAAGATTCAGACTGGCGTCTCTACTCTTAGCTGCTAAGAAAGCGAATTTCGATCCGAATGTTCCAACTGCCAGAGATGATGGGGCTGTTATTGCTCAATTAGAGATGGATATTCATGCTCTCCATTTAGCTGTCCGCTTTCAACGACAGAAAATCAGCATATCCACTCCAGTAACCAGCCCGGATCATCCCTCTGCAAGCAAGACTCTGGCAGAACACTTTATTGAGGTTATTCCCTCTGGAGCAGCAGATCAGACTGCAGAATTAGTAGCAGATCAGACAGCAGATCACGCAGCAGATCAGATTGCAGATCTAGTAGCAGATCAGACAGCGGAGCAGCCATTGCCTAATGCTCCGTCTGCTACAGAAGATGAACCATTGAATGTCTTGTTGGACTCTCCTACAACATCTATTCCTTTGGGATCATCAGTCTCCCACGTTCAAATCAGTCCAACCGCAGACCTTGCAACAGTTGGCGCACCAGAGTACGTCGATCCGGATCTAGTGGTGTCCACAGTTGTTGCAGCTCTACAAATTGAGGAGCCCTTCAGACCCAGCACTCCTCCAGTCCAATCAGATGAAGATATAGCTTTCATACAAGCATTTTCTTCGGATCTGGTCACCTTGATCCGGTCCGAAAGTCACCAAGCTGCTGTATCTTCAATTGTGCCGATTGCTGAAGAAGATGATCATGCATTGCCATCATCAGATCACTCTCCAAGACGACAATCTGATGCACCTCCATTCCTGGCAAGGACCCTTCAGCACCTATCTGACAACTGCCTGTCACTCTCTCAACGTGTTATAGAAGTTCATCAAGGTCAGAGGCTTACAGCTTTGGACTTTGATTCATTCAAAGAGAAGATGACAGCCAGTATCGGCAGCCTTCAGCTAGGACTGAACGATTTGTTCTATCAGCAAGCCACTTATAAGAACAGCCGAGAAAAGAGCAGATCGAGCTGGCCACTGGAGTCAGAGCATCCGTCGCCAACTCCCTTCGCGCTCAAGATACTCGTCTAGACACTATCAGCGCTCAGCTAGCACAAGTTGTATATTTTCTCCAAGAGATTGCTGCTGACAAAAAGGGGGAAAAGAAAAAAGACTTCAAGCCGCATCAGGCTTCAAGATAATAGATTGCTTAAATATTCAGACTGTCTGTATGCAAGACTGTTGATCAATAAAGAAATCTTTCTTTGTTAAGTCCTTGTTCATTTATTTTGAACTAAAATAAAAGGCTTAATAATAAAAGGCTTAATCGATCCAACTTAATAATGTTCATTTATTTTGAACAAGAAGACGCAATCGATCCAAAAGTATTCGCTTTAGAGTTCTTATCAGACTGGTTAAAAAGATTTAGAAGCTAGGTTTTGTCATCATCAAAAAGGGGGAATTTGTTAGTTCCGAACTTAATCGATGAGATTTTAAAGATGACAAAACATATCAGGCCGGATCGAGAGAAATCAGACTGACCAGATCGATCGCCCAAAACAGATCAAACTGATAAGATGACAAAGCATATCAGACCGGATCGAGAGAAATCAGACTGACCAGATCGATTGCCCAAAACAGATCAAGCTGATAAGATGACAAAGCATATCAGACCGGATCGAGGGTAATCAGACTGACCAGATCGATAGCTCAAAACAAAACAAGCTGATAAGGCATATCACATATCAGACCGGATCGATAGATATCAGACTGACTAGATCGAAGCTTCAGATCGATCTCAACCTATATCAGATCAGAGCAGTCAAGGATGTATAAAGATTGGTTCTTCAGTCCGAATCATTAACGGCTATTTATTGTAGCATTTAATGTTGCAATTAATGCTACAAAGGACCAAAGACTGAAGATTACCAGAAAAGGTAAGAAGACAAAGAAGAGCTTACCTGACAGTCGCCGAAAGAATGAACCAGAACGACAAGTATCCTGAAGAAGAAGATTGTAGCTTTCTCAGAGATTAAGCAGAGTCAAGAGTTGCACATTAAGGGAAATAATGTCGTTGGTACATGCAACTATAAAAGGATGCAACAACAATACAAAAACTAGGACACATACGAGTGACACAACGAAACAAGACTCTTGCTGATCAATCGAAAAACAGCACAAGCTTTCAAGCACAGAAGCTCTCGAGCTGAAATTATTCTTAGCACGATTACATTGTAATATTTGATCATTTAGGATCACTGTGCGCATCTTGTGTATTCTGTATTGAAAAACAGAAGTAAGAAACAAATTGTAACTGTCAGACAGAGAGTGTCTGAACAGATCGAGTGACTAGGAGTTTCAGACTGGTAGTGGGGTAAATACAGCCTGAGTCGGGTTTGTACAACATGATTGTATAAATCAAAGTCTTCTAGTAGAAACCTTCCTTAATTGGAAGAAGGGGAGACGTAGAAGGATTACACCACCTTCGAACTTCTAGAAACATATTCTGTGTTCTTATCTTTCTGCACTCGTTCTTTCATTCAAGCCATCGAGCCGTTCTTACAAATATATAAACAGACCGTTCCGCACTTATACATTCAGTGGTCTGTTCTATAAAAGAGTTGATTAAGAAACAGATTTCTTTCACTAATCCGAAAAAAATCACAAGGGATTAAATTTTAGAAGGAGTGTTCATTCACCCCCCCTCTAAACACTCCGGACCGATCCTAACAGAAGTCTATGAAAATATGTTTATAACTCTATGGAACTCTATAAAAGTCGATAAAAATCTATCAACTCCACAAAAGTCTATCATTTAAAAAAAAGTCATTAAAAGTCACCAAAAGTCATTATTGAATACACCCCCTAAGAGAGGAGCATTGAGTCAGGCAACGGAATTGAAATTAATTGCAAATTATATATTATTTCTAAAATATATTTATACTTTTTCAAATTTAGTAAGGTTGTAAACTTCCGTAAGTTGGTTTATATAAAATTTTGGTCAAACTTTTTATATTGATGCCGGAATAAATTGATACTTTTGCACATTCCGGGGATATTATTGATATGTGCTGCTGAAATCTAGAACTATGGAGGAAGTAGTGCTGAGTATGTGTTTGTGATTGCTTTTCAAAACTGCTTATCAGCTTTTTAAAAAAAAAAAGTAGATTGAGTATTTTATTTTTTTGCTTAGGGTAAGCTTCTCTAAATAAGTAGATAAAAGCAGAATTAGAGACGCAGACAAATTTATTGTGTTAAGATCAAATTTTCATAAATTAAAGGACCAAAAACGTATATATAATAATTTATAGGACCGATTTCACTTTTTTTTTTAAATGAAGAGAATTTATTTTGGATAGTGATTCAAAGTACAGATTTCAAAACCCTTTGATTAAATTTACATATGATATCAACTATATGTGTATTTGACATCGGTATAAGTAATTTTAAATTAATAGTAGACAAATTTCAAAAATCCCTTGATCAAATTTGTCCAAGAACTAAAACATAATTGAAAATATTATTTGAAATTATTTAATCCAAACATAATATGCTGAAACTCCGCCAAATTTCCCTCCCTATAGTTGTCTGAAATTGTAAGTTCTTTCATATGATAAATGACAGTGGCGGACGCAGAATTCTTGGGAAAGGTAGCACAAAAATGTTAAAATAAAAATTTTAGGTCAAATAAAATTTTAGGGGTCAAAATATAATTTAAGGGATAGAAAATGTAATTTTTAAATGGTAAACTACAATTTTTTTGTAAAATTGCCATTTTTAAAAATAAAAAATTCTAAAGTAAAAAAAAAAAATGGTGCAAGGGGGGCAACATCCGCCCCTGATAAATGAGGTTTATTGACTATTAACATGCACGAATAATATTTATTTGTAGTTCATTTTATTAGCATGAATTTGCATTTTCTCACGTAGGAAGAAAAATTTGATTAAGTTTCTGAAAAAAAATGCATATAATTTATAATTTTTGGAAATACAAAATTTGTACTTGGTCGTAGCTGAAAATCTTTGCTCTCATCTTTTTTTAAAATGGATGGATCCAATTTGAAGCAGGAAGAAAATTACTAAATAAGAGTTTTAAAATATTTTTTCAAAAAAACTAAAACTTTGCTATAAACAAATTAAGTCCCCTAAATAACCTAAATTTTTTGGATGAATCATTTATTCATCATACCCCAGACAATTACAAAGTTACGAACACCGATGGCTCAATTGCCCACATAATAAGTTCACTTTTTAAAAGCAATAGTTTCATATTACTCCTGTTGCATGACCACATGTAGAGATGTCAAAAGTGACGGGCGGCACGATGCCCGAAAAGATACAATAACGGTCGTGTTGGGCCATGAATATTGGCCATGCTGACATGGGTTGTTTTCCTTGTATGAGATTCGGGCATTGATCATCACCATCTGCTAACACTATATTGTGACAATCAAGCAATCATACACACTGCTACTAATTTTTCTCATGAAAGGACAAGATACAATCACATTGACTAGGAACAAATTGATAAAGAGTAAACCAAGTCGACCTATCTGTCAAGTAATATCAGATTGCAGACATGTTCACCAAGATAGTGAGCCGGGCTCATTGCCTGCACTTATATACTAATTGGGTATTATCACATCCATTCTTTAACTTGAGTAGAAATATTTGAAGGAAGTACTCTAATTTGAATAAAAGAATTAGTTTGATTTAATTTCTGAGTGAACTCTATGTATTCAAAATCAATTTAGACTTAAGTTTCTGTTTTTTTATTATTATTTTGAAATCAATCATAAATACTATAGTTATAGCTTTATGTCTACTAATAATTGTTATTTGTAAATACACAAAAATTTCCAAAATATTTTCTCCTCCATATTTTAGAATTTTACAAAAGGTTGGTCCTCAATGTTATTAGATTTAATTCCTAGTCAGCTGCCTTTGTTTTTTTATATATAATTTGAATTTTTATTCTCACGTGGCGCTGATGTGGCGCTGATGGTACTAACATGGCGCCGACATTCTAATACAGCGTAAGCACTCCGAGAGAGAAAAAAGATTGAAATTGCCAAACACATGACCGAAATTGTGAAAAAATGAAATATAGATAACTAAAATGTGTACAAATAAATGCATGGTGGAGAAATATCTTCTCACCTAAGTCTACTTTTCAAACTTATGATTTAAAAGGTCTATTTTCATACCAAAAATACACTTGTAGTGAGAAAACCTAAAAGCTAATTGAAGAGTTCGAGGTTTGTTTGGCGGCGCATTTGAAAAATTTTGAATTCATGTTCGTTCGTTTTCTCCAAGTAAAAACCTCGAAAATCATTTCAATCAAATCGTTTCACGAGGCATTTACGATTCGTGTCTGATTTTTGTTCATGTTAATCGATTTAGGGAAGTCCCAAAAGGTATTTTATAATTTTGTGATTTTCTTTGCTTTCATATCTGTTGCGATGGATTTTGGATTTATGATTCTCTTGAAATGTAGAGATGAAACGCAAGTTTTGAATGTGAATCCCACATTTTCATATAGTGAGTTAAAATTTATTGCATTCGTTCGGTAAATGGCATGATTACAACTTTGATGCAATGTCTTGAAAATATTCTGTACCTGGACACCCTAAATGTTGTTTGAGTAATGAGAATGATATGAGAAATGTGCTTATTCTGTGTGAGATTATAGATGTTCATTTTGTGACAATTGATGTTTATGATGAAAAAATGCATATCATGGAGTTTCTTCTGGAAGTATGAATTGGCAGACTGTCGGCGGTGGTGGTAATGTGCCGTTTCAATCTGGTGGTGCATGCGAGACAGATGTGCTCGGAGATAATAGGCAAAATAGTGGTGTAGGTGAAGCATGTTGGTATACAGAACCTGTCGATGTAAGTGAATTACGTGCACATGGATGTAACCCATCTGCAGGATATGATTCTGACCTTCAAATGTGTAATTCTAAAGGCAAGAGAAGTTGTTGTTGTGTTCCGGTTGGGCATCAAATATCAGTAGGGTTGGGCAACAGTTTAGTGGTGGTGTAGAAGAGTTTCACTATGAATTAAGTAAATATTCAGTTGAGGTTGGGTTTGATTTCAACTCTGTAAAAAACAATAAGGATAGGGTAATTGCCGAGTGTGCTAGAAAGCATGATGAGGGCTGTGGTTGGTTTGTGAATACTAGTATCAAGAACAGATAGGTCTTTCTACATAAAAAAATTGCAAAACATGCACACATGTGGGCTGAGAGTGATGAAGGACAAATAAAAAAGGATGAGTTCAGTTCTGATATCTGAAATTATTGCGGAACGAGTGTTTTCAAATCCAACCTTCTCTGCGATCGATATATGTGAGTTAATGAAGAGAGATTATGGCTTGGAGATAACATACAATAAGGCATGGAGAAGTGTGGAGAAAGCTAGATCTATTGCTTTCGGAAATTATGATGAGTCGTTCCAAGAACTGAATTCATACGTTCACGCGGTGAGAACGATAAATGTCGGAAGTTTTGTAAAGCTTGGAGTTGACGACAACAACCAATTTTCCCATTTGTTTGTTTTGTTTCGTGCTAGTATTGGCGTTTTAATTTTTGTCGCCAAATGTTATTCCTTTATGGAACGTTTCTTAAATCCAGATTCAAGGGCACCCTTCTGTCTACCACGGCTAAGGATGTGAATCAAGGTAAATTGCCGATTTTAAATTTTGTCTCCAAATATTATTTATTTTGTGCGCCAGTTATTTGTTTCATGCACCAGTTGTTTTTACATGGACCATTTATGATTAGGATGCACCAGTTATAATTTACATGCACCAATTATAATTTACATGGACCATTTATAATTACATGGACCATGTATGATTAGGATGCACCAGTTATAATTTACATGTAGCAGTTATAATTTACATGCAACAGTTATAATTTATATGCACCACTTATAATTACATGCACCAGTTATGATTTACATGCACAATTTAACATTTACATGCACCAATTATAATTTAACACGCACCAGTTATAATTATATACACCAGTTATAATTTACATGCACCAGTTACAAATAGATGCACAGTTATAATTAGATGCAGCAGTTATGATTTAGTTGCACCAGTTATGATTTACATGCACCATGCATCAGTTATCATTTACATGCACCAGTTATGATTATGATGCACCAGTTATAATTACATGCACCAGTTATAATTTACATGCAACAGTTATAATTTACATGCACCAATTATTCATAGCAAGGTCATGCTCCAGTTATAACTTATGGTATATATATCTTATCGTAATGTCGATCTGATGGAGGCGCTACCAGTTGTTTTTGGAGCATCTCTGAAACACGTTTTTTGTTTATACCATTTAAAGTGCAACTTGCATGACAGATATTCTGGCAAACACTTTTCAAACAATTGGATGAATGTGTATACTCCCCGGCGGTGGCTATTTTTAATGAGAAACTCACTATTTTAAAACGAGAAAGCGGACAAAATATGGAATATTTTTTGCAGGGACTTTCATTGGATAAGTGGACAACGCATATTCTACTGGGACGAGATATGGAGAGATGTACTCAAATGCAGCGGAGTCCTTCAATTCATGGATCTTAGATGCAAGGGGTCTTCCTATTACGCATATGGTTGATTGTATTAGAGTTAAGTTGATGTGTTTGTTTTCTGATAGAAGATTATTGGCATGCAAATGGAGTGGGGTGTTGTGTGCTCGGATGGAAAAGAAATGGGCATCTTATGTAAATGAAGGTCTTGCTTGGAATGTGAAGATGTCTTTGCATTGCTACTTTGAAGTGTTTTCCCACCATGCAGTTACTGTTCGCCTTGACAATCAAACAAGTGAGACCCCGTTAACTAACAACGTTATAAGGTGTAATTAAGAGAACTAATAATGCATAAATCAGAGTAATTGACCGTGTTGATGCCCTGAGCTTAAGAGTTACAGTACCAACAATTTCAAACAGGAATTAGTTACATTCCTAACAAAAGAATGTGAAACTATAGTTTTACTCTACTCTATGTAGAAACTATACAAAAAGGGAGATTCTGTTCTGCTATCCCTGAAGCACTCCTTACAGCTCACGCATCAACCCCGACCCTGGTTCTCCATGCCAAATGCACCTACAAGGACAACCCCCAACACATGAGCACATAATAATTCATATTCAACACAATATGAATAAAATCGTAAATGCGTAAACAATAAATATAAAATACTTCATGTATTCCAATGCATTTAAAAAGCCCCTTTTTTGGTTGTCCCTATACCATAACTCATTATCGAATCAATGAATGATATTATGGTTTTTAAACAAATATCGTGACATATTTCAATTCCTCAAATCATCAAACCAATCCCTAGTCCGTTTATCACAATGTATTTTAATGCCCCTCGCTTCACATACAAGCGGCATAGAATAACCTCGCTTCAATGGACATGCGGTACTCCCACCCCTCGCTTCACATTTTAGCGGCAAATATTCTTTCCTCGCTTCATATGACAACCTCGCTTCAATGTGACATGCGGTACTCCCACCCCTCGCTTCACATTTAGCGGCACAAAAACAAATAGCGGCAAGCATTAAAATCATCAAGGTGATAACCATGACTCATGGGATGCGCATCAATCAATCAACATGTACATATGCAATCATAATGTATGGATCAACATGTATTTGCATCTACCATGCACCAATCAATACACACTTGCATCTACAATGCATATCCCAATGCGTATATAAATTACATGTCACCGTTGGGTGCCCGTACGTCTTCTACGTACCTTTCCAAAATATGGTATGTTGCAGGACTCTATCCCATGCGTTGTGTGGCTATCTGTGAAGGCTCTACACAAGTGTACAACACAATATTAGATGCCAATAATAGCCCGATACCAAAAATCCTACAATAATTAATCAAAACACCACATTTGGCTTCTCGTGATCGATCGCCAATAAGCCCCGATCGATCGCGAGATGCTACTGCCTCAACATTCAAAATTCTGTCTTCTGTGATCGATCGCTGAAGTTGTGCCGATCGATCGCGGCATCGCCGATCGATCCTGCCAAACTCGCGATCGATCGCTGAAGTGTTTTGCCTCGCACCCTGGCGCTCGCGATCGATCGGGAAAACGCGCCGATCGATCGCCAATACCTGCAATCGCGAGAAATCGCCATTTTCGAACACATACCCAAAGCTATCATAAAATACACCATAAATCATCATCAATAAATTAATACCATAATCCTCACATAACGTAATTCATGTTCAATTTTACATAATCATTTCGGGGATAAAACAAAACATGTTCATGCTACAAAGTGGCAGTTGGATGGATTCCCATGTCCTCATGTTATTGTTGTATTCATGATGAATAAAGTGCCAACAGATGAAGTAGTTGACAGATATTTCCATATTAGTACGTACAAACTATGCTATGAAGGAGTCTTTTTACCCGTTCCAAGACATAACAAAGGTAATGTTCCTCTGATGGGAATGGAAACAAATGTATTATCACCGCAAAAAAAAAGGCAACCAGGTCGTCCAAAGAAGAGAAGAATTTGATCTAAAGGTGAAAACGTTAAACAATTCCGTTGCAGTCGTTGTAACAAACATGGGCACAATAGAAAAACTTGTAAAGAGCTTGCTGATTTTGGGGGAAAAAAATTTATGCACATGTAATTTTTAACAAATGATTGTCTATCAATTATAAGATGTACGATTTTTTGTGCAGCGGTTAATTTTCATGTACTAGTTATAATATACATGCACCAGGTGTAATTACGATGCACCAGTTATAATTCTATGCACAATTTATAACTACATGCACCAGTTACAATTACATGCACCAGTTACAATTAAATGCATCAGTTAAAATTTACATGCACAAGTTATAATTTACATGCACCGGTTATAATTTCATGGACCATTTATGATTAGGATGCACCAGTTATAATTTACATACACCAGTTACAATTAGATACACCAGTGATAATTAGATGCACCAGTGACAATTAGATGCACCAGTTATGATTTACATGCACCAGTTCTAATTACATGCACCATTTATAATTTACATGCATCATTGAGAATTTACATGCACCAGGTGTAATTACGATAAACCAGTTATAATCAAATGCACCAGTTATAAATACATGAACCAGTTATAACTACATGCATCAGTTATAATTTAAATGCACCAGTTATAATGTACATTCACAAGTTATAATTTACATGCACAAGTTATAATTACATGCACCAGTTATAAATAAATGCACCAGTTATAACTACATGCACCAGTTATAATTTACATGCACCAGTTATAATTTACATGCATCAGTTATGACTTACATGCACCAGTTATAATTTACATGCACCAGTTATAACTACATGCACCAATTACAGTTATATGCACCAGTTATGATTTACATGCAAAAGTTATAATTACAAGAACTAGTTATAATTACATGCACCAGTTATTATTTACATGCACCAGTTATTATTTACATGCACCAGTTATGATTTACATGTACCAGTTATAACTACAAGCACCAGTTACAATTACATGCACCAATTATGATTTACATGCAAAAGTTATAATTTACATGCATCAGTTATAACTACATGCACCAGTTATAATTAGATACACCAGTTATGATTTACATGCACCAGTGATAATTAGATGCACTAGTTATAGTTTACATGCAACAGTGATAATTTACATCCACCAGTTATAATATACATGCACTAGTTACAATTAGATGCACCGGTTATGATATATATGCCCAGTTCTAATTACATGCACCAGTTATAATTTACAAGCACCAGTTATGATTTACATGCACCAATTATAATTACATGCACCAGCTACAATTTACATGCACCATTGATAATTTACATGGACAGTTATAATTTACATGCACCAGTTATGATTTGCATGCACCAGTTATAATTTATATGCACCAATTATAACTACACGCACTAGTTATGATTTACATGCAAAAGTTATAATTACGTGCACGAATTATAATTACATGCACCAGTTATATTTTATATGCACCAGTTATAATTTACATGCACCAATTATGTTCACCAGTTATAACTACATGCACCAGTTACATTTAGATGCACCAGTTATGATTTACATGCACCAGTGATAATTAGATGCACTAGTTATAATTTACATGCAGCTGTGATAATTTTCATCCACCAGTTATAATATATATGCACCAGTTACAATTAGATGCACCAGTTATGATTTATATACCCAGTTCTAATTACATGCACCAGTTATAATTTACATGCACCAGTTATGATTTACATGCACCAATTATAATTACATGCACCAGTTACAATTTACATGCACCATTGATAATTTACGGGGCCAATTATAATTTACATGCACCAGTTATAATTACATGCACCAGTTATGATTTACATGCACCAGATATAATTTACATGCACCATATGTGCTTTTTTCAATTGTATTTCCTCCGTTATTTTACACAGTCTAAAGCTTCAGTTTATCATTTTGTAACAATCTTGCATCATGAATAATCATCTTCACCATCTTTACCCTATAATATGTATTGTAGTCCATGCTACAATGCTTTGGCACTGGTTGTCCTCTCATATTCTTTTCCATATTCATGCAAACGAAGACGCCACAGTCGACGGACCCAGGTTTCTGCTGTGCAGCTTCTATATACGGCTCAATTTGATATGTTTTTTTCACTAGGAGTGTATTGTATACCCTTTGATATAGGGTCATCCTCAATCACTCTATGCATCGCTTCTTCGACATCTTCTTTCTGTAAATTAGGTACGAGTTCATATTCTTTTGTAAACATACTTATAGTAATTGTAGAAAATAACTCTTAAATGTAACGTAAATTACCAGTATTTGGCCTTCTCGAAGTAGTGATCAGTTTCTTCTTCCCTGCGTGGCCTTATTGAATTGTAGTGTGTCTTCGATTCCTGCACGTCAAATACGAGCAATGTCCAATGGTAGCCAGCTGTCACTGATGGGTCCTCACGGCCGCATGTGTTTATAGGAAAAATAAGGAATCTATGTTCCATGGCTTGGGCAATCTTCTCATTTATTTGGTGTTTTGCTGTCTCTTGGCAATATATGCGATCAAGAAGCACGAACAAATTTAATACACATGAATTTTATAAGAAATTAAAATTAATAACTTGTATTTTATTACCCAAGACAAGCAATCAAAAACATAGTAAGGCTTCTTTTGCCCGCTTTTCTCAATCTGCCTATCAATAAGGATGCTCCAGCAGTCAACAATCTGAAAGCCGTTAATTGAATATCAAGAACATAGACAAGTGAACAATTTCTTTTGATAAATCGTTTACATCATTAGGTATTGAAAGCTCGTTAAGTATGGCTCCATTATATTTAATGGGTAATTGTTTTTTCTGTCATATCATCTCGCCAAATCACTCCCCTGCACACAATGAAAAATTGTAACATTTATTGGTTTCATCCAGTTGAATTAATTATTGTTAAAAAAATTAAACAAGTCATATGCTCATTGTTGAATTTCATTAACCATTCTCGTTCTCCTTTTGTCAACTATTTGAACATGGCATTTCAGTGTTTGAACTTGAAAGGCCCATCCTCCTTATTTGTCTTTCCCGCATGTTGCAACTTCAAAATCATCATCATCTTGCAATGTTATTATATCTTTACTTGCCTTTTTTGGTTGATCTTTTCTTTTCTCAGTACAGTCTTTTTGTTTTGACCTCCTGGCCCTTTTCAAGGAGGAGTACGTATTGTCGCTTTCTTTCTTGGCCATTCGGTCCCAACTGTTCTTAATTTTTAACCATTGATGTTTGTGCCTCATTTTCTTTCACGAGATTCACATTTTCTTGGCTCAACATCGTTGCAGCTATTTTTGTGCTATTCAGATCGTTGTCCACTGCTTCATTATCCTATTTTAATCTTTCGATTTGAGCATGTAGCTGTGCAACGATGTTGTCAAGCTCCTCCTTTTGTTTCAACACTTTGTTATATCTGGCATGTATTTCTTTCAGCTCTTCTTCCTTCAGCATGATAATTGTCCTTGCTTCTTCCAGCTGTGTTCTTATTTCTGCGTTGTCTAGCCTCTGGACATCGTGCTCAGAAACAAATGAGTCAAATTTCATGTGCAACTCTTTTAACTCATTTTCCCTGCTAAGAAGTTCCTGCTTTGTTTCTTGGAGTTGTGTGGCTAATTCTGCAGATTGTATAAAATCTGGATTTTGAGTTGATTCCATTGGTTCTGCACATGCCGTATTCACATCATCATGTAATTCATCTCCTTCTCCATCGGCAGTAAACAAAAAATCCTCACCATAGCTTCTGTCAGCAACATTAAAGAGTTGTGTCTCCATCTCGTTCTCAACAAACACTTCCACCAACATATCCTCATTGGACATGTCAACATCATCGTATAAAGTTTTGTCACGGGAATGTTCAGAAAGATCAAGCAGTACCTCAGCAATTGTTGCGTCTAGGAAATATGCAACTTCTTCTTCTTCTTTATTTTCCCTTTTGTCAAATTCTGGTTCTGCATTAAGATCTACAGCTCGCTGTTCTTGTCGTTCTGCCATAGATGGTTCTTCATTTTGTTGTTCAAGGTATGGTGATTCAAGATTCAAAAGATTTTCTTCTTGCAGGAGTTCAGCTTCCTCAATTGACAGTGGTAAAAGCTTTCCAATATCTGATGCACCAGTTATATTTTCATGCACCAATTATAAATTTCATGCACCAGTTATATATCATGCAGCAGTTACCTTTCATGCACCGCTTATAATTATGATGCACTAGTTATAATTGTATGCACCATGCACCAGTTATAATAACATGGACCAGTTAAAATTGCATGGACCATTTATGATTAGGATGCAACATTTATAATTTACATGCACCAGTTACAATTAGATGCACCAGTGACAATTAGATGCAACAGTTACAATTAGATGCAACAGTTCTAATTACATGCACCATTTATAATTTACATGCACCAGGTGTAATTACATGCACCATTTATAATTTACATGCACCAGGTGTAATTACGATGCACCAGTTATAAATAAATGCACCAGTTATAATTACATGAACCGGTTATAACTAAATGCACCAGTTACAACTACATGCGCCAGTTACAATTAGATGCACCAGTTATGATTTACATGCAACAGTTATAATTACATGAACCAGTTATAATTTATATGATGCACCAGTTATGTAATGCCCCAAAATGATTAATTGCAATTTTGGGCATTAATTATGTTTATATGATGAATTATGTTGATAATTGATTTATGTGTTGGAATTAATTATCTTGATGAAATGCTTAGTCACATGATAGGCGTGACCTGGGGGTTACATTTCAGGGTGCATGTTATGCATGTTAGAAAATGGGGTGTTAACATGATTTATTTGTATTGGTTGTTAATTATGTGGAAAATATGGATTTAGTGGAAGTTTGGTGCTTTTTTGTAAATGCTTTTAAAATACCATGTTGGGGTATTGTATACATCATGTTAATTTTGGGGTGCAAATTAATAACCCTTATAACCCTTTACCCCACCTTTTACCCATCACTTTAACCTCACTTTATCCTTTACTCTTTTAAAATCCCCAAATTCATCCCCAACCCTAACCCATCTCATATTTTCGATTTTGGCATAAAGTGGAAGGAGAAATCTTCTCAAAACCTTTGTTTGTGAGATTTGTTGTAGGATTTGGAGTCCTCAAGAGGTATGGAACCCTTCCTAAAGTTTTTATGATGTTTGGTTTAATTTTGAAATGTGTTTATTTTGGGTTGGTATGATTTTTGGATGGGTGTAGGATTTTTGGTTGTTTAATGGTGTAAAATGAAGATTTGAAGTGTTTTTATGTTATTGGTTTGTTGGTGTAAGTGTTGTGAAGATGGGGAAGAATTTATGGTGCAAAAATGGTGATTTTCGATGTACAGGGATCGACGATCTATCGCCCGTTTCTGGCGATCGATCGCGAGCCAGCAGTAGGCTCCAGAACCATTTGGCGATCGATCGCCACTTTTGGGCGATCGATCGGTGAGGCTGGCGATCGATCGCGCCAAAAGTGGCGATCGATCGCCGAAGACACAAAAATTTGGCAACGGGCAGTGTGATCTCGCGATCGATCGGGACATCTCGACGATCGATCGCGAGACACATAAATGTGTGTTTTTGATTATTTTGTGGGATTTTTGGATATTGGATTATAATTGGCTTCTAATATCGATTTGTATGGTTGTGTAGAACCATCCCAGGTACCCACAACCTCAAGGAGATAAAGTTCTCCAACTTCTCCATTCTTGGAATTAAGGTACGTAAGAGACGTACGGGCATCGGACGATAAAACACACTCCTATACTATGACTACGCAATGATTGCATAAGTATTTATGATGTTTATGATGCTGATTATGATAAGTAAAGATATGATGATGTCTATGATGAGTAAAGATGATATGATGTTTATGATGATGATTATGATAAGGAAAGATATGATGATGTCTATGATGAGTAAAGATGCTATGATGTTTATGATGTATTTTAAACTATGTTACTAGAAATGGTAGAATGTCCGGTGGTTGTTATGGGAAAGCGAGGAAGGTACTTACCGCTGACATAGCTAGCGAGAGATACATCCGCTATCAAGGTGTAGCGAGGGGTATCACAGTACCGCTATATGTCGAGCGAGGGGGCCAATTGTGCCGCTGTTATAACAGGACCACGACAGTCACATTTCTAATTAACATTGTTGATTATGAGCATATATGTAAGGACCCTAGTTCCTTAACGGTGAAATCAAGATATAAATAGGGCTAAACATGCATCACAGACAGTTTATGGTTCCGGTTATTACGTGAGCTAATAGGATTACAGGCCAAAATAAAACTTCGAAGCTAATTAATTACATTCCCAAATGAATGTTAACACTATAGATTTACACTACTCCTAGAGTAGAGACTATACCAAATCCTGTATCCTAATTCACAAGGCTCCTCGAAGTTCACTGCCTCAACCCGGCCCATAGCCCTCCAAATCCAAAGGTGTACCTACAGGAACAACTCACCATGAGCATACACATCACTATTCAACACAATCAAACATAATAACGTAATTAGACGCATGAGATATATTTGTATATATGCTCCCTGATTCACCACATTAGCACACTTCCTTTGTTGTTCCTGTTTCATAAACTCATGCACAAAATCATTGGCTCACAAGGTAATGATCGATATCACGTTCCAGTTATAATCACAATATTCCAATATTCCACATTAATCACAAGATTCCACATTATTCACTATATTCCACATTAATCACTAGATTCCACATTAATCACAATATTCCACATTATTCACTATATTCCACATTAATCACAAGATTCCACATTAATCACAATATTCCACATTATTCACTATATTCCACATTAATCACTAGAATTGTGACTGTTCCGGTCCCAATACAACAGCGGAATTTTAGGACCCCTCGCTTCGACATATAGCTGCATCATATGATATCCCTCGCTTCGACAATGACAGCGGCATGTTACCTCGCTTAGACATGACAGTGGCAAATATCATACTACCATCGCTTCATATGACAGCGGAAAATACCTCCCTCGATCGGAGATAAAGGCTACCGGAACATTCATCAATTCTACCACAATAATCAAACACAATAGTTGATTTCATTATCACGATATATCACTGTCATTTCACATAAATCACCACATATAAGGATTCACTATCCATGGTATACACAATACATAATCGAAAGCGTAACACATTTTACCGTCCGATGCTCGTACGTCTCACTACGTACCTTAATTCCCAAAAGTGGAGAAGTTGGAGAACTTTATCTCCTCAATGTTGTTGGCACCTGGGGTGGTTCTACACAACCACACAAATCAATATTAGAAGCTAAACAATAGCCAAATACCAAAAATTCCACAAAAGAAATCATTTTTCAAAATTCCACCGTTGGCGATCGATCGCTTGGCTGAGGCGATCGATCGCCTCAAATTTTTCTTCGCGGCGATCGATCGCGCCAAATATGGCGATCGATCGCCTAACCCTTGGATTGGCTACTGCCTCTCGGCGATCGGTCGCCTCATTTTAGGCGATCGATCGCGTGCCCTGCGATTTGCCTACTGCCCTTAGGCGATCGGTCGCCTCTTTTCAGGCGGTCGATCGCCTCGCACACACACGCGATTTTCACCATTTTTGCACCAAAAATTCCTTCCAATCCATACCAACACTTATACTATCAAACCAACAACATAAATAACAACCTAAACCTCCAAAATACACTTCAAAACAAGTATAAATCCAACCCTCAACCTCAACCACAACTACCCAACACAAACCCATTTTAAAACCCTTCAAAACCATACCAAACTTAAATAAAACCTTACAAAAAACAACAATGAGGTATCCATACCTCTTGGGGACCTCAAATCTCCCAATAAACTCCACAAATCAAGATTTTGCAAGGATTCCTCTTCACCCTTAAGCACCAAAACGAAAATGGGAGAAAAGGAAGGGTTTGGGTGGTTTGGTAAAGTAAAATGAAAGTGAGGTGTGGGGTTGGGGTATAAGGGTTTAAGTTGAATTAAAAGCATTCCACAATCCCATGGTGTATAAAACACCCCAACATGATATTTTTAAAAGCATTAATCCAAAATGCACCAAAATATCAATTAAATGCATGTTTCACTAAATAAATGACTACCAACACATGTAAGCCATTGTACCACCCAAATACCCAACATGCATAGCATGCACCCTGAAATGCTCTACCAGCCCACATGACCAAGCATTTCCACATGGCAATTAATTCTGACACATAAGGCAATTACCACCATAATAAATCATATTTAAACATATGAACACAATTAATGCCTTAAACACGATTAATTATTTCGGGGACATCACAATATGTGAGACCCCGTTATCACATCAAGACATTAAGGTGCAATTTAGAGAACTAAGCATTTATGTGAATATATCAGAGTAACGTGCCGTGTTGATTAACCTGAGCTTTAGAGATTACAGTACCAAAATGTTTCAAAAGGAAGACACAATTCCTACAAAGGTACTACATTATAGTCTTACTCTACTCAGAAGAAGCTATACAAAAATTTTCTCTAACATGCTAATCCTGTAGCACTCCTTACAGCTCAGCATATCAACCCCGGCCCTGGTTCTCGTCAACAAAAGCACCTACAAAGACAACCCCCAACATATGACCATAACACAATTCATATTCAACATAATATGAAAGTAAGGCATAAATGCACAATATTAAACACAAGCCCTTCCTGTATTTCCAGCATTTATAACGCCCATTGGTTGTCCCTGTACCATAATTCATAATAAAAATGCATTATAAGAATGTATGGTTTCACAAATAAATGTCATGACATCCTTCCTCCTTAAATCCTTATTTCAATCCTGAGCCCTTATCATTAGTACATTTTAATGCTTCTTGCTACTCCATGTAAGCGGAATTCTTCCTCGCTTCCAATGGACCTTAGCGTAAGCAATTAAAATCCTTACTAAGATAACCTTGACTCGTGAAATACACCTCTTATATTTCACAACATACATATGCAAAAAAAAAACAATGCATAATAACATGTATCATAACCTTGATGCACCACATTGCATTCATAATGCGTCAAAAAGACAAACATAAAGCACATGTTACCGTTGGGATGCCCGTACGTCGATTACGTACCTTTCCAAAAGATAGAGGAGTCAATCAACTTTATCTCCTCGGTTGTGATGGCACCTGGGATGGTTCTAGCCACACAACACAATATTAGGCACCTCATTACAATCCAATATCAAAACTTTAACAAAATATATCAATTTAAATTTTTCAACATTCTGGGTCTCTCGATCGATCGGCCCCTCTTCCCGATCGATCGAGAAGACGCCCAAAATCAGAACCAAGATTCTGCCTCGCTCGATCGATCGAGAAGAAATGTCGATCGATCGAGATGCCCTGTTCGAGAAATACTAACCCAGAATTCTCGAACACCTATATTCATACCCTTCGATCTAGCATAAAACATACACCACATGTTTGAACAATTATGCTAGCAATTACAATACACTACTCCGAGTGTATTCGTACCAAATTTACACCCTAAGCATAAGCCTACATGTATAAACGTCGATCATTTAAACAAGTACTGGATCAACTTTTCTGGAAACAGGGTAACATATTCATTTCCAGATTTCTTGAGCATCTCACTTCATGCTATTAAACCTATCACATATAGCATAAAGAAAGCTCGAACAAACATGCCATGGGCTTCACAAAACTACCATGCATATTTTCACATCAAAGTTTTACCAAAACCTAAGCTTGACGTGTATGATAATGCCTTCATAAAAACACTCCCCACACATATATTTCCAGAAAACAGGGCACTTGAACCTTGCCCAGAATTTTCGAACACTACCTTTCACATGATTAAATCCTTCACATAATACATGCAACATGTTCAAGGAAATATACTGGTACCTTCAACGAGCTACCATACACAAAAGCACATCAAAGGTTCAACCAAAACCTAAGTTAGCATGCTTCAAATATTCATGGTAAAACCCTTCCTAACATGAAAAACAGAGCACTTCCCTGCTCGGATGTTCGAGGAACCCTTTTCTCCACTACATATCTAGCACATAAAGCATGCAAGTTTCTTAACTAAACATGCTAAGGGCTTCACAAACATCACATAAAGGTACTCACAACAATATAACATCATACCCTAAACTAGCATGCCAAATCTGCTACAAAGAACAAGCATGCTAGGAAACTGAAAACTGGGAAAAAAATGTGACTCCTCACCACTTTTGCCCTTCGATTTTCTATATGAAAGGATGCTTGAAATCCGATCACTTTCCTCCTAGAAACCGTCCAAGTTGCAGACAAAAGGAAGGGAAAAAGAAGGAAGCTTTTTGGAAGAAGCAAGATGAAAATATCTAAGTCCAAAGTTGCCTCTTAGTCAATCCGCTTTTCCAGAAAAACAGGGGAGGGGCGTGGGTTGAGTCAAGTGGGGGTGGGGTGGTTGCATGTAGGGTGGTTTTGGGGTGTTTAATTGTGTCCCGGTATTTCATACGATGTATAAAAATATCTCTCCTTGATATTTTATTATATTACCACATCAACACAACAATTAAAAACACCTAACATGCTCCCTAAACCACATCATCAAAATAAATAAATCACTCCCACATAAAATACGCCTTTAGCACATAGGCTCACAATTAACAACCTTTAATTGTATGATTACCCACATAATCATTTCGGGGATATCACAATACTCCCCTACTTATAAGATTTCGTCCCCAAAATCAAACATGCTGCTAACCATATAATAAAAATAGTACATAAACGCATACCAGAAAACAGCTCTGGATAGTACTGCACCATGTGTCGCTCTGTCTCCCACGTGGCCTCCTCGACACCCCTACGATCCCACTGAACCTTGATCATAGGAATAACCTTGTTCCGAAGTCTGCGGTCTGCCCTATCCAAAATCCTGATAGGCCGCTCCACATAAGAAACATCGGACTCAATTGTACCTCTGAAGGCTGCAACACACGTGAAGGATCCGGCTCATACTTCCTCAGCATAGACACATGAAATACGTCGTGTATACCCGACAGAGAAGGCGGTAAAGCCAAACGGTACGCCAGAGTACCCACACGCTGTAAGATCTCATACGGCCCTACATACCTCGGGGATAACTTTCCTCGCATCCCAAACCGTACTACGCCTCTGAATGGTGAGATCTTCAGAAAAACTCTGTCGCCTAACTGAAACTCCAACGGCCTACGCCGCTGATTGGCATATGCTGCCTGCCTGTCCTGAGCTGCCTTCATCTTTCCTTTGATAACCTTAACTTTCTCTTCCATTTCCTGAACCAACTCTGGTCCTCCAACCGACTTACGGTCCACGTCATCCCAACACAAGGGTGACCTACAACGCCTACCATAGAGGGCCTCGAAAGGAGCCATCTGTATACTGGCCTGGTAGCTGTTGTTGTAAGAGAACTCCACTAAGGCTATCGAGTCCTGCCATGATATGTCGAACTCTAGCACACAAGCTCTCAACATATCCTCGAGCGTCTGTATCGTACGCTCGGTCTGTCCGTCCGTCTGAGGGTGATAGGCTGTGCTCAGCCTCAACTCTGTACCTAGAGCTGTCTGTAGACCCTCCCAGAAGTGAGATGTGAACCGCGGATCTCGATCGGACACTATCAAAACAGGGATCCCGTGCACTCTCACCACATCTCTGACATATAACTGTGCCATCCTCAAGTGCGTATATGTCATACAATAGGGAATGAAGTGAGCCACTTTAGTCAGTCTATCCACGACTACCCAGATGGCATCGAAACCCGAAATAGTCCTCGGTAAGTGGGTCACGAAATCCATAGACACGTGCTGCCACTTCCACTCGGGTATCTCCAAACTATTTAGTTCACCTCCAGGCCTCTGCCTCTCAGCCTTCACCTGCTGACAAATCAAACAGCGCTTGACAAATGAGGTGACATCTTGTTTCATACGCCTCCACCAGAACTGGCTGCGTAAATCCTTGTGCATCTGGAACCACCCATCTGTCGCCAAGTCTCAGAGAACCGTCCTCAGCCACTCTGAATCTCGACGGCTGACCTGAATGAACCACTAATATCCATCTCTGAACCTCTGCATCGGTCCTCTGAGCCTTCCTGATGTGATCATATATAACAGGCTCAGCTAGCAAGGTCAAAACCTGTACTGGTGAAGAAGATACATCATAATCAAAACCCAAATGGCAGTAGGAGCCAAACATAGCTGATAGTGACATAGCATCCTCTGCTGTGCTCCTCACCTTCCGACTCAAAGCGTCGGCTGTCAAATTTGCCTTCCCCGGGTGATATTCAATTTCACAGTCGTAGTCCTTCAGCAGGTCCATCCATCTCCTCTGCCTCATGTTTAGCTCAGCCTGTGTAAACAAGAACTTCAGGCTCTTGTGATCAGTGAAGATGGTGAATGAGGTACCATATAAATAGTGTCTCCATATCTTCAAGGCGAACACTATAGCTGCCAACTCCAGATCATGGACTGGATACCTCGTCTCATGTGGCTTCAACTGTTTCGAAGCATAAGCCACTACATGTCTGTCCTGCATCAGTACGCACCCTAATCCCTGTAGAGATGCATCGGTATAAAGAACAAATCCTTTGTTCTCCTTGGGTATCACTAGAACCGGTGCAGTAGTCAGTCTGTGCTTCAATTCCCTGAAACTCTGCTCACAAGCCTCTGACCAACAAAAAGAGACTCCCTTCTGAGTCAGCTGTGTAAGTGGCTTGGCGATCTTTGAGAAACCCTCGACGAAACGTCGATAATAGCCAGCCAGACCAAGAAAACTTCGAATCTCACTGACTGAAGTAGGGGCAGACCAATCCATAACTGCCTCTATCTTCCTCGGGTCTACTGATATCCCCTCTCGTGATATGATATGGCCCAAGAATGCAACACTGCTCAGCCAAAACTCACACTTGCTGAGTTTGGCGTACAACTGATGATCTCTGAGGATCTGGAGCACTATCCTCAGATGATCGGCATGATCCTCCTCATTCCTTGAATAGACCAGGATGTCATCAATGAACACGATCACAAACTGATCGAGGTACTCCTGAAATACTCTGTTCATCAGGCTCATAAATGTAGCAGGGGCATTCGTCACCCCGAATGGCATCACCAAGAACTCATAGTGCCCATACCGAGTTCTAAAAGCCGTCTTTTGGACATCACCAGCTCTAACCCGTACCTGGTGATAGCCTGACCTCAAATCTATCTTAGAGTACACCTCTGTACCCTGAAGCTGGTCGAACAGATCATCAATCCTCGGAAGTGGATATCTGTTCTTCACTGTAGCCTTGTTCAGTTGCCTGTAGTCAATGCACAGACGCATTGACCCATCCTTCTTTTTCACGAACAAGACTGGCGCACCCCAAGGTGATACACTAGGACGGATGTATCCCTTGTCGAGGAGCTCCTGTAACTGTACCTTCAGTTCCCTCAGCTCTGCCGGTGCCATCCTGTATGGGGCACGAGAAATGGGTGATGTCCCTGGCAGCAGCTCAATAGCAAACTCAACATCCCTGACAGGCGGAAATCCCGGAATCTCATCTGGAAACACATCAATGAACTCCGCCACGACTGGAATGTCCTCGGCTCTCACTTCCTTCTCCTCTGAAGTATCCATGGCATAAATAAGGTACCCAGTGTGGCCGCGTTCCAATAACCGCGACATCTTAACCGCCGAGATTACTGGTATCTTTGGACGAGAGCCGTCCCCATAAAAAGTCCACTGGAACCCCTGATCAGACAGAAAACGAACCATCCTCTTTTGGCAATCTACCATAGCTCGGTATCTGCTAAACACGTCAATGCCGATAATGCAGTCAAAGTCTGCCATCTCTAACTGAATCAAATCGGCCCTCAGATCATTGCCCTCAAAATAAATGAGGCAATCAGATAGCAGCCGATCCGCAATCACATGCTTTCCCGTGGGTGTCGAGACCATGAGAGGCGTGGGTAACAGAGACGAGCACAAGCGGTGTCTTTCCACAAAAGCAGTAGATACAAAGGAATGGGAAGCACCTGTATCTATCAATAAAAGTGCAGGGTACGTAAGTAAATGACACGTACCAGCAATGACTTCCTCTGGGCTGCCTCAGCCTGCTCTCTAGTCAGTGCGTACACCTATCCCTGCGGCGGTCCTGCCGTCAGACCTCCCTGTGGTCGTGGTGCAAACTGCTGTCTCTGTGGTGCCCTCCCAGCATCAAACCTTGGCCTATTCGGCCCTGAGTCTGTCTGAACTGCCCGATTTGGGCAACCTCGAGCCATGTGGCCCATCTTGCCACAGACATAGCAACCTAGACAGTCACGTAACAAGTGCCATCCTCCACTGTTGGTACACCTGGTTACCCCTGTCTTGCTCCCCTGTGTGGGCCCCCGGTTGTTCTACTTCTGTCCCTGAGGCTTCTTCCCACTAAACCTGGAAGATGATGAGGCCCCACGAGCCTTGAACTGATCCCCTCGTGGCCTCAGACTATCAGCAGCAGGCCTCTGTGGTGGTACGAAAGGGGGTACAACATCCTTGTACGCGCTCACGTCAATCTCCGCCAACTCTGCCCGTGTCAGGGCGTCCTCAAATGAGCTGGGGTTGTTGGAGATAACCCGATCAAACAGCTCTGGCCTCAGACCCTTCAGAAAGTTCCTCATCTTGGCATGGCTGCTGACAGCAATATGAGTTACATACCTCAGTAGTGAGGAATACTGCATAGCGTAGTCTGCCACCGACATGCTACCCTGCTTCAAACTGTTGAACTCATCCTCCTTTAATTGTCTGGAAGTTGCAGAGAAATACCGGTTAAGGAACCGGGTCCGGAATACAGTCCAGTCTACCGTCATACTCTGAGCTCTCAGCTCCATGACTGTGGTCTTCCACCACATAGCAGGCTTCTTAGCCATCTGAAACTCGGCTAACCTTAGCCATGCCGTGCGTGCACAGGGTGCAGTCACAAGTATTTGCTCTATACGCTCCAACCACTCATCGGCTACTTCACCAGACTCAGTCCCCTCAAACATGGGCGGATGGAAACTCAGAAACTGCTTCAAACTGAGCTCCCCTGGCAGTAACATCTGTTCGCTGGGCTCCACGCCTACAGCAGGTGGTGGTAAAGGATTCAGCTGAGCGATACTGGCATTCCTACTGTCCATATCTCCTACCTCCTCATTGGGGTTCCCCGGGTTAATCTCAGCCATGCTGTAACACAAGAGTTAACAACAATACCAAAAGCAGTTCATAATATAAGCCGTTAGATAACAAGAGTATAATATTCAAAAGCATGTTAGTATAGCACTTATACAACAATATGCATCACATGCATAACATGCCCAACAATGAATACCTAGCCAACTTGTCTCTAAAGGCTACCCTTCACTCTTCCCTGGTTATCTAACCACTGCTCTGATACCACTAAATGTGAGACCCCGTTATCACATCAAGACATTAAGGTGCAATTTAGAGAACTAAGCATTTATGTGAATATATCAGAGTAACGTGCCGTGTTGATTAACCTGAGCTTTAGAGATTACAGTACCAAAATGTTTCAAAAGGAAGACACAATTCCTACAAAGGTACTACATTATAGTCTTACTCTACTCAGAAGAAGCTATACAAAAATTTTCTCTAACATGCTAATCCTGTAGCACTCCTTACAGCTCAGCATATCAACCCCGACCCTGGTTCTCGTCAACAAAAGCACCTACAAAGACAACCCCCAACACATGAGCATAACACAATTCATATTCAACATAATATGAAAGTAAGGCATAAATGCACAATATTAAACACAAGCCCTTCCTGTATTTCCAGCATTTATAACGCCCATTGGTTGTCCCTGCACCATAATTCATAATAAAAATGCATTATAAGAATGTATGGTTTCACAAATAAATGTCATGACATCCTTCCTCCTTAAATCCTTATTTCAATCCTGAGCCCTTATCATTAGTACATTTTAATGCTTCTTGCTACTCCATGTAAGCGGAATTCTTCCTCGCTTCCAATGGACCTTAGCGTAAGCAATTAAAATCCTTACTAAGATAACCTTGACTCGTGAAATACACCTCTTATATTTCACAACATACATATGCAAAAAAAAACAATGCATAATAACATGTATCATAACCTTGATGCACCACATTGCATTCATAATGCGTCAAAAAGACAAACATAAAGCACATGTTACCGTTGGGATGCTCGTACGTCGCTTACGTACCTTTCCAAAAGATAGAGGAGTCAATCAACTTTATCTCCTCGGTTGTGATGGCACCTGGGATGGTTCTACATAGCCACACAACACAATATTAGGCACCTCATTACAATCCAATATCAAAACTTTAACAAAATATATCAATTTAAATTTTTCAACATTCTGGGTCTCTCGATCGATCGGCCCCTCTTCCCGATCGATCGAGAAGACGCCCAAAATCAGAACCAAGATTCTGCCTCGCTCGATCGATCGAGAAGAAATGTCGATCGATCGAGATGCCCTGTTCGAGAAATACTAACCCAGAATTCTCGAACACCTATATTCATACCCTTCGATCTAGCATAAAACATACACCACATGTTTGAACAATTATGCTAGCAATTACAATACACTACTCCGAGTGTATTCGTACCAAATTTACACCCTAAGCATAAGCCTACATGTATAAACGTCGATCATTTAAACAAGTACTGGATCAACTTTTCTGGAAACAGGGTAACATATTCATTTCCAGATTTCTTGAGCATCTCACTTCATGCTATTAAACCTATCACATATAGCATAAAGAAAGCTCGAACAAACATGCCATGGGCTTCACAAAACTACCATGCATATTTTCACATCAAAGTTTTACCAAAACCTAAGCTTGACGTGTATGATAATGCCTTCATAAAAACACTCCCCACACATATATTTCCAGAAAACAGGGCACTTGAACCTTGCCCAGAATTTTCGAACACTACCTTTCACATGATTAAATCCTTCACATAATACATGCAACATGTTCAAGGAAATATACTGGTACCTTCAACGAGCTACCATACACAAAAGCACATCAAAGGTTCAACCAAAACCTAAGTTAGCATGCTTCAAATATTCATGGTAAAACCCTTCCTAACATGAAAACAGAGCACTTCCCTGCTCGGATGTTCGAGGAACCCTTTTCTCCACTACATATCTAGCACATAAAGCATGCAAGTTTCTTAACTAAACATGCTAAGGGCTTCACAAACATCACATAAAGGTACTCACAACAATATAACATCATACCCTAAACTAGCATGCCAAATCTGCTACAAAGAACAAGCATGCTAGGAAACTGAAAACTGGGAAGAAAATGTGACTCCTCACCACTTTTGCCCTTCGATTTTCTATATGAAAGGATGCTTGAAATCCGATCACTTTCCTCCTAGAAACCGTCCAAGTTGCAGACAAAAGGAAGGGAAAAAGAAGGAAGCTTTTTGGAAGAAGCAAGATGAAAATATCTAAGTCCAAAGTTGCCTCTTAGTCAATCCACTTTTCCAGAAAAACAGGGGAGGGGCGTGGGTTGAGTCAAGTGGGGGTGGGGTGGTTGCATGTAGGGTGGTTTTGGGGTGTTTAATTGTGTCCCGGTATTTCATACGATGTATAAAAATATCTCTCCTTGATATTTTATTATATTACCACATCAACACAACAATTAAAAACACCTAACATGCTCCCTAAACCACATCATCAAAATAAATAAATCACTCCCACATAAAATACGCCTTTAGCACATAGGCTCACAATTAACAACCTTTAATTGTATGATTACCCACATAATCATTTCGGGGATATCACACAATACTCCCCTACTTAGAAGATTTCGTCCTCGAATCGCATGCACTTACCCCAAAAGAAACTAAACATAAACACATACCAGAGAATAGTTCCGGGTAGTGCTGTACCATATGCCACTCCGTCTCCCTCGTGGCCTCTTCAACACTCCGACGATCCCACTGAACCTTGACCATCGGTATAACCTTGCTTCGAAGTCTGCGATCCTCTCGATCCAGAATCCTGACTGGTCGTTCAACACAGGATACATCTGAACTCAACTGAACCTATGAAGGCTGTAATACGTGAGACGGATCTGGCTCACAATTACGCAGCATAGAGACATGAAAGACATCGTGAATACCAAATAAAGACGGCGGTAGAGTCAAACGGTAAGCCAAAGTACCGATACGCTGCAATACCTCATACGGCCCAACATACCTCGGAGATAACTTCTCCCGCATACCAAACCGAACCACACCCCTAAAGGTTGAGATCTTCAAGAAGGCCTTGTCTCCTGACTGGAATTTTAGCGGTCGTCGCCGCTCATTGGCATATTCTGCTTGCCTATTCTGGGCCGCTTTCACCTTTTGACGTATTAACTTAATCTTTCTTCCATGCTCTCAATCAATTCCGGTCCTCCGACCGTCTTACTAGTCAAGTCCCCCCAGTACAACGGTGATCTACAACGTCGACTGCAAAGAGCCCCGAATGGAGCCATCTAAATGCTCACCTGATAACCGTCATCATAAGAGAACTCTACTAGTGGCACTGAATCTTGCCACGGAGTATCAAACTCCAAAACACATGTCCTCAACATGTCCTCAAGCGTCTGTATGGTACGCTCTGTCTGACCGCTCTGTCTGACCATCAGTCTGAGGGTGATAAGATGTACTCAATCTCACCTCTGCACCCAAGGCTGACTGAAGACCCTCTCAGAAAATGCGATGTGAATCGTGGGTCTCTGCCAGACACAATCGAGACTGGAATACCATGCAATCTCACCAACGCCCACATATATGATTGGGCCATCTTTAGGTATGTGAAAGACATACAATAAGGAATGAAGTGCGCCACCTTCGTCCACCCATCTACGATCACCCAAATCGCATCAATTAATGAGGCCGTCCTTGGCAAGTGGGTCACTAATCCCATAGATACGTGCTCCCACTTCCACTTAGGTATCTACAAGTTTTTCAGATCGCCACCAGGCTTCTGTCTTTCTGCCTTTACCTGCTGGCAGATCAAACATCCTTTGACAAAGGTCATAACACCACGCTTCATGCGTCTCCACTAGATCTGACCACTTAGGTCCTTATACATTTTTCTTCCTCCTGGGTGGATACTGAACCAACTCCGGCGTGTCTGGAACTACTCAATGGTTGTCCAATCTCAAGGAATCATCCTTAGCCACTCTAAACTTTGATGGCTGACCTCGAAGTACTATCGATGACCATCTCTGAACCTCATCATCCGACCTCTGGGCTCTCCCGATAGCCCCCCCAAATATGTCTGGCTCAGCCAAAAAGGTTGACACTCGCACTGGCGACGTGTCCACATCGAAATCATAGCCCATATGGCAATACGAAGTCATCATAGTTGTTAAACTCATGCTATCCTTAGCAGTACTCTTCACCTTCCGACTTAAGGCGTCTGCTATCAAGTTCGCTTCACCTGGATGGTACTCAATTTCACAATCAAAATCTTTGAGCAAGTCCATCCATCTTCCTTGTCGCACAATCAACTCAGCCTGTGTGAACAAAACTTCAGGCTCTTATGGTCCGTGTAGATGGTAAACGACGTACCATACAATTAATTCCTCCAAATCTTCAAGGCAAATATAATAGTTGCCAGCTCCAAATCTTCAAGGCAAATATAATAGTTGCCAGCTCCAAATCATGGACTGGGTACTTAGCCTCATGTGGTTTCAACTGCCTCGAAGCATAAGCTACCACATGCTTATCTCGCATCAACACGCATCCCAAACTCTGCAGTGATGCATCCGCGTGCAAAGCAAACCTCTCGTTTCCCCGAAGGAATCACCAATACAGGTGCTGTAGTCAACCCGTGCCTCAACTCTTGGAAGATCCTCTTACAAGTCTCAGACCACAAAAACGGAACTCCTTTCTACGTCAACTACGTCAATGGTTTAGCAACCTTAGAGAATCCCTCGACGAAACGTTGGTAATAACCCGCTAAACCAAGGAAGCTCCGGATCTTGGGCACAGATGTAGGCGCAGACCAAACCATTACTGCCTCTACCTTCCTGGAATCCACAGATATCCCATTACTAGAGATCACATGCCCCAAAGACACCACGCCGCTCAACCAAAATTCACACTTGCTGAGCTTGGCGTACAACTGATCGTCCCCAAGGACCTGGAACACCGTTCTCAAAGTGCTTCTCGTGTTCCTCTCCAGTCCGGAAATAGATGAGTATAACGTCAATAAAATAATGGCGAACTGATCCAAATACGGTTGAAACACCCTGTTCATCAGGCTCATAAAAACAGCTGGGGCATTCGTCACCCCAAAAGGCATGACTGAGAATTCATAGCACCCAAATCTAGTTCTGAAAGCTGTCTTCTGTACATCATCTTCCCTTACCCGGATCTGATGATACCCCGACCTCAGAACTGTAGAGCCTCGTACCCCTGGGCGATACGCTTGAACGTATGTGACCCTTATCAAGGGGCTCTCGTAACTGGACCTCTAATTCTCTTTGCTCCGCTGGTGCCATCCTATACAGGGCATGAGAAATGGCAGACGTCCTCGGTAGTAACTCAATCCCAAACCCGACCTCTCTCGTCGGTGGGAATCCGGGAATCCCTTCGGAAAACATCAGGAAACTCCGCCACTACGGGCACATCCTCGACTTTTAATTCATCTTTCCTTTCAGCAATATCAACAGCATAGATGAGATATCCCGAATGGCCCCGTTCCAACAACTGTGCCATCTTGACAACAGATAACAACGAGATCTTGGGACAAGAACCATCCCCATAGGATGTCCACTGGACTCCCAGATCAGATCTGACCCGCACTGTTCTCTGTCTGCAGTCCACCACTACCTGATATCTGTTCAGCACATCGATGCCCACAATGCAATCGAAGTCCGACATTCCCAAAACAATCGAGTCTGATCTTAGCTTATTGCCCTCAAAATAAATGAGACATTCATAGACAATTTGATCAGTAATCAAACTTCTTCCAGCGGGTGTCAAGACTACAAGAGGCATGGTGCATAAACAAGAGACACATACCCGCTATCACTTCCTCCGGAGCCGCTGTAATCTGCTCCCTCTCCAACGCATAAACCTGCCCCTGAGGTGGCCCATAGGCTGAGCTCCATACTGCCTCGGTACCAACGGTAGCCTGTGCTCTACTGTTCTGTCTACAGGCCTCCCCGTAGAGTTTCATTGTCCCTCTCGATTGGGACATGGCCGAGCAAAGGGCCCTTATTGCCACAAACATAACATCATACATAGTCTTTTGTCACATGTGGTTGCCCACAAAGAGGGCACTGGACCTTTCCAAAACTGTCTCCCTGAGATTGTCATCTTTCTGATGGGGCATCATTCATACGGCTTCCTTTCCAACGATTCTCGGCCCCTCATGAAGTTCCCCATCTTTGCCTTGCTTGTGGTTAGTAAATTCATCTTGCTTAGCCTACCGTGCAGCAGCTGAGAAGTAGCGGGTCAGAAACCGAGCTCTGAATAGCTTCCAATTCATCTCCTGACCCTGAGCCTCTTGCTCTATCACCGTGGTCTTCCACCACATCAGCGCCTTCTCGGCTACATTTTGGCCAAATGGGACTCCGTTAGTCCTATCCAGGCTGTCTTAGCAAAAGGAGCTGTCACAAACATCTGTTCTATCCTCTCTAATCATTCCTCAACCATTTTCCCCTGTCTCAGTTCCCTCGAACATCGGGGGTCGGTATGTCAGAAATTGAGCTAAATTAAGCTCCACAGGTAGTAACTGTTGTTCAAACGGTTCTTCGTCGAAAGCTGGCGGGAGTAGGGGATTTGTACGCCCAACACTTGCATTAATACTCACGGCGTCTCCTACTTCCACATTTGTTGCCACACTGCAACACAAGGGTTAACAGCAATACCCAAAAGCAGTTCACATAATGCATTGTTAGAAAAACATAACATGTTAGTATAACAACAATATACTTCATATGCAACATATGTACAAAACACGTTTAGAAGTAAGCACCTAGCCAACTTATTGCTAAGGCTACCCTTCACTCATTCCCGGGTTCTCTAACCACTGCTCTGATACCACTAATGTAAGGACCCTAGTTCCTTAACGGTGAAATCAAGATATAAATAGGGCTAAACATGCATCACATACAGTTTATGGTTCCGGTTATTACGTGAGCTAATAGGATTACATGCCAAAATAAAACTTCGAAGCTAATTAATTACATTCCCAAATGAATGTTAACACTATAGATTTACACTACTCCTAGAGTAGAGACTATACCAAATCCTGTATCCTAATTCACAAGGCTCCTCGAAGTTCACTGCCTCAACCCGGCCCATAGCCCTCCAAATGCAAAGGTGTACCTACATGAACAACTCACCATGAGCATACACATCACTATTCAACACAATCAAACATAATAACGTAATTATACGCATGAGATATATTTGTATATATGCTCCCTGATTCACCACATTAGCACACTTCCTTTGTTGTTCCTGTTTCATAAACTCATGCACAAAATCATTAGCTCACAAGGTAATGATCGATATCACGTTCCAGTTATAATCATAATATTCCAATATTCCACATTAATCACAAGATTCCACATTAATCACAATATTCCACATTATTCACTATATTCCACATTAATCACTAGATTCCACATTAATCACAATATTCCACATTATTCATTATATTCCACATTAATCATAAGATTCCACATTAATCACAATATTCCACATTATTCACTATATTCCACATTAATCACTAGATTTGTGACTGTTCCGGTCCCAATACAACAGCGGAATTTTAGGACCCCTCGCTTCGACATATAGCGGCATCATATGATATCCCTCGATTCGACAATGACAGCGGCATGTTACCCTCGCTTAGACATGACAGCGGCAAATATCATACGACCATCGCTTCATATGACAGCGGCAAGTACCTCCCTCGCTCGGAGATAAAGGCTACCGGAACATTCATCAATTCTACCACAATAATCAAACACCATAGTTGATTCCATTATCACGATATATCACTGTCATTTCACATAAATCACCACATATAAGGATTCACTATCCATGGTATACACAATACATAATCGAAAGCGTAACACATTTTACCGTCCGATCCTCGTACGTCTCACCACGTACCTTAATTCCCAAAAGTGGAGAAGTTGGAGAACTTTATCTCCTCAATGTTGTTGCACCTGGGGTGGTTCTACACAACCACACAAATCAATATTAGAAGCTAAACAATAGCCAAATACCAAAAATTCCACAAAAGAAATCATTTTTCAAAATTCCACAGTTGGCGATCGATCGTTTGGCTGAGGCGATCGATCGCCTCAAATTTTTCTTCGCGGCGATCGATCGCGCCAAATATGGTGATCGATCGGCTAACCCTTGGATTGGCTACTGCCTCACGGCGATCGGTCGCCTCATTTTAGGCGATCGATCGCCTGCCCTGCGATTTGCCTACTGCCCTTAGGCGATCAGTCGCCTCTTTTCAGGCGGTCGATCGCCTCACACAGACACGCGATTTTCACCATTTTTGCACCAAAAATTCCTTCCAATCCATACCAACACTTATACTATCAAACCAACAACATAAATAACAACCTAAACCTCCAAAATACACTTCAAAACAAGTATAAATCCAACCCTCAACCTCAACCACAACAACCCAACACAAACCCATTTTAAAACCCTTCAAAACCATACCAAACTTAAATAAAACCTTACAAAAAACAACAATGAGGTATCCATACCTCTTGGGGACCTCAAATCTCCCAATAAACTCCACAAATCAAGATTTTGCAAGGATTCCTCTTCACCCTTAAGCACCAAAACGAAAATGGGAGAAAAGGAAGGGTTTGGGTGGTTTGGTAAAGTAAAATGAAATTGAGGTGTGGGGTTGGGGTATAAGGGTTTAAGTTGAATTAAAAGCATTCCACAATCCCATGGTGTATAAAACACCCCAACATGATATTTTTAAAAGCATTAATCCAAAATGCACCAAAATATCAATTAAATGCATGTTTCACTAAATAAATGACTACCAACACATGTAAGCCATTGTACCACCCAAATACCCAACATGCATAGCATGCACCCTGAAATGCTCTACCAGCCCACATGACCAAGCATTTCCACATGGCAATTAATTCTGACACATAAGGCAATTACCACCATAATAAATCATATTTAAACATATGAACACAATTAATGCCTTAAACACGATTAATTATTTCGGGGACATCACAATATGTGAAGTATGATTTTAATCATTTATGTCAAGAACTAATGATTACATGCATGACTATGAAACAGGGACAACCAAAGTGGGTTAATGCGATTAACCAGGAAGTACATATTAACCAATTATTTTCATGCATTTATTTATATGACATTATCTTATGATGTTAAGTAACGATGTACATGCTCATGATGGGTTGTTCCTGTAGGTACACTTTTGGACTGAAAAGCTGAGGGTCGGGTTGAGGCAGTGAGCTACGAGGAGCATGAAAGAATTTAGGATGCAGGATTTTTGAATAGTCTCTACTCTAGGAGCAGTGTAAATCTATAGTGTTAGTTCCGGACCTTATCGATGAGATTTTAAAGATGACAAAACATTTCAGACCGGATCGAGTGAAATCAGACTGACCAGATCGATCGCCCATAACAGATCAAGCTGATAAGATAACAAAGCATATCAGACCGGATCGATGAATTTCAGACTGACTTTATCAAAGCTTTAGATCGATCTCAATCTTTATCAGATCAGAGCAGTCAAGGATACATAAAGAATGGCTCCTCAGTCCGAATCATTAACGGCTATTTATTGTAGCATTTAATGTCGTAATTAATGCTACAAAGGACCAAAGACTGAAGATTGCCATATAAGGTAAGAAGACAAAGAAGAGCCTATCTGACAATCGCCGAAAGTATGAACCAGAACGACAAGTATCCTGAAGAAGAAGACTGTAGCTTACTCAGAGCTCAAGCAGAGTCAAAGTTGCACATTAAGGGAAATAATGTCGTTGGTACTTACAACTATAAAAGGATGCAACAAAAGGAATATAGAGACTCTCGCTGATCAATTGAAAAAAATGCACAAGAAAGCAAAACAGCACAAGCTTACAAGCTCAGAAGCTCTCGAGCTGAAATCATTCTTAAGCACGTTTACTTTGTAACATTTGATCATTTAGGATCACTGTGCGCATCTTGTGTATTCTGTGTTGAAAAATAGAAGTGAGAAACATATTGTAACTGCCAGACAGAGTGTGTCTGAGCAGATCGAGTGACTAGGAGTTTCAGACTGGTAGTGAGGTAAATCCAGTCTGAATCGGGTTTGTACAACAGGATTGTATAAATCAAAGTCTTCTAGTATAAACCTTCCTTAATTGGAAGAAGGAGAGTGATGTGACTAGAAATAGACACATCTTGAGTGCTTAATTGTCTACGATTTGGTAGGTTTTGATGGATAAATTGATACGTATGCTACCTAATCGTATATTTGTGTAATTGTAGGTACAATCGAAGAAAACGAGCTAAAAACGATGTGTAAAGACCAAGGAGAGACATGGACATGACAAGGACTCAAAGTTGATCAAGAAAAGGGCAGAAACGTAATTTTGGAAGTGGCAATCGATCGCCCGGAAGTGGCAATCGATCGCCTATGGACAGAAACATTTTCAACAAATTTGAAGAGTCAGCGATCGATCGCGAAGGAGTGGCGATAGATCGCCAAAGTCTACTGGAGCTCGGCGATCGATCGCCACTTTATAGCGATCGATCGCCTCAATGAATTTTCCGAAAAAAAAATAATGCAGCGATCGATCGCCACATTCAAGGCGATCGATCGCCGAAGAGTCCGAAAATAAGGAAATTAGGTCTTTTACCAAGTTTAGAAGATTGTAACCTATTTTATCAATTACCAACCCCCATAACTCGATTTATTCAGTCATTAGCAGCAAGTTTTGATAGTTTTTGATACTTTAGAATATTTTGGAGATTTTAGATTATTTTGTTTTCAAATTTTCTTCAAGAACAACGAAGAACGGAACCGGAATCGACAAGCCGGAATCGTGGTTTATAATAGTAATTTCTTTTCCTTTATTTATTTAATGTTTTCCATTGAATTTTTATTGTTTTTAGATTTCATTATGCTAGGCTAAAACGTTCGATTCTTGGTTGAAGGGATACCTGCTTTTGGAATTGAACCTTTTATGAAAATTTGGTTTGATTGTTGAATTTTATTTCGATTTCAATTCGTTTCTTAAATTTCGAATTCCATGATTGTTGTGTTTGTGTATTAGTCCGATCACCTAATATTCAATTGCATAATCGATAGTTTGTTAGGAAACAACTAAGATCAATAATTAACCGGTTGTAGGTGTTATTGAATTCTTAGGAGAAACGGTTGAGTAATCAATTTTAACGGCTGTAGTTTTCATTGATTAGATTTAGCGAGCTCATTAGTTTTGAAAACTATCATTGATTTAATCATTAACGGCTGTAGTGGTGATTAGAGATTTGGTAAGGGTTGAATTGAATGCTGTTTTCTCTTTGACTACGAATAAGATGAGTAGGAATTGAATTTCCAATCGATAGATAATTGAAAGAATTCGAATGTTTTGATTTGATGACTAAAAGATAATTTTCCAAAAGTACGGTTACCTGGAAACCAAGAATCGCTTCGCTCTCATAAGTTTAAATCATCTTAGTAATCTCGCTAATTAGTTTAATTTTAGAATTTGTTTAGTAGTAATCATTCCTCCTATAACCCCCTCGTTACTATTCACTTTTGGCACAAAATAAATTTACCTTCCCTGTGAGATCGATCCCTACTTCCACTACTACATATTTTTGTCATTAACTGAAGAAGGGTTAATTTGGGCGTACACGATAAACGCTACCAAATTTTGGCGCCGTTGCCGAGGCAATATTTATTAGTGTCGATTTTTTTTGTTATTTCATTTTTGATATTTGTTTTCCCGCATTACTACTGAGGTTTGTTGATGAGTACAGGCGGATCGTTTGATTACAAGGATAATTCATATTACGATCCAGAAATCGAGAGGACGTTGCACCAAAGAAGGAGAGATACTCGGAGACAAGAAGCGGAGGAAAGGAACGATATGGCTGCAAACCAAAGTCTACGCCAACTGGCCAATCCAGATTTGGACCAACAACCTCTCTGCATAACTTTCCCTGCTTTCGCAACTAATGTATGTTTTGAACTTAAATCGGGACTCATACATTTGTTGCCTTCTTTTCATGGACTCGCAGGAGAGGATCCCCACAAGCATCTGATGGAGTTTCATGTGGTTTGCACCACCATGAAACCGACGGGAATTACTGAAGATCAAATCAAGTTAAGGGCTTTCCCTTTTTCTTTAAAGGATGCGGCGAAAGACTGGCTCTTCTACCTACTACCAGGATCCATCACAACATGGACGGACCTCCAAAGAACATTTTTGGAGAAGTACTTTCCAGCATCAAGAGCGGCTAACATACGCAAGGAGATCTACTCCATTAGACAATTCAGTGGAGAAACATTGCATGAGTATTGGGAACGCTTCAAAAAGCTGTGTGCAAGTTGCCCACAACACCAGATAAGTGCACACTTACTCATTCAATACTTTTATGAAGGTTTATTGTCTAGTGACAGGAACTTAGTCGATGCTGCGAGTGGGGGAGCCTTTGTCGATAAAACACCGGATGATGCGCGGAGCTTGATAGCCAACATGGCAGCCAACTCACAGCAGTTTGGCAACTTTCGACAGGAACCAGCACAACGGAAACAAGGGGAGGTAAATGTTTCCAGCCTTGAACAACAACTGATAGATTTGACGTTTCTTGTGCGTGGTATGACAGGTGGCAATGTGGGAAAGGTAAAACCTTGTGGTATATGTTTGGAGATGAGTCATACCACTGATGCATGTCCATCACTTCAAGAGACATCAGCTGAGCAAGTGCATGCAGCAGGGGGATTTCCGGGATAGCCCCAACGAAGACATGACCCTTACTCCAACACATACAATCCAGGATGGAGAGACCACCCTAACTTGAGTTATGGACCGCAATCGATAAATCACGTTCCTCCTCAAGCGCCACAACAACACCCTCCGCCATACAGACCACCTTTTCAGAGGGCACAACAACAACCCAATTATCCTTCTACCACTGACAGGTTAGAGGTTATAATTCAAGATCTTGCTCACAATGTTACTAAATTTCAACAGGAAACAAGATCGAGCATTCAAACCTTGAATACCCAAGTGGGTCAAATAGCCACTGCACTTAATAGAGTTGAAGCAACCGGATCAACCACACTACCATCCCAAACAGTGGTAAATCCGAGAGAAAATGTCAATGCAGTCACAACTAGGAGTGGGAAGGAATTGGAAGTATCAGATGAGATAGAGAAAGAACCATCAAAAGGTGAGGAAGAAAAAGAAAAGGAAGTTGGAGGAAATACCGGGATAGCACACGAGGCACCAAAAGGTAAGCCCCCTTCTTTTTCTGAGTATAAAGTACCACCCCCATTTCCCCAAGCTTTGAAAGATAACAGGAAGGATGCTGGACTCAAAGGCTTATATGAGACCTTCCGAAGATGTGAGATAAACATCCCATTGCTGGACGCCATTCAACAAGTACCTCGCTATGCGAAGTTTCTAAAGGAATTGTGTACTGCCAAGAGGAGTCATCGATTGAAGGGACCCCAGAAGGTTGAACTAGGTGAGAACGTTTCAGCAGTGATACAGAGGAAAATCCCTGCCAAGTGTAAGGATCCAGGTATGTTCTCTATTCCATGCACCATTGGTACCACTCGACTTGAAAAAGCCATGTTAGATCTAGGAGCATCAATTAATGTTATGCCATATTCCATATATGCTTCTTTACAACTTGGTCCCTTGAGTCCTACTGGAGTGGTAATTCAATTAGCGGATAGATCTAGTGCATATCCTAGGGGTTTGATTGAAGATGTGTTGGTGCAAGTAAATGAACTAGTCTTCCGTGCTGATTTTTATATCCTTGACATGGAAAATGGTGATAAGAGTAGTCCTATATTGTTAGGAAGACCATTTCTCAAAACATCTAAGACTAAGATAGATGTGCATAGTGGTACCCTCACTATGGAATTTGATGGTGAGATTGTTACATTTAACATCTATGATGCCATGAAATATCCTTGCAATAATGATGATACTGTGTACTCTATTGATGTTATTGATTACCTGTCCCAGGAAGTTTTGAGAATACAGGGAAAGAGGAACTGGAAAGCACTCTTACCACGAACATGGAGAAGGAAGACGAAGCACCACCCCTCATGAACGAAGTGAAGCACACCGTTGACGCACTGGATGATACACCTGAGCTATCTCAGTCAAGTACTGTTTCTTTTATATCATTACCTGTTTCTAATACCAGGATTCCCCCATCTGTTTTGCAGGCACCCAAAATCGAGCTTAAGCCGCTGCCAGCTCATCTCAAGTACGTATTCCTTGGTGAAGGTAATACACTACCAGTGATCATCTCCAGCAAGTTGGGGGATGATCAAGAGAAGGACCTGATTCATGTGCTTAAGGAGCACAAGACTGCTATAGGTTGGACCATTGCAGACATAAAGGGAATCAGTCCCTCCACATGCATGCACCGGATTTTACTAGAGGAAGGAGGAAGCCCCACACGTCAACCACAAAGGAAGCTGAACCCACCCATGATGGATGTGGTGAAGGAGGAGATTCTGAAGCTCTTATCAGTTGGCGTGATATATCCTATATCTGATAGCCAATGGGTTAGTCCGGTACAAGTGGTTCCTAAGAAGACCGGTATTACTGTAATCGAGAACAAAGACGATGAACTTATACCCACACGCATTCAAAATGGCTGGCGCGTGTGCATTGACTACCGGAAGCTCAACGCTGTGACTCGAAAGGACCACTTCCCTCTACCTTTTACTGATCAAATGCTTGAGAGGTTAGCATGCCATTCATTTTACTGCTTTCTTGACGGTTACTCGGGTTATTTTCAGATTGCAATCGCTCCGGAGGACCAAGAAAAGACCACCTTCACATGTCCGTTCGGCACATTCGCATACCGTCGCATGCCCTTTGGCCTCTGCAATGCCCCAGCTACTTTTCAACGGTGTATGGTCAGTATCTTTTCTGAGTTTATTGAACATATCTTAGAGGTATTCATGGATGATTTTACTGTTTACGGTAACTCATTCAAGGATTGCTTATCTAGCCTTACACTGGTTTTGAAAAAGTGCATTGACACTAACCTTGTTTTAAATTCTGAAAATGTCATTTTATGGTCGAACAAGGTATAGTGCTAGGTCATGTTGTATCTGCAAATGGTATATAGGTCGATAAGGCGAAAATTGATGTCATGCAATCTTTACCTTATCCTACTTGTGTTCGGGATGTGCGCTCGTTTCTGGGTCATGCAGGTTTTTACAGGAGGTACATCAAAGACTTTGCCAAGATAGCTACACCTTTGTGTAAGCTACTACAAAAGGATGTCCCATTTGAGATGACTGACGAAGGCAAGAGCGCTTTTGATACACTGAAGAAGTCATTGACTTCTACCCCTATTATCCAACCACCCGACTGGAACAAGCCTTTCGAGATCATGTGCGATGCAAGTGATTATGCGGTTGGTGCTGTCTTGGGACAAAAAGAGGGCAATGCTTCACATGCCATCTACTACGCATCCAAAACCTTGAATGACGCCCAACGCAACTACTCTACTACTGAGAAGGAGCTATTAGCAGTTGTTTTTGCTCTTGAAAAATTTAGAACTTATTTACTTGGTACTAAAGTGATTGTTTATTCTGATCATGCAGCTCTTCGCTACCTGATGACGAAGAAGGAGGCAAAACCAAGGTTGATAAGATGGATTTTGCTCTTGAGTGAATTCGACATCCAAATCAAAGATAAGAAGGGCAGCGAGAACAAAGTAGCGGACCACTTAAGCCGCCTACCACATTTGGGCGATGAGCTGTGTTTGAAGGAGGAGTTTCCGGATGAGCACCTTTTCGCCATACACGACAATTTACCATGGTACGCTCATCTTGTGAATTTTTTAGCTTCTAATGTGCTACCACATGAACTCTCTAGGGCCCAACGAGCCAAGATCAGAAGTGATGCCAAGTACTACGTCTGGGATGACCCTTACTTATGGAAGAACTGTGCGGACCAAATCATTCGACGATGCATACCCGAGACAGAGGTAAATGCCATTCTTACATTCTGCCACTCATATGCGTGTGGTGGACATTTTGGAGCAAAGAGGACGTCGAGAAAGGTACTGGAATGTGGATTCTTTTGGCCCACACTATTTCGTGACTCATATCTTTTCTGCAAGAACTGTGCACAATGTCAACTGACAGGTAATCTCTCCCAAAGAAAGGAGATGCCCCAACAACCCATTCTCATTTCTGAAATTTTTGATGTGTGGGGCATCGACTTTATGGGACCTTTTCCTATGTCTTTTGGTCATATCTATATACTGCTTGCTGTTGATTATGTATCGAAATGGGTGGAAGCTATAGCTACCCGGACTGACGATTCCAAGGTTGTTGCAGATTTTATCAAGCATAACCTTTTCTCTAGATTTGGAATCCCACGAGCCATCATCAGTGATCGAGGGACACACTTCTGCAATCGGACAGTGGAAAGTCTATTCAAGAAATACCACGTCACTCACAAGGTCTCCACTGCCTATCATCCGCAAACAAATGGCCAAGCCGAGGTCTCCAACCGCGAAATCAAGGCCATATTGGAGAAAACCGTCAACCCAACACGGAAAGATTGGAGCTTGAGACTTGATGATGCACTATGGGCCTACAGGACCGCATACAAGACCCCGATAGGTATGTCCCCTTATAGACTGATTTTTGGTAAACCGTGTCATCTTCCTGTAGAGTTGGAGCACAAAGCGTACTGGGCAGTGAAGAACTTCAACATGAACTATGATGAAAGTGGAGTGCATAGGAAGCTGCAATTGCAAGAGCTCGAGGAGATTCGAAATGAGGCATATGAAAATGCCAGATGTTACAAGGAGAAGACAAAGGATTTTCACGACAAGATGATCTCTAGGAGGCATTTTGAAGTTGGTCAGAAAGTTCTCCTTTACCATTCCCGCCTTCGTCTATTTCCAGGTAAGCTTCGTTCCAGGTGGCATGGTCCTTATGTAGTTACTAATGTGTCTTCCTATGGTGCAGTTGAGATTCAGAGTTTGGACACCACGAAGACATTCACAGTGAATGGTCACCGATTGAAGCACTACTATGAAGGTGTACAAGATGAAGACGGCGGACGAGTTGACATCAAGGTGTCTCTAGAAGACCCACCTACCTTCGACTGAGGAAGGGGATAGCGTCGGGCCACCGACGTTAAACAGAGGCGCTGCTTGGGAGGCAACCCAAGGGGAGTTAGTTTCCCTTTTACCCTTTTATTTTACTGCTTTATTAGTTAGACTTTTCTTTTCTCTTGTCTTTTGCCTTACATTGGGACAATGTAAGATTTAAGTATGGGGGAGGGATTAGTAGTGTGTTATTGTTTTTCTTATTGCAAAAATAAAATAAAAAATCGAAAATTTTTAAAATTTTGAGCTCATAGTTAGCAATGAACACATGCTTAGAATCACTAGCCCATGATGAAACCTAATTAATGGCATGCATGTTTTTGAACATAGGTGAATTGTTAACCTTGGAACACTTTGAACTCTAATGCAAAATGTACTTTAACGTAGTAAGTTGAATATTTTGAGCACATTATTGTCATGACTTGTGAAGTGTGCATAACTTAGTGAAGATTGTGTGAACTTTGTGATAGTCTTAAGAAGTCTCTAATACATGCTAGAACTTAACTACATGCTCTTTGAGGCGTATGTCTAGACTACTTGCAAACATGAAAATGATATAGGCGATCTTTGATGCGTTTGAGCCTTTCAAGCCTACCATGTAAACAAAATCATTCTCTAGTACCTATTTTGAGCCTTAAATGTAAAAGAATGGTAGTATGCTAAGCATACTAAAGACCCCCATTCAACATTTCTTGACTAGCTTATCATCCTACCCTTTAAGCCTAAATGTGATTTTAATCCATACCTTTTAAGGGAGTATGATGTATTTCATTCAAATGCACTTGGGAATCATTGAAGTATATTTGTGAGCTTAATTATCAAAAGAATGGAATGCATGAAAGAAAAAGGGATGCCTTGAAAAAAATAGATAATAATATGACTCCAAGGGGAGCCAAGGCACAAAAGAAGAAAAGTGTTGAAATAAACCTTGTGAAAAAAGAACGAAGTTGAAAAATTCATACAAGAAGAGAAGTTTTTAGTGTGCATTTCATCATACTCTCTTGTTTGAATATCCTTACCCTTTCTTTCATAAGCCAATACCTAGGCCAAGCTACAAGCTAATAAAGACCTACTTGATTTGTGTTTGCAAAGTAGCTAAGATAGTGGAGAAGAGTGTGCAAGTGAGCTTATACTTGTGTTAGTGTATGACTTGAACTATCATGGCTTTGCATATTTTGAATCTATAATTTGTACACAACACTTGTTTATGACCACACACACACGTTCACTACTTCGTTGTGTACGAAATGTTTAGGGATTGAACTTGTTCCACTGTTAACTTTTCACCGCCGTTCATTATTATGCATGTTAAAATTGTTGAGGCATTAAAGTGAGGACAAGTTGCTTTGTTATGAACCTATGAGCCAACCAAAAATATTATAGTTTTATTTGTTTACTCGAGGTCGAGTAAAGAGTAAGTATGGGGGAGTTTGATGTGACTAGAAATAGACACATCTTGAGTGCTTAATTGTCTACGATTTGGTAGGTTTTGATGGATAAATTGATACGTATGCTACCTAATCGTATATTTGTGTAATTGTAGGTACAATCGAAGAAAACGAGCTAAAAACGATGTGTAAAGACCAAGGAGAGACATGGACATGACAAGGACTCAAAGTTGATCAAGAAAAGGGCAAAAACGTAATTTTGGAAGTGGCAATCGATCGCCCGGAAGTGGCAATCGATCGCCTATGGACAGAAACATTTTCAACAAATTTGAAGAGTCAGCGATCGATCGCGAAGGAGTGGCGATCGATCGCCAAAGTCTACTGGAGCTCGGCGATCGATCGCCACTTTATAGCGATCGATCGCCTCAATGAATTTTCCGAAAAAAAAATAATGCAGCGATCGATCGCCACATTCAAGGCGATCGATCGCCACATTCAAGGCGATCGATCGCCGAAGAGTCCGAAAATAAGGAAATTAGGTCTTTTACCATGTTTAGAAGATTGTAACCTATTTTATCAATTACCAACCCCCATAACTCGATTTATTCAGTCATTAGCAGCAAGTTTTGATAGTTTTTGAGACTTTAGAATATTTTGGAGATTTTAGATTATTTTGTTTTCAAGTTTTCTTCAAGAACAACGAAGAACGGAACCGGAATCGACAAGCCGGAATCGTGGTTTATAATAGTAATTTCTTTTCCTTTATTTATTTAATGTTTTCCATTGAATTTTTATTGTTTTTAGATTTCATTATGCTAGGCTAAAACTCTTCGATTCTTGGTTGAAGGGATACCTGCTTTTGGAATTGAACCTTTTATGAAAATTTGGTTTGATTGTTGAATTTTATTTCGATTTCAATTCGTTTCTTAAATTTTGAATTCCATGATTGTTGTGTTTGTGTATTAGTCCGATCACCTAATATTCAATTGCATAATCGATAGTTTGTTAGGAAACAACTAAGATCAATAATTAACCGGCTGTAGGTGTTATTGAATTCTTAGGAGAAACGGTTGAGTAATCAATTTTAACGGCTGTAGTTTTCATTGATTAGATTTATCGAGCTCATTAGTTTTGAAAACTATCATTGATTTAATCATTAACGGCTGTAGTGGTGATTAGAGATTTGGTAAGGGTTGAATTGAATGTTGTTTTCTCTTTGACTACGAATAAGATGAGTAGGAATTGAATTTCCAATCGATAGATAATTGAAAGAATTCGAATGTTTTGATTTGATGACTAAAAGATAATTTTCCAAAAGTACGGTTACCTGGAAACCAAGAATCGCTTCGCTCTCATAAGTTTAAATCATCTTAGTAATCTCGCTAATTAGTTTAATTTTAGAATTTGTTTAGTAGTAATCATTCCTCCTATAACCCCCTCGTTACTATTCACTTTTGGCACAAAATAAATTTACCTTCCCTGTGAGATCGATCCCTACTTCCACTACTACATATTTTTGTCATTAACTGAAGAAGGGTTAATTTGGGCGTACACGATAAACGCTACCAGGGAGACGTAGAAGGATTACACCACCTTCGAACTTCCAGAAACATATCCTATGTATTATCTTTCTGCACTTATTCTTTCATAATAGCCATCGAGCCGTTCTTACATATACAAGAACAGACCGTTCCGCACTTATACTTTCAGTGGTCTGTTCTGTACAAGAGTTGATTAAGAAACAGATTTCTTTCACTAATCCGAATGAAATCACAAGGGATTAATTTTTAGAAGGAGTGTTCATTCACCCCCCCCCCCTCTAAACACTCCGGACTGATCCTAACAAGTGGTATCAGAGCAGGTCATCTTAATCAGCAAAATCACTCGAGCTGATGGCATCATTTAACAAAATTCCTATGTTCTCAAAAGAAGACTATGATGACTGGAGAATCAGAAAGCAAGCTCATCTGGCAGCTCAGGATGACGATATGTGGTTCGTCATCACTGATGGACCAATGAAGATTCTAAAAATAAATACAACAGTCGCCATTACTGGTGGTGAACCACAAATGGTAGAGAAAGACAGATCCCTCTGGACGAATGAGGAAAGAAAGAAGGCAAATCTCGACAACGTTGCCAAAGACATCTTGTTCAAGATGCCAAAGAAATTTGGGAGAAGGTAGCACAGCTATGCGAAGGCAACGACCAGACCAAAGAAAACAAGCTGACTGTTGCTCTTCAAAGATTTGAGGGCATAAAAATGAAGAGTGGAGAAACTCTAAATGAGTTTGATGAAAGAGTCACTGGCATCATAAATGAACTGAATGGTCTGGGGAAGGAATATTCTAACAGAGAGATCGCTCTGAAAGTTATGAGAGCTCTGCCAAAGGAATGGGATGTTAAGACCATTGCCATGAGGGAATCAAAAGATCTTAACAAGGTTGAACTTCATGATCTGTTTGCAGATCTTAAGGCCTATGAGTTTGAACTGATAAGCAGAGGTGAAGCAGAGCCATTCATCTCTCAACCAAACAAGGCCCTGGCAGCCATTCCAGACCAGATCGCCTCAACATCAGACCGATCCGCTGAACAGATAAGTAATGACGCTATGTCATTATTTATCAAGAAATTCGGTAAATTTATGTCTAAGAATAAGAGGAACTTCAAACCCTCTCATCATTATAAATCAAGAAAAGATTAACGATCAGGCTTGCTACAATTGTGGTAAGACCGGACATTTTATTGCAGATTGCACCAGACCAAAGAAAGAAGAACGGAAAGAGAAGTATCGTGATGATAGGAAGAAGAAGCACTACAAAGACCGCAAGAATCATGGAAAATCCCAAAAAGTCCTAGTAGCTGAAGAAGGAAACAGCAAATGGGCTCAGACAGACTCAGACTCGGAAAGCTCTGAATATTCTTCCAGCGAAAGCGAAGAAGATATTCAATGTCTCATGGCAGACGAAGAGATGAGTCAGACAGACGAGGTATATGATCTTGACTCAAATGAATTTACACGAGAAGAGCTCATGTCCGCACTGCAAGACATGGCTAATGATTATAGGATCTTAGCTGAATCATTTGAGAAAAATAAAGATGAGCACAATAAACCAAGCTGCTCTGAGCAGGGTGAGTGCAATAATCTAAAGATCGAGCTGAATAAGCTGAAAATCTCATATGATCAGCTCCATGAAGAAAATAAGAGAATTAGCACACAAAATGCTAAGCTTTCTCATATATTCAAAACATGGACAAAATCCAGAACATCTTTGGAAGAATTACAAGAGGTTCAAAGAAACGTCGGTGATTTCACCGGCATAGGCTTTGACACCAAAGAATGCACCAAAGATGAGTCTGAGCTGTTGCTGGTAAAGAACCAAGTCAAACAAATGACATTTGTTAAATCCAGCACAGTATATGAGACTGAAGCACCTAAGATTCAAACAGGAGTCTCTTACGTGAATCAAAATCTGAGAAAAGGGATTGGTTATGTTGACCAAGCCAAAGAAAAGGCACCAGCAAGATTTGCGTCTATCAGACCAAATCCAAAGGTGCAAGATCGAAAGCAAGGAAGACAATACAAATACTATAATTCAAAACCGATTCAACGAAGATATAGACTACCTTATGAGAATCAAAGGTTTTCACAGCGCACACATTATCACACACAACATCAAAACAGACCAGCACACAGCACACCTTACACACACAAGCCATTGAAGCTGATACAGGTGTGGGTTCCCAAAGGGCTAATCCATTCTGGACCCAAATAGGATTGGGTACCAACAATAATTATATTTGATGACAGGTACCGAAGAAGCTCGCATCAGACTGGTATTTGGACAGTGGGTGTTCCCGTCACATGACTGGAACATCGAGCTGCTGTCTGAAGTCACAGAATGTACTGGACCCAAGATCATCTTCGGAGATAACTCAAAGGGTAAGACCGTGGGCAAGGGTAAGATTGTCCATGGTAACATTATTATCAATGATGTGCAGTTAGTTGAAAATCTGTGCTATAATCTGATTAGTATAAGTCAACTCTGTGATAATGGTTATGCTGTAGAATTTCACAAACACACTTGCACTGTTAAATCATCAGACGGTATAACCGTGCTTGTAGGAATCAGGAATGGAAATACATATAAGATTAACTGGAATCATGCTCAACCTGATAATCCTACTTGCTTCATCGCTAACAATGATAATAAACATTGGCTGTGGCATAAGCGCTTGAATCATATAAACTTTAAGACTACTTCCAGCCTGTGTAAACATGATTTAGTTATCAGTCTGCCCAAGATCGATTTTGCTAAGGATAAGATCTGCGAAGCTTGCCAAATGGGCAAACAGATCAGATCATCCTTCAAAAACAAGAATGCCAAATCCTCCTCCCGCTGTTTAGAATTATTGCATATGGACTTGTTAGGTCCTATACCAATAACAAGTTTAGGGGGAATGCGGTATACTCTTGTTGTTATTGATGATTACTCATGCTTTACATGGACTATATTTTTGAGCAGTAAAGATCAGACCGGTCCGAAGTTGATCAAGCTGCTGAAACGCACTCAGAACGAGAAATCATCCATCATAGACAGGATTCGTAGTGACAAAGGCACTGAGTTTTCAAATCAGAATCTTGAATCCTTTCTAGAAGATCATGGAATCAAGCATGAGTTTTCAGCCGCTCGAACTCCTCAACGGAATGGAGTTGCAGAACGAAGAAACAGAACGCTCAAGGAAGCAGCAAGAACAATGCTTGCTGATTCTGGAATTTCGCAAAAGTTCTGGGCAGAAGCTGTAAACACTGCTTGCTACACTCAAAATCGGTCTATGATCAACAAGACGCTGAACCTTACCCCATATGAAATATGGACTGGTAACAGACCATCTATTTCTCACTTTCATATTTTTGGCTGCAAATGCTTCGTTCATAACAATGGTAAGAATCATCTTACAGTATTTGAAGCTAAGTCAGATAATGGAATATTTTTAGGATATTCATCAACTAGCAAAGCTTATCGAATTTTTAATAATCGAACCTTAACTGTAGAAGAATCTGTTCATGTAGTTTTTGATGAATCTTTATGTGTTGAGGGCAACAAAGAATCAATTCAAAATCAGATGGAAAATATCCATCTCGAAGCTAACAGTGATGATGAGATTGTAGCTAACAGGTCAAGAGACAATCCACCAGAACCAGAAGTACCAGACAGACCGGATCAAGGCATTGAAGCTTCTTCAGATCGAGCTAATCCGGATGTTCTTCACTCAAATGTTAAAGCATATGCTGATCATGCTGCTACTACTCATCCGACCGGACCAGACAATCCAGAGTCAAGCTATCGATGGACTAAGAAGCATCCACCCAATCTAGTGATTGGTAGTCCCTCTGCACCGATCAGAACCAGAGGACAGATGATGGATGAATTCACACATGCTGGTTTCATCTCAACTCTGGAACCCAAGAAGATCGATGAAGCTCTAACTGATTTCAACTGGATTAAGGCCATGCAAGAAGAGCTAAATCAATTCGAACAAAATCAAGTTTGGAGTCTAACCCCCAGACCAAGCGATCTGCCTGTCATTGGAACCAGATGGATTTTCAGAAATAAGCTGGACGCAGATGGAACTGTGGTTAGAAACAAAGCCAGACTGGTGGCACAAGGATTCAGACAAGAAGAAGGAATCGACTTCGATGAATCATTTGCACCAGTCGCCAGACTTGAAGCCATCCGAATTTTTCTTCCATATGCTGCCTTTAAAGACTTCAAAGTATATCAGATGGACGTCAAGAGCGCCTTTCTTAATGGAAAGCTTCAGGAAGAAGTCTACATTGAGCAACCACCTGGATTTCAGAACCATTTGTATCCCAATCATGTGTATCTACTGAATAAAGCAGTGTATGGTCTGAAACAAGCTCCAAGAGCCTGGTATGACACTCTATCTCAATTTCTGCTGAACCATGATTTTCAGATCGGCTCAGTAGATAAAACTCTCTTTAAATTTATTAAGGGGGAACATACCCTATTAGTTCAGATTTACGTTGATGACATAATCTTTGGGTCAACTAACCCCAAATTGTGCGAGAAATTTTCTAAGTTAATGCAGGATCAGTTTGAGATGAGCATGATGGGAGAACTTTCATTCTTTTTGGGTCTCCAAGTAAAACAGCTCAACAATGGTATTTTCATCAACCAGACCAAGTATACCAAAGAGCTCCTCAAGAGATTTGGAATGGAAACATGCTCAACTGCATCAACTCCAATGAGTCCAACAATCAAGTTAGACAAAGCTCTACAAGTTATCTTTGGAAGTGAAAGACTGAATCGGACGTTAAGAAGGCCAAAAAGCTTCTGCAAGTCACGCCATGTGACGCCTGTAAGATCGAGCTGTTACAGCAAAGTCCCTGTCAGTCTGGTGGGCATAACTCTTAACTCGCTTATCGGAACGGGACGATTCAGTATGGATTAGAAAGCTAAGACAAAGATCTACAAGTCATCTTTGGAAGTGAAAGACTCAATCGGACGTTAAGATGTCCAAAGAGTTTCTGTAAGTCACGCCATGTGACGCCTGTAAGATCGAGCTGTTACAGCAAGCGACTGTCAGTCTGGTGGGCATTAACTCTTAGCTCGCTTATCGGAACGGAACGATTCAGTATGGGTTGGAAATCTAAGACAAAGATCTACAAGTCATCTTTCGAAGTAAAAGACTGAATTAGACGTTAAGATGGCCAAAAAGCTTCTGCAAGTAACGACATGTCCTGCTGCATCCAGCAAACAGACAGCAGGAGCATTGCCTTGTATTTCGAGTATAACTCTCTCATACAAACTCGAAATCGAGCGGTTCTTGATTCCGTGGAAAGCTAAGAGAAAGGGCTACAACTTTCATGTAGATCACGTTGCCCAAAAATCAAAGAATCAAGAGCTACAAGCAACAGATCAGAAGAGCAAGTTCATCAATCTGTTTTGTATCAAGCTGATTGCCCAGATTGATCCGGACCAGACTGATCTGCCCTAGACTGATCCAGACCAGACTGACATGTCCAGACCAGCAGACCAGAGCAGCAGACCAGACCAGACCAGCAGAACAGAGCAACAGACCAGATCAGACTGACCAGACCAGACCAGCTGACCAGACCAGTCCGGTCCAAAATTCAAAGAGCCCAGAAACCAGAATATGACCGTTGCAAGCTCGGGAATGGTGCAGAACCTTTTCCAACGGGCATATTCTTGTGTCTAACGTATATATCATTACTTGGGGCTATATATAGATGATTTGGAAGCTCAATAACAGCTGATTGAAGATCAATCCAAGCCTTCCAAAGCAAACCCACTTGGGATCCAATTGAGGAACTTAAAAGACAAAAGATGCTAAATGAAGAGCACTCCTCAAACCTTTGGCACCTCTAACCTTGCTGTATCAGATCTAGTTAGAGATCATTTGTGCCTTTGTATTCACTCTATTAATTGTATTTGAGAGCTTAATAGAAGAGTGAATACCATTGTAACGGTTGATGATTTATCATAACCGATGAGAGGTCTTTGTATGAGACATTAAAAAACATACATAGTTGAGTTGCTAGGAGTTCTAGTTGGATGGGGAATTCCCAACTGGATCGGGTTTGTACAACGGGATTGTATAAATCAAAGTCTTCTAGTGGAATCCTTCCATGAGGTGGAAGAAGGGGAGACGTAGAAGGATTACACCACCTTCGAACTTCCATAAACAAATGCTTGTTTATTTATTTTAATTGCATATCTTTAAAATGCCTTTCAAATGAGTAATCGGTTTTAGAGCGGGTTATGTCGAGTGCCTTCCGCTCGATTTTGTAACCGAACTCGATATAATCTCTCGGTGCAATTATTTCAAGAACACGAGCTATTGAAGCTCAAGTTGGTTGAACTCGGGTGTGGAACCCACCCTCGGAATCGATCCTGACAAGTGGTATCAGATCGCTATTGTATCTTACAGCGAGCCGGCCTGATATTATGTATAGAGGACTAATCGGATCGCTATTGTATCTTACAGCGAGCCGGCCTGATATTATGTTCTCAGTCTGTATGTGCGCCAGATTTCAGTCAGAACCAAAGCAATCACATTTTATTGCTGCCAAGCGTATTCTGAAATACTTAAAAGGATCTCAGAACGTTGGTCTTTGGTACTCCAAAGATTCAAACTTCAGCTTGATCGGATATTCCGACGCATACTACGCTGGGTGTAAGATTGATCGTAAAAGCACCAGTGGAACATGTCAATTTCTAGGTGAAAGATTGATCTCTTGGTTCAGTAAAAAGCAGTCATCGATTGCCACATCTACAGCTGAAGCAGAGTATCTAGCCGCTGGAAGCTGTTACGCTCAAATGCTCTGGATTCAACACCAGCTCAAAGACTATGGCATCCAAGCTGTTGACTCTCCGATATTTTGCGACAACACAAGTGCAATCGCTATAACGTATAATCCAGTTTTGCACTCTCGAACAAAGCACATTGATATACGCCATCATTTTATTCGAGATCATGTTGGCAAAAAGGAAATTCGGATCGAGCACATCTCAACAGAGCAGCAAGCAGCAGACATCTTCACCAAACCGCTCCCAGAGGCTAAGTTTAATTATTTCCGTCAAATTCTTGGTTTAATTGACTTATCTTAATAGTTTAGATGTTCTCTTACTTTCGCACTTAAAGATTTTTGTTGCCACAGATCGATAATACAATGTTCAGAAAGACACAGACCGGTCCAAACTTTCAGACCGATCCATGTCAATCTGATGTTATCCCATGATCTGTTTGGTCAATACATCTTTTGTACAAAAACAGCCCGGACTGATCGCATTTTAACCGCCTTAAACTCTCTGTAATCCTGACCGTTTATTTTGAATTTCTTTTCATCAGTCATCGAGATAAAGACACGTGTCTTCTCTCTCCTATTTAGCGGGCTGAACATTTCATCTTCTTTCACTTTTTACAATTTACCGCTATCTGTTTTCTTATTCTCTCACTCTCCTAAATCTTCGCACTCGTTTACCTTCACTCCAATGGCTACCATTACTCACAACTCTCTCTCCGTTGAGTTTAATGATATTTACAGGGCAGAAGATGCAGAGATGGTGTCCATCTTCCGAGCTTTGGAATCATCTGGTCTGAGAAACTTTCTGGAGTGCGGCACAGTTGTTTATGAATCAGAAATCCGCGAACTATTCGCCAATGCCGTCTCCCAGAAGACATCAATATCCACTACTGTCAAGGGAAAATCATTTGAGATCTCGCCGATGACGCTGGCCAAAACCTTTGGCCTCCCCAATTCCGGACTGACATAAGTTGGACAGATTCCTCAAGCGTCACTCTCAGATCTTCAAGGGAAGATCTCTATTTTTGGCCACCGCCTGCAACCCTCGCTTAAGAAGAAGGAAATGCTCTTTCATTTCCAGGTGCTGTGCAAAATCGTTGGCAAACCTCTTCTGGGCAAAGCAGGAAGTTTTGACGCTGTAACCGCAGAGAAGTTCAGGGCTATGGCGGCTATAATATCCGGACAGAAGATGAACTGGTCCGTGATTCTTTTTGGAGTTCTGATGGAAACGGTGATTGCATCCAAACAGGCCGTATGCTTTGCTGTTCCTCTCAGCAAGCTACTGGAGTCCTTAGACATCGAGCTGGGAAAGCAGTCCGCACTCAGTCCCTTCAAGATTCTAAACTCCAAAGGGCTCGCACTGCTGAAGTCCAAGAGTGCTCCGCCTACTTCTACCACTCTGGCTGCAGTCAAGATTGAGAAGGGCGAAGAACAAGCTGTTACGCGCAAACCTCGGATCAAGCGAAAGCTGACCATCCAGACTGATTCTGAAGAAACTCAGTCTGCTCCCTCGCCACCAACCAAGCCACTTCCCAAGAAGCCAAGAACCCAGATTACCAAACCAATCAAAACTCTACCCCTACCCATTTTGCCACCAACTAAAGCCACCCGTGCACCCCAACCTTCAAAACAAATTTCAACCACTTCAACCCCTGCACCCAAAGTCACCGTTAGACTTCCCTCTGCCATTCCCGTGGTCAAAGGGATAGTTATCACTGAGTTGGGAGATTATACCCAATCAGGGATCAAGTCCCCTTCCTCCACCGGCAAGGGAAAAGCCATTCTCTCCGAACCCCTCTCCTCCAAACCCAAATCTGCAGCGCAGACAGCCATCGACATTGCTATGGAGGATGTTGATGAGAAGGTGAAGGGACTCATTGTGGTCTTTGATGAATACGTCCAGTACCGGACTATCAACCACATTGAGATGTTTATCGGAAAGTTGAGCAGACTGAAGAAGATGGAAGAAGAAGTTCTGATCATCCTTCTGCAAGCAAAACTCTGGCAGAACCTTTTGTTGAAGTTATTCCCTCTGGGGCAGCAGACCAGACTGAAGATCAGCCAGCAGCGCAACCTGCAGAACCAGCCGCAGATCAGCCTGCAGATCAAGCAGCAGCTCAGACTGCAGAGCTCGTACCAGATCAGACAGCAGATCAGACAGCGGAGCAGCCATTGCCTAATGCTCCGTCTGCTACAGATGATGAACCATTGAATGTGTTGTTGGACTCTCCAACAACATCTATTCCTTTGGGGTCATGAGCCTCCCGTGCACAAATCAGTCCAACCGCAGCACTTGCAACAATTGACGCACCAGACTTCGTCGATCCGGATTTAGTGGTGTCTACAGTTGTTGCAGCTTTACAGATTGAGGAGCCTCTCAGTCCCCGCACTCCTCCGGGACAATCAGATGAAGATCTGGCTTTCATTCAGGAATTTTCTTCGGATTTGGTCACCCTGGTCCGATCCAAAAGCCATCAGGCTGCCATATCTTCCATTATGCCGATTGCTGGAGAAGATGATCCTGCACTATCATCATCAGATCACTCTCCCAGCCGGCTATCTGATGCACCTCCCTCCCTGGCACGGACTCTCCAGCATTTCTCTGACAACTGCATGTCACTCTCTCAACGAGTTCTAGAAGTTCATCAAGGTCAGAGGCTTACAGCGTTGGACTTTGATTCATTCAAAGAGAAGATGACAGCCAGTATAAGCAGTCTTCAGCGAGGACTGAATGATCTGTTTTCTCAGCAAGCCACTTATAAAAACAGTCTGAGAAAAGAGCAGATTGAGCTGGCCACTGAAGTCCGAGCATCTGTTGCCAATTCCCTCCGCGCTCAAGACGTTCGTCTTGACGCTATCAGCGCGCAGCTCGCACAAGTTGTTGATTTTCTTCAAGAGATTGCTGCTGACAAAAAGGGGGAAAAGAAGAAAGACTTCAAGCCGCCTCAAACTTCAAGAAGATAGCAGTCTCGTTGATTAAATTTTTAGACTGGCTGTATGCGAGATTTTTTATCAATAAAAATCTTTCTTTATTAAGTCCTTGTTCATTTATTTTGAACTTTAATAAAGGCTTAATCGATCCAACTTAATAATGTTCATTTATTTTGAACAAAGAGGAAGTAATCGATCCGAAAGTTTTCGCTTCAGAGTTCTTATCAGACTAGTTAAACAGACTTAGAAGCTAGGTTTTGTCATCATCAAAAAGGGGGAATTTGTTAGTTCCGGACCTTATCGATGAGATTTTAAAGATGACAAAACATTTCAGACCGGATCGAGTGAAATCAGACTGACCAGATCGATCGCCCATAACAGATCAAGCTGATAAGATAACAAAGCATATCACACGGATCGATGAATTTCAGACTGACTTTATCAAAGCTTTAGATCGATCTCAATCTTTATCAGATCAGAGCAGTCAAGGATACATAAAGAATGGCTCCTCAGTCCGAATCATTAACGGCTATTTATTGTAGCATTTAATGTCGTAATTAATGCTACAAAGGACCAAAGACTGAAGATTGCCATATAAGGTAAGAAGACAAAGAAGAGCCTATCTGACAATCGCCGAAAGTATGAACCAGAACGACAAGTATCCTGAAGAAGAAGACTGTAGCTTACTCAGAGCTCAAGCAGAGTCAAAGTTGCACATTAAGGGAAATAATGTCGTTGGTACTTACAACTATAAAAGGATGCAACAAAAGGAATATAGAGACTCTCGCTGATCAATTGAAAAAAACGCACAAGAAAGCAAAACAGCACAAGCTTACAAGCTCAGAAGCTCTCGAGCTGAAATCATTCTTAAGCACGTTTACTTTGTAACATTTGATCATTTAGGATCACTGTGCGCATCTTGTGTATTCTGTGTTGAAAAATAGAAGTGAGAAACATATTGTAACTGTCAGACAGAGTGTGTCTGAGCAGATCGAGTGACTAGGAGTTTCAGACTGGTAGTGAGGTAAATCCAGTCTGAATCGGGTTTGTACAACAGGATTGTATAAATCAAAGTCTTCTAGTATAAACCTTCCTTAATTGGAAGAAGGGGAGACGTAGAAGGATTACACCACCTTCGAACTTCCAGAAACATATCCTGTGTATTATCTTTCTGCACTTATTCTTTCATACTAGCCATCGAGCCGTTCTTACATATACAAGAACAGACTGTTCCGCACTTATACTTTCAGTGGTCTGTTCTGTACAAGAGTTGATTAAGAAACAGATTTCTTTCACTAATCCGAAAGAAATCACAAGGGATTAATTTTTAGAATGAGTGTTCATTCACCCCCCCCCTCTAAACACTCCGGACCGATCCTAACATATAGCTTTAACATTCATTACCGAGAATGTAATTAATTAGCTTTTGGAATTTTATTTTGGCCTGTAATCCTATTAGCTCAAGGCTACAACCGGAACCCTAAGATGTTATTAATGCATGTTTAGTCCATAATACGTTATTATAATGATGTTAAGGTAGGAAGACCCTACAAGTTATAATTTACATGCACCAGTTAAAATTACATGCACCAGATGTAATTACTACGCACTAGTTATAATTAAATGCACCAATTATAACTACATGCACCATTTATAATTTACATGCACTAGTTATAATTAATATGCACAAGTTATAATTACATGCACCCGTTATAATATACATGCACCAGGTGTAATTACGATGCACCTGTTATAAATTGCATGCACTTGTTATAATTAAATGCATTAGTTATAATTTACATGCACCAGTTATAATTTACATGCACCAGTTATAATATACATGAACCAGTAATAACTACATGCACCAGTTACAGTTAGATGCACCAGTTATGATTTACATGCAAAAGTTATAATTACATGCACCAGTTATAATTTACATGCACCAGTTATAATTTACATGCACCAGTTATAATTACATGCACCAGTTATAATATACATGCACCAGTTATAACTACATGCACTAGTTACAGTTAGATGCACCAGTTATGATTTACATATAAAAGTTATAATTACATGCACCAGTTATAATTATATGCACTAGTTATAATATACGTGCACCAGTTATCATTTACATGCACCAGTTATGATTTACATGCACCAGTTATAATTTACATGCATCAGTTATAACTACATGCACCAGTTACAAATAGATGCACCAATTATGATTTACATGCAAAAGTTATAATTACATGCACCAGTTATAATTTACATGCACCAGTTATAATTTACCTGCATCAGTTATGATTTACATGCAAAAGTTATCATTACATGCACCAGTTATAATTACATGCACCAGTTATAATTTAATACGCCAGTTATAATTACATGCACCAGTTATAATTTACATGCACCAGTTATGATTTATATTCACCAATTACAATTTACATGCACCAGTTACAATTAGATGCACCAGTTATAATTTACACGCACCAGTTATAATTAGATGCACTAGTTATAATATACATGCACCAGTTATAATTTACATGCACCAGTTCAATTAGATGCACCTGTTACAATTTAGATGCATCAGTGATAATTAGATGCACCAGTTACATTAGATGCACCAGTTCTAATTACATGCACCAGTTATAATTTACATGTCAGTGATAATTTACATGCACCAGTTATAATATACATGCACCAATTACAATTAGATGCACCGGTTATGATTTTCATGCCCATTTCTCATTACATGCACCAATTATAATTAACTTGCACCGGTGATAATTTACATGCACCAGTTATGATTTACTTGCACCAATTATAATTACATGCACCAATTACAATTTACATGCACCAGTGATAATTTACATGGACCATTTATAATTTACATGCACCATTTACAGTTAGATGCACCAGTTATAATTTAAATGCACCAGGTGTGCTTTTTTCAATTACATGCACCATTTATAATTTGCATGCATCGGTTATAACTTAAATGCACCAGGTAAGATTACATGCACCAGTTATGATTACATGCGCCGGTTATAATTTACATGCATCAGTTATATTTTACATGCACCAGTTAAAATTTACATGCACCAGTTATAATTACATAATTACATGCACCAGTTATGATTTCATGCTGCCATTTTGATTTCATGCACCACTTACGCATTCACGATTTAGATCCTTCAATTCAATCGAGCCTAGCGTTTTGTACAAATTCCATTTCGTGAACATGGGGAGCAGATTCACATCCACAAGATCAATAATCTTCGTTTTCTCGCATAGATAATACTACAAAATTTTTTTTAATCAATGTTATTAACAAACCAGGGGCATTAATTGCAATAAAAAATTTTGTACGCAACGTACCGGTGTCAACAGAACACACCCAGAATATTTTTCATTGTTGGATTCTAACAGGCTGCTCAACAAATTGTTTAAAATGTGATCCGACCAATTTAGGGTGCATATTCTGTCCAGATCACCCACAAGTGTCGTAACCCAATTCAGGTTTGGAGATTTTTAGCAATGAAGAATGTCGTAATTATGTACAAAACAACCAACCAAGAAACATCATTGACATCTGTAATATCCTAGCTTCCCACCTTAGAAATAAATTTCTTGTAAATTGAGCTCTTGCTCATTCTGAAATCACGTAATGTCTCTTTCTCGGGGAAGCATCTAGATAGGAATGTTGTACATGGGTAGTCTACCATCTGCGTGTCAATGTCCTCGTTGCCATCTCTTATTCCAAAAATTGCTCGAACATCACTGGTAGTAATGGTCATGGTATGCTCCCTAAGATGAAATCCTTTAGATTCCTTGTGGAAACAAGTTATTATTTCCCCGATTGCCACATTCCGTTTCTTGCAATGATTTAATACCACCATGTTGGCTTGAGTTGCATTAACCATACACCAAAATGTTGTACGCTGCAACACTTGTAAATGTTCATCTCCAAGTTCAATTTTTTTCATATCACTCACTACTGTCTGTAGGTTAGATCTGTATAATGAAGACTTAGGCGATATTTGCTATTTTCTTCCTCTGTTGGCGAGGATCTAAGTGGTGATGTCATGAAATCAAATATGAGTGACATTAAATTAAACATTTCATACTTGCTGGTGTATTCCATTTTTTTAGAGCAAAACAATGTAATTTTTTCATACAATAGCAATTGAGTTCATCATTACAAGCCCTAGTTGGGGAAAAAACCAAATCAATACATAAATCTCATTACAAACCTGAAAATTTCAAGAATATACATACCATGTTTACAGAAATCTCATTACAAAATTACAAGAATTCCAAAACATTATACACACCATGTTTTGTTACACGCGTGCTCAGCTTCGTATTCCTCTTTTCAGCCACTTCCTGCAAATTTTGGGCGCCTTTGGAGCCAATATTATCATGTCAAAGAGGACGAAAATTGGGTTTTTGGAATCTTAAAGGAAGGAGACTTGGATTGCGTTGGATGGAATGAGACTTCGGGATTAAAATAGAAAAGGTTTAAAAAAAAAAAATTTCAATCGGTGCAAATTCGAAGTTAGAGAATGGAGAATTGTGTGAGTGAATGTAATCAAATGGAGATGATGCAAATTGGAAGAGAAGGGTTTATTGCCTTTTGGTTTAACAGTAAGAATATATATGTCTTTTTGGCCAAAGTGGACCTAAATAGTTTAATATTTTTTTTCCTGGACTAGCTTCAACAAAGTTCAACCATAATGAACCGGCTTTATTTTTTCCCAAATTTTAAATAGAACACTTGAGTTTCCACGACCTTTCTGTCATATACTGAAAACTTACTTTTTTACTTTTCTTACCCACTGAGTTGTAAAACTGATGAATGTGAGCAATTTGACGCACGTGAAAATGTAAAATTACAAGGTTCTCAAATTTTCATTTTTTATGGTTCCCATTATCAGATATGAGCTTTTTTTACAAAAGATAGTTAATGTCTTATATAGCCACCAACTTGATTTATCCGTTAAATAAATAACTAAGCCTATTGAAAAATGTACTAGTACGGTTTTGACTTTCCCAACGATCACATTTACTTTATCAATTATTGCCTACAACTAATTTGTTCAGTATATGTCCAGCTTGGTCTTCACATGTTCACTGTCTTGCTGGTTGCATCAATTTTGTTGAATCCTCAGCTGGTTTGGTTATCCAGCTACACTGGTTACATCAGCTTGGTCGGTTCGGTTCAGCTCCACATGTCAGTCGGCTGACTTGGTCTTGTAAAGCTATGTTGGTCACACAGTTGACTTGTTCTCCCTCAACTGTGTCGGTTATCCAACTGGTCTACTCTTTCAATTTTCTTAATTGTTATGTTCAACTGTTGTTCACTCTGTAGGATCTGTTCTGCTACTAAATCAGCTGATATGTTCTCTTGAGAGTAGAACATGTAGCCCCAATGCATTTCTTTTTCGATAAATAGGATCAAACTTCCAAAGCAAGTTTGACGATATTGGGCTTTTTCCTTCTTACTTAACTGCTCTGCTCTGAAGCGAATCAACATTGTTTCACACTTGATTAAAATATTCGCAACATAATAACAAGTTTGTTAACATCAAAACAAAGAATAATCGTATTCACAAAACCCAACAGTCCCCCCTTTTTTATGACCAAAACTTGAATTAAAATATAAACGTTGAAGTGAATTGTTGCTCTGAAGATCATAACTTTAATTTATATTGTTAGAATTATTTTTCTCCCCAACTTTACGAAAATTGAAAAGAAATGTTTGCACAATTAAGGATCCATGGAGTGGTGGAGGGTGAATTTGTTTCATTCTCGCGCTCTACTTATGCATACATGTGCTCTATCTAATCTTGATGGGAGATGAGTGATATCAGGGGCGGTATCAGGAAAATAAATTAGGGGTGTGAAAATATAAACTTTCAAAGAATTAATTATCAAAGGATATATAAATATTTAATTGACATAGATGCAAAAATAAATACCGATATTATATTTATGCATATATTTTAATAAAAAAAATGATTATAATAATAATATTAACCACTCTTATATTTCCTAGCAATCAATTTTCATAAAATGATAAAATAATTAACTTTAATCATGGTATTTCAATTATTGATATCTGAATTTGAGTAAAATGAATATAAAATTTAATTAATGTAAATACTTCGAACTTTTAACATAATGATGGCCCAACATGTGGAAAAAAAAAGTAGCTTCATTTTTTTTTATTTATGTGAGCGAAGTTGTATGTGCAGGTCTCGATCCTTGCAATACTCCCTTAACAAATAACTGTATCCACAGCTACTCCACAATGCCTATCTTGTAAGAATAACATACATATACAGTAAATACACTTTAGTTGGGGGTGAGGCTGCCCCCTTGCGCACCCCTGGATTCGCCCCTGAGTGATATGATATCACCAAAAAGTGCAATGACTTCTGTATATCAATAAGAGGTGAGATAAGATCTCTCTTTCTTCTCCAATGCTCAAATGTATGAAATTCTTATGGGATGACTTAAGATGACCTAAAATCCGAAAACAAACGTGAGATGTGGGCCAGAAGATTTTTCTGGCATATACCATCCGATGCTCAAGCCAAGTGAGAAACAGAGAAAAGTAGGTGTTGTAGAGTAAGCAATGAATGTATGAATTCATAAGTGATAATCAAACCTGATATTTATAGACAAAGAATTACCATGTAGGTGAGATTACATCCATGTTTATCTAAATCTACTTGAAATATGATAAGATCTCATCTGATCTTCGCAATCTTTGATAAGAAGATCAACTTCCCAAGATCTTGGGTCAATCAAATACCGGAGATCTCGTTCCCATAAGATACGAGTCTATCTGATTAGTTGTAGGCATAAGTACTCGGCTGATGAGCTCACCTAAGTACCAGGAGCTCGACCACATATTTTGGGAGGTCGTCCCAGATGGACCTATAAGAATCTATGAGGTCGGGAGGTCGGCCGTGTTGGGAGGTTGGTCACATGTCGGGAGGCCGACCACATGTTCAGGAGGTCGGCCACGTGTAGGGAGGTGGGCCACATGCCGGGAGATCGATCACATGTCGGGAGGTAGGATGAACTGATCTCATATAAATATGATGAGCCGCTACTCCTAACGGGTATAAATATATACTGGCGTGGCCTCCGAATTCGAGGTGAACCGGGCATGGGATCGAAATTCGATCGAGCTTTAGTTCGATGCTGGAAATATACCATCTTCCTTGTTGCCATCTGTTAGCGAAATCATCTTCTGTGCATGCCTGAAATTGAACTCACCACCCTGAAATAAGAATTTATCAATGGTCTTGCAGACTTGCACTTATACTGAAGCCCATTACGTATGGATCTAACCTCATTTGGGCCCAATGGCCCAAGTCAATATTAAATGCTAAAATAGAATGAAGGAGATGCCTGATGAAAATTGAATTTGTCTCCATAAGAATGAAAAATAACATGGACTTTCTTAAGTAGAATTAATTGAAACCCCGAGGCAAGAAAAATATCCAAAACAAGCATGATCAATCTATATAAAGGGTCCGTCAAATAATCTATAGTTTTTGTAACAAAACTAATTTTAAAAACAAACAAAATTATTTTTGACATAATCGTAATTATGTCGATAGAAATTCATATAAAAAATCAAGCTTTCGGAATCGAAACATCTGTAAATTGAGATTTTCTCGTTTCAAATTTGGTTGTTTCCATCTTCGACTTTGGCAAAAAATAAACAAAATTGAACTACAATAATAAGTTGTACCTAAATTCAACTATAATGGTGAGTTTTGGTGCAACTGATAAAGTTGATGTAATGTGACCTTGGAGGTCACAGATTCGAGTTATGGAAACAACTACTTGCATTGTAAGGGATGACTGCGTTCATTAGGCCCAAAATGACCCGACCCCTTCCCAGACACCGGGCATAGCGTGATATTCGTGCACTAGGGTTTGCCAAACCCCATAGATATCTAGAATCGAAAGCGATGAGTTTTCATAGTGTTTCATGAAACATTGGTTTGTTAAATAAGTGCACGACGGTGACTTACTTCAAATTGATATTAGGTTTAGTATAGCTCGACAAAGTATATTGAATAAATTCATAAATACCGTCACCTTAGAGATATATGAATGATCAATCATTACTAATAAAAGAATCATAGGATTAAATTGGTTAGCCGATGTCTTGATAATTTTGTCAAGTGAACTTTTCTCGTTAACTTTTGATTTGCTTGATTGGATTAGTAGTAGTTTAATTTATTTAATTAATATTTTATTCAATTCATAATCGTTGGTTAAATATAGTTTAATGTATCTTATACTTATAGTTAGTCCTTGGATGACAACACTGTTTCTATCACTATATTAAAACTTGACACCATGTACTTGCGGTTATATCATGCTAATCGAGTTTATTTGCAAAATATCAAGCAATAAAATTTTTTTGGCGTCGATGCCGGTGACTAATTTTAGTAATATCATACAAGATTCTTTGACTGTAATTTAACATTTTTTTCTTTTTTTTTTGTATATAATTATTTTTTATATTTTATATTTAGTTGTTTTTTCTTGTGAGGTATTTGGGATGTTTCCAACAAGTCTTCACAAGTTTTGCCCAGTAACTTTCAGAGCCATTTTATGCAGCTTGGGGGAGATTCAACGATTTGACGAACACGTTCCGGTATCACGATTTTTCAGACTAGATCATTCTTTAGTTTTTCTACAATGGATTGGATGAGGAAACAAAAGAATGGGTATTCAATGGAGCTTTGGCAACCGATAATCCTCTGTTTGATAGAGATGAAGATAATTTGTGAACCTGTTCAATGATATGGTTGACTTCCTCGTCACCAATACCCCCCAGAGAATCACTACCCACATTAGCACACCAACATTCGAGCATCAAGGAGATGATAGGGATAGTTCTGATGAAGCATGAATTAGTTTGAGGATACCATGCACCGAATCATGGCATCATCTGAGACAATTATGGAGAGCCAGACCAACTCTATCTGTGACCTAGAGCGGCTAGTATAGATACTTACAAAAATATTTTTTACAATCTGCCGAGAAGAGGAGACGAGATCTGCAAATCAAAGAGTGACAAATCAGACCTGGTTACATGATGATGATTATCATCCAATCAAGTTTGGGGAACGATCTTACTCATGTGGAAGATTCAAGAGAATTTGAGCATCTTCAATTGGTTGAGCCTACTTTAGAAAAGTTATACGATGAGTTCCCATGGAAAATGAGCCGAGCGTGGTGATGGAAGATGAGCACATTTTTGAGAATGTTGATTTGAGACAATCGATGGTGACATGTTATATGTCATATATGGATCCCTTCTTTCCATTGATGCTATGTTTACCATACCACATCTTCAATGAGATTAAGCCAGGTTTATAATCTTTCTCTCATGCCTATCAATTCAAGACGTGTTTTGTTGGAGCGACGAGCTTACAATGCCATCATCTTGCCAAGTTTGAGGGCATACACAACCAAGACACATATGTGATGTCATGCGATACTTACCATGGGTGAAAGCCGCTATTTGATGGTTGTTTCTAATGGCCAGACAGACGACTAGAAATCAAGTGCTTCTTGGGAGACAACCCAATCATATCCTTTATTATTTAGTTTATCAATTTTGCATTTATTTTTTATTATCTCTCGAGTCGATTATTTTACTGCTTGAATTCTTCTCTTTCAAGCTACTTGATGTGACTAGAAATAGACACATCTAGTATGCTTAATTGTCCACGAATTGGTATATTTTTTATGGATAAATTGATACATATGCTACCTAATCGTATACTTGTGTAATTGTAGGAAAATGTGAAGAAATCAAGCTAAAATGATGAAAGAAGGAATAAAGTTGAAGAAAAGAGGAAAAAATCGGAATCCAAGACACATATTGCTCCTTTCTCCTCAAATTACTATATGTTCGAGCCAGGTTTTGGAAATGTGGTCCATATAAAGTTGTAGAACTTTTCTATTATATTTGCGTGGACAGCTAGATTATCAAATTGAGAGTTTGTATGAGAAAGTTACGGCCAAATTACGAAAGTCGCCAGAAGCTGAAATGCGTAGAAAACATTCTGGTTGGCTCGATCGATCGAGCAAACTGCTCGATCGATCGAGCAAGGCTGAAAAATGAGCAAAAATCTAACTGTCCAGCTCGATCAATCGGTGCCTTTATCTCGATCGATCGCCCGACGTTTTGAATAACATGGAAACATGATTTCTTGCCTTCCAACTTGAATTATATTCCACCCACTAGCCCCCTTATATAATATACTCAAAAATCAGACCTAAAATCATCTAGATAATTAGGGTAGAATAGTTTTAGACTAGTTTTAAATTTTTCTTTTCAATTTTGTTGGAGACGGCTACGAAGATCGAAGCGAAGGCGGGATTGACACCTCGACGAGCGGAGATCGGATTAGTATTCTTTCCCTTGTTTTTATTTATAGTTGCTTTAATTATGTGTAGCTAGTTTTAATTCTTGGTTGAGGAAGACTAATACCTTGGATATTTATCTTGGGGAGATTCTTACGCTTTAATTATCAATTTTATTGAGTATCAAGAGTTTTTCTGATTTTGTTGATATGATTGGTGTTGTTTATTGGATTGACAACCTAATAACTTGCATGAAATCTAATGCTAAATTATATATCAAATACGGAATCGTTTGATCCTTCTAATTTACGAAGCAACTAATATTGATGAATTTTCGCTTGTGAGTTTGTTAAATTCTTAGGAAGAACACTTGACTATATTAAACATAGACGCATGGATTATGTTGTTTAGCTTCATCGATCTCACTAGTTCATATGCTATCATCGATTTAAATCTTAATCGTTAGTATTTTGATTGATTGTTTGATAAGGGTTAAACTAGAACGTTTGGGCTACTTAACTATACGTAAGGTGATATAGGACTTTGATTATTGGATCAACCGTCCAACGATGAATATTCATATGAAAAATTGAGTCTTTTGTGAATCGATGAAATAGATGATAATATCCAAGGTAGAGTCAACCGATACCAAGAATCGCTTTCATTAGTTAATCTTTAGTTTTAATTTTAATTAGTATAATTCAACCTCACAACCCTATCCTTTATTATTCTTTTGTTCTGATTTTCATTAACACAAGAATTCACACCTCCTAGTGGGATCGATCCCTACTCACACTACTACATTATTGTTATCAATCTTGAGGATTGAGTGGGGTTAATTTGGGCATACACGATAAGCGCATACCAAATTTTGGCGCCATTGCCGTGGAGGCGTTGTATATATTTGTGTTAATATTTTTTGTTTTTTTCTTTCTCTTTCTTTTTCTTTCTTTTCCTAGTGCTGCATTGGTTTGTTCGTGCTTACAGTTTGATTTCTAAAAAATCGGATCTTGTCATGGAGGACTATAGACGACTAGATGAGTTGGAGTATCTTGTCAAACAACTTGGCGTAGGGAGTGGACAAACTGCATACAACTCAAGTTGGAGTGATCATCCCAATCTTAACTATGACAATCAATGGATGAGCCCACCTCCACCTTACATGAAGTCCACCCTACCGCCATACATACCGCAATACCCGCCATGGCCACAACAACCTCAATACCATACCACTGGTGAGTCTTTGGAGGATCTTGTTTCAACACTTAATGATAGTACTTTGCAATTTCAACGGGAATTCAGGGCTAGCACTCAGAATTTGGTAACCAAATGGAGCAATAATAAGATCGGCCGATCGGATAGCAGGACAAAAGGAGACCATGATTGCATTCGAATCATGGAGTGATGAAGAAGTGGAGACTATGGAGAATGTGGTACTGATGCCACCCGAGCTAGAAGAGGAGACACATGTGCCAATAGAAGAAAAGGAGTTTGTACATCCTACAACTCCGCAAGGTATGTTTCCCAATGAGAGCTATGTTGATTACTTAGATGAATCATGTGCTGTGACAGAAGAGTCGACGAAAGAGTACTGTGATGAACTGAATCCTTGGGACTATTTTTTTCAAAGACAACATCACCTTGGACAGTGGCAAAGAGGTTGAAACTCCAGCAACGATGGTACTGAGGCCATCAATACTTGAACAACAAACAGAGATCGAGGTGGATAACAAGGAATCTCACCAGAATGAGATTCCCAAAGGCGAGCATAGGGGAGAACAAGTTAAAGGATGTCATGAGGTAGATCTTGATCGACCTCAACTGACTTCTTTGGAGGAAGGCGACATAGTGAAAAGACAAAAACCCTCCAAGAGGTGCAAGGCGAATAGGCATCGCTTTAAGCAAGAGAACTGGCGTCGGGCCACCGACGTTAAACAGAGGCGCTGCTTGGGAGGCAACCCAAGGGAAGTTAGTGTCATTTTTCCTTTTTATTATTTTTATTGCTTTCTAGTTAGACTTTTCTCTTTCCTTACAATTTTGACTTACATTGGGGACAATGTAAGATTTAAGTATGGGAGGGAATAGTGGTGTGTTATTGCTTTTCTTATTACAAAAATACAAAAAATCAAAAAAAATTGAAAAATTTTGAGCTCATAGTTAGTAATGAATGCATGCTTAGAATCACTAGCCCATGATGAAACCAAATTGATGACATGCATGTTTTTGAACATAGATAAATTGTTAACCTTAGAACACTTTGAACTCTACTGCAAATTGTGCTTTAACTTAGTAGTTGAATATTTTGAGCACATTATTGTCATGACTTTTGAAGTGTGCATAGCTTAGTGGAGATTGTGTGAATTTGTGATAGTCTTAAGAAGTCTCTATGCTAGAACTTAACTACATGCTCTTTGAGGTGTATGTCTAGACTACTTGCGAACATGAAAGTGATATAGGCAATATTTGATGCTTTTGAGCGAAAATCAATCACTAGTACCCTTTTTGAGCTTTAATTCAAAAGAATGGTTGTATGCTAAGCATACAAACAACCCCCATTCGACATTCTTTGACTAGCTTATCATCCGTCTCTAATAAGCCCAAAAGTGATCTTAATCCACACATTTGAAGAGAGTATGATGTGTTTCATTCACATGCACTTATGTATTCATTGATTCATATGTTTTGAGCTTCATTGTCAAAAGAATGGAATACATGAAAGAAAAGGAAAGCCTTGAGAAATTTGATAAAAATATGACTCCAAGGGGAGCCAAGGCTCAAAACAAGAAAAATGTTGAAATAAACCTTGAAAAAAATATACAAGGTGTGAAAAAGAACAAAGTTGAAAAATTCATGCAAGAAGAGAAGCTTTTAGTGTGCATATCATCATACTCTCTTGTTTGATATATCTTTTTTCTTTCTTTCATAAGCCAATACCTAGGCCAAGCTACAAGCTAATAAAGACCTACTTGATTTGTGTTTGCAAGTGGCTAAGATAGTGGAAAAGAGTGTGCAAGCGAGCTTATACTTGTGTTGGTGTACAACTTGAACTATTGTAGGTTTACATTTGTTGAATCTATAAGTTGCATATGACATTTTTTATGACCACACACGCACGTTCGCTGCTTTGTTAAGTATGAGATGTCTGGGGATTGAACTTGTTCCACTGTTAACTTTTCACCGCCTTTCATTACTATGCTTATTTAAAATTGTTGAGGCATAAAAGTGAGAACAAGTTAGTTTGTTATGAACCTATGAGCCAAAGTAATTTGTGTAATTGTAGAAAAATGTGAAGAAATCAAGCTAAAATGATGAAAGAATGAATAAAGTTGAAGAAAAGAGGAAAAAAATCGGAATCCAAGACACATATTGCTCCTTTCTCCTCAAATTACTATATGTTCGAGCCAGATTTTGGAAATGTGGCCCATATAAAAGTTTAGGAACTTTCTGTTATCTTCGCGTGGACAGCTGATTCATCAAATTCGGAGTTTTTATGAGAAAGTTAAGACCAAAATACGAAAGTCGCCAGAAGCTGAAAAATGCGTAGAAAACATTCTGGTTGGCTCGATCGATCGAGCAGACTGCTCGATCGATCAAGCAAGGCTGAAAAATGAGCGAAAATCTTACTGTCCAGCTCGATCAATTGGTGCCTTTATCTCGATCGATCGCCCGGCGTTTTGAATAACATGGAAGCATGATTTCTTGCCTTCCAACTTGAATTCTATTCCACCCACTAGCCCCCTTACACAATATACTCGAAAATCAGACCTAAAATCATCTAGATAATTAGGGTAGAATAGTTTTAGACTAGTTTTAAATTTTTCTTTTCAAATTTGTTGGAGACGGCTACGAAGATCGAAGCGAAGGCGGGATTGACACTGGTAGCGTTTATCACGTACGCCCAAATTATTCCTCTCAAGTTAATAGCAGTAAATATGAAGTAGTGTGAGTAGGGATCGATCTCACAGGGAATGATGAATTATTCGTGCCAATTATCGAACAAATAGTAACAATGGGATTTTTGAATTTGATTAACTACTACTAAGCGAAGTCTATGAATTAAACTAATTAGCAAAATTAACTAAAGTGATTAAAATTATAAGAGAAAAGCGATTCTTGGTTTTCAGTCGACTTTACCTTGGATTTATGCATTCAATCATCGATTATTACAAAAGATGCAATTTTTACTTAAATATTCATCATTAGAGATTCAACTCTTATCTTACCTTATGCCTAGTTAAATTAGCCCAAGCGTTCTAAATTAACCCGTATCGTTTTATCGATCAAAACAACAGCAGTTAAGATTAATATTAATAATATCTTTCAATTCTAGTAAGAATGATGAACCTAGACAACATAATCCAAGCGTCTATGTTTAATCTAGTTACGTGTTTTCCCTAAGAATTTAACAACACCAACAGCAGGCAATTATCAATCTTAGTTGCTTCAAAGGCCAAGCATTAGATTGCATGTAAAAAATTATTAGATGGCCAATCATATAATCAAAACACAACAATCATGGCATTAAAATCAGAAAATCACATGATACTCAATTCATCAATATAAGAACATCAATCTCATGAAAAACATTAAATCCAAGGTATTGTCTTCTTTCAACCAAGAATCAAAAGTGTTTAGCCCTGCATAATCAAATAAAAAACAATAAAATCTACCCAAGAAAACATCAAACTAATAATAAAAGAAATAGCTACTAAAGCGAAGCACGATTCCGGAGTGTCGCTTCCGTCTTCGTTCTTCGGGTTGTTCTTCAAAAGTTGAGAGAAAAATAAAATCTAATGTCTAAACTAACTATGTTCTCTGCCTCAAAATATGATTATTCATCTGAGTTAAGGTCCCCAATTTCGTCCAAAGATGGTGAAAATCTGATATTGTAGGTAAAATATATCCAAGATGGTAAAAAAATCAAGTTCCCAATATTTCCAAAACTCGTCTGGCGATCGATCGCCTGCTTTATTTTTTTCCGGAAATTCTTCTGGCGATCGATCGCCTCTTTGTGGCGATCGATCGCCTGGCTCCAGTATGGTTTGGCGATCGATCGTCTTATGCTCGCGATCGATCGCTGCAGCGTGTAATTTGTTGCTCAACTTTCTATCCAAAGGCGGTCGATTGCCTCTTCCATGCGATCGATCTCTTCATCAAAATTACACTTTTAGCCTTATTCTTGATCTCCTTTGAGTCCTTATCATATCCATATCTTTCCTTGATCTTTATACATCGTTTTTAGCTCGAATTCTTCGATTCCACCTACAATTACACAAATATACGATTAAGTAGCATATGCATCAATTTATCTATCAAAACATACCAAATCGCCTCGACGAGCGGAGATCGGATTAGTTTTCTTTCCCTTGTTTTTATTTATAGTTTTGCTTTAATTATGTGTAGCTAGTTTTAATTCTTGGTTGAGGAAGACTAATACCTTGGATTTATTTATCTTGGGGAGATTCTTACGCTTTAATTATCAATTTTATTGAGTATCAAGAGTTTTTCTGATTTTGTTGATATGATTGGTGTTGTTTATTGGATTGACAACCTAATAACTTGCATGAAATCTAATGCTAAATTATATATCAAATACGGAATCGTTTGATCCTTCTAATTTACGAAGCAACTAAGATTGATGAATTTCCGCTTGTGAGTTTGTTAAATTCTTAGGAAGAACATTTGACTAGATTAAACATAGGATTATGTTGTTTAGCTTCATCGATCTCACTAGTTCATATGCTATCATTGATTTAAATCTTAATCGTTCGTATTTTGATTGATTGTTTGATAAGGGTTAAACTAGAATGCTTGGGCTACTTAACTATACGTAAGGTGAGATAGGACTTTGATTATTGGATCAACCGTCCAACGATGAATATTCATATGAAAAATTGAGACTTTTGTAAATCGATGAAATAGATGATAATATCCAAGGTAGAGTCAACCGATACCAAGAATCGCTTTCATTAGTTAATCTTTAGTTTTAATTTTAATTAGTATAATTCAACCTCACAACCCCATCCTTTATTATTCTTTTGTTTTGATTTTCATTAACACAAGAAATCACACATCCTCGTGTGATCGATCCCTACTCACACTACTATATTATTGTTATCAATCTTGAGGATTGAGTGTGGTTAATTTGGGCGTACACGATAAGCGCACACCACTACTCAGTTCGAGCATCAATCCCTATAACAACATAAGTTAATGAGAGCCACATATTCCTCAACCCTTGTAAGGACCCTGTAATGCCTCGATTTGTTTTATACACATATGATATGATTATGGTGTAAATATATCAAATGGCGGTATGATAATGGGGGTTCGGGTGGAGCCAAGAATGAAATAATACATGTATGAAATGATATATGGCAAGGAATGAAACATGGTGTACAATGAGTTGAATAGACATATCAAGCAACATGAACTAGTAGGCATTTGGATATGCATGTGAATTTCATTTGAATTGGAGTTGCATTTGAATTTGAATTTCATCTTCATGTACATGTTACTTAACATGTCATTAACTCCAAATAACATGATAGCAATTGATTTAGGGAACTAATGATCTTATATCAAGTGATTTAGGGAGAAGAATCACATAGTTTCCCATCTTTCACCTACTAAAATCCTACACAAGCTCCTCTCCATCTCTTTCAAGTTCTTGTTGGTTTAAGCTTGGGATTCACTTGTGAATTGAGCAGGAAGTTGTGTGAAGTGAAATTGTAATATCTTGGTAAGGAATTCATGGTTTTACACTTGAATTATGTAATTGATGTTGATGTATGTGAAGTGGAATATCAAATGTTCATGTGAAGAATCATAACATGTTTATATGCCAAGAATTGGATTCTAGGATGATAGAAACATTTTATATGAACTTAGGGATTTCATGAATCATGGTTGCATGTGAAATTGTGGGTAGGAGAAGAAGTACCATGAAGATAAGCTCAAAATCGCCATTGTCTCGCTTTTTCTGATCGGGCCGATCGATCGAAAAATGGTCTCGATCGATCGCCGCGAACAGTACAATTTTAAGGCGGTTTGAGCATGAGGCGATCAATCGGTGATTTTGAGGCGATCGATCGGTACATGTGGCGATCGATTGGTGCTTTTGTTCGATCGATCGGTGAAGAGTGAACAGTTCGACGATCGATCAAGAATCTGGGGCGATCGATCGGTGATGGCAGATTGTTGAAAAATGTTAAATTTTTGTAGCATTTATTTTTGAAGCCTCTTATAACATGGTATATTGTTCATGTGTTTGTAGCATCATCACAGGGGATGGGGCAAAGAGGCAATTAGCCATCAACGCCTGATTTATCGCTTTTGTTGTCGTATACCAGGTACGTGTTGACGTACGGAGTATAGATATTGTGTGATGATGTTATGAGATGGATATCATATGAATTGTGTTATGTTAGTATCATATGATTGGTAGTATCATATGCATGTACATTCATGGATATCATGTGTTTGAGATATACGCCTGGTTTGGGTATATGCTCGGTTATGTTACATAGAGATATACGCCTGGTTTGGGTATATGCTCGGTTATGTTAGAGATATATGCCTGGTTTGGGTATATGCTCGGTTATGTTACATATAGATATACGTCTGTTTTGGGTATATGCTCGGTTATGCTATATAGAGATATACGCCGGTTTTTGGGTATATGCTCTGGCTATTATCATTTGAGGACTGTACTATGATATGTGCTGCTAATATGAAGATGTGAGGTGGTTCCACTGACATATTGAGCTGAATAGGCATATCATATTGGTCTCGTGATAATAGGGTAATTGGTGAGACATGTCATGACATGGTGTATTTGCAGAACATTCACATTAGATGATTTATTGTGCTTTATCATTGATATTGATATTGTGTTTTGATATCGCACTGAAATATTTATTCTCTATCACGTTGTGTGAATGTTTCTGTAGGGACTCATAGACGTGGGAGGACGGGATGTGAGTCATTTTCTGCTGCGAGCTGGACCACTGCTTAGGAGTTATCTTATAGTAGGTTGTTGTTTGTACATATGATGTGTAGTTGAGAGGTTTTTATAAACCCTGTAACAACTTAACTAGTAATATACTCTTCATCAGTGCATGTTATTACTTAATTCAGACTCACATATGTATGTTAACATGATACATAATGGATTAAGTAATGAGGACCCCACATTAGTGGTATCAGAGCAGTGGTTCGAGAACGGGATGAACATGGGTAGAGGAAGTGTATTAGGGAGTTACCTAAACACTTGAAAACATGTTGAGAATGGTAATATCATGTTAGGATTTGGAATGTAATGTTCATGTTTTATCATTTTGAATGTTATTGTTAACCCTTGATAAACATTTATGATAGACAGAGGGTATCATGAGGATGTTGGGGATGCCATGAGTGGCAATGCTAGTGTGAGAATGGTGCCTGTGCCACCACCACCGATTGAGCAAGGGCCAGTGGAACAGGTATTGTTGCCTGGGGAATTGACGTTGACGCAATTTCTGAGTTATCAGCCACCCAGGTTTGAGGGGACTGAATCAGGGGAACTGGCGGAGGAATGGCTGGAACGTGTGGAACATATATTTGTATCAGCACCGTGTGCCAAGACTGCTTGGTTACGCTTAGCTGAATTCCAGTTAGCTAAGAAAGCTATGATGTGGTGGAAATCCACAGTGCTTGAGCTGAGGGCTCAAGGACAGACAGTTAACTGGGATGTGTTTAGAACGAAGTTCCTTGAGCATTATTTCTCTGTTGCTGCAAGGCAGAGGAAAGAGGATAAATTTACAAACTTGAGACAGGGATCAATGACAGTATCTGACTATGCTGTGCACTATTCTTCATTGCTCAGGTATGTGCCACATATCGCTGTAAACACAAAAGCAAAGATAAAACAGTTTGTGAAAGGTTTGAGGCCTGAATTGTTTGATAGGGTAATGTCCAATAACCCTACATCATATGAAGAAGCATTGACTAGAGCCGAGATGGCTGAGAATGCAGTAGGGGTGTACAAAGATGTTGGACAATCCCAACCACCTACATCTGACAGTATGAGACCTAGAGGGGAACCATTTAAATCACCACGAGGTGGTGCATCTTCATATAGGTTTAGTGGGAAACGTTTTGGACCACGGAAAGGGGATGACCGAAGAGCTAAGGGACAGTTCCAAGGTAGTAGTAGTGGCAGTGGTGTGCAATGCTTTAAATGTGGTGGACCACATTTAAAACGAGATTGTCCTCAATTGAATCCAGTAGTTTGTTTCCGTTGTGGGAGACCAGGACATGTGATCCGTGATTGTCCTCAAGTGGGTGGACAACAGAGGAGAGGACCAGTGTCAGAAAATACAGTGCAACAGAGACCACAGGGTGTCCCAAAGTCTGGTGGAGGACAGAGGACAGGACCACCTCAGGCTCAGGTGTATGCACTGAACAGAGAGGAAGCAGAGGCAGTTCCTGATGATGTGATAGCGGGTAAGTGTACTTTGTTTACTTATCCAGCTTTACTTTGATTGATACTGGTGCATCACATTCTTTTATTGCACAAGCTTTTATTGACCAGTATCATATATGCTCGTCTCCACTGTTGATGCCTCTTTATGTTTCGACACCCATGGGATCTACTGTGATGACTTGTCAGAGTGTGTCTGATTGTGATATTCAGTTTGAGACTGAGTATGGACTACAAGCTGATTTGATTGTGTTAGATATGATAGATTTTGATTGCATCCTTGGAATCGATGTGTTGAGTAAATATCAGTCTGTTGTGGATTGTTGTCAGAAGATAGTGAGATTTCAGTCTGATACTGGAAATCAATGGTATTTCTATGGTCAGGGATCGAGGGCAAGGATTCCTTTAATATCAGCAATCCGAATGTCGCGTTTGTTAGAACATGTACATGCGGGTTATTTGATTTATGCCCTGGATGTAACTGAACAGAAAAGAGAAAGGAAAATGGAGGAGATACCAGTGGTTGCAGAATATGCGTATGTGTTTCCAGATGAGATACCTGGATTCCCACCGAGTCGAGAAGTGGAATTTGGTATTGATTTGATACCTGGTACTTCTGCAATTTCACGAGCTCCTTATCGGATGGCACCAACTGAATTGAAAGAATTGAAAACTCAATTGCAAGATTTATTGGACAAGGGGTATATACGTCCTAGTGTATCGCCTTGGGGTGCTCCGGTTTTATTTGTTAAGAAGAAGGATGGGACAAGGTAACAATAAAGAATAAATATCCTCTTCCTCGTACTGATGATTTGTTTGATCAGTTGCAAGGATCAAGGATTTATTCTAAGATTGATTTGAGGTCAGGATATCATCAAATACGTGTGAGGGAATGAGATATACAGAAGACATCATTCAGAACTCGTTATGGGCATTATGAGTTTTTAGTAATGCCATGTGGAGTAACAAATGCTCCAGCTGTTTTTATGAGTTTAATGAATCGGGTTTTCCAGGAATACCTTGATCGTTTTGTCATTGTCTTTATCGATGATATACTGATCTATTCACAGAGTATGCAGAACATGTTCAACATTTGCATATGGTATTGCAATTGTTGAGGACACATCAGTTATATGCCAAACTCAGTAAGTGTGAGTTTTGGTTGACTAGTGTCGGCTTTTTGGGGCATGTCATTTCAGAAGAAGGTATATCAGTTGATCTGAAGAAAATCGAAGCAGTGTTGAATTGGTCAGCACCTACTTTTGTGCCAGAGATTCGTAGTTTCTTGGGTTTGGCTGGCTATTATAGACGATTTGTTGAAGGATTTTCATCAATTGCCAAACCATTGACACAATTGACACTGAAAGGAGTACCGTTTCGATGGTCGGAGGCATGTGAGCGTAGTTTTCAGGAATTGAAACATCGATTAACTACAGCTCCAGTTTTGATTATTCCATCGGAGCATAACAGGTTTGCCTTATATACTGATGCATCATTACTAGGTTTGGGTTGTGTATTGATGCAGGATAAACATGTTGTGGCTTATGCATCACGACAGTTGAAGCCACATGAAATGCGATATCCAGTGCATGATTTGGAATTGGCTGCCATTGTCTTTGCCTTAAAGATATGGCGACATTATTTATATGGTACATCGTTTACCATATATACAGATCATAAGAGTTTAAGGTTTTTATTCACTCAAGCAGAGTTGAATATGAGACAAAGAAGATGGATGGATCTGTTGAAGGATTATGATTGTGAGATTGAATATCATCCAGGAAAGGCTAATCTTACAGCAGATGCCTTGAGTCGAAAAGTACATCATACGGCGGATGAGATGATTCATTTAGCAGCGTTGATGACTTCTTGTTGTACTCTGGGTTATGATTTTGATGTGAAAATAGTACCAGTACGGGTATCAACATTATTGGTTGAACCTGACATTTTTGACAAAATCAGAAAGGCACAAATGACTGATGATGAGGTACAACATTGGACAGAAATGATAAGTCAAGGACAAACATCGCAGTTTGTACTTACAAATGATGGAATTCTGAAATACAGAAATTGTTGGGTAGTACCTGCTTCATTGGGACTACGCCAAGAACTACTACAACGTGCTCATTGTAGTAGATACAGTATACATCCTGGAGGAAAGAAAATGTATCATGATTTACGTACCCAATTTTGGTGGAAACGTATGAAACAGGATGTGTTGAGCTTTGTGAAACGGTGTTTGCTCTGTCAACAAGTGAAAGCGGAAAGACAGAAACCAGGAGGTGAATTACACAGTTTGGACATATCATCCTCAGACAGATGGACAAACAGAGCGTACGATACAGACACTTGAGGATATGTTGCGTGCTTGTGTATTAGAGTTTGATAACTCATGGCAAGAGTCATTGCCATTAGTAGAATTTTTATATAACAACAGTTATCAGTCTAGTATACAGATGGCACCATTTGAGGCTTTGTATGGGCGACGATGTAGATCGCCATTGTATTGGGATGATGTGTATCAGTCTTCCTTACATGGACCGGATATGATTCATGAAATGGAAGAGAAAGTAAAGTTAATTCGATTGAAACTTAAAGCTGCTCAGGACAGACAGACTGCTTATGCCAATAAGCGACGTAGACCACTTGAATTTCAAGTTGGTGACCGTGTGTTATTAAAAATCTCACCTTTTAAAGGTGTAGTACGGTTTGGTAAGCGTGGAAAATTGTCTCCACGATACGTTGGTCCGTATGAGGTATTGCAACGTATTGGTACGTTGGCATATCGATTGGCACTACCACCGGCCTTGAGTAGTATTCATGATGTTTTTCATGTTTCACTGTTAAGGAAGTATGAACCAGATCCGAGTCATGTATTACAGTTACCTGAGGTATAGTTGGATACAGATGTGTCGTATGAGGAACGACCGGTTATGATCTTGGATCGAGCTGAACGCAGGTTGCGTAATAAAGTGATTCCTATGGTTAAGGTACAGTGGGACAGACGGGGTGTCAAAGACGCAACGTGGGAGACGGAGCAGCATATGATGCAACGGTATCCGGATTTATTTTCTGGTATGTTGATATGTTATTTATACATGTTTCTTATGTTCCATATCTCATATATATTATTATGTGAAGCATGTATTATGTTTGTATATGCAATTTCGAGGACGAAATTCAATAAGTGGGGGAGAATTGTAATGCCTCGATTTGTTTTATACACATATGATATGATTATGGTGTAATTATATCAAATGGCGGTATGATAATGGGGGTTCGGGTGGAACCAAGAATGAATTAATACATCTATGAAATGATATATGGCAAGGAATGAAACATGGTGTACAATGAGTTGAATAGACATATCAAGCAACATGAACTAGTAGGCATTTGGATATGCATGTGAATTTCATTTGAATTGGAGTTGCATTTGAATTTGAATTTCATCTTCATGTACATGTTACTTAACATGTCATTAACTCCAAATAACATGATAGCAATTGATTTAGGGAACTAATGATCTTATATCAAGTGATTTAGGGAGGAGAATCACATAGTTTCCCATCTTTCACCTACTAAAATCCTACACAAGCTCCTCTCCATCTCTTTCAAGTTCTTGTTAGTTTGAGCTTGGGATTCACTTGTGAATTGAGCTAGGAAGTTGTGTGAAGTGAAATTGTAATATCTTGGTAAGGAATTCATGGTTTTACACTTGAATTATGTAATTGATGTTGATGTATGTGAAGTGGAATATCAAATGTTCATGTGAAGAATCATAACATGTTTATATGCCAAGAATTGGATTCTAGGATGATAGAAACATGTTTATATGAACTTAGGGATTTCATGAATCATGGTTGCATGTGAAATTGTGGGTAGGAGAAGAAGTACCATGAAGATAAGCTCAAAATCGCCATTGTCTCGCTTTTTCTGATCGGGCCGATCGATCGAAAAATGGTCTCGATCGATCGCCGCGAACAGTACAATTTTAAGGCAGTTTGAGAATGAGGCGATCGATCGGTGATTTTGAGGCGATCGATCGGTACATGTGGCGATCGATCGGTGCTTTTGTTCGATCGATCGGTGAAGAGTGAACAGTTCGGCGATCGATCGAGAATCTGGGGCGATCGATCAGTGATGGCAGATTGTTGAAAAATGTTACATTTTTGTAACATTTATTTTTGAAGCCTCTTATAACATGGTATATTGTTCATGTGTTTGTAGCATCATCACAGGGGACGGGGCAAAGAGGCAATTAGCCATCAACACCTGATTTATCGCTTTTGTTGTCGTATACCAGGTACGTGTTGACGTACGGAGTATAGATATTGTGTGATGATGTTATGAGATGGATATCATATGAATTGTGTTATGTTAGTATCATATGATTGGTAGTATCATATGCATGTACATTCATGGATATCATGTGTTTGAGATATACGCCTGGTTTGGGTATATGCTCGGTTATGTTACATAGAGATATACGCCTAGTTTGGGCATATGCTCGGTTATGTTACATAGAGATATACGCCTGGTTTGGGTATATGCTCGGTTATGTTACATAGAGATATACGCCTAGTTTGGGCATATGCTCGGTTATGTTACATAGAGATATACGCCTGGTTTGGGTATATGCTCGGTTATGCTATATAGAGATATACGCCGGTTTTTGGGTATATGCTCTGGCTATTATCATTTGAGGACGGTACTATGATATGTGCTGCTAATATGAAGATGTGAGGTGGTTCCACTGACATATTGAGCTGAATAGGCATATCATATTGGTCTCGTGATAATAGGGTAATTGGTGAGACATGTCATGACATGGTGCATTTGCAGAACATTCACATTAGAAGATTTATTGTGCTTTATCATTGATATTGATATTGTGTTTTGATATCGCACTGAAATATTTATTCTCTATACTCACGTTGTGTGAATGTTTCTGTAGGGACTCATAGACGTGGGAGGACGGGATGTGAGTCATTTTCCGCTGCGAGCTGAACCACTGCTTAGGAGTTATCTTGTAGTAGGTTGTTGTTTGTACATATGATGTGTAGTTGAGAGGTTTTTATAAACCCTGTAACAACTTAACTAGCAAGATACTCTTCATCAGTGCATGTTATTACTTAATTCAGACTCACATATGGATGTTAACATGATACATAATGGATTAAGTAACGAGGACCCCACAGACCCCATGCCCTTAACCCATTATTAGTGTATTAACCCATGCAATTAGTGCATACAATCATGTTATCAGGGGAAAAGACTACATGCAACCATTGCATAAAATACCTTCTATAAATTTCTAGTATCCCTTCGTTAAATATCCAGCTTTTTCCAACCAAGTCCATTTAACATATCATGCACCCTTGTAATACACTAGCACGTTCTCAATTCATTTTGCAATTCCTAAGTAATTGCATGCAACACATAATTGAAAAGAGAAGGCCCTTGCCTTTTTATACAAACCATATACACATAATAGTTCTCACATGCGAGCATCGAATAGTATATGTGTATCTAATGTATAAATATCATACTCAATACCAGCTCTGGTACTTCGATCCCGAAAGTACCTCCAATCAACAGCTCGAGCTCAACTCCAAGTCCATTGATGTACCTATTCACCTGCCCCAACAGAGACAGCCCCCACACGGGGTGAGCTTACCAATACCAACAATCTAACAATCATAATATTACAGTTCATAATTTACAGAATGTAAATGCCGTGAATTTTAAATGATACTCCCTTGATGGTCCCCTGTGTTGTTCCTGTTCTCAAAATAACCGAAACCCCCAAATGCCAGTTAATCATTACATTGATTAACTAATCCGTTCCCCATATACCGATACCATAATCAATAAAATCAAATCATTAAATAATGATTACAAATATTCCGTATATCTCACTAATAGTTCCACAGTTCTATTTCATCGCTCGCTCCACAATAGCGACGTTTTAATCTCAACATGCTCAACAACGGCGGCGACATAACCGATGTTCGATCAACAGCAACATCATCCCGATCATCGCTCGTCCAAAAGCGGTACCATATAATTCCCAATATATATCCATTTATTGCAAATACAAATAACCATGCATTTCATAGTTGCAATAATATAAAAGGCTATGCTCGTACGTTATACGTACCTTATGATTCCGTAGTCCGAACCAAACCTTGACTGAGTCCTGCGACCCGATGAATTATGTACTAACACATAAATAACTCATAATTAAACACAAGCATGCAACCATGTGCCCAAGCACATCAACCCATGACGATTAACCATTTTAAAAGACTACGGGCTAAGCATGCATAATACCCAAAATATTCCATTTTATAAGTTCAAAGTTTAACCAAATACTAAATCGAGTATTCCGTTTTTATTAAATTTTGATTACAATCATTCCATTTTTAAAGTATAGCGTTCCCATTGGAATGTAGATATTGCCCCGAAAATCGGCTAATTAAACCCCGATTCCAAAATCCCAGCATTTGCCAAAATTTCCGAAAAAAACCACAAGAAATAGGGCCGCGATCGATCGTCGTTTACGCGCAATCGATCGTGTAACTACATTGCCCGAAAAAATATAGCCGTGATCGATCGCCTACAAATGTCGATCGATCGCCAACTCTCTCTGTTACTCGCGTTCGATCGGTAACATCTCGCGATCGATCGTGAGTACTATTCATCGTCACCCATTTTCCATATTCATCTCGCGATCGATCGGCGCCAAGCCGCGATCGATCGGGACCTGCAATTTTTCAAAAAAACTCGAGCTTTAATGGGGTTTTTCACACCCAAACTCAAAACCAACACATCATACACCTTCAACATCTCAAATACTCCATTTACAACCCATAAAAACACCAAAAACATAACTTTGAACCAAAACCCTCAATTTCCATAACCAACCCAAAACTCAACCAAACTCTACAATACTACTATCAAATCGAAGACAAGGACGAGGGGAAGAATAATACCTGATCATCTTCGAGAAATCTGACTCCCGAGCCGAGCTTCCAGCCATTTTTCTCCAAAGAGAAAAGAGAAGGGTTTTGGGGGGAGATGGGGCGCGAAGAGAGAGAGAGAGATTCTGTGCAATGATGGGATACCGAGTCCACTTGGTATATATAGTACCAAGGCTCCAAAATACCAAGTCCTCCACAAATACATCATGACTCATCAAAAAAATCGTCTGTTTTCAATAGTTATCTCTCCAATCTCAATTTCCATTACCCACCCTAGCACAAAATACTCCGGACCCCAGATCCCACCAAAAAACAAATTCCAAGGCTTTTCACCACGATGAGAATACAATCTCAACCTTTGGGTCCAACGATCCCAAATACCCGATTTAACCTCCTCGGGTTTCCACAATTAAAAAGCATTGAGGATCATTACCAAACCGGGATTAACACCATTAATTCCCGGGCATCACAATTATCCCCCACTAATAAAATTTCGTCCTCGAAATTTGCACAGGCGTACCTCACGTACAGCCAAGACCACACAATCCAAACGGATTCATATCGTCGAATCATGAGCGCATCATGAACGACACACCAACTGCGAGGACACCGACCTCGCACCAAATCTCTGTAATGGAGTAAACCTTCCAAACCATTACCAACTCAAAAGGACGTCAGTATGCCTCGATGTTAACCGTCCAAAAGCAGTCAGTCAGCCCTAACCGCTAACCAACGAATCATTCGTGATTCTAGTATAGATATCGTCTCAAAGATATCTCTACCACTTAGCCTACGATGTTACACATACATCGTTACCAAGGAAACCACAAATATACAACAATATACATACTAAACCAGGTTTCCGCTTTCCAAATCCATCTCCATCGAAGGAGTAGTTGCACCACTTTGCAACTCGAATCGGGCAACTCACGGCCACCGATCAACACAAAACACATCTACACATATATCAACATCTGTGCGTTCCAAGAAAACACATCTTGGTCCAAATACACCATCGAGACTCCACAAGGTCTCAATTTCCTTAGAGAACATGCAAAAAACGAAATCAATTGCATTCTCACCACCCGTGTCGACAACGACACCCAACAAATCTGAACCTGGCCATCCCTTGTTTACCCTAGGATTCAACAATCCTAACACAGGGAGGCTATCGAGTTATCCAGTAAGGAATTTCCATAACCCCACAATCTCTCCTCACGATCATTCATCAGAATATATCGTGCCATTGAGACTACCATTCTCAAGGTGCCACAATCTCTCACCGGTGATTCATCCATCCAAGCATACTAATGATTCATCCATCCAAGCATACTAATCCGATACTTGATAATAAAATGCTGGCATCCGTATACACACACCGGTATACATGCCTAAGCACCGACACTACATGCATACTCAATGCACTTGGCTTGGGTATCTCCAATCATACCCACAAGCCCCAAAAATATAACCGTCAATCCTCAGTTATTCTCACCCAGTGGAGAATAATGATCGACGAACCAGCCACTCACGGTGTGATCCCAACATCAACACCACACAATCCGACTCATCGAATCTCTCAAGGATTCTAAAGAGGTATATCAATACTGTCTTCTTCACAAGGAAAGTGTCATGAATCATGACCCTCCAACCTCGAACCACCGTTCGGAAAACCTAGATATATTTATACCAAAATATATCTCGGAACCAATAAATATACAACTGGTTCAAAACAACGCATCTTTGCCACTATTACAAAATCGAAATACGTATACATAACGTATACACATCTAACGATGCTCTGTACTAATACCATAGTACTCCACAAACCTCGAGCATCTCCCAGAGACGCCTCCTCGTACGTCTCACCAAAAATAAAAAAGCCAGCACCTGGTCCAACACAAGTAATACTTACCATGGCTGATTCACAATCAACCCTCGATCGATACCAGCTGTCTCCAAGACAGTATGACCCAAATCTCTTCAAGAGATACAAACATTATAGTAGTGTCACCCTACTAACTATATCTCACAATTCCAATTGCGTCCCCTATTGCATTTCATATGCAAGGCTTTTCCAACCAACGCTAACAATGACTTGTTGACACTCACGTTGGTACTCCCAACAAAATTGAGCTGTCCCAGTACAAGTCCCTCAAAATATTCAACGTATAAACGTTCTCGTGAGGCAATCCCTGCCTCAATCCTCATGCCACATAGTGACTACAAGAGTCCATCATAAACACTCATCGTATCATCATACGATTTACCAAACTCGGTTCCACGAGCAGTATACTGACTATCACAAGCACACTATAGCACTGCAACAATACCAGGCTAGCAAATCGCTGCCTATACCAAATTTACCAATATATCATACATTCCATCACGGTACACCATACCGTAAAATCAATTAGAGTATTGGGTTATCACAATATTTCTATAACACCAATGCACAGCGGACATCCCAGTGTCCTCATTCAATCACAATGCAATCCTATCCATTAGGATTCATTACACACCGTCACGGGTGGGTGTGATCATGTTGTGCTTTTGCTCACCCCAAGGGGGGCTGTTGTTGTTTTTATGTATGAGAAATGATAGGTAGTACAGTTGACTAGGACCCTGGAGGGCACGTTCGATGTGAGCTACACTTGAGAGGTTGATTTTATTGTTTATCCCAGTAATACATATATGTACACCAGGGTGTGTCACTGGAAAGTTTATGTATATTTAGTTTGTTTTAGTTCAATCTAGACATGTTTTATGGGAGTTTGATAGTTGGTTTGTATATGATCATTATTGTATTGTATATATAATTTTAGTCTATGTCTTTTGGTATTAGTAGTATGTTCCTCGTATATGAGGTCATGCCGAAATTTTTAGGGTCATTAATAAATGTTAAATTAATCGGTATTGGAAAAAGACCATTCGATTCGCCTTGATATATATATATATATATATATATATATGTCTTTTGGTATTGGTGATATGTTCCTCGTATATGAGGTAATGCCGAAATTATTAGGGCCACAAATTAATAAATGTTAAATTAATCTTCTGTTGTTTACACTATAATTATCATAGTGTGATGATTAATTACATGATTAGGAATGAGTCATCACATTAATCATTTTTACTTCATGATATTTTAAAAATTTCAAACATATGTTAAAAACTGAAGGCCAAATAGGGGTTAAAAAAGTTAATAGTTATATATCAAAATATGCATAGCACAAAAAATATTTTTTAAAATTTCTCGTGTCTATCACCTGCAATGTCCAACCACCGAGCCCGTGGGGATCCGAATCATCATTGACATGGTTCGCTGACATGTTCGCGGGTGATGTGTAAAAAATAAATTTCTTCTAGATGATTGATGTGACTAGAAATAGACACATCTATTGCGCTTAATTGTCTACGATTTGGTATATTTTGATGGATAAATTGATACATATGCTACCTAATAGTATATTTGTGTAAATGTAGGAAAAGGTGAAGAAATCAAGCTAAAATGATGAAAGAATGAATAAAGTTGAAGAAAAGAGGAAAAAACCAGAATCCAAGACACATGTTGCTCCTTTCTCCTCAAATTACTATATGTTCGAGCCAGGTTTTGGAAATGTGGTCCATATAAAAGTTGTAGAACTTTATGTTATATTCGCATGGACAGCTGATTCATCGAATTCGGAGTTTGTATGAGAACGGTACGGCCAAAATACGAAACTCGCCATAAGCTGAAAATTGAGCAGAAAACATTCTGGTCTTGCCGATCGATCGAGCAGCATTGCCGATCGATCGAGCAAGGCTGAAAAAGCCACGAATTTCTACTGTGAAGCTTGATCAATCGGTGCCTTTATCTCGATCGATCGTCCGGCTTTTTGAATAACATGGAAACATGATTTCTTGCCTTCCAACTTGGATTCTATTCCACCTCCTAGCCTCCCTACATATAGAACTCGAAAATCAGACCTTAAATCATATAGATAGTTAGGGTAGAGTAGTTTAGGATAGTTTTACAATTTTTCTCTCAATTTTGTTGAAGAACGCTACGAAGATCGAAACGAAGGCTGGATTGACACCTCGACGAGTGGATATTGGATTAGTTTTCTTTCCCTTGTTTTTATTTATCGTTTTTTCTTAGATTATGTCTAGCTAGTTTTAATTCTTGGTTGAGGAAGACAAATCCTTGGATTTTATTAACCTTGGGGAGATTCTTATGCTTTAATTATCAATTTTATTGAGTATTAAGAGTTTTTTCTGATTTTATTGATATGATTGTTGGGTTTGTTTATTGGATTGACAACCTAGTAACTTGCATGAAATCTAATGCTAAATTAGATATCAAATACGGAATCGTTTGATCCCTCTAATTTACGAAGCAACTAAGATTGGCGAATTTTCGCTTGTGAGTTCGTTAAATTCTTAGGAAGAACACTTGACTAGATTAAACATAGACGATTGGATTATGTTGTTTAGCTTCATCGATCTCACTAGTTCATATGCTATTATCGATTTAAATCTTAATCGCTTGTATTTTGATTGATTGTTTGATAAGGGTTAAACTAGAACGCTTGGGCTACTTAACTAAACGTAAGGTGAGATAGGACTTTGATTATTGGATTAAACGTCCAACGATGAATATTCATATGAAAAATTGAGTCTTTTGTGAATCGATGAAATAGATGATAATTCCAAGGAAGAGTTGACCGATACCAAGAATCGCTTTCATTAGTTTAATCTTTAGTTTTAATTTTAATTAGTATAATTCATTCACAACCCCATATTTTATTGTTTTGATTTTGATTTTCATTAACACAAAGATTCACACCTCCTCGTGGGATCGCTCTCTGCTCACGCTACTACATTATTTTTACCAATCTTGAGGATTGAGTGCGGTTAATTTGGGCGTACACGATAAACGCACACCAAGGAGGCGTATATTTTGTGTTAATATTTTGTGTTTTGTTTCTTTCTCTCTCTTTTTCCCCCACCGCTACTCTTGTTTGTTCGTGCTTACAGGTTTATTTCTGAGAAATCTAATCTTTTCATGGAGGACTATAGGCGACTAAACGAATTGGAGTATCTTGTGCACCAGCTTGGCATAGGGAGTGGACAAAGTGCATACAACTCAAGTTGGAGTGATCATACCAATCTCAACTATGACAATCAATGGATGAGCCCACCTCCACCTTACATGCAGTCCTATCTACCGCCATACATACCGCAATATCCGACATGGCCGCAACAACCTCAATACCATACCCCTGGTGAGTCTTTAGAAAATCTTGTTTCAACATTTAATGATAGTACTTTGCAATTTCAACAGGAATTCAGGGCTAGCACTCAGAATTTTGGTAACCAAAAGGAGCAACTAATAAGATCGGCTGATCGGATAGCAGCACAAAAGGAGACCATGATTGCATTCGAATCATGGAGTGATGAAGAAGAGGAGACTATGGAGAAGGTGGTACTGATGCCACCCGAGCTAGAAGAGGACACACATGTGCCAATAGAAGAAAAGGAGTTTGTACATCCTACAACTCCGCAAGGTATGTTTCCAACTGAGAGCTATGTTGATTACTTAGATGAATCATGTGCTGTGGAAGAGGAGTCGGCGAAAGAATACTGTGATGAAATGGATACTTGGGACTATTTTTTCGAAGACAACATCACATTGGACAGTGGCAAAGAGGTAGAAACTCCAGCAACGAAGGCCATCAATACTTGAACAACAAACAAAGATCGAGGTGGATAACAAGGAATCTCACCAGAATGAGATTCCCAAAGGCGAGCATAGGGGACAACAAGAGCAAGGATGCCATGAGGTGGATCTTGATCGACCTCAACTGACTTCTTTGGAGGAAGGCGACATAGTGAAAAGACAAAAACCCTCCAAGAGGTGCAAGGCCAATAGGCATTGCCTTAAGCGAGAGAACTAGCGTCGGGCCACCGACGTTAAACAGAGGCGCTGCTTGGGTGGCAACCCAAGGGAAGTTAGTGTCATTTTTCCTTTTTATTTTTGTATTGCTTTCTTAGTTAGATTCTCTTCCCTTACAATTTTGACTTACATTGGGGACAACGTAAGATTTAAGTATGGGGGAGGGATTAGTGGTGTGTTATTGCTTTTCTTATTACAAAAATACAAGAAAATCAAAATATTTGAAAATTTTGAGCTCATAGTTAGTAATGAATGCATGCTTAGAATCACTAGCCGATGATGAAACCAAATTGATGACATGCATGTTTTTGAAGATAGATGAATTATTAACCTTGGAACACTTTGAAATCTACTGCAAATTGTGCTTTAACTTAGTAGTTGAATATTTTGAGCACATTATTTTCATGACTTTTGAAGTGTTCATAGCTTAGTGAAGATTGTGTGAATTTGTGATAGTCTTAAGAAGTCTCTAATACATGCTAGAACTTAACTACATGCTCTTTGAGGCGTATGTCTAGACTACTTGCGAACATGAAAGTGATAGGCAATATTTGATGCGTTTGAGCCTTTCAAGCCTACCATGTAAAGAAAATCAATCACTAGTACCCTTTTTGAGCTTTAATTCAAAAGAATGGTTGTATGCTAAGCATACAAACAACCCACATTCGACATTTTTTTACTAGCTTATCATCCGTCCCTAATAAGCCCAAAAATGATCTTAAAGTATGATGTGTTTTATTCACATGAACTTATGTATTCATTGATTCATATGTTTTGAGCTTCATTGTCAAAAGAATGGAATGCATGAAAGAAAAAGGAAAGCCTTGAGAAATTTGATAAAAATATGACTCCAAGGGGAGCCAAGGCACAAAAGAAGAAAAATGTTGAAATAAACCTTGAAAAAATATACAAGGTGTGAAAAAGAACAAAGTTGAAAAATTCATGCAAGAAGAGAAGCTTTTAGTGTGCATATCATCATACTCTCTTGTTTGATATATCTTTTTCCTTTCTTTCATAAGCCTATACCTTGGCCAAGCTAAAAGCTAATAAAGACCTACATGATTTGTGTTTGCAAGTGGCTAAGATAGTGGAAAAGAGTGTGCAAGTGAGCTTATACTTGTGTTGGTGTACAACTTGAACTATTATAGGTTTACATTTGTTGGATCTATAAGTTGCATATGACATTTGCTTATGACCACACACGCACGTTCGCTGTTTTGTTAAGTATGAGATGTCTAGGGATTGAACTTATTCCACTGTTAACTTTTCACCGCCTTTCATTACTATGCATGATTAAAATTATTGAGGCATTAAAGTGAGAACAAGTTATTTTGTTATGATGCTATGAGCCAAGTAAAAAGATTTTAGTTTTGTCTGATTTACTCGAGGTCGAGTAAAGATTAAGTATGAGGGTATTTGATGTGACTAGAAATAGACACATATATTGAGCTTAATTGTCTACGATTTGGTATATTTTGATGGATAAATTGATACATATGTTATCTATTCGTATATTTGTGTAAATGTAGGAAAAGGTGAAGAAATCAAGCTAAAATGATGAAAGAATGAATAAAGTTGAAGAAAAGAGGAAAAAACCAGAATCCAAGAAACATGTTGCTCCTTTCTCCTCATATTACTATATGTTCAAGCCAAGTTTTGGAAATGCGGTCCATATAAAAGTTGTATAACTTTCTGTTATCTTCGCATGGACAGCTGATTCATCAAATTCAGAGTTTGTATGAGAAAGTTACGGCCAAAATACGAAACTCGCCAGAAGCTGAAAATTGAGCAGAAAACATTCTGGTCTTGCCGATCGATCGAGCAGCATTGCCGATCGATCGAGCAAGGCTGAAAAATCCACGAATTTCTACTGTGAAGCTTGATCGATCGGTGCCTTTATCTCGATCGATCGGCCGGCGTTTTGAATAACATGGAAACATGATTTCTTGCCTTCCAACTTGGATTCTATTCCACCTCCTAGCCTCCCTACATATAGAACTCAAAATCAGACCTTAAATCATCTAGATAGTTAGGGTAGAGTAGTTTAGGATAGTTTTACAATTTTTCTCTCAATTTTGTTGAAGAACGCTACGAAGATCAAAACGAAAGCGGGATTGACACATCGACGAGTGGATATTGGATTAGTTTTCTTTCCCTTGTTTTTATTTATCGTTTTCTCTTAGATTATGTCTAGCTAGTTTTAATTCTTGGTTGAGGAAGGCAAATCCTTGGATTTTATTTATTTTGGGGAGATTCTCATGCTTTAATTATCAATTTTATTGAGTATCAAGAGTTTTTCTGATTTTATTGATATGATTGTTGTGTTTGTTTATTAGATTGACAACCTAGTAACTTGCATGAAATCTAATGCTAAATTAGATATCAAATACGGAATCGTTTGATCCCTCTAATTTACGAGGCAACTAATATTGGTGAATTTCCGCTTGTGAGTTCGTTAAATTCTTAGGAAGAACACTTGACTAGATTAAACATAGACGCTTGGATTATGTTGTTTAGCTTCATCGATCTCACTAGTTCATATGCTATCATCGATTGAAATCTTAGTCGCTTGTATTTTGATTGATTGTTTGATAATGGTTAAACTAGAATGCTTGGGCTACTTAACTAAACGTAAGGTGAGATAGGACTTTGATTATTGGATTAAACGTCCAACGATGAATATTCATATGAAAAATTGAGTCTTTTGTGAATCGATGAAATAGATTCCAAGGAAGAGTCGACCGATACCAAGAATCGCTTTCATTAGTTTAATCTCTAGTTTTAATTTTAATTAGTATAATTCATTCACAACCCCATCTTTTATTGTTTTGATTTTGATTTTCATTAACCCAAAGATTCACACCTCCTCGTGGGATCGATCCCTACTCATGCTACTATATTATTGTTATCAATCTTGAGGATTGAGTGGGGTTAATTTGGGCGTACGATAAACGCACAGCAATGATACCTTATATTCAAGGAAGAAGAGGAAACATAAAAGGATTAAACCTTCGAACTTCCATAAAACCTGTGTGTACTTATTTTTCTGTCAAATTCATTTTAAGACTTTGCTTACCACATGCTAGCTGTTTAAATCAGGATCAGTAGACTGTTTCCGCACTTTACTTCTAAGTAATCTACTTATTCCTTTCATATTGAGAATCCAAATTTCAGTCCATAACAAGATTGAAATTCATCAGCAAATTAAGTCAAAAAATCTAAGTGTTTATTCAATACCACATTCTAAATACTTTGCCGATCCCAACAAGTTGTATCAGGGCAGTTTTTTTCTCAATATACCAAACTCTTGCCTCTCTAACATCTTCAAACAACCACATACCGATGTTTTCCAAGGAAGAACATCATGACTGAAAAGTGAGAATACAAGCTCACTTGGATGCACAAGATGACGACATGTGATTCGTAATCACTGATGGGCCAATGAAAATTCTAAAAATAAAAACAACCCTATCAATCTCAGAAGGAGGACCTCCTTATGTGAAGAAACCAGAATGGAGAACATAAGATTAAAGGAAGGAAAACCTTGACAATGTTGCCGAGGAAATTCTATGTAGCATATTGGACAAAAATATGTTCACTAAAATCAAGACATGCACCACAACTAAGGAAATATGGGAAAAGCTTACACAATAGAGTGAAGTGATAATGCCATTTTTTGCACTTATATTTATATGTTTTCTCATATTATTTACTGTGATTCTTGAACGATATTACGCTTTTTGGCATTATTTTGCATTTCAGGAATTTAGGTGAAATTACGAGAAAATGAAAAAAAAAATGAGTTAAAATGATGAAAAAGACTCGAACGAGTGAACCGATAGAAGAAACGGCGAAAACTCAACTTTTGAAGAAAATAACCACCGATCGATCGGTAGCCTTGCATACCGATCGATCGGAACAATGACGTAGGTTGAGTATAAAATTTGAAGAAATACCGATCGATAGGAAGATATGTAGCGATCGATTGGTCGAAGGCCGTAGTTAAAGGAAGAAAATTGGAAGAAATGCCGATCGATCGATAGCTTCTTACCGATCGACCGATGACGAGAAATCCTAAAAAAATACCTTTTAAAGATTGAATCAACTAAATTTTAAAATTGTTGCCAATCTGTGCAAACAAAACCTAGTCGAAGGCTTACCCAATTGATTTTTTAAAAGATGTGATTTGCTCTGCTTGCAAATTAGGTAAGCAAGAACGATCAACTTTAAAGACAAGGGGTGTAAATCATCTTCTAAATGCTTAGAGCTGTTGTACATGGATCTATTTCGTCTTATATCAGTAATGAGCTTAGGGGGAATGAAATATACTCTTGTCATCATTGATGATTTTCTCGCTTTATTTGGACATTCTTTTTAAGCAGCAAATATTAGACCACTACCAAGCTGATCAAGTTGCTTAAAAAGATTCAAAAATGAGAATCTTGTGTGGTGGATCGGATTCGTAATGACAAGGGTACTAAAGTTAAAAATCAAATACTCGAATCATATCTAGATGATCAAGGAATCAGGCATGAGTATTCTGCTGCTAGAACACCTCAGCAAAAATGGGTTTGCCGAATGAAGGAATCGTACTTTAAAAGAAACAGCAATGACCATGTTAGCTGAATCTAGGATTTCATAGAGGTTTGGGCCGAATCTATCAACATTACTTGTTATACAATGAACATATCAATGATTAATAAGAGTTGTATAAAATATCATATGAGATCTAGAATGACAGTAAACCAACTATTTCATATTTCATGTGTTTGGTTGCAAATGTTTTCTTCATAATAATGGAAAGACTCATTATACTACTTTTGATGCCTTAGGCTACTCTTTAATTGTGAAGCTTTAAGAGTCTTTAATAATAGTCCATCGACAATAGAAGAGTCTATGCATGTAATCTTTGATGAATTCTATGATACTAATCTTTATCCGATTATTAAATAAATAACTTGAGTAATTGAATGGAAAATACTCATCTTGTGATATCCCCGAAATAATTAATTGCAATTTGGGCATTAATTATGTTTATATGATTAATTTTGGTGATAATTAAGTTATGTGTTGGAATTAATTGTCTTGGTGAAACATGTATTTAATTGAGATTATGATGCATTTTGGTAAAATACTTTTAAAATATCATGTTGAGATGTTTTATACACCATGGAAATTGTGGGAATGCAATCTAATTTAAAAACCCATTTAATACCCCAACCCCCACTATACCCATCACTTTATTAAATCCCCAATTCACTCTCCCCAACCCTAACCCTTCTCCATTTTCGTTTTTGGCACAAAAGTGGGAGGGAAATCTTTGCAAAAATCTTATTTGTGAGATTTGGAGTCCCCAAGAGGTATGGATACCTCCTTGGTATTTTTATGATGTTTGGTTTAGTTTTGATATGGTTTTGTATGGTTTTGAAATGGGTTGTTTTGGGGTTGGTATTATTTTGGTTGGGTGTTGGATTTTTGGGTTGTTTAAGGAGTATTTTGAAGGTTTATGATGATTTTTACGTTGTCGGGTTGAATGTTTAAGTGTTGGTGTAGGTTGGGAAGAAAATGGTGTTCAAAAATGGTGTTTTTCGTGGTACATGACTCGGCAATCGATCGCCCGTTCTTGGCGATCGATCGCCACATTTGGGCGATCGATCGGTGAGGCTGGCGATCGAACGCGCCAAGTGTGGCGATCGATCGCCGAAGGAAGAAAAATTGAGTTTCGGGCAGTATGATCTCGCGATCGATCGGCCCCTCGCGGCGATCGATCGCGAGTCACAAAATATGGTATTTTGTTTATTTTTGTAGGATTTTTGGTATTGGACTATTATTGGGTTCTAATGTTGATTTGTGTGAATGTGTAGAACCATCTCAGGTGGCAACACAGCCAAGGAAGTGAAGTCCTACCACATCCTACTTTTGGAAAGGTACGTAGAGGACGTACGGGCACCCAACGGTACATGTATCTATTATACTCATTGATTATGCATTGTGGATGCGAGTATATATGAAATTATGCATTGTGGATGCAAATACATGTTGAATTATGCATGATGATTGTATACACATATGATGATTATTGGTGCACATCCCATGAGTCATGGTCATCCCCTTGATGATTTTAATACTTGCCGCTATTTTATTTGGTGCCGCTGAATGTGAAGCGAGAGGTGGGAGTGCCGCATGTCACAATGAAGCGTGGTTATCATATGAGGCGAGGAAAGAATATTTGCCGCTAAAATGTGAAGCGAGGGGTGGGAGCACCGCATGTCCATTGAAGCAAGGTTATTCTATGCCGCCTATATGTGAAGCGAGGGGCATTAAAATACATTGTGATGAACAGACTAGGGATTGATAATTGGTGATAATGGAATGGTGTTATGTCATGACATGTGTGAACCGTTAAATAATCTATTGATTATACTCATGAGTTATGGTACAGGGACAACCAAAAAGGGAGCGTTTAAAATGCATGGGAAAAAAAACAGGAAGTGTTTTATTATTATGATTTATGCATTTACGCCTTATATTCATATTATGTTGGATATGAATAATATCATGCTCATGTTTTGGGGTTGTCCTTGTAGGTACATTTTGGCATGATAAAGGGGCTAAGGCGGGTTGAGGCGGTGAGCTCGTGAAGAACGCTTTTGATTAGAAGGACAGGATTATTTTGTATAGTATCTACTATAGGAGTAGTGTAAAGCTTGACCGCTTTATTTTTAAACAAAAGATATTTCAAAGAATGGTGTGAAGCGATTCTACCGCAAGTGCACGGTTGTCAAGTTTTAGTATAGTGAAAATTAAGTACGGGTTGTCGAATCCACAAGGACTAACGTATAAGTACCAAATAAGATTAATAAAATTATATTTAGCCTACGATTTAAGAAGTTTGATTAACTAGAGCTAAATTAAACTAAAGAATAAAGATTTAAACTAGAAAAAATGAACAGGATGGTTCCGGAAATGCAAAGGTAAGTTACTCGAGAAAATTACCGAGCTCGTCGTTCAATTATGTTATCTCTAATGATTCAATAGAATTCTCAAATTATCAACCAATTGATTTTAAAGGTGAACGGTTTTCGATATTATTTGATACACTCTCTCGAGCTGTAAAGAAACTAACGATAAATTAGAATAAGTCACTCTAAAATCAAAGTTGCATAGATTATCAAAACCTTATAACTCTAAATCTCTCGATTCCAAGTTCTCACGTATGCGATATCATCTATCGATCTCAATCGTAACATACATCATAAATTAATGGAGCGTGTTACAACGTTATCTCTCGATCTCGGCTGTAACCCTCAAATTCAATCAAAGCTAGCTAGACTTTGATCTACACAAGCAATTAATTTATGAACAATAACAATCAATGCACTCAAATACCAATGAATCAATAATCAACCACAACGAAACTAAAACTCAATAATATAAACTAAATTTAATTCAAATCAAATACATACGAGTTTTATTGTCTCTCGACCTCAAAAACATCAAATGGAATTGAAAATCAAATAAATTAAAGTTTAGAAATACGATAAACGGTGGATGAATCCATGCGTTGCACCGTGATTTCTTCTCTTGTTCCTTCCTTGCACTCCGGAATTGATTGGCTTTGGCTCGGACGAAGAACCGGAAGAACGGATCTCCTTGGCGGCGGCTAGGGTTCTTCTTTTGTTAGAAATCTCGTCTGGTATCGTCCTCCCTCGGAATGAATCAAAATTCCCGCTTAAAACCCCCACAATCACGATAAAAAAGGAAAATAAAATCTTCAGGATTTTGCGTCTCGATCGATCGGAAGGTTTTCTCGATCGATCGGCGCACTGTTCATGTCAGCTTTTGAAACTCACTGTCTCGCTCGATCGATCGAGATTTTCCACCGATCGATCGAGACTTTAATAAAATTTGCTCTGGAGTCACTGCCTCGCTCGATCGATCGGAAATTTGTACCGATCAATCGAGACTTGAAATTCTTTGATGCTCAACTCTCTGCCTGGCTCGATCGATCGATAGTAAATCTCGATAGATCGAGATTCCGAAAAATCTCATTTCCTAATTTTCAGCTCTTTCTCGCCTCGATTTCGCCCGTTATCTTCATATTGGCTCATTTCTTCCACTTCCGATCTATTTTCCTGAAACAAACGAATAAACACCAAAAAGCATAATATCATCCAGGAAAAAGAACGGAAAGTAGGAAGAATTTACAGTTAAAAACACTCAAAATCTAAGCCTATCAAAGCTATAGGGAATAACACTCATTTGTTTGTGAATGTAATTAACCCATTTTATAGTCCTTAACTTGGCATGTATTCTTAGGGCTCAAAGCCTCAACACAAACTATTAAACTCTGATATAGCATGATTAGCTCTATTTATGCCATTAATCCGCACTTAAGGAACTAGGGTCCTTACACATCTTGATCATAATAGTGATGTTGAATTTGATTCTACTAGAAGGTTTGACCTATTACTTGAGCCAGAGGTTTCTGAAGCAACAATAGACTATCCTATCGAGGAACCTGAGATTTTCGAAGTAGTCCCTGCTGGTGGAAACTTTGCTGGTCCAACCCCTGCTGCAACAAACATGGCTGATCCAATCAATGAGACATTCGTACTATTGATCCATCTATTCAAGGCACACAACAACCAGAGTAGAATCCCATTGGATCTAGCTACCGATGGAGTAAGAAACATCCATTGAGCTAGTCATAGGTGACCCAACTGCACCAGTAAGAAAACAAGGACAAACGATTAACCAATTTTGCATGTTGCAATCATATCTCAGATAGAACCTAAAAAAATAGAAGAAACCTTAGGAGACTCAAGCTGGATAGAAGCAATGCAAGACGAACTTAATCAAATTGAGAGAAATAATGTATGTCATCTACTACCCAGATCACCTAAGCACACTGTCATAGGTACTAAATGGGTTTATAGAAACAAACTTGACGAAAATTGAGTTGTAGTCAAGAATGAAGCATGATTAGTTGCACAATGATATATGCAAGAAGAATGCATAGATTTTTATGAAATCTTTGCTCTTGTTATTCAAATATGTTTAGCCTTTGCTGCATTCAAAGACTTCAAAGCCTTTTAAATGGATGTTAAGAGTGTTTTTCTTAATGGCAAACTCCAAGTGTTAGTATATGTTTAACAACCAGATGGGTTTGTGAACCATTTACTGCCCAATTTTGTTTAAACCGGACAAAGCTTTATATATCCTCATGCACGCTCCAAGAGCATGGTATGATGCTCTTTCTAGGTTATTAATTTATCATGATTTCATCATAGGCATTGTGGATAAAACTCTTTTAAATCTACCAAGGGAGATTGAGATTATACTCTTCTGGTCCAGATATATGTTGATGATATTATTTTGGCAGTACTAATTCAAAATTGTACGAGAAGTTTTCGAAGTTGATTCAGGGATAAGTTCGAGATGAGTATGAGCATGAGGAGAGGGCTATCATTCTTTCTATTACACAAGTCAAACAACAAGCTGATGACATCTTCATCAATCAAGCAAAGTATACAAATGACCTAATCAGGAAAGTTGGTATTGACTGCTTTTTTGCAGTAGCTAATAAGTGTCATTTTGCACTTATATTTCTATGTTTTGTCATAACTTTTTACCTTGATTCTTGAACGACATTACACTTCTTAGTATTAGTTTGCATGATTCAGGAATCTAGGTTGAAGTGAGAGAAAATGAAGAAAATGTGCCAAATAATGAAGAAACATGACTCAAACGAGCAAACACGTCAAATGAAGGACCAAAATCTCGAGTGGAAGAAAATTTACATTGAGTCACAAATTTACATCTTTTATGTTTGTGTGAAGGTGAGGTTTCTGAGCTATATATTTAGGTTGCAAATTAATTCTTCTGAAGTATTGAGAATGAACTCTACATTTTGATTCTCGCTCTTGCTCGATGACGATCAAGTAATAAGTTTGGGGGGTTGATAAGTGTGATTTTTATACTTATATTTCTAGGATTTTTATGCTTTTTATGTTGATTCCTTGACGATATTATGCGTTGTGTTGTTGTTTCTGTATGTTTCAGGAATCAAGGTCGAAGTGCATGGAAGTGAAGAAAATGAGCTAAAATGATGAAAAAAGACTCAAATGAGCTAACCGATCGAATAACGGACAAAATCTCGAGCATGGATGAAAATAAACTACCGATAGTCGGTAACCAGTAGCGATCAATTGGTAATTGTCAAAGCTGAAGAAGAAATTTTTAAGTTTTACCAATCGATCGGTAGAACATCCACCAATCGATCGGTAAAGTACGAAGGTTGAATGGTTATATGCTAAACATACAAACAACCCTTTTTCGACATTTTTGCTAGCTTATCCATATCCTACTGAGCGTAAATATGATTTTAATTCATATCTTTGAAAGGAATATGTTGGGTTTTAGGAACCCGAATAATCTTAATCTTGATTTTGATGTTAACAAAACTTGTTATTGTGTTGCTAACATATTTCATCAGGTGTGTAGTTCATAGATCATAATTAAGAGCTTGATGATTTACAATGAAGTAGCTTGAAAATATCAAGCTGGACCAAGACTGAAATCCTGGTAGAGCGGATTGTTTCGATCATATCTCATAGCTCGGAGATCGAAATGGCGTGCTTCCAAAGAGGTTGGATAGCCAACTCAAAATACTAAAAGTCGTATTTCACAACAGATCGGCTAGTTCGAATGTTATAAAGGAGAAAAGACGCCTGCAAGATCGAGCTGTACCTCGAAGAAACAGCAAGTTGTTACAGCAAGCATCTGTCAGTCTTAGGCATAAGTCTTAGCTCGCTTATCGGAACGATACGATTCTGTATGGGTAGGAAAGCTAATAAGAATACCTACAGGTCATCTTCAGGAGTCGAGAGCTGAATCGGAGTTTAAGAAGGCCGAAAGACATATGCAAGTTGATCCTGGTGCTGAAACATGGAATGTTTCAGCATGCGCATGGTCTGGTATATCAAGCATTCCAATCTCATATAAACTCGGAATCGAGTGATTCTTGATTATTTGGAAAGCCAAGACAAGTGGCTACAACTTTTATGTCCATCACTTTGCCCAGAAATCAAAGAACCAAGAGCTACAAGAAACAGATCGGAAGAGCAAGTTTATCAAGCTGTTTTGTATCAAGCTTGTCTTGCACCAGACTGATCCGACCAGACTGATCTATCCAAGCTGATCATCCAGACTAATCCGGCCAGACTGTCACGCCCCGAGACCGGGATCGATAACACCGGCGTTGATTCCAAATACAATTGAAAATCAACAAGCCTCATAGTACAGAATTTAATACAACCAGTCTATTTATTCCATAAACATAAATGTTTTACAACTGAAAATAAAACCATAACTTAAATCTTAACAGAGTTTAGCGGAAGCGTAATTATGTAGAATCTTGAAATAATTGCGGTAGATCACCAACCCCAAAAGTTGTGTTGTTCTGAATCTTCGGTAACTGTCTCACTTTTATCTGGGGAGGGTATGTAAGGGGTGAGTGTTCTGGTTGACACTCAGTAAGCGGGGGCCAATCGAATATGCCAAAAACATATACTTATACAGATTTCAAAATAGATTTCAAAACATAAACTGATACAGATAACATAATTTTGCTCCGTTGAGCCATACTAAAAGCATCATATTAGAACACATATCATATACTTATCAAATTAGATCGATCTACATAACATAAGGATTATAGAGGTGGCTCCTACGAATTCAAGAGGTGGCTCCCATACGTATAGCACTTTGCCCCATCGGTTCAAGAGGTGGCTCACACGTACGTAGCACGTTGCTTCGCATAGCACTTATCTCCCGATATTCAGAATTTTCATGACATCATAGTTTTTAAAATAGTTCACATATTCGACTGTATTTTTCATAAGCATTCATATGTTATCAAAACGAAAGGATAATATAACAAAAGCACACTTACTTGATTGTTTACGATGATTCTTTAAACTTGAAAGAGTATGGATCTACAACCTTCAAAAATCAACTTCTTTTCTTGCTAGAATATTTGATATTTTTGAGAGTATTGCCTTTTAAACTTTTGTGTTTCTACTAATGAATCTAGCTTGGTATTTATAGAAGTTTTTCAAGAAAATATGTAATCAATGACATCAACTTAATATTATGTAATCAATGACATCAACTTAATATTATTTTTAAACAAAAGATATTTCAAAGAATAGTGTGAAGCGATTCTACCGCAAGTGCACGGTTGTCAAGTTTTAGTATAGTGAAAATTAAGTACAGGTTGTCGAATCCACAGGGACTAACGTATAAGTACCAAATAAGATTAATAAAATTATATTTAGCCTACGATTAATAGAGGTGATTAACTAACGCTAATTTAAACTAAAGACTGAAAAAATAAACAAGAAACAAAAAGATGAATGGTTCCGGATATGCGAAGGCAAGTTACTCGAGAAAATTACCAAGCTCGTCGATCAACTATGTTATCTTTAATGATTCAAATGAATTCTCAAATTTTCAACCACTTGATTTTAAAGGTGAAAGGTTTTCGCTATTATTCGATACACTCTCTCGAGCTGTAAAGAAACTAACATTAATTAGAATAAGTCACTCTCGTGCACCTATTTACTAATATAATATTGCATAAAACGTCAAAACCTTATAACTCTAAATCTTTCGATTCCAAGTTCTCACGTATGCGATATCATCTCTCGATCTCAATCGTAACATACATCATAAATTAATGGAGCGTGTTACAACGTTATCTCTCGATCTCGGTTATAACTCTCAAATTCAATCAAAGCTAGCTAGACTTTGATCTACACAAACAATTAATTTATGAACAATAACAATCAATACGCTCAAACACAATTGAATCAATAATCAAACACAATGAAACTAAAACTCGATAAAATAAACTAGATTTAATTCAAATCAAATACATAAGAGTTTAATTGTCTCTCGACCTCAAAAACATCAAATGGAATTGAAAATCAAAGAAATCAAAGTTTAGAAATACGATAAACGGTAGATGAATCCGTGCGTTGCACCGTGATTTCTTCTCTTGCTCCTTCCTTGCACTCCGGAATGGATTGGCTCGACTTTGGACGAAGAACGGAGATTGAATCTCCTTCGGCGGCGTTGGGCGGCGGCGTTGGGCTGCTGATTTTCGACCTAAATCACGTCTGGTATGGTATATCCTTGATTTGGAAGTGATTCATCCTTTTATACCTCAAAAATCATTTCAAAAATGGAAGATAAGATTTTCCCGTATTTGCGTCTCGATCGATCGAGATTGGCATCCGATCGATCGGTGCACTGTTCATGTCAGCCTTTGAAACTCACTGCCTCGCTCGATCGATCGAGATTTTCTACCGATCGATCGAGACTTTAAAAAAAATCAGCTCCGAAGTTACTGCCTCGCTCGATCGATCGAGATTTTCCACCGATCGATCGAGCCTTGAAATTCTTTTCTTCTCAGCGCACTGTCTGGCTCGATCGATCGAGATTCCGAAAATCTCACTTCCTTCATTTCAACTCTTTCTCGCCTCGATTTCGCCTGTTATCTTCATATTAGCTCATTTCTTCCATTTCCGATCTAATTTCCTGAAACAAACGAATAAACACCAAAAAGCATAATATCATCCAGGAAAAAGTACGGAAAATGGGAAGAAATTACAGTTAAAAACACTTAAAATCTAAGCCTATCAACTCCCCCAAACTTAGACTTGATCGTCCTCGAGCAAGCAATAAGCTCAAAAAGAAAAGTTAAACTCGATACTAAGCATGAATCATCTTTACAACATACGTAAAAACTCAGAAATCCTACTTACACATCAATAGAAGTCTTTCAACACTTGACAAGAAGCAATTTCTCCTAAGTTAAACAATACATCGCAACATCGGAACGTGCGTGTGTGCTATTGTCAAACATGAGTTACATACATATCTTTAAGATCAACATGTGCCATATCAACTCCTAGTCAAGATTACTTTGAATTACTCTACAAATTTACTATCCAGCACTTCTCCACTAATGTAATTTTTCCCTAGACTTGGATCAAAAGGTCTTAAAAGCTTATAGGTGTCGGCTTCAAAGAAAAGGTAGGATGAATTCAAAGAAGAGAGTATAATGAAATCAGTTCAACTATTTTAAGCTTCTCTTCAACTTTTTCTAGCCTTTGCCACTTTGGGTCTTATTTGAATTTTTCTTTTCAAGGCTTTTCTCTACAACATTTCTTTTTCTTTGCTCATTCTTTCGTCCTTTTTGAACTCATTTGCATATAACAATTCTGTGCAATGAATGAGATTCACCATACTCTCCTAGGGATGGATAAAGTTGTTCTTTTAGGCTCAAACCAAGGTGGGTATAATGAGTTTGCCAAGAATGCCGAATGGGGGTCTAATCATATACAATGCATATACCATTCTTTTTCAATAAGGCTCAAAAGGGGACACTAAGGAATAATGTATAACAGGTAGGCTTGAAAGGCTCAAACGGTCCAAAGATCGCCTAAATCATCTCCAAGTCTAGTTCCTAATTATAAATTTCGCCTCAAAGTGCTTTCAACTAAACTGTAGAGTTATCTATGATACTCAAGACTCATCATAGTTAACACAAATTTTCAATTTAATCAATACATACTTCACTCAATCATGACTCAATAAGTGCTCAAATAATTCCTCAATTTTGACATATGGTTAACAACGGATATATGCAAACAAGTTAAACATTTCCACGACTCCTATCTAGATGAGGATTAATTTCATCATGTATTACCGTTGCAATTCCAACTCATCACTTCTCAAGAATAACTCAATCAAAAAAAAAAAAAATTTGTTGGTAATGCTCAAGGATGAATCAGTCTCAAAATCATGCAGTCATGCTAGGAAAAGAAGCAAGACAAGTAGCAGAATGTGCAAGTACAAGATATATACAAATACTCAAACCCCCCCCCCCCCCCCCCCCCCCAAACTTAGCATATGAATTGCCCTCAATGAACAAGAAAAATGAATGCACAGGCAAAGACACATACCATGACGACGATCGTCACTGATCGTCGTCCTCATCATGCTCTGGAGGGGGAACTGGGTAGTGGTGCTCCTCGCCCTGATATGGCGGAAATTGTGGGTACTCAGAAGGTGGAGGTGCATGCGGATGATAAGGTGCAAAGTGTGGCTCCGGCGGGAACTGGAAATTTGGAAAGCCCTGGGCCATGGCAGTGTTCCATGCACTCTGATAGTGCATGAACTCCATCTATTGCTGAGCTACCTGCTCATGGTCCATCTGCAATGCTCTCTGCATGCTATGAATGTCCCGCTGCATGCTGTGAATGCTCTGCTGCTCCAGGCGAATATCTTGGAGATCCCTATGAAGAGAGTCCAATGTAACACGTGTACGCTCTGCAGCGGAGGATGATGCTCCAGCCTGTGTAGTGTCCGAGGGTCTTGACTCGGCCCTTCGTCGGCCTGTAGGAGGTGGTGGACCGTCCACAATGATCGGGGTCTTCGGCGGAAGTAGCTCCTCGTCTTCCCCCCATGTCACTCCGCCTCTCTGACATAAAGCAGTGATTGTGGATGGAAACGGTAGTGCGGAGGTCGGTGGGCTACTCCCAATCTCTTCAATGTGATCACTAATGATCTCGCCGAAGTCCACTTCCTTCCCTGAGAGGATGGCATATACCAGGACCGCTCTATCTTTTGTCACCTCAGAAGTGTGGGTCGAAGGCATGACCCGCGAGGCGACAAATGAAAACCATGCTTGAGCCTCTGGCTTCAAATGTTTTTTTAGAACCAACTGTGGCTCTGCTTTATCGTTCCTTTGCCAGTCCACTCCCGGCATGCCAATGACTGCCAATACCTCATCGTAGTCAATCCTGCTATTCTTGAAAGATTGGTATGCACAGTTATGCAGGAACGGCATCCGGTAAATATTATTTATTGAAGCTCGATCCACCATCACATCCTTCCCTCGAACATAAACAACTGCTCGGTGCCCTGGTTTAATAGCCCGAATTTTTGTGTAAAACTCCCTCACCAGTGGCACCACAGCATCAATCGGTGTCTGAACAAATTGAAACCACCCTTTTCGCTGTACTGTCCTAATGACAGGACACTCCAATTTATCCATGCTCATTCCCCTTTCACGGCTCAGGGGTTTCTTATGGTAGGTGGGATATAACTCGGCAATTGTGGCATTGACAAACTTCTGTTCGTCATACCCTGGTTCAGAAACGGTAGCCTCCGCCTGCTTTTGCTTTTGGGAAGTCTCCGCCTGCTTTGACCTCTTTCTAGACGACATTTTCTTGCTAAATTATTCCCAACTAACTCGCTTGAATGCAACTAAACACCACCTCAAAGACACAGCAAAGCCAAAACCCCTCAACACAACAATACTTCCCCCAAACGTTGATGCTTATCTACCCAATTCAATTCAACAAATTGCACCAACGGATGAAAATAAATGAATTATTAAAGCAATTACCAAGTAAAAATCTGATCTTTGATGACTCTTTGTGCTTGACTTGGAATTTCCTTTCGCCTGCAATTCTACCCAATTCGGAGCGTAATATTTCAGATCTGCAAAGAATTTCTCATTAGAATCAATTCTTACTTCAAGGATGTGAAATAATTTGACAATTGGAAGGAATATTGATGAGAAATTGAAAAAGCCGCTTTTTCTTTGTTGGAGTGGAGAGAAAATGTGTTTGATAAAATGCTGGCTGCTGCGTTTGTGCCCTATTTGTTTTTTCAAAATTTTCTCTTGCTCGATCGATCGGAAAAAATTCTCGATCGATCGAGCAAGGCAGTAGGCAAAACGTCTTTTAAAAATTTTGGGCGATCGATTGAGATTTTGTCTCGATCGATCGCTAGCAGCAGTAGACTAAATTTGAGATTTTCTCAACAATTTTCTCTCGGATTACCTCGCCTACAACCAAATTGCTCTTGCTTTCACTCCTGCAATAGAAAACACACGAATTCATTCCCAGACAAACTCAAAACAAATATACTAACAAAATCACACCAAAACAAAGAATTAAAAATAAAACTCGAGAAAAGAAAAAAAAACGGAAGTTCTTAATTTATAGTCCCAAGCTGGACTGTCACCTCCTCATCTTCTCAATTTGATGGCTCCTTTGGATTCTTACAGAATCACTTGGGAGTGTACCTTGCGTTCTCCCCGAAATCAACGTGGCCAATTGCCCTATTTGCACCTCCAAATTTTTTATCGATGCATCTTGATTTTGCATCCTTACCTCTGTCGACGAAATCAACTTTGCCATAAGTTCCTCCATACTCGGCTTTTGTGTGAACCCTGCCTGCGGTTGTGGGTTCAACACGTTCTCCTGGTTCGACCATCTCAGGTTGGGATGGTTCCTCCACGGTTGGTTATAATTCGAATATGAATTATTCTGTGGCCTGTTACCTACAAAATTCACAGCCTCAACAGATTGGTTAAACTAGTTACCTGCCTGACACTCGATGCTAGGATGACCGCCTCCACACAGCTCACAGAAGATAGCTTGGGCATGCATTGCTGCCACTCCCATGCTGTCTATCTTCCGGTTCATGGCTTCTAATTGAGCCGAAAGAGCAGTGATCTCATCCACTTGATGGACTCCTATTGGCTTCTGTGGCGTGCTCCTCTCTGACTGCCACTGGTAACTGTTGCACGCCATTTCCTCCAACAAGCTATATGCCTCTTCCGGCGTCTTTCTCATTATTGATCCCCCAGATGCTGCATCAATCATTGAACGGTTAGAAGAAAATAAACCGTTATAGAAAGTTTGTACCTGCAACCAAATGGGTAGACCATGGTGTGGGCATCTCCTCAACAATTCCTTAAAACGATCCCACGCTTCATATAATGTCTCGGGGTCAAACTGCCCAAAAGTTGTGATATCGTTCCGCATCTTCGCCGTCTTGGAAGGGGGAAAGTACTTTGATAAAAACGCCTTCGTCATCCCCTCCCATGTTGTGATAGAACCTGCAGGTAGTGAATTCAACCATGACTTAGCTTTGTCTCGAATGAAAAGGGGAAAGTCTTAACCTGATGGCGTCGTCGGAGACGCCATTATGTTTGAACGTGTCACAAATCTCCAAAAAGTTGGAGATGTGATTATTCGGGTCGTCCGTAGCCGCTCCCCAAACATAACCGAGTGCTGAATCATTTGTATAATTGCCGGCTTGATCTCAAAGTTGTTCGCTTGAATCGTCGGCCTCGTAATACTGGACAATGATCCATGAAATGCTGGTTGCGCAAAGTCCATCATTGACCTTGGGTTCTGTGCTTCATTATTATCTGCCATCTCTCGAGCTTCTCGTAATCGCCTAAGTAGGGTTCTTTCTATTTCCGGATCGAAAGGCTCGAGAATGGGCTCCTCTCTTCTGAGCATGCACTAGAGAAAAGATTCCTGTACAAAATAGACAAAAGGAGACAACAAAATACACAAAGTTATTAACAAAGATCAACAAAAGAAAACAGAAAAGAGAAACAAAAACGCAATAATAAAAGAATTGGCTAAATTACAATTAACTAATCTCGTATGATATTATACAGATTAGTCCCCGGCAACGGCGCCAAAAACTTGACCGCTTTATTTTTAAACAAAAGATATTTCAAAGAATAGTGTGAAGCGATTCTACCGCAAGTACACAGTTGTCAAGTTTTAGTATAGTGAAAATTAAGTACAGGTTGTCGAATCCACAGGGACTAACGTATAAGTACCAAATAAGATTAATAAAATTATATTTAGCCTACGATTAACAGAGGTGATTAACTAACGCTAATTTAAACTAAAGACTGAAAAAATAAACAAGAAACAAAAAGATGAATGGTTCCGGATATGCGAAGGCAAGTTACTCGAGAAAATTACCAAGCTCGTCGATCAACTATGTTATCTTTAATGATTCAAATGAATTCTCAAATTTTCAACCAATTGATTTTAAAGGTGAAAGGTTTTCGCTATTATTCGATACACTCTCTCGAGCTGTAAAGAAACTAACATTAATTAGAATAAGTCACTCTCGTGCACCTATTTACTAATATAATATTGCATAAAACGTCAAAACCTTATAACTCTAAATCTTTCGATTCCAAGTTCTCACGTATGCGATTATCATCTCTCGATCTCAATCGTAACATACATCATAAATTAATGGAGCGTGTTACAACGTTATCTCTCGATCTCGGTTATAACTCTCAAATTCAATCAAAGCTAGCTAGACTTTGATCTACACAAACAATTAATTTAGGAACAATAACAATCAATACGCTCAAACACAATTGAATCAATAATCAAACACAATGAAACTAAAACTCGATAAAATAAACTAGATTTAATTCAAATCAAATACATAAGAGTTTAATTGTCTCTCGACCTCAAAAACATCAAAAGGAATTGAAAATCAAAGAAATCAAAGTTTAGAAATACGATAAACGGTGGATGAATCCGTGCGTTGCACCGTGATTTCTTCTCTTGCTCCTTCCTTGCACTCCGGAATGGATTGGCTCAACTTTGGACGAAAAACGAAGATTGAATCTCCTTCGGCGGCGTTGGGCGGCGGCTAGGGCTGCTGATTTTTGACCTAAATCACGTCTGGTATGGTATATCCTTGATTTGGAAGTGATTTATCCTTTTATACCTCAAAAATCATTTCAAAAATGGAAGATAAGATTTTCCCGGATTTGCGTCTCGATCGATCGAGATTGGCGTCCGATCAATCAGTGCACTGTTCATGTCAGCCTTTGAAACTCACTGCCTCGCTCGATCGATCGAGATTTTCTACCGATCGATCGAGACTTTAAAAAAAATCAGCTCCGAAGGTTTTGCCTCTCTCGATCGGTCGAGATTTTCCACCGATCGATCGAGCATTGAAATTCTTTTCTTCTCAGCGCACTGTCTAGCTCGATCGATCGAGATAAAATCTCGATCGATCGAGATTCCGAAAATCTCACTTCCTTCATTTCAACTCTTTCTCGCCTCGATTTCGCCTCTTATCTTCATATTAGCTCATTTCTTCCATTTCCGATCTAATTTCCTGAAACAAACGAATAAACACCAAAAAGCATAATATCATCCAGGAAAAAGTACGGAAAATGGGAAGAAATTACAGTTAAAAACACTTAAAATCTAAGCCTATCAGTAAGCAATGATGTATTTAAGGATAGTTTGATTACCTAAATTCAATGTATCATGTTGTGGTATCATGTTGTGGTAAGGTGGTTGCAAGTGGTGATCATCACATTCTTCCCTCCTTATGAGGAGTTTCGTCCTCGAAACTTGAAGCAGTTTGATCTTGGAATAGATAGGGATATTTTTCTCGCATTTTCTCTTCTGGTTCCCAAGTGGCTTCTCTCTCTGTATGGTTCGACCATTGAACTTTGATATATGGAATGGTCCTTCGTCTCAGTACTTGATCTTTTGAGTCTATGATTCGGATCGGAATTTCTTCATACTTCAGGGTTTCGTTCAAGTTTCCTTGATCTACTAAAGGTTCTGCTTCGAGTACATGATTTGGATCAGCAATGTACTTTCTTAACTGTGATACATGGAATACATTACGAATTCTTGAGAGGCTTGGCGGTAGTGCTATTCTATAAGCTAGAGTTCCCACTTTCTCTAAGATTTCAAATGGTCCAACATATCTTGGTCTTAGCTTCCCTGCTTTGTCAAATCGGATGACTCCTTTCATTGGTGAGACCTTTACATAAACCTTGTTGCCAATCTCGAATTCTAACGGTCTTCTTTTCATATCAGCCCAACTTTTTTGTCGATTTTGAGCTGCCTTGAGCCTATCTCTAATGATTGTCACTTTGTCGATTGTGGTATGTACAAGCTCAGGTCCGGTGATAGCTTTCTTTCCAATTTCATCCCAATATAACGGTGATCGACATTTCGCCCATAGAGTGCTTCGTATGGTGCCATTCCAATGCTGCTATGATAACTATTGTTGTAGGCGAACTCGATCAGAGGCAAGAGCTCACTCCAATTTGCACTGAAATCTATGGTACAAGCTCTTAACATATCCTCGAGAGTTTGGATTGTCCTCTCTGTTTGGCCATCGGTTTGTGGGTGATAGGCCGTGCTAAGAGTTACCTTAGTTCCCATAGCTTGTTGAAAACTATTCCAGAAGCGTGACACGAATCTGGGATCTCTATCGGATACAATACTTATCGGGACTCCATGAAGTCGCACAATATTATCCATGTATAGGGTCGCCGGTTTATCCAAGTTATAATTCATACGGACTGGGAGGAAATGTGCAGATTTTGTGAGTCTATCCACAATTACCCATATACCGTAATGACTTTGTCGAGACTTTGGCAATCCTACTACAAAGTCCATGGAGATATGTTCCCACTTCCATTCCGGAATTTCAAGAGGTTGAAGTAATCCTCCTGGCCTTTGATGTTCAGCTTTAATTTGCTGACAAACTAAGCATCTAGCGACAAATTCAGCAACATATTTCTTCATTCCATTCCACCAGAAGCTTTCTTTGAGGTCTTTGTACATCTTTGTGCTTCCAGGATGGATGGAGAACTTTGATTTATGTGCTGTAATCATCACTTCTCGTCTAAGGTCCTTCATGTTTGGCACACATAACCTTCTTTTCATCCATAAAGTTCCATCGTTGTCTGTCGTGAAATCGGGAAATTTTCCTTCCTTAACCTGTTCTTTCAGTTTAGTTAGGCTGTGATCCTGACTTTGCTCTAACTTTATCATTTCTCGGAGGCAGGGATATGCTGAAAGGGATGCTAAAATCATCTTCCCTGTGCCCTTCCGACTTAGTGCGTCTGCGACCTTATTTGCTTTCCCTGGATGGTAGCTTATCGTAAGGTCATAGTCCTTCAATACTTCTATCCATCGTCTTTGCCTCATATTTAATTCCTTCTGGGTGAACAAATACTTGAGACTCTGATGATCCGTGAAAATTTCACACTTGGCACCGTAAAGGTAATGCCTCCATATTTTCAAGGCAAAAACTACGGCTGCTAACTCAAGGTCATGCGCAGGGTAGTTTTGTTCATACGGTTTAAGTTGCCTTGATGCATAGGCAATCACTCTCCCTTCATGCATGAGCACACATCCTAGACCTTCTTTTGATGCATCGCTGTAGATGGTAAAACCCATATTCTCAGTTGACAATACCAATACAGGTGTAGATGCAAGCTTCTTCTTCAAAGTCTCGAAACTCTTCTCAGACTCCTTACTCCATATGAATTTGGAGTTCTTTTGTGTGAGTTTTGTAAGGGGTATGGCTATCGAGGAAAATCCTTCAACAAATTTTCGATAATAGCCAGCTAGCCCTAAGAAACTTCGAATTTCCGTAACAGTCTTTGGTCTTGGCCAGTCCATAATCGCTTCCACTTTCTTAGGATCTACGGACACGCCTGCTTCAGAGATGATATGCCCTAAGAATGCAACGTTGTCTAGCCAAAATTCACATTTCTTGAACTTGGCAAAGAGTTCTTTCTCTCTTAAGGTCTGTAGAGTAAGACGAAGATGTTCCTCGTGTTTCTCTTTACTCGGTGAATAGACCAGAATGTCATCTATGAACACTACCACGAACTTGTCCAGGAATGGCTTGAATACTCGATTCATCAAGTCCATGAATGCGGCTGGAGCATTCGTCAAACCAAATGGCATCACTGTGAACTGATAATGCCCATATCTTGTTCGGAAGGCAGTCTTCGAAATATCTCCTGCCTTAATCTTGAGCTGATGATAGCCCGATCTTAGATCAAGTTTAGAAAAGACTTTAGCTCCCTTGAGTTGATCGAATAGGTCGTCTATCCTTGGGAGAGGATATCTATTTTTGATTGTGATCTTATTTAATTCTCTGTAATCGATACACAATCTCATACTCCCGTCTTTCTTTTTTACAAATAGTACTGGAGCTCCCCATGGAGATGTACTTGGTCTGATGTGCTTCTTGTCGAAGAGTTCTTGCAGTTGTTCTTTTAGCTCTTTCAATTCAGCTGGAGCCATTCAATATGGTGCCTTCGAAATGGATGCAGCGCCTGGCACCAAGTTATCTCAAACTCTATTTCACGATCCGGGACTAATCCGGGGAGATCATCTGGAAAAACATCCGGAAATTCTTGTGCTACCGGAATATCTTCTAGTCTGAGTTCAGCTCCTTCCGTGACTTTGTTTATCATGGCTAGGTAAATTCTCTCACCGCTTTTCATGGCTTTCCAAGTTTGAGAAGCAGATAAAAGAACTTTACGCTCTTTTGTATTGCCACAATATAAGATTTCTTCTTGGTCTGGTGCTCGTAGTTTGACTTTCTTATTATGGCAGTCAACTAAGGCATGGTGTTTAGATAACCAATCCATTCCTAGGATAGCATCAAACTCCACCATGTTGAGTTGAATCAGATCGGTGTTGAACTTTTTGTCACTTATGTGAATGTTGCAACCTCGATAAATACTATGTGTTTCCAAGGTTTTATTAGCAGGAGTTACTACTCTATATGGTTCACTAAGTATGTCAGGAATAAATTTTAACTTCTTAGCAAACCTTTTAGATATAAATGAGTGCGTAGCTCCACAATCAAACAGCACATAAGCAGGCAATTTGTTGATTAAGACAGTACCTGCCACAACGTCATTGGCATTATTCGCCTCATTCTGTGTCATGGCGAACACCCTGGCATTGGGTTTGTTTGGAGGGATGCCATTGCCTGCTCCAGTCCCCTTCTTCTCAGTCTCAGGGCAATTAGCAATTCTATGTCCAAACTTCCCACATCGGAAGCAAGCACCACTTTGTCTACGACATTCCCCAGTATGTGCAAGATTACAGATTGGGCACTTTGGGAATTCTTTGTTGTTTGGGGTAGATGTAGATCCCCTTTGTTGATTATGGAACTGATTTGGCCGTTTGAACTTCTGGCCATTGTTAGAGGGCTGATGAGGGAGAGGTCGTTTGCGCTTGACCTCTTCTTCTCGGCGATGTATGTCAGACTCGGCCTTGATGGCTGCTCCCATCACATCCTCAAAGTTGATGGTATCCAACACTGCTAATGCTGATTGGATCCTACTGTTCAGACCCTTCTTGAAACGGTGTAGCTTTAAGTCATCATCTGCCATAATGGTTGGGGCGTAAGTCCCAAGAGAATGGAATTTTGAGGAATACTCTACCACTGACATTCCTGGAGTTTGTGTCAGGTTATCAAATTCCTCCAACTTTTGGAGTTTAATGGCTGCTGGGAAGTATTGTTTTAGAAATGCACCACGGGACCTTTGCCAAGTGATTGGTCCGGTCACTTCCATCGAGGGTGACATACTATCCCACCACTTATTTGCATCGTCAACAAGAAATGGCGATGTAACTTCCACTTTGATTTCTTGAGGCACTTCCAGTAGTCTATGATGTTTCTCTACTTCTTTCAGCCAGTGCCGAGCCACTTCTGGTTTTGATTTACCATCGAATGTTGACATTCGATTCTTGCGAAGAGACTCATAATGATATTTTATCCCATGCGGCTGAGCTGTGGTTGTGCCTGATTAGCAGTTGGGTTAATAATCCCCTGAAGAGTAGTGGCTACTATGGTAGCTATGGCCATGAAGTCTTCACGACTTAAACCCATTTTTTGAGATTGTGGTGGATCTTGGCTTCCTGCAGCTTCATTGTCATTATTGCGTGGAAATCCATATCGTGGGTTGCGGTTGTTACGGGGTGGTCGTCTAGCCATGTCCTACAAATTCACACATTTGTAATTTTGGTCCAAATGTAATTCTCCCACATCGAGTCATTCATCAATCCAAGCCTTAATTTTATTATAAATAATGGATTGATGCTGAGTTGAAAATCACACCTCTAAAATCTTCTTGTTATCATTTAGTGTTTGGTTTCAGTAATTACTACTGAGACTGAACTTTTTAGTCTAAAGTTTGGCTAGAAGCAAGGGTGGTTCATCTGGACGAGGGCGAGCTTCAAGACATGTCTGAAGAAACCCCAATGTTTTTAATTTTGTATTTGATTTTGCAGTTTATTGTGTTTTCATGTATGTTGGTGATGTCGTTTGGAAATTTAATTTTATTTATCATGAGTTTATTTCTTTTTGTATTGTGGATCAGATATGTAATATTTTGAATTAAATATTCAGTTTGTAATGATAATTATATAAAAGAAATAAAGGTTCCACACCGCTAATATTGCAGTTATAAATTACACTCCTCTAAATTTATGTTAATAAAGATTGTCGATTTGCAAAACGTTCATAGCTTAAAAATATTGAAGAAATTTGCAAAGTTTAAGGTCATTCTTACAAGCGAAATTATATGGTTATCATATAGATTTGTCAATGAGAAATGAGTTTAAAAATAAAGTTGTGGAGAGAATAAGCTAAAAGAAAGTTTTGAAGAAACATATATAATTAATATCTAAAAGTTTATTTTATTCTTATTAACCAAAAATTTATATAAAACAGAACATGAATTATCATAATCTTGGTGTATTTGTTTTTAAAAAAATTATGTATAAGTGATTGAGAAATTGAATGATAAATCTCAAGCTTTTTATAGGCTAACGGGTGCAAAAATTGTGATTCAAAATTCTGTCAATCCGGATCTGGAAATTCAAAATTTGCCAAGGGATTTTAATGAGCATTATATGAGTTATCATAAACCCGGAATTAATTTGAAAATGGTGTTCGAATTTGAGATAAATCGGAGCTCAAAGTTTTCGAAATTTAAGGGTTCTATAGCGTAAACTTTGATTCAAAATTGAGCATGTTACTTTGTTTGTGAGAATGATATGATAGAGGGCTTTTATTACCCATACAATGACGAGTATAAACACGAAGTTAATTAAGATTTGGCATTCGAATGGTAGAGCAATTTATCAAATGAAATTTCGTCATCTAGGGTTAGGGTTCTTCAATGCTCGGCTTCGATCGATCAATTGAACATCTTCCGTTAGTTGGAACTTGGAAATTGTAGAGGGCTTTCGTACTAGAGTTGGTTCACATTTCAGTGATATGCCCGATTGGACCATCGGTGGTCGGAGACAGCGCATCGGAAAAATGACATCTTTTTCATGCATGGGTTGTAATCGGCGATTTGGCCGGGAAATCGTAGTCCGTTCGGTTCGATTCTTGTTGTAGTGTCTTCGTCTCGTTCAGGGGGTCATGGTGATTGGTCTACTTTCAGGTAAGGAGCGGCGGCGGCGGTGGCGATATAGAACAGGCAGTAGCCAAGTTCATAATTTTTTTTTTTACTTTTTTTTTTAATTCAGACTGTTATTTTGATCCCCCAAACTGATTTTTTTTTTAGATTTAATCAGTTGGTCTATTGGATCTGAGATTCATATTCCGGTTAATTTGTTTTAACCAGAAATCTTTTCCCAACGAGATTATGGAACCTGGTTTTGCTCTGATACCACTTAAATGTCACGCCCCGAGACCGGGATCGATAACACCGGCGTTGATTCCAAATACAATTGAAAATCAACAAGCCTCATAGTACAGAATTTAATACAACCAGTCTATTTATTCCATAAACATAAATGTTTTACAAGTGAAAATAAAACCATAACTTAAATCTTAACAGAGTTTAGCGGAAGCGAATTATGTAGAATCTTGAAATAATTGCGGTAGATCACCAACCCCAAAAGTTGTGTTGTTCTGAATCTTCGGTATCTGTCTCACTTTTATCTGGGGAGGGTATGTAAGGGGTGAGTGTTCTGGTTGACACTCAGTAAGCGGGGGCCAATCGAATATGCCAAAAACATATACTTATACAGATTTCAAAACAGATTTCAAAACATAAACTGATACAGATAACATAATTTTGCTCCGTTGAGCAATACTAAAAGCATCACATTAGAACACATATCATATACTTATCAAATTAGATCGATCTACATAACATAAGGATTATAGAGGTGGCTCTTACGAATTCAAGAGGTGGCTCCCATACGTATAGCACTTTGCCCCATCGGTTCAAGAGGTGGCTCACACGTACGTAGCACGTTGCTTCGCATAGCACTTATCTCCCGATATTCAGAATTTTCATGACATCATAGTTTTTAAAATAGTTCACATATTCGACTGTATTTTTCATAAGCATTCATATGTTGTCAAAACGAAAGGATAATATAACAAAAGCCCACTTACTTGATTGTTTACGATGATTCTTTAAACTTGAAAGAGTATGGATCTACAACCTTCAAAAATCAACTTCTTTTCTTGCTAGAATATTTGATATTTTTGAGAGTATTTCCTTTAAACTTTTGTGTTTCTACTAATGATTCTAGCTTGGTATTTATAGAAGTTTTTCAAGAAAATATGTAATCAATGACATCAACTTAATATTATGTAATCAATGACATCAACTTAATATTATGTAATCAATGACATCAACTTAATATTATGTAAGCAATGATGTATTTAAGGATAGTTTGATTACCTAAATTCAATGTATCATGTTGTGGTAAGGTGGTTGCAAGTGGTGATCATCACACAGACTGTCTGTCCAGAAGACCGATCTAGACCCAGACTGATCTGTCCAGAAGACTGATCTAGACCCAGACTGATCTGTCCAGAAGACTAATCCGGCCAGACTGATCTGTCCAGAAGACTGATCTATACCCAGACTGAGCTGTACAAGACTGATCGGGCCTGTACAAGACTGATTCGGCCAATCCGGTCCGAAATACAAAGAGCCCAGAAACCAGAATATGACAGTTGCAAGCTCGGGAATGGTTCAGAAACTTTTCCAACGGGCATATTCTTGTCTCACGTATATTTCATTGTTTGGGGCTATATATACAAGTCTTGGAAGCTCAAATAAGGTGATTGAAGATCAATCCAAGCAAGATCAAAGCAAACCCACTTGGGATTCAAAATGGGCAGCTTACAAGAAGAGAATAGCTTGAAAGAGAGCAAGCCCAGGTTTTAGGCACCACTTACCTTGGTATATTAGATCTAGTTAGAGATCATTTGTGCCATATATATTCACTCTATTCATTGTATTTGAGAGCTTAATAGATGAATGAATATTATTGTAACGGTTGATGATTCATCACAACCGATTGAGAGGTCTTTGTATGTGAGACTTTAAAGAACATGCATAGTTGAGTTGCTAGGAGTTCTAGTTGGATGGGGCATTCCCAACTGGATCGTGTTTGTACAACGGGATTGTATAAATCAAAGTCTTCTAGTGAAATCCATGAGGTGGAAGAAGGGAGATATAGAAGGATTACACCACCTTCGAACTTCCATAAACAAATGCTTGTTTATTTACTTCACTTGCATATCTTTAAAATGTCTTTCAAATGGTTAATCGGTTATAGAGCAGGTTATTTTGAATGTCTTCCCCTCGATTTGTAACCGAACTCGATATAATCTCTCGGTGCAATTATTTCAAGAACACGAGCTATTGAAGCTCAAGTTTGTTGAACTCGGGTGTGGACTGGCCACCCACCCCGATCGATCCTGACAGAGTATGTTGTATTTCATATATACACTGGTGTTATCACGATTCATATTTTTTGAGCTTAATTGTCAAAAGAATGAAATGCATGAAAAGAAAAGGGATGCATTAAGTCAATGCCTAGGACATGTTACAATGTAATAAAGTCCTACATGATTTATGTTTGCAAGTGGATAAGATAGTGGAGAATGGTATCAAGGGAGATTATACTTGTAGTAGTGTGCAGCTTGAGTTACTGTAGGGTTTACATTGATTGAACATATGAGTTGCGCATGACACTTGTCAATGATCACACATACATGTTCGTTGCTATGTCAAGTATGTGATGTTTGGGGATTGAACTTGTGTAAGGACCTCCCTACCCTTAACCCGTTATTAGTGTATTAATCCAGGCCATTAGTGCATACAATCGTTCATGTAGGGAAAAACCACTTGTCGTTATAGCCAATCATGCCACATATAAAATTTCTTTACATTATTCCATATAATGTCTAGTTTCCCTTTAACCAAGTCTACATACATCATGCACCAATATAATACACTAACATGCTGTAAGGCCCCAACACTTAAACTCGTCATTAGTTCATTTATGACGTCGTACGTGTATACATTTTTCATTTTCTTTTCATTCTTTAAAAAGAATCATTACATGTTTCCCATAATCCCATGGCATAAATAATGTCCAACATTATATGATCATCTCTACCGACAAATAGACTCAAGGATTTCACCCAATACCATTCCCATTACACCACTTTACATTGTGGGTTTTTATAAAAATTTGGGCAGAGTCTCCCCACAAACTGAGTAATCCGGAAATAAAAACCCATCACATAACATAACTCCCGACCAGGGACAACACAATACTAAACAGAATACAGAAACACTAAGTAAATTCCCAGCCAGGGAAGACACCACACTAATAAGACAACAAAAGTGGGTTTCAACACCCTTATACAGTCCATATATAGATACGAGTGCTCACAGAAGAGCAACGAATAACGGATACACATCCGGATGCATAATTAGTATATATACCAACCGCTCAACCTCGTATATCGGCTCAATCTCATACTATGCTTCTGGAAGCATCATCCAACAAGGTTCGAGCCTAGCACTCCAAAGCAGCATCGTACCTGTTGTACCTGTTTCAACAGAAACAGCCCCCACACAGGGTGAGCACACTCCCACTCAATATTCAATCACAAATCAACATACAAAATCATAATGCAATAATTTAAATTATTCAAAACTCATAAAGTATACTCCCTGTACAATTCTGAATTTGTATAGCTTCCACACGCTGTTCCTGTTTCAAACTCACGCACCTTCATAATGTCAAGTTTAGTATTATCACTGAAAATGTGATACTCAACAACGCTTACGAATTCAATACAATGACAATATATCATTTATGCTCAAACATAAACAGTTCAACATCAATGTAAACCTGGTTATCCCAATGTAAACCTGGTTATCCCACTATCTCATTCTCGATACTTTCTCATATCGCTCATGCCCACGTCATCACTACTCAACAAGTAAAATTGGATCACGTACCACTACGTGTCCCCCATAACTCGTATATGAAACTCAATTATTAAAGTCAAACACTTACCTGAATCATCATATTCAAAATTGCATGTATACATGAATGTATAGATACTAGATATACCTGCTCGTACGTCACCACGTACCTTATAGTAGACAACATGAACAAGCTATCATCAACGTCCGAAGTCTCCTGAAGAGTCTATATTGAATATCAATTCAATATTAGCTCATAATCCAAGCAATGAATATCCATCATTAGTTCTCACTTTCATTTCCATATCTCAAATTAATAACTCAATATTATGAATCAAATCATAATCAATACTTTGATGCACACATCTTCACATGAATTATGATATTTCATTGGTGATGCAAAAACCCCATTTTCTCCCATCATCCGCTACATCACACACATTATGCAGGATACACACACCCATACGTGCAAGATCACGCCCAACTCACATAGCAGTTCACTAGACACACAAGTTCAACAGAGGGAAAGGAAGTGCAAGGGTGTATGCATAATAATATCCAACTAGTGTCTAACTAAAACAATCCAATTAAGCCAATTAACATGTTCCAAACATTCAAACCAACACCGAGGTGATTCAAACCAAGACATGAAAGAAAGGATCCATGAAGATACAAGATTCTACCCTTTTAAAATCTAATTCCCTTAATCCCAACATTAAGTCATTTATTGATTAAATTCAACTTTAACAATTTAAAGATGCATTGGATTCCAAAATTCTTGATTTAGAACTCACTACTAAGAGTAGTAATTCAATAAAGTAACATAAATCAACAATACATGTCATGATACACATTCAAGCATATACATCACCATAAATTCTATTCCATGTTAACACATACCATACATGCCTCTAAAGGTAATATAATCCACACCATAGCCCAACACCCACCAAAATATTATAATGGCTACAAACCATAGAAGTCAATTCTTTTCACCACCTATTAGCAACTAACAAGGTTTAGACCCTCACTTGAATCACATTTTAAGCATATTAACAAACACCTTCCATGCATGATTTTAGTCATCTTTTAACCAACAATAATACTAGTCAAGACATATTCCACAATTTATTTCAACAATTAACCATTCAATAAAGTGAGCCCCAATTAACTTCCAACAATCAAAACATTCCTCATGTTATCCCATTCCCAATTACAATACTTCAATACATGAAAGAATACATACATAAACACCATCTTCACACACAATCACATGCTGGACACACACACACATGCAGAAACACACTCACGCACACACACTGCTGCACACACACGAACACACACTAGCAACCCTTCCAAAATGCTAGCAAAATCGAACCAAAGTTTCATAAAAAATTCGAGGGATTTCAGGGGAAAAACGGTTGAAGGATGAGGAGAATTACCCACAAAAAAATTGGAAGAAAATCGTCCCAAAATCGGACGAATTCGGGATTTCGAACCGCTGCGCTTCCTTGCAAGATTCGAACGAAATCCGCGACGAAACTTCACGTTCTTGGTATGGAAAGATGCGCCTGGGAGAGACAAAGGCGATGGTGGTTCGGACGCGCCGGAAGGAGGTCCGACGGCGGCTGGCGCACGCGATTTACCGGAGGTGGTCAGGTATCGCGCGGGATGAGGGAAAAGAGGGAAGAGATTTCAGATCTGATGTGTGCGTTTTCACACTTTTAGTGCATGAAAAATAGGCTGAAAACATTTTAATATAAATGTATTTCCAATCCAGTTACGTACATCGGAGTGTCGCCGGTGCACTGATATATTATTTATAGACAACGATTGGGATTTATACATACTCCAAAAAAACCCAAAACTTAAATTCTTCATTTTTAATTAACTTATCTCAAAAATATTAACGGAGTATATTTTACAACCTCAAAATATTTTATGATCCGATTAACTTGCCAGTTGACCTTCACTTGGTCAATTCCACTTCTAATTAATTAATTATGTTGGGGTTCAACAATTACCTCTGCTTTGTGATCGGTCGAACACGTTGCGCTTGTGCCAGTGTATGGTTGAAAAGATTGATGTTGCGCCATTACCCTTAACTATAGTTATTGGTAAAGTGGTAAGCGCTCGATCCTACAAATTCAAAAATTAATTATCAATAAAATCTAAATCATATTTAGTCCAACAAATGATTATAATAAATCTGGTCCAACAAATGATTATAATAAATCTGGACATCACAATTCTCCCCAACATATAAAATTTCGTCCTCGAAATTTCAACGCATGCTTACCATAAAAACCAACTGTAAAATTTACGTACCGTATATATAGCTCAAGATAGTGACTTTACCATCCGTAAGATGACAGTCATCGGAATCATCGTGGCTCACCATGTGCCCCATTGCACCAACGATCGCAAGGAGTGTTTAACCGTCAAGCTTCTTTGTCATATCTCACTACCTGTGTACTTTAATCGACACAATTCCATTGCACAATCTTATTTTCCGTCATATACTTTCATCACAGTACCCATCATATAATCTCGTTAAATCATGCAATCCATGCTTTCATGTATATTCAAGAATATATGACAATACATCAACATTTATCTTAATTAACTTCATACCTGTGTCGTTGCAAATGTATGCAACTTATCCGCACATCATCACCGTCATCAGTATGAAGTAACGGTACTCGTGAGCCTTTACGCACCAATCTTTCATATATCATCTCCTGGCTATTATCTGGTGCAAGGTAATGACTAGAAAACCCGTTAGTCATTCTCACATACATATCTCCACATTATACGCACCAACAGCCAAAGATCATCAATATCAAATAATTCTTCTCATACTTTTATAGACGGAATCATCTACAATACACAATGGCATCATAATATCATGTTAATCACAGTACTCACATACTCTTAAGCATCAACATTTCCACATTACTTCACCCAACTATTATCTGTCATAGGACAAGTACAAAATAATCTCGTTAGTATTTCTCAAATACTAGTAACATAACACGTACCTTGTCATTTACGCATTTCGATATTCATAATGTTTCTGTCATCAAACATTAATTCCCTGCATCAGAAGTTTCTCGCAGTTCTATACACAACATACTACTGCACACTATCTCATAGGGTGATTGAAATTTAACATAAGAATTAATCGCATGCCTCAATGACGCAATTTATATCAATCTTTAATTCATCCTCGAAACATAATAATTTATTAATCATGAATATTCACAATGATCACATGTCCACACACGACATTCGTAGTAATCACGCGTCATCCCGCAACATACTCATGTCATCCCGTGACACGCTCATTAAACTCATGTCTATCTGATGGTATTCTATTCAACATAATAGGTGATTAATCAATTATTAATCCTACCACCTACAAAACTAGCATGCTTTCACAACAATAATTAACGCCACAAAATGATTAACATCTATTTTCAATATCTCATCACTATACACCGTAGATATGAGAGTGTTATCACAGAGGTTACACCCCTTCTTGCCTTATTACCGCAACAAAATATGAATGACACATCTAGGTTCCACTTCAATTCCATTATCAACTTTTCTACATGTACATGATTTCAAAATCAATTTAAATCAACAAAATAACTCGAATCAACATATATCAATATGTTCGACCAACTGAAACGGTTTACCTCGATACTTCGTCCTCCTGGATCGATCCAATATCTTCTTGGGCCTAAATCATATATACCCAACGAGCAATAACATAAATGTACATAGCACAACTTCTATTGCCATCTGCAATCAAAGCATCATTAATACTCATTGCTAACACAATTGCGATACAACAGCATTCATCGCTAATCACAATAGCGGTACTAAAAATATTCATTCCTAACACAATAGCAATGCATCAATCTTCATCGCCCTACGGCGGTACATAATACTCATCGCCACTACTGGCATACATATAATATCCATAATTACAATGAATATACATTCTTAAAACAACAAGACGTAATAACACTTACTGTACACAGTTGATCCACACTTGATCTTTTAAATTGTCCCTGCTCTCAACATAAATATTCCACAAAATATGATTTCATATCAATACACAAATTGATATACTCACCATCAACAGAATAGCGGAATGAGACGTCGCTATATATATATAATCGGCGGCAAGAACCATCGCCATGGAATCAGCGGAATGCACCGTCGCTAACCACATGTCTGGCGGCATGAGCCATCGCCATTGACATAGAGGAAAGAGGCATCGCTATACATTTACCCGGCGGCATAAACCATCGCCAATCAATATAGCGGAATGAGACATCGCTATCAATATACCTGGCGGCATGAACCATCGCCAACCAATATAGCGGAATGTGACATCGCTATCAATATACGTGGCAGCATGAACCATCGTCAACCAATATAGCGGAATGAGACATAGCTATCAATATCGATAATGTGGTTGTTCCGGTCTTGTTATAGCAGCGGAATTTTAGGACCCTTCGCTTCGACATATAGCGGCATCATATGATATCCCTCGCTTCGACAATGACAGCGGCATGTTACCTCGCTTAGACATGACAACGGCAAATATCATACTACCATCGCTTCATATGACAGCGGCAAGTACCTCCCTCGCTCGAATATAACAACTACCGGAACTTCCACTAGCTCCAAGTACCTGCATCCACGTTAATACAACAGTTCACAATATAATGATCGATACCACTTTCCAGTTATAACCACAATATTCCACATTAATCACTAGAATTGTGACTGTTCCGGTCCCAATACAACATCGGAATTTTAGGACCCCTCGCTTCGACATATAGTGGCATCATATGATATCCCTCGCTTCGACAATGACAGCTGCATGTTACCTCGCTTAGACATGACAGCGGTAAATATCATACTACCATCGCTTCATATGACAGCGGCAAGTACCTCCCTCGCTCGGAGATAAAGGCTACCGGAACATTCATCAATTCTACCACAATAATCAAACACAACAATTGGTTCCATTATCACAATATATCACTATCATGTCACATATATTATCACATGTAAGGGTTCACTATCCATGATATACATAATCAAAGGTATAACACGTTTTACCGTCCGAAGCCCGTACGTCTCACATTTCCTGATTTTCCTACAAAATCAGACCCCTTAACACATAATACATGAAGTGCTAGACATCACCATTAATGCCATCCCATCGTATTCTACACGATTCCTGCAATTACAATGATTAGCAACACCACTTTTCATATCATAAAAGCACATAAACAACTAGTTGTGTCATACAACATTAATGCCATCATGCATAAATATGTGCTATCAATAACTTCCTAGGCCCTTAACAGCCCCAAAGAGCAACCACTGCTCTGATACCACTAATGTAAGGCCCCAACACTTAAACTCGTCATTAGTTCATTTATGACGTCGTATGTGTATAAATTTTTCATTTTCTTTTCATTCTTTAAACAGAATCATTACATGTTTCCCATAATCCCATGGCATAAATAATGTCCAACATTATATGATCATCTCTACCAACAAATAGACTCAAGGATTTCACCCAATACCATTCCCATTACACCACTTTTACATTGTGGGTTTTTATAAAAATTTGGGCAGAGACTCCCCACAAACTGAGCTATCCGGAAATAAAAACCCATCACATAACATAACTCCCGACCAGGGACAACACAATACTAAACAGAATACAGAAACACTAAGTAAATTCCTAGCCAGGGAAGACACCACACTAATAAGACAACAAAAGTGGGTTTCAACACCCTTATACAGTCCATATACAGATACGAGTGCTCACAGAAGAGCAACGAATAACGGATACACATCCGGATGCATAATTAGTATATATACCAACCGCTCAACCTTGTATATCGGCTCAATCTCATACTATGCTTCTGGAAGCATCATCCAACAAAGTTCGAGCCTAGCACTCCAAAGCAGCATCGTACCTGTTGTACTTGTTTCAATAGAAACAGCCCCCACACAGGGTGAGCACACTCCCACTCAATATTCAATCACAAATCAACATACAAAATCATAATGCAATAATTTAAATTATTCAAAACTCATAAAGTATACTTGTACAATTCCGAATTTGTATAGCTTCACACGCTGTTCCTGTTTCAAACTCACGCACCTTCATAATGTCAAGTTTAGTATTATCACTGAAAATGTGATACTCAACAACGCTTATGAATTCAATACAATGACAGTATATCATTTATGCTCAAACATAAACAGTTCAACATCAATGTAAACCTGGTTATACCAATGTAAACCTGGTTATCCCACTATCTCATTCTCGATACTTTCTCATATCGCTCATGCCCACGGCATCACTACTCAACAAGTAAAATTGGATCACGTACCACTACGTGTCCCCCATAACTCGTATATGAAACTCAATTATTAAAGTCAAACACTTACCTGAATCATCATATTCAAAATTGCATGTATACATGAATGTATAGATACTAGATATACCTGCTCGTACGTCACCACGTACCTTATAGTAGACAACATGAACAAGCTATCATCAACGTCCGAAGTCTCCTGAAGAGTCTATATTGAATATCAATTCAATATTAGCTCATAATCCAAGCAATGAATATCCATCATTAGTTCTCACTTTCATTTCCATATCTCAAATTAATAACTCAATATTATGAATCAAATCATAATCAATACTTTGATGCACACATCTTCACATGAATTATGATATTTCATTGGTGATGCAAAAACCCCATTTTCTCCCATCATCCGCTACATCACACACATGATGCAGGATACACACACCCATACGTGCAAGATCACGCCCAACTCACATAGCAGTTCACTAGACACACAAGTTCAACAGAGGGAAAGGAAGTGCAAGGGTGTATGCATAATAATATCCAACTAGTGTCTAACTAAAACAATCCAGTTAAGCCAATTAACATGTTCCAAACATTCAAACCCACACCGAGGTGATTCAAACCAAGACATGAAAGAAAGGATCGATGAAGATACAAGATTCTACCCTTTTAAAATCTAATTCCCTTAATCCCAACATTAAGTCATTTATTGATTAAATTCAACTTTAACAATTTAAAGATGCATTGGATTCCAAAATTCTTGATTTAGAACTCACTACTAAGAGTAGTAATTCAATAAAGTAACATAAATCAACAATACATGTCATGATACACATTCAAGCATATACATCACCATAAATTCTATTCCATGTTAACACATACCATACATGCCTCTAAAGGTAATATAATCCACACCATAGCCCAACACCCACCAAAATATTATAATGGCTACAAACCATAGAAGTCAATTCTTTTCACCACCTATTAGCAACTAACAAGGTTTAGACCCTCACTTGAATCACATTTTAAGCATATTAACAAACACCTTCCATGCATGATTTTAGTCATCTTTTAACCAACAATAATACTAGTCAAGACATATTCCACAATTTATTTTCAACAATTAACCATTCAATAAAGTGAGCCCCAATTAACTTCCAGCAATCAAAACATTCCTCATGCTATCCCATTCCCAATTACAATACTTCAATACATGAAGGAATACATACATAAACACCATCTTCACACACAATCACATGCTGGACACACACACACACACGTAGAAACACACTCACGCACACACACGAACACACACTAGCAACCCTTCCAAAATGCTAGCAAAATCGAACCAAAGTTTCATCAAAAATTCGAGGGATTTCAGGGGAAAAACGGTTGAAGGATGAGGAGAATTACCCACAAAAAAATTGGAAGAAAATCGTCCCAAAATCGAACGAATTCGGGATTTCGAACCGCTGCGCTTCCTTGCAAGATTCGAACGAAATCCGCGACGAAACTTCACGTTCTTGGTATGGAAAGATGCGCCTGGGAGAGACGAAGGCGATGGTGGTTCGGATGCGCCGGAAGGGGGTCCGACGGCGGCTGGCACACGTGATTTACCGGAGGTGGTCAGGTATCGCGCGGGAGGAGGGAAAAGAGGGAAGAGATTTCAGATCTGATGTGTGCGTTTTCACACTTTTAGTGCATGAAAAATAGGATGAAAACATTTTAATATAAATGTATTTCCAATCCAGTTATGTACATCGGAGTGTCGCCGGTGCACTGATATATTATTTATAGACAACGATTGGGATTTATACATACTCCAAAAAAACCCAAAACTTAAATTCTTCATTTTTAATTAACTTATCTCAAAAATATTAACGGAGTATATTTTACAACCTCAAAATATTTTATGATCCGATTAACTTGCCAGTTGACCTTCACTTGGTCAATTCCACTTCTAATTAATTAATTCTAAAATTAATTATCAACAAAATCTAAATCAAATTTAGTCCAACAAATGATTATAATAAATCTGGTCCAACAAATGATTATAATAAATCTGGACATCGCACATGCTCTCAGTTTATTTGGCAATTCCATATTTAATTGCATACAAACCATGAATGAATAGAAGAGAGTCGTAGCTCATTTATACATTCCATATACACCTAAAATGTACTCACATAAGAGCACCCAATGAACACGCGTGTATCTAATGTATAAAACACTCTGCGGGATACCGTTACTGGCATTTCAATCCTGGAAGCACCTCCCAAGCACAGCTCGATCTCAACTCTGGATCTATGCACTTATTCAACCAGCTCTGGTACCGCGATCCTGGAAGTACCTCAAATCAACAGCCCGAGCTCAACTCCAAAGCTGCTGCTACACCTGTAACACCTGTCCCAACAGAGACAGCCCCCACACGGGGTGAGCATACCAATATCCCAAATCCAACAATCATAATAATACAATTCATAATTTACAACAATGTAAATGTCATGAAATACAAAATATACTCCCTGGATGGTATCATCCTCATCCGGGATTCTTTGTACTGTACCTGTTCTCAAAACAACTGAAATCATCAAATTCCCAAATGCCAGTTAATCATTACATTGATTAACGAATCCATATGCTATATACCGATAACATAACCATAATATCAAACCATTCAACAATAATTACAATTATTCCATTTATCTCATTTATGGTTCTATGATTCTATCTCATTGCTTACTCTACAATAGAGGCATTTCATTCTCACGCATGCTCAACAGCAGTGGCGTCATAACTGATGTTCGCTCAAAGGCGACAACATCCCAATCATTGCTCGCTCAAAAGCGGCACCATATAATTCCCAATGTATATATATGTCCATTCATAGTGATTACCATAACGCATGTAATTCAATATACATTTATTGCAATATAGCGTACCATGCACTCACAATTGCAATTATAATAAAAGGGCTATGCTCGTACGTTATACGTACCTTAAGTTCCGAAGTCCAAGCCAAACCTTGCTTGAGTTCCATGCCTCAAGCAGTATGTGCTAAAACACATAAACAACTCACAATCAAGTAAAAGCATGCCTTCACGTGCCCACGCACGTTAGCAAACCTCAAAACCCATCGTCAATCCATGACGATTACCAAAACAAAAGCCCTCCGGCTAAGCATGCATAATACCCAAAATAAAACAAACCCAAAAGATTTTATGATTTCCACCAAAATCACTCAAACCAACCAAAATCCAAAACTCAAACAAATCCATCAAAATCACAATCAAACCGAAGATAAAAGCAAAGGGAAGGAGATTACCAACTTATCTTCGAAGAATCCGGTCCTAAATCGAGCCTCCGTCGATTTTCCTTGAAGGAGGAAGGGGAAAAGGGTTTGGGGATGGGTTATCGCATGAGAGGGGAGAGAGGAGAGGAAATGGATTCCGAATGACGGAATCCCGAGTCCATCTGGTATATATAGCAAAAATGCCCCAAAATACCAATACCTCCACAAATACATCATGATTCATTAAAAATCATATGTTTTCAAAAACTCTCTCTCCAACATCAAACCTCCATACCAGCCCCAACATAAAGTACCCCGGACTCCAAGTCCCACCGAAAACCCAACCCATAGGTTTTCCACCAAATTGAGAATACAATCTCAACCTTTGGATCCAACGATCCCAAATGCCCGATTTTACAACCTCGGGAGACCCAAAACCGCAATTAATACACAATTGCCACAATTAAAATCCATTAAGGATTATTACTACACCGGGATTAACACCAGTAGTTTCCGGACATCACAATTATCCCCCACTAATAAAATTCCGTCCTCGAAATTTGCACCGGTGTACTCCACGTAACACCAGGACTACACAACAAAACAAAACCACAACCCCGATTCTGGACCACATCAGAATCGAATTAACAACCGCGAGGACACCAACCTCGCACCAAGCTTTAAAATAAAGCAAACGCCAAAACCAACACAAAATCCAAAGGATATTAACATACCTCGATGCGAATCATCCCAGAAGTCAGTCTACCACAACTGCAAATCAACCAAATCTTCCTTGGTTCTGACATAGATATCTCCCCATGATATCTCCATCACTTGCCCACGATGCTTAACACGCATCGTTATGATGAGGACTACTAGCATACGACAGTATACTCACAGGAAACCCGGTTCCTGCTTTCCACCCCCATCTCCTCCAAAGGAGTAGTTGCACCACTTGCAACACGGGTCGGGCAACCCACGGTCACCGATTCACACAAAGCACATCTCAGAAGATGTTTACACCGGTGTGTTCCAAGAAATCATATCTTGGTCCCGACACACCATCAAGACTCCACAAATTCTCAGGTTCCACAGAGGTCATGCAAGACAATCGATTGCATTCCGCCACAAGTGTCAATCATGACACTAGAGAAATCTGAATCATGGCCATCCCTCGTTTATCCTGGAATTCAACAATCCTAAAACAAGGAAGCTATCGAATTAACCAGCAAGAATTACCATGGTCCCAAAACACGACAATCCCTCCTCAGGGGAAGTCAACTGGACCTCACGATTATTCCTCAGCATATATCGTGCCATCCAGATTACCAATCTCAGGGTGCCATAATCTCACCGGAGATTCATCAAAGCATATAAATCCGACGTTCAACAAGGAACAATTAAAGTTGGCATTCGTATACACACACGGCATACATGCCCATGCACCAACACAACATGCATACCCAAAGCAATAGACTCGGGTATCTCCAATCATACCCAATCCCAAAACCAATTGTCAAACCTTAATTATTCTCACCCCACGGAGAATGATGGTTGACAAACAAAAACCAAAGGGTGTGATTCCAATATCAACACCACACGAACCAAAACAACGAATCTCCCAAAAGATTCAACCGATAGGTATATCAATACCGCCTTCCTCACAAGGAAAATGTCATGAACTCATGACCCTTCAACTTCGAACTGCCGTTTGAAAAACCTGGATATATTTATATCAAAACATATCCCGGAACCAACAAAAGATGACTGATTCAGAATAGTGCATCCCTGCAACTATTACCAATCTGAAACCCGTATAGTCCATGTATACTCAAAGTAAAGATGTTCTGTACTGATGCTATAGTACTCCACAATCTCGAGCATTTCCCCGGAGACGTCTCCCCCAACGTCTCGCCGAAAGGTAAGAAATCCATTACTCGGTCCAACACCAGTAATGTTTACCATGGCTGATTTACAATCAACCTACAATCGATACCAGCTGTTTCCATGACAGTGCCATCCAAATTTCTCCAAGAGATAAAATCAGTATAGTAGTGTTACTCCACCAGCTATATCCTACAAATCCAATCGTGACTCCCGTTGTATTCCATATGCAAGGACGCTCAACCAGAGCTAACAACGACTTGTTGACACTCACGTTGGTATTCCCAACAAAATCGAGTTGTCCCGGTACAAGTCACTCGAAACATTTGACGTATAAACGTCCCCGTGAGGTATTCCCTACCTCAATCACCACACCACATAGAGACTACAAGAGTCTATCATAACCCTCATCGTATCACCATACGATTCGCCCAACTCGAATCCAACGAGCAGCATAAAGGCTAACACAAGCACACTAAAGTACTACAACAATACCTGGCTAACGGTTCGTTGGCCCATAGGCTCATACCAACCTATCAACGTGACACACATTCCATCCCGGTATACCATACCGCACAAACCATTAGAGTTGTGGGTCATCGCCCACATATCTCTAAAACACCAAAGCACAATGGACAACCCGGTGTCCTTGCTCAACTATGATGCAATCCTAAACCACTAAGACTTATTCCACACCCTCAGGGTGGGTGTATCCATGCTTAACACACATCACAACAACAAGCGAGTAGTTTCCTCAATGACTACTCTTACCACCAATCGCTTGGCCTTAGCCAATCCAGGGAGTATACCCAAAGGATATCATTACTCGAAAATATTTACCTCTATAACATGATGCGGTACACTCACCGGTACAATGCATCCCATGCTCCATCGAGCAAACCTGCTCGGCAAAAAGGGTCTAGTCAACTAGTGACCCAGACTCTACCATGTGCTCACAATCGGCACTCAAACCTTACAACCAAATACATAAACATGAATGTATTATTCACCAAAACGAAGCCACGCGTCAACATAAACATCCCAAATAACATCGTCAAACATATTACGGTATAATACAACACATAGTATTCACAATAATGATAACAAAAGTAATATGCCATACCTCATCGCTACCGAGATTGCGGAATACCTGTATCCGTCGTCCCCCAGCGGTACACAAGCAGCACCCATCGCTCGTGGGCGGCATAATCTAGTGCTACGCACATGGCGGTATAACCCATCGATATAGAATCATCAGCATAAAAACATTGCTATAGATATCTTGCAGTATGAACCATCGCCATAGATGTAGCGGAATGTACCATCGCTCTATGAAACCTGGCCGCATGAACCATCGCCAATAGAATACCCGGCGGCATGAACCATCGCCAATAGAATACCCGGCGGAATGAACCATCGCCAATAGAATAGCGGGATGACCCATCGCTATGAATACCCGGCGGCATGAACCATCGCCAATAGAATAGCGGAATGAACCATCGCTATATAGATACACGGCGACATGAACCATCGCCAATAGAATAGCGGAATGAACCATCGCTATAGAGATACCCGGCGGCATGAACCATTGCCAATAGAATAGCGGAATGAACCATCGCTATAGAGATACCCGACAGCATGAACCATCGCCAATATAATAGCGGATCCCTAGTCTTGTTATGGTAGTATTTTAATGCACCTCGCTTCAATGGACATGCGGTACTCCCACCCCTCGCTTCACATATAAGCGGCATAGAATAACCTCGCTTCAATGGACATGCGGTACTCCCACCCCTCGCTTCACATATAAGCGGCATAGAATAACCTCGCTTCAATGGACATGCGGTACTCCCACCCCTCGCCTCACATTGTAGCGGCAAATATTCTTTCCTCGTTCATATGATAACCTCACTTCAATGTGACATGCGGTACTCCCACCCCTCGCTTCACATATAAGCGACATAGAATAACCTCGCTTCAATGGACATGCGGTACTCCCACCCCTCGCCTCACATTGTAGCGGCAAATATTCTTTCCTCGCTTCATATGATAACCTCGCTTCAATGTGACATGCGGTACTCCCACCCCTCGCTTCACATTTAGTGGCACAAAATAAATAGCGGCAAGCATTTAAAATCATCACTCATCCATAACAACGACTCATGGGATATTCAACAAGCATTCCATCTATACCTGAAATACAATGCATATACCATATCCAATATACATCACCATGAGTGTATTTTAATGTACCTCGCTCAAATGCGACATGCAGCAACACCCTCGCTTCAACATTTGGCGGCAAAGCATTAAAATCATCACTGTATTGTGCACATTAACGCATAATCCATGATGTATATAAAACGCAGGTTACCGTTTCGTGTCTTCCAACCCTGACATTAGCCCTTCGTGTCATAGTGTCCCTACAGGAACAAATCTCAACCCATGAGCATATAATAATCTATATTCACCACAATATGATTATAATGCGTAAATGCATAAACTATGAGTACAAAGTACTTCCTGTATCCCAATGCATTTCAAAATGCTCCATTTGGTTGTTCCTGTGCCACAACTCACAATCATAATCAACAGGTTATATTATGATTTCATAGATGTCATGACATATAATCGTTCCACTATGATCGCATATCATAAATGCACATAGGCAAAATAGTTGTGTCACACAACACTAACTACTGTCATGCATAAATATGTGCTACCCATTCCTATCAGCATGTTCCAGGCCCACAACAGCCCCAAAGAGCTAACCACTGCTCTGATACCACTAATGTAAGGACCCCCATACCCTTAACCCGTTATTAGTGTATTAATCCATGCCATTAGTGCATACAATCGTTCATGTAGGGAAAAATCACTTGTCGTTATAGCCAATCATGCCACATATAAAATTTCTTTACATTATTCCATATAATGTCTAGTTTCCCTTTAACCAAGTCTACATACAACATGCACCAATATAATACACTAACATGCTCTCAGTTTATTTGGCAATTCCATATTTAATTGCATGCAAACCATGAATGAATATAAGAGAGTCGTAGCACATTTATACATTCCATATACACGTAAAATGTACTCACATAAGAGCACCCAATGAACACGCGTGTATCTAATGTATAAACACTCTGCGGGATACCGTTACTGGCACTTCAATCCTGGAAGCACCTCCCAAGCACAGCTCGATCTCAACTCTGGATCTATGCACTTATTCAACCAGCTCTGGTACCTCGATCCTGGAAGAACCTCAAATCAACAGCCCGAGCTCAACTCCAAAGCTGCTGCTACACCTGTAACACCTGTCCCAACAGAGACAGCCCCCACACGGGGTGAGCATACCAATATCCCAAATCCAACAATCATAATAATACAATTCATAATTTACAACAATGTAAATGTCATGAAATACAAAATATACTCCCTGGATGGTATCATCCTCATCCGGGATTCTCTGTACTGTCTCTGTTCTCAAAAAAACTGAAATCATCAAATTCTCAAATGCTAGTTAATCATTACATTGATTAACGAATCCATATGCTATATACCGATAACATAACCATAATATCAAACCATTCAACAATAATTACAATTATTCCATTTATCTCATTTATGGTACTATGGTTCTATCTCATTGCTCGCTCTACAATAGCGGCATTTCATTCTCACGCATGCTCAACAGCAGTGGCGTCATAACTGATGTTCGCTCAAAGGCGACAACATCCCAATCATTGCTCGCTCAAAATCGGCACCCTATAATTCCCAATGTATATATATGTCCATTCATAGTGATTACCATAAATCATGTAATTCAATATACATTTATTGCAATATAGCGTACCATGCACTCACAATTGCAATTGTAATAAAAGGGTTATGCTCGTACGTTATACGTACCTTAAGTTCCGAAGTCCAAGCCAAACCTTGCTTGAGTTCCATGCCTCGAGAAATATGTGCTAAAACACATAAACAACTCACAATCAAGTAAAAGCATGCATTCACGTGCCCACGCACGTTAGCAAACCTCAAAACCCATCGTCAATTCATGACGATTACCAAAACAAAAGCCCTCCGGCTCAACATGCATAATACCCAAATAAAACAAACCCAAAAGATTTTATGATTTCCACCAAAATCACCCAAACCAACCCAAATCCAAAACTCAAACAAATCCATCAAAATCACAATCAAAACGAAGATAAAAGCAAAGGGAAGGAGATTACCAACTTATCTTCTAAGAATCCGGCTCCTAAATCGAGCCTCCGTCGATTTTCCTTGAAGGAGGAAGGGGAAAAGGGTTTGGGGATGGGTTATCGCAGGAGAGGGGAGAGAGGAGAGAAATGGATTTCGAATGACGGAATCCCGAGTCCATCTGGTATATATAGCAAAAATGCCCCAAAATACCAATACATCCACAAATACATCATGATTCATTAAAAATCATATGTTTTCAAAAACTCTCTCTCCAACATCAAATCCGCATACCAGCCCCAACATAAAGTACCCCGGACTCCAAGTCCCACCGAAAACCCAACCCATAGGTTTTCCACCAAAATGAGAATACAATCTCAACCTTTGGATCCAACGATCCCAAATGCCCGATTTTACAACATCGGGAGACCCAAAACCGCAATTAATACACAATTGCCACAATTAAAATCCATTAAGGATTATTACTACACTGGGATTAACACCAGTAGTTTCCGGACATCACAACTTGTTTCATTCTTAGCTATTTAACGTCTTTCTTAACTACGCATGTTTAAAATTGTTGATGTACCAATGTGAAAAACAAGCTTATGTCCATTGTGAAATTATGAACTTAGTTAATTAGTTTTGTTTTGTCTTGCCGGATGACGAGCAATGTTAAAGTATGTCGGTATTTGATGTATTTAGAAATATACACATTTATTGGAGTTAATTGTTAATGATTAGGTGAGTTTCAATGGTTAATTTGATATTAAGAGCTCTTAATCATACATTTGGTTGAATATGGGTTAAGCTAATTCACTTAATCCTCGTACCCCTCCACGCATTAGTAAACCTTCTTAATTCTCCAAATTTTTTATTATTATAAAAGTTTTCTTCGATTTTGGATTGAGATGAATTTTTATGGTTTATATCGGCTTCGAGTTTGTAAGAAAACGATATTATATGATAACTAGATAAATAGTTAGACCCCATATTGTACAATGGCACACTCAGTGGGTCTTCAAAAGAAAAAATAAAATAAAAGGACATAAATTTAGACAAATACTCCTAGATTTCGTACTATAATATAATCGAAATAACCTTCACACAAGTATAGATTATTACTCCGGAAATGCTGGTAATCACAGTCTCATATTCGCAGAGTTACAACTTAGAAATATGATCATGAATGCAAATAGACACATTCATTTCAAGAACCAGTAGGCACATTGTGTAAATTGGATATCAGTTAACTTTGGTACACAGTTTTATCCAAATGTTTCATTGTTACACTTCCTGTGGCTTATTAAACCTGCTAATCAATAAGAATACTATAATACGATATATGGGGTTTGAGTTGGTTATGTCATTCCCCTCACCGGCCTCACGTAGCTTCATGTACAGCTATCAAGGTTCTATAGCATTAATGTTTCTTAATCCGAACAAAGTAAGGTGAGTCATGTTTTCAAACGAAAACAATTATGAGCAGTTGAATTCCAAAGCCAGTTAACCAATTTATCATTCCGTGAGAATCTTCTACAGAGCGTCTCAAATCCAGAAACAAAGATAAAGTATCTACAAAGCCATTGCACCAAATAATATTAGATTCGTCAACATTTTTGCTATAAAAACTGCAACTAAAGAAAACGCCCATGGCTTGCAGATAATAGGCTGAGGGTGGATAAATATATAAAGACAGAACTTAACCACCTGACATCTATGCTAATGGTTGCTGAAATAATAAAGGCTGCCCGATATCTGATTTCTCCGTCAGATGCATCTTTAAATCAACAACAAATATATCATGTATACAATTAATAGAACTTTCCTTTTAAGAAATTGTTGAATTAGCATCACTTATCAAAGCTAATGAGAGGAAAGCACAAAACAGTCAAGAGTAACAAGTAAAGATCCAATTTATTTCACATACAAGATTGAGTACTTCAATAGAGTAGGATTTGTTTTCCACTCACTTGAATCCATCAAAAACATAAGTTCTATTCATTGCAAAATGGGCCATATTAACTATCATGGATGCCGCTTCTCGCTGAAGCGTGATAGGGGAAACATTCGAATTTAACAGTTACCATGTTATAAAAACAAAAAAATTCTGACCTATGTCAGCAAATAATTGGCAACCTCCAAATTCAAGACGTAAGAAGAAAAAAGGAAAATAATTCCCTTGTGGTAAAACTTGAAAAGAAAATGATGTTACACATTTGAAATTAATTATAGATGATGATTAAGCCAATAAACGGCAATTGGTCTACATGATTGGTTTACTTTCATTACCCCATAATCCGGAACAGGCTTAATCCAATTCAAAACCGATCCGGTAATGATTCGAGTGGCAATAAATTCAATTATCCTTAAAAACAATTTTGGATTCAAATCTTGTGACTCAACCCAATTTAAGATGAATTATATAAAACATAACTTCAAGATTGGGGAGTCTAGATCAGTAAAATAGAGTTTGGTGTCTTATGGGGTAGAGAATATCACAAATCCAACACTGATTCTAAAAGAAAATTAATGTATATTCGAGAAGATTCTCTTACATACCTTATACGCCAGTTTAAGAGTTGGGCTCTCACTCATATTTTTCAATAAATATTTCTGTAATGCCACATAGAAGGCTCCTTATGTAATTTCCAAAATAAAAGATATAAAACAGGATACTCATACATCTTGCCACTGCATTAACACAAAGATCCATGAAAGAAAATCAGATGCATACCTCAGATCCCTAGCAGCATATAAGTTAGAGGTAACATCGTTTTATCTTCCCAAACCAAAGTTGAATAAACATCTATTTTAAACAAGAAAGCAACAGAACAAGCCCATGGATATCTTGCATGAAATGTGCCGCATGAAGCCAGAAACTAACCACGACAATATTGTTTGCCATAGGATGGATGAGTAACTCCAGTTGAAGCAAACACCGTCTCTCAGCAAATATGCACAGAGAATTGACAGTAATTAATGTTAAAATTTATAGAGCAAATCCTGAAATCTTTCACCATCCTTGTCAGAACGATATAGGATTGCCGCAATTTCATGGTCAAGTTCTGCAGAACTACAACATAATGTCTACATTGAACTCAGATTATGTAAATGGTCATCACAGTGGAGTTTTAGCCTAAATAAACAAACTGGAAATGCATGTTTTTAGCGCGCACACCGATATTTTAATTCAACCAGTTGAAAGATCGATATGAGCTTTAGTTTTGAGACCTCATAGGAACTAGTTCATGGTTCACAGTAAAATGAAGATGAAAATAAATCAAGAATAGCCTTCTCCTGCAACTGAGAAAGCTTGATGACCATTTGATTAATTTCAGGTAATACAGAAAATAGAAAAGGTAACCGGTACCATTCTATTCATATATTTAAAAATGGAAACTTACACCGACTAAATATTAGCAGATAAGAATCTTGGAGTATAAGCATGAACCAACAAAAGAAAGTGGAATGAGCCAACACATGCATAGCTTCCAGGCGGAAATCATGGGATAGTGATTAGGAGGAGACATTTAGCACAAACATGGTCAAAAATATCACTACAAGAGTACCACCAACACAAAAAACTCAGTCAAGCCAACGTAACTGATATAGAAACAACACAATGGATGTCACTAAAACACATGCAGAGGCCGTAAATTTACCAATCAACTGCCAATATTATCAACGAATGAGTCAGTATAGTTAATGGTAAAATAATACAAACCATGAATACGAGAAGATGGAGATTTTTTCTTATAAAAGCATCGAGTCAAAGCATTTAGCTTGCTTAGCTTGGAAGTTTGGCATGCCATAAACTCTATGGTCTATAACTTTGAAGAAAAAAATAGAATCAATTAGTTCCAACACTTTGGTTCAACTATGGAGTTAGGCATCAGAAGAAAATTTCAAGGAATCAAAATATAGGAAATAACCCGCTTCAGGCCAGTATTTATAAGTATTGTAAGGGTATGTAGGTAAATAAACATTGGTCTCAATGATAGTTTGGTAAATGAACATTATTATCAAGCATGTTGGACCAAATAACGGTATAGATACTCACGCATTACTAATAATTATTTGAGCACTGGAGGAGGGAAAATGGAAGCGTAAGAAATTATGGGGAAGAGAAAAAAACAGCCGCACATATTTTCGGAAGGAAAAAAACTAATGAAAAATTAGGACTAAGTTAGAAGTCAATGAGTGATCTTCCGATATTATCCATTTATCTCATGGTCTCATGGCTATTATTAAAATAAATAGAGGGTATTTTGAAATTTCATAATGATCATACCAAAGTGGTTACTCTAAAATGTTAACACATTATAATATAGTATAAACCAACACATTATAATATAGTATAGATAGCATATATATATAATAGATATAGTATAGATAGATAATGTACATAATAAATGAAATAATAAAATTAATAATTAATAATTAAAATAAGTAATAATGATGAGAATAATAAATAAATAATAATTGTCATTTAATAGTAGCGATAATTCTTAGAACAGTAAATAATGAGAAATAATGAGAACAATCACAAAAAATTAATAAAAACTATTCTTAATCATAATTATAAAAAAAATAATATTAATGATTAACAACTTTTAATACTATTATCTTAATTTTTTAATTAAAAGATAATGTGTTATTAAAAATAATCTTATTCTATTTATTTCTCCTATCTTCTAATGTCAATTATAGAAAAGGAATAAACCTTCAATTCGTATCCTCGTTTCATTTCAACCTGATTCGTTCCAACATACCAATCATGACCTTAGTACTCCCATATAATGTCAAATTTAAATAAGTAACATAAAAAATAAAAAAAAGTTATCTTTAAAAATATTTATATCTATAACGTGATTCTTGATCTCAGTTCACGTTTATCTATCCTTTTGAAGAACCACAGAAGAACTGTGAGCTGATATCGCAAATCACGCTATAAATGTTAATCTTTTTTTCCTACCTTATTTTTTAAATTTTTTATTTAAATTTGCCTAGTTCAAAACACAGAATAATTTTAAATTGAGGATGTCATAAATCAAAATATAGTAAAACAAATATTTAAATAGCTAAATTTCCCTAAAATTTCTATGTGTTTATGTTAAGAAACAACAAAATTTCGTAGCACAACTGGTTAAATGTGATCCTTGAATTGCCTAATCTTTTTCTTTTTCATTTGTATTGTATAGTCAATTATAATTTTTCGTAGAACAAAAGATTGGATTTTTGCATTCACCTCCTCTATATTTAACATATTTCGCACTTATCTCCCTTATATTATCATTTTGTCACATGAATCCCTTCTGTCAAGTTTTCGTTAAATTAAAGATTAAATTTAAGATAAAATAATACTTAGTTTTTTTAAAAAAAAATTATAATTCAAAATTTTCTGTAAAAAAAAAAGTTGAAAATCATAATTTTAGCCCATAAAACTCTTCCATCTCCACACTATCGACTAAAACTTAATAACCTTTTTTATTATTTTTGTGGGTAGGGTTAAATCAAAATTTGTGCGTCAAGTATGACTCGAAGTCGAGTATGTCCAGTGTGGTGGAGCTCAATAACCTTTCTTTTTTACCACAGCATTGGCAATAAAACCCTTCCTTTTCCAAATCACTATACTATTTAATGTATGATAACAATTTTATTGTAATTCTAAATTCATATAATTTGTCTGCAGTATAACGAAGCGTCACTTTCAGATTTTGTTCCCGTAAAATGTCAAACTTCATAGTAATCGGTTCAAGTCCACGAAATTGATGTAAATTAAGGCATGTGCATGAAGGAACTAACGGTTGTAGCTTTGGAGTTAAAGATCGACCAAGACATGGTCACCATGGCCAGCAACTAACCCACGTCCAAGATGCACGCTGCAGGTAGGAAATGACGATAAAAAGGGAACACGATGGAAGCATATGAGGCATGGAGAAGGGGAATCAATCAACTCAAAATCAGCACTTTGCAACTTCAAGCAACTTTTACCTCTCAGCTTCAGTGTAGTTAATGTAATTTCCAGCTTGTAAATTCCCTGCTTTCCTATTTTAAATACAATTCATCCAACTTTATTTTTGCATTCATTTTGTTTGTATATGATACTTTTCTAAATTTTCAATAACATAACTATGTGTCATGTTTATTAGTAAATTTCTCTTTTACACTTCAAGTTAATTTCGTTCATTTTTGAGCTCTATCGAGGAGATTATAACTAACGGTCAAATCGAGGCTTACATCAATTTTGTCATGATTAGTGCTTCATGCGCCCGTACAAAAATCCACGGTAGACAAACGTTATATCCATTATTTTGAATGACTTGAAGTTATTCATGGATATTTCTTGAGAAAATTGCCGGAAGGTATCACTTCCAAAACAACTTTTCAAATAAATCTGGCAAAAAAATAACAGTATATATAAATTCACTTTTGAATAAACTTAATTCGTTGTTGGTTAAGGATTTTAAAGATGACAAAACAGACCAGACCAATTAAGTCAATAACAAAGCAGACCAGATCGATATCAACCAGATCGATACATACCAGATCGATGTCAACCAGATCAGAACAGACCAGATCGACGCAGATCAATGCAGACCAGATCAGAACTTATCAGTTCATACTGAATTAGCAAACTTCGTTCATCAGTCTGAATAATCAATAACTATTTATTGAAGCATTTAATGTTGCATTTAATGCTGAAATAGACCAAAGACCGAATATTACCTTAAATGGTAAATAGACAAATGAGATCTTATCTGACAAGCGCCGAAAGAACAGACCAGAATGAAAAGTGTCTAAAATAGAAGACTGCAGCTTGTTTAGAGATTGACCAAAGTAAAGAGTTGCACACAAAAGGAAATATTATCATTGGCATAAATGCTTATATAATGGTGCAACTTATATGCTCAACACACGAGACACGAGACAATACAAGAGATACAACACGCTTAAAAAGATCAACAATCAATCATTCTTATTGAGCACCCACTTGAGCAGAACACTATCATCGAAAGACTTTATCTTGTCGATCTGCTCAAAGTTGAAAGCACGTCTTATTGTTATATTTGATTGTTTAAGGATCATTTGTGCTTAGTATAATTCACTCTATCAATTGTATATGTTCTAAGATAGAAGATTGAGTTTTTTGTAACTGTCAGACGGATTGTGTCTGAACAGATTGAGAGACTAGGAGTTTCAGACTGGTAGTGGGGTAAATCCAGCTGAATCGGGGTTGCACAACAGGATTGTATTACTCAAAGTCTTCTAGTAAATCTTTCCTATATTGGAAGAAGGGAAGACGTAGAATGGATTGCCTTCGAACTTCTAGAAACACTTCTTGCCTATTTACATATCGCACTACTTCGTATTTCAAGCCTTCAGACCGGTCTTACTAACCAAGAACAGACCGATTCCGCACGACCGATTCCGCACTCTAACTATCAGTGGTCTGTTCAGATTTGAATTGATTAAGAAATAGTTTTCATTTGCTAACCCAAGTGAAATCAATCCAGGAAAAACTAAAAAGATAAATTTTAGTAGAGTGTTTATTCACCCCCCTGTACAAACTCATATTCGATCCTAACAAGTGGTATCAGAGTGGGTGTTCTTAATCAAAAGAATACTTGGACTAATGACATCATTCAACAAGATTCTCATGTTCTCAAAAGAAGATTATGATTATTGGAGAATCTGCATGCAAGCTCACCTAGCAGCTCATGATGATGACATATGGGACGTCATCACAGAAGGACCAATGAAGATTCAAAAGGTTAACCCTGCCCTGGGAGGGTCAAGTGGTGAACCTCAGATGATTGAAAAAGAAAGAGCTACCTGGACAAATGAAGAAAGGAAAAAAGGCTAATCTAGACAATGTAGCCAAGGATATTCTGTTCAAAACTTTGGACAAAAATATGTTCAGCAAGATCAAGATGTGCTCCACTGCCAAAGAAATTTGGGAGAAGATTGCACAGCTCTGTAAAGGGAATAATCCGACCAAAGAAAATAAGATGATTGTGGCTCTACAAAAGTTTGAATGCGTAAAGATGAGACATGGAGAAACTCTAAACGAGTTTGATGAAGGAGTTACAGGCATTGTCAATGAACTGAACAGTCTTGGCAAGGACTATACCAACAGAGAGATAGCTCTAAAAGTGATTAGAGCATTACCAAAGGAATGGGACGTCAAGACCATTCCAATGAGAGAATCTAAAGATCTGAACAAAATCGAACTCCATGATCTATTCCCTGATCTCAAGGCATATGAATTCGAGCTGATCACTAGAGGGGAAGCTCCATCCACCTCTCAGCCAACCAAGGCAGTTGCAGCCATTCCAGATCAATCTACCCCCACAGACCGATCTGTCGAACAGATGAGTAATGATTCTATGTCATTATTTATTAAGAAATTTGGTAAATTCATGTCTAAAAATAAAAAGAACTTTAAATCTTCTCATCAATATAAGTCAAGAAAAGATGCTTCTATTAACGATCGGGCTTGCTGCAATTGTGGTAAGACCTGACACTTCATTGCAGATTGCACCAAACCAAATAAAGATGAGAGGAATGAAAGACATAGAGATGACAAGAAGAAGAAGCACTACAAAGATCGTAAAGGGCGTCATGGAAAAGCTCAAAAAGTTCTGGTAGCAGAAGAAGGCAACAGTAAGTGGGCTCAGACTGATTCAGAATCAGAGAGCTCAGAAGGATCCTCCAGTGAAAGTGAAGAGGAGATCCAATGCCTAATGGCAGACAAGGAGACTAGTCAGAACGATGAGGTATTCGATTTTGACTCAGATGAATTTACACGAGAAGAACTTGTACTTGCACTACAAGATATGGCCAATGACTAAAGAACACTAGCTGAATCATTTGATAAAAAGGCTGAAAGCAAAGATCAAACAGATGAGCACATCATACCAAGCTGTGCTAAGCTAGGTGAATGTGACGGTCTGAAGATCGAGCTGGATAAGCTAAAAATTTCCTATGAACAGCTCCATGTACAAAATCAAAAATTAGCGCACAAAATGCTAAACTTTCTCATATTTTCAAAGCATGGACAAAATCAAGAGATTCATTAGATGAGTTGCAAGAGGTACAAAGAAATGTCGGTGATATCACTGACATAGACTTTGGTATCAATGAAAGCACTAAAAATGAAACTGAATTGTTGCTGGAAAAGAACAAAGTCAAACAACTGAAATTTGTTAGATCCAGCACAATATATGAATCAGAAGTGCCTACAATTCAAACATGAATCTCTTTCAAGAATAAAGGTTTGAGAAAGGGGATTGTGTATGTTAACCTAGCCACGGAAAAGGCACCAGCGAGTTTTGAGTCTTATCAGACCAAACTCAAGAGTGCAAAATCTAAAGCAAGGAAAACCATCCAGTTATCACAACTCACAACCATTCCAAAGAAGATATAGATTGTCTGACAAGAATCAAACGCCACCATTTCACAAAACACACTACACACAACAAGCTCAACATACTTGTTATCGCACAGCACACACCACACCATACACACACAAACCAATAAAGCTGATTCGGGTGTGGGTCCCCAAAGGACTAATCCGTTCCGGACCCAAGTAGGATTGGGTACCAGCAGTAATTCTTGTTTTGACAGGAACCCAAGAAGAAACTATCAGGTTGGTATTTAGACAGTGGATGTTCTCGACACATGACGGGAAACATCGAGCTGCTGTCTGATATTACTCAATACACTGGCCCTAAGATCACCTTTGGTGATAATTCAAAGGGTAAGACCGTGGCAAGGGTAAGATTTTCCATGGCAACATTATCATAAATGATGTGTTATTAGTTGAGAATTTATGCTATAATCTGATTAGTATAAGTCAATTATGTGATAATGGTTATTCTGTAGAATTTCACAAACACACTTGCATTATTAAATCATCTAATGGTAAGACCATGCTGGTAAGAATCAGGAATGTAAATACTTATAAGATTAACTGGAATCATGATCATCCTGATAATCATACTTGTTTCATCGCTCATAACGATAATAAACATTGGCTATGGCATAAACACTTGAATCATCTTAATTTCAAGACTACTTCTAGCCTATGTAAAAATGATTTAGTTATCGGTCTACCCAAGATCAACTTTGCTAATGATAAGATATGTCAAGCTTGTCAAATGGGCAAGCAAGTCAGATCATCCTTTAAGAACAAGAATGCCAAATCCTCCTCACGTTGCTTAGAATTATTGTGCATGGACTTGTTTGGTCTAATACCAATAATAAGTTTAGGGGAAACTCTTGTTGTTATTGATGATTACTCACGTTTTACATGAACTATATTTTTAGCAGTAAAGACCAGACCGGCCCGAAATTAATCAAGTTGTTGAAGCGCATTCAGAACGAAAAATCCTCTGGGATAGACAGGATTCGAAGCGACAAAGGCATTGAATTCTCAAACCAAAATCTTGAATCCTTTCTAGATGACCAAGGGATCAGACATGAATACTCAGCAGCTCATACTCCTCAACAAAATGGAGTTGCAGAACGACGCAACAGAACGCTCAAGGAAGCAGCAAGAACAATGCTTGCAGACTCTGGAATCTCTTAAAAGTTCTGGGCAGAGGCTGTCAATACTGCATGTTATACACAGAATCGGTCCATGATTAATAAGAAATTAAATTCAACACCATATGAAGTATGGACAAATAACATATCGATCGCAAAAGCACCAGTGGAACTTGTCAATTCTTAGGTGAAAGATTGATCTCATGGTTTACAAGAAGCAAACATCGATTGCCACATCCACAGCTGAGGCAGAATATCTCGCCGCCGGAAGCTGTTGCGCTCAAATGCTCTGGGTTCAACATCAGCTCAGAGACTATGGCATTCATGCTGCTGAGTCACCAATCTTTTGCAAAAACACAAGTTCAGTTGCTATCACATATAATCCAGTCTTGCACTCTCGAACGAAACATATTGATATCAGACATCATTTTATTCGAGATCATGTTGTCAAAAAGGAGATTCGGATCGAGTGCATTTCAACAGACCAGCAAGCTGCAGACATCTTCACTGAACCACTCCCCGAGGCTAAGTTTAATTATTTTCGTCAAATTCTTGGTTTAATAGATCTATCGTAATATATTTGATGCTTGCTTAACTTCGTTTTTAAAGATTTAGTGTTAGTACAGATCGATCATGGTTAGTAAGATACAGACCGGTCCTGACTATCAGACCGATCTCTATCGATCTGATGTTATCCTATGATCTGACTAAAAAAAAACACTATCACTTTTTAACATAGTAATATTTTACAGTCCGGACTGATCTAACTTTAACCGCCTTACTATACTCTCATCCAGTCCGTTAAAATTTGAATTTTTAAAATATCAGTCATCGAGATATAGACACGTGTCTAATATCTCTTTATTTAACATGCTGTACATCTCACTCACCATTTTACTTTATCTATTTACCGTCGTGTGCTTATATCTTCCTAAACTTCTCTTAATTCCATAATCGAATCCTAATCTTTCTAATGGCAACCATTACTCACAATTCATTATCTGCTGAGTTTGATGCTATATACAGGACGGAAGCTACAGAAATGGTATCTACATTCAAGAATCTGGAGTTTTCCGGACTGCAAAATTCTTGGAATGCGGAACGGTGGTGTATGAATCGGTGATCAAAGAACAAGTCTCCAACGCCGTATCTCACAAGAATTCAATATCTTCTTCAGTTAATGGCCAGATTATTGAAATCTCTCAGGAGCTGTTTACGGAGACGTTTGGATTTCCCACCTCTGACATGTCCGACTTCACTAATCTGTCCAAAGCTACTCTAGAAGAATTTCAACGCAGAGTATCAATCTTCGGCCTTACACTTAGGCCTTCATTCAAGAAGAATGAGATGTCTTTCCACTTTCAAGTGCTCTGCGACATCGTCGGAAAGCCGCTGCTGAGCAAGGTTGGGAGTTTCGACGTTGTGACGTCTGAGAAGTTTGGGACCATGGCAGCTATTCATTTTGGACAGAAAGTGAACTGGTCCTCTATCTTATTTGGTGTTTTGCTGGAGACCATCACGTTCGTTCAAAGTCATCAATCCTAAAGGACTGGCTCTGTTAAGATCCAAGAGTGCTCCCCCAACTCCCACGGATTTATTGACTACCAAATGGAGGGTGGTGCAGAACAGGCCGCAGAGAAGAAGACAACAAGGGCTAAGCGAAAACTGGTGGTGGTCTAGACTGACTTTGATGAAACCCAGTCTGCCTCTACTATTTCATCCCTAACCAAACCCCTACCAAAGAAGCCTCGAACCCAACTCACCAAACCCCTGGCAACCTTAAACCCCAAACCCATATCTACCTTTCCTCCAACCCAAGCAGCCCCTGTACTCGAAGCTCCACTCCCAAAATCCCAAGCTCCACTCCTAAAAACCCAAGCTCCACTTCAAACATCCCAAGCTCCACCCAAAACAGCCAAAGTGGTGCCCTGAGTCTCATCCAATATCCCAACTGTCAAGCGGATTGTAATCAAAGAATTAGGCGATTATATCCAATCAGGGATTAAGCCCTCATATGTTGATGGGAATGGCAAAGCCACCATGACAGATTCTGCACCCTCCAAGCCAAAGCAGCTGCTCAAACGGCTATTGACAATGCCATGGAAGACGTTGAAGACAAAGTACAGGCTCTCACCGTCGTATTCGATGAATGGGTCCAGTACAGAACAGTCGATCACTTCAATCTGTTCTTTGGCAAACTCAAGCGGCTGCACAAAATGGAACAGGAAGTTCTGAAAGGCACAGAAACAGATGATGTTCGCCTTGCTGTGCATCGCAAAGAGCTGTTTTGTGCTAAACACGGGTTGAGGCTTGCAAACCTCCTTATCCAAGCCAAGAAAGCCAATTTTGATGTCACCAGCCCGACTGTCAAGGACGACAACGCGGTCATAGCTCAGCTGGAGATGGACGTTCTGACTTTTCATATGGCTGTCTGAATGCATCGCCAGCGGCTGAACATTTCAACCCCTCCTCCCAGTCAAGATCAACCAACCCCAAGCCAGACTGTGGCAGGACAAAGTTCTGGGGCAGCCATTATTAAGCCAGCAGAGCAGCCACTGCCTAATGGTCCATCTGCTGCAGAGGCTGAGGCAATGTACATATTGCTGGAATCTCCTATTACTTCCATTCTTTTTGCGTCCTCAGTCTCCGAAGCTCAGATCAACACACTAGTCACACCACAGACTATTGTCACACAAGAACATTCTCGATGTTGGACTAGTTGTGCCCAGCATCGTTGCAGCTTTACAAATTGAGGAGCATGTTCAACCAAACTCTCCTTCAGATCAGTCTGCTGTAGATTTGGCATTTTTGAATCAATTTTCTACGAATCTGGTGGAACTAGTCCGGTCCGACAATCGCGTCTGCTGACTCTTTTGTTGTGCCGACTGACAAAGGGAAAGAGCTGGTTGTGTCACCTGCTGAAGAAATTCGATGCTCCATCAGTGGCCAAGTCCCTTCGCGAGTTATCTGATAACTTCCTCTTTATCTCCTAAAGAGTAAGAGAAGTACATCAAAGCCAGCGGACTGCCTCTATGGATTTGACTCGTTCAAGGAAAAGACGCTGAAAAGCAGCAACAGTATCCAGCACGGTCTGAACGATCTATTTTCTCAACAAGCATCCTACAAGACCAGTCTGAGAAAAGAACAGATCGAGCTGGCTTCCGAAGTCAAAACTGTAGTTACAAAATCCCTTCTTACCCAAGATCATAGCCTGGATGCTATCTGCGCTCAGCTTACGCAGATCGTAGATTTCCTTCACGAGATTGTAGATGCCAAAAAGGGGGAAAAGAAGAAATAAATGAAGCCAGAACAGGAGCCCGTAAAGACAGACCAGACCAATTAAGTCAATGACAATACAGACCAGATCGATATCAACCAGATCGATGTCAACTAGATCAGAACAAACCAGATCAATGCAAACCAGATCAGAACTTATCATTTCAGACTGAGTTAGCAAACTTCGTTCATCAGTCTGAATAATCAACGGCTATTTATTGAAGCATTTAATGTTGCATTTAATGCTGAAATAGACCAAAGACTGAAGATTACCTTAAATGGAAAAATAGACAAAGGAGATCTTATCTGACAAGCGCCGAAAGAACAGACCAGAAGGGAAAGTGTCTAAAATAGAAGACTGCAGCTTGTTTAGAGATTGACCAAAGTAAAGAGTTGCACACAAAAGGAAATATTGTCGTTGGCAGAAATGCTTATATAATGGTGCAACTTATATGCTCAACACACGAGACACGAGACAATACAAGAGATACAACACGCTTAAAAAGATCAACAATCATTCATTCTTATTGAGCACCCGCTTGAGCAGAACACTATCATCGAAAGACTTCATCTTGTCGATCTGCTCAAAGTTGAAAGCACGTCTTATTGTTATATTTGATTGTTTAAGGATCATTTGTGCTTAGTATAATTCACTCTATCAATTGTATATGTTCTAAGATAGAAGATTGAGTTTTTGTAACTGTCAGACGGACTGTGTCTGAACAGATTGAGAGACTAGGAGTTTCAGTCTGGTAGTGGGGTAAATCCAGCTGAATCGGGGTTGTACAACAGGATTGTATTACTCAAAGTCTTCTAGTAAATCTTTCCTATATTGGAAGAAGGGGAGACGTAGAATGGATTGCCATCGAACTTCTAGAAACACTTCTTGCCTATTTACATATCGCACTACTTTGTATTTCAAGCCATCAGACCGGTCTTACTAACCAAGAACAGACCGATTCCGCACTATCAATGGTCTGTTCAGATTAGAATTGATTAAGAAATAGTTTTCATTTTCTAACCCAAGTGAAATCAATCCAGGAAAAACTAAAAAGATAAATTTTAGTAGAGTGTTTATTCACCCCCCTCTAAAAACTGTTATTCGATCCTAACACATCTAGGTCCAGTTTTTAAACTTAAGGATATTGACATCTTTTTTTGAGACCAACATACTCTTAAAATCAAAATTGTTAATTCAAAATCATTCCAAACTTCTCTTGCGATCAAAACACATGTTCTTCACCACATTCTTCAGCTCATCCCTCCCACCACCGCCAGTACCACTGCTACGGAAACTCACACCTCCGCCGCTGCCGCCTCGCTAATGTTCCACGCGCATCTTCTTCACCGGTACATCACGATACTGTAAATTCAGGAATTCTAAATTCTGAAATTCTTCTATATACTTGCAGATCGTGAACTTCCAATGGACTTTTTCTATGACTGGATTAGTTATAGTGTGATGTATGTTCATGTACAACTGTAATACACAGTTTGATTTTGATCCCTTTGATACAATTTGAAACCATAATTGCTCGACTTTCTATTTATTTTTGAAATATAATCTGTACATATGTAATGGTGGATTAAGAAAAGAAAGATTTGAAGAAGGCCTTTAGATTGAACGTGCGTCTTGTTGAGGTGGAGTGGAGAGTTCAATATTTTCAGAAAAGAACACGTGCACCATTGCTTTCCTTTTCAAACGTGTACCAATTAACATGGGGTGATCTAATCACATGGGTTGCACTTAATCACAATGACATGGGGTGCACTAATCACATGGGGTGCACTTAATCACAATGACATGGGTGTACTAATAACATTAGGTGCACTAAATTGAAATTGAGTGCACGATAATCACATTGGGTGTACTAAATCACAATTGCATTGGGTGCACTAAATCACAATGACATGGTTATGCACGATTTTTTGTACACTGGTGCACGATTTTTTTGCATGATTGTGCATGATTTTTTAACATGGTGGTGCATGATTTTTTGTAAAGGTGCAACATTATAATACTCAGTCGTGCATCATTTCCGTAATCAATCTTCCAGCATTATAATAATCAATCGTGCATCATTCTAGTAATTTGTACTTGATGCACAATTTTTTTGTACATTAGTGCACGATTGGTGCACTTGAATTTGAACATGGTGGTGAGTGATTTTTTGTAATAGCGATGGCGATGCACGATTTTTGTACACTTGTGCATGGTTTTAGTACATTGATGCACGATATTTTGTATATTGGTGCACATTTTTGTACATCAGTGGATGCTTGTAGGGATGATATGTAGGGTAGTGCTTGCTTTGGGCTTGCTTACAAGAATGTGCATGTAAAAATGATATGTTGAGGAAGATGATATGTAGAGATGTGCTTGCCTTGGGCTTGCTTAGAAGAAGATGCATGTAAAAATATGTAAATTTATCAAAGGTCCACATAAAAATATGTACATTGGATGCACTAAAATTGGATATTGGATGCATTAAAATTGGATACTGGTGCACTAAAATTGAACAATGAATGCATAATTGGACATCGGTGCACCAAAATTGGTCATCGATGCACTAAAATTGGACATTGTATGCACTAAAATTGGTTTTGGTACACGATTTTGGCCTGTGGTGCATGATTCTTTTGGCCAGTGGTACACGATTTTTTTTACCTGTGGTGTACGATTTTTTGGCCTGTAGATGCATGTTTTTGGCCTGTCGATGCACGATTTTCCAATGTTAGTGCATCAATGTCTAATTTTAGTGCACCAATGTCCATCGTACACCACAATATAAAAAAATCGTGCACCAAAAGATTAAAAATCGTGCACCAACATTACAAAAATTCAACTACACCATCATGCTTAAAATCAAGTGCACCCTAAATGTACCAAAATCGTGCATCAATATACAAAAATCATGCACCAACTTTTGAATATAACTGTGTTGTTTGTCAGCCAAAATTAAAATAGCCATAACTTTTGATCCATGAGGAATTTTGCCTATTATGACCTATGCACGGAAACGTCTTCTTGAGCCGAATCTAACCCAATAGTACTTTTTGGCACCATTGACGAACCTAAAATTCATTGTTTTAGAAAGGTTATGCTCAATTTAAAAAAAATTATGTTTTATTGCTAACTTTGAGTAATTTTTATTTCCAATCTGCTTGCCACATTGAGCTCAGATTTTGTGGGTTTCATGTTCTTGTTTGAGAGAATTTTTAGAAATATTTTCACTTAATTCTGCATGAATTGATTGTAACCTTTGGTGCATGATTTACGTAATCTTGTGGTGCACAATTTTGTTAACCTTGTGATGTACGGTTGGTGCTCTGGTGCACTAGATTTGTAATCTTTTGTTGCACGACTTTCTTAACTTTGTTGTGCACGATTTTTGTGAAGGTGGTTCACTTGATTTTTGTAATGGGTGTATTGTGTTGCACAAATTTTTAACATGCTGCCCGATTTTTTAACATGCTGCACGATTTTTTAAATTGGTTGCACGATATTTTAAATTGGGTGCACTTGATTTTGTAATGAGGGTGCACGATTTTAAAAATTATGATGCACAATTTTTTAATATGTTGTCGCACAATTTTTGTAATTGGGTGTACAATGTTTTATATGGTACACCTGAATTTTGTAATTGTGTGTGTGTGTGTGTGTGTGTAGGGGGGGTCACGATTTTTTGAAATGAGGGTGCACGATTTTAGACATTGTGGTGCACGATTTTTTAACATGTTGCTGCACGATTTTGTAATTGGGTGCACGATTTTTGTCAAGGTGGTGCATTTGATTTTTGTAATAGGGGTGCACGATTTTGTAATGGGGGTGCACGATTTTTGTAAGTGGTGTGCACGATCATTGTAACGGTGGGTGCACTTGATTTTGTAATGGGGGTGCATGATTATTTAACATGCAAGAGTGCACGATTTTTTGCCAATGTGATGCACTTGATTTTTGTAATGAGGGGTGCACAATTTTTTGTAATGGGGTGCACAATTTTTTAGCAATTTTTTAACATCTTGATGCACGATTATTTAACATGGTGGTGCATGATTTTATGTAATGATGTTGCACGTTCTGAAATTAGATCTGAAAGATTGCTAGGGTTTCCAAGAGGATGAGCAGCCGCGCCTTGCATCCCATCTGAGACTAACATTGGCCGTGTTGAGTTGATAAAGCTTTTCCTATCGTCAGAATTGAATTCAGATCCAAAAATTGCTAGGGTTTCCGAGTTTCATAGCAGTGGTCGTCGCGCATTGACTTCCATGAACATGGAGCTGATAATATTTTTTTGTTGGAATGATGTTTTGAATATTGAATAAGGAGTTGCAGTTGAATGTATTGACAAAAAAATCGATGATGATGTTTGTTTGTGAGGAATGAATTTGACGATAGAATGAGAAGAATGGAGGAGAAGTGGGTAAATTGAAGTTTGTACATTGAATAAAAAGAACAGTGGGCGTTTTTTGTAATTTTACCCCAAAATGGACCTATGTAAACTTAAGTTTTTTGGCTGACTGAAATGAATTATTTTCCATCACCTAGTACCATCCCATAAGTACCCCATATTTCTTTACAATTATATAGGTATCGCTTTACTTAAATATCGTGATTTAAAATTATTATTAGTTGAGTAAAAATATAAATCAAGTAGTGATGTATTTTGTTTTAAATAAACTATAATGTATAATTTACGGAATATGATTATATATGTAAATAATGTACATTTATAAGTTTACCCTGTATAACAAAGTTTAAATTCTAGAATATATATTTTGTGTGTCAATTATTGTAAGATATTTAAACACATAATATCAAAATAACAAAGTTTAAACTTCATCAAATCAACGACAAATAGTAGAGTTTTAAACAAATTACTATTCAGAAAGTACAAAAATACTGCCTAATCATTTAATCGATTGCCATGTCTCGATATATTGATTCTTCATTAGCATAATCTTCAATATAATAGACTCAAACTCTAGTTTATTAAGTGAGAGATTTGCAATATGTTGTGGTGATATTTGGTTCCTATTTGTTGAATGAATAAATGCATAAGTACTCCAATTTATTCCACAACAAGAAGAAGAAACTTGGCCAAGTGCGTTCATGCAAACTGATTGAAGATTAGGAGCTCCTAAGCTATGAATTATCTACCATTGTAGTGGATCGATCACCCATCTAGCCTGTATAGAATCTTCATCAGCAAAATCCTCATGGAGTATCCAATACGTATTATTGGTCGCATTCATATAACTATCTGAATTAAAAATAATTTTTAAATTCGGATACACCACATAAAGTATCATATACATCGGAATCAGAAGTATCTTAAAGTATCTAGATAAGTATCCAATATAAAAAATTAATTTTTAATTCAGATAAGCCACGTGGCATATCGGATACGTATCGGATAAGTATCCGTGAGTATCGGTATCCGAAAAGTATAGGATACGTGACCGTGAAAATTTTCGTGCATCATAGCACTCAACTAATGCATCTGTAAGGAGGATTATACTGCAAGCACATAGCTCAGTATGCTCACGAAAATTTATATCGGTTATATGTTTGTAACCACAAACATATAACCAGTCGGAATATGTAGGGACATAATCAACATAAAATGGTATCAATAAAAATATTGTTGACATTTATTATCCTTATTGGAAGAGAGATTGAAACATGACACTCAAGCTATTGTTTTGTTTAAACCGAACTGCAAAGTTACCACCACCAACTATAGAGGCAAACACTTGATTCTATAATTTCTATTGGAACAAATTTTACGTGTTCAATTACCATGAGTTGAAAGATAATTCAATTATTTTGAAGGGGTTATTGAAGACCAATAATTGTACTCACTAGGAAAGTGGTCAAAAAATGGCATCCAGTTGTATGATTGGAAATATTTCTGTTGAATCGTTATCTCACCTGTAACTTCTGGTAAATTTGCAACGATCGTATCTACAAATATCAATAGTAGTAGTAGGAGGAGCCGGTGCAACAACAACAGTAGTAGTAATAATAATAATACTAATAATAATAAGATTTGTATTATGATACTAGTTTTTGTGTTTTCCTCGCCAACCTAATAACTGGATATCTCGAAGGTTGTAACCTAGTGAATTCGATTAGTTTGTTAGTCCAAACCTAATTGTTATCTTTACTGCACAGTTTTACTTTGTAGAGTATATGGATAACAAGAAACACATTGTCTTTACTGTAGGCAACCTCACAGTTTCATTTCTTAAACAGCTGTTCTAAGTTAGAAATAAGTATGACAGGATGCTATCTATACTCACAATGTAAAATATAACTTGTGTTTTCTGTTATTTCAGTGAGTACGCACAGGTAAACACGCGACCATGATCTTCTAGAAAGCACACACAAGTAATGACAGAAAACTACTAAAACAGTCCAACTTGTTATGCTTCCGTACAACCACCATTTTTCACACTTGAATTAACACAACTTCCTACAAAACGGTTTTTTTCTTCCAAACTTTAACCAGTAATGCTAATAGTTTAGAGGTAGATTGGGTACATGAGGAGAGTGGCGGACAGCTAGAAGTTATCCATTGTTTTTCAAGAACCAACTAGAAGTCAACTTCATGGGATTTCTTGATCAAGTTTTGGTGAACAAGAATGTAACACCTCAAGAAAACTCACCATTTGGATCTTCTAGTACTCTGGCTTTCCCCTCTGGTATCTGCTATTCTTGATTTTGAACTGCTCATTTTGAATGTCACGTGATTTTTCCTGAATCGTAGTGTAAGGATCCAGCAAAGACCGTGGTTGCTCATTTTGCTCGAGTAGGCTGTGATAGTCTCTGGCCAATGGTAACTTAGAACTTGATAGCGCGTGATCTTTGAGACCCTTGCTAGATTTGTGTTTGTAAGTATTGACAAGATGGCTTCTGTTTTGAGATTGTTTCTCGAGTAGATATCTTGCCCTGTCTACACCTTCTCCCAGGTATGGACTACTCACATCTTGAATGGCAGATTCAACACCATCCGATACACCCCTTTGAATAGAACCGACCCTCCAAGCAACATGCCCAGAAACAGAGTTTCGAATTATGGTTTCATCTTTAGCTACCAATTTCCTAGACTCGCGATCAACAGCAGAGACACGAGCCCACTTGTATCCTTTATTGTTGTTATAATTATTATTATTATTATCCGTGTTCAATTCAATAGAATGAAGATCACTCTCTCCCGAGTCTTCTTTACTCTCGGTAAGATCTTCTACTACTCCATTTCCTTCTTCTTGCTCATTCTGATGAGAACCATCTTTAGACTTACTCAAATATATCCCATTCTCAACTTCTTTGTCTCGTTTTGTTCTGAGGAAACCTTCCAATTGTTTCCTTAGCTTCTTAATGGCAGAATTTTTCTCCTCGATTTGATGCTTAGACTCAAATGGTTTAACAGAATCCCGTTTTAGCATTTCAACTTCAGCCCTCTCCTCATCAATATTCCGAGCTAATTCATCACATGCTTGTTCGGAAATTTCTCTAGCTCGTTTCTCAGTTTCCAACTCTTTAGCAGCTTTCAAGAATGACGCCTTAACTTCTGCTAATTCTTTCCCAAGTTTTTTATTCAAGCTCTCCAGTCGCCTCCTTAACTTTCGCTCTATCTCAAGTTCACTAGCAATGGACTCAACCGCAGCTTCCACGGCTTGCTCTTCTTTACTTTTCCATGATGCCTTCTCTTCAGTAAAACACTTCATGAGATGGTTTATCTCTCTTTTATCAGAGAGATATTCTTGGATAAACTGATTAACTTGAAGACGAGCTCTCTCAAGCTCAGCATGCACGGCTGAGATAAGAGACATGCTAGATGAAGGTGGATCTGCACGAGCCCAGATTCTGTTTATGATTTTCAGGAGCTCTTTAGAAGTAGTCAGAGCATTACTAGCGTCCTTTAAACGGTTTCTGTTACCACTAACTGATCCACTTGAAGTCAGGGCTCGGGATCGAGTCTCTATCTGAAATTCATACTTACATGTGAATGTTTCAAGAGATTTTTCAAAAGCCTTCTCGTGGATCCCATATAAAAGGAGCAAAAGGGACAAGCAAAGTATAACTGAAAAGCAAAAATTCTTGATATTAATAAATATCAATTATCATGTGGGAAAAATCTTTACCTCCATGAAACTGGCATTGCTAATAGAATCAAGAGCTCCCATATTTTGGTATGCGGACCTAAGCCTTTGAGAAATTGACGGGGTCTTTCTCTGATGACTACCTGTTCCAGATCTATCCATTTTCTACAAAATACCAAAAATATGATAAAAATAAGAAAGAAGATTCATTTCATTGTAATATTGGAACTTCAGGAGCATAAACTTAAGGTAAACAGATTATTTCTTCCATGGCACACTAAAAATAGGTGTAAGGCCATTTGATGCATGTAAACAAGGGAACCCAATCTAGTTGAGATTTTTTACACCAAGGCATCTGTCTACATAGCAAAAGCTATATAAATGGTATTAAAGTGTAACTCAAAGCTTCAAAATTGTCTCATAGCCCAAACGTTATGTTTCAATTGTAGAGCCACATAAACTATTACACGAGATAGTAGGAGTCATTATTGCTCCTCAGCAAATCTTATGACTACACTGTGACATGATGGCCAAAGGATTGTGTCATCAAACAAACATTCATCTAATAGTTTCCTCAAAAATTTATGTTTGAATACAAAGTGAAAATCAGTCAAAAACTTACCATATAACTCCTCATTGAAACAGCATCAAGTAAATTTATCAGTGGAACTGTGTGATTTGAGCAATCCACTAACTAATGTTATTTGCAACTGTAACTTGGATCAAGAGGAGCACCCTCAAACCTTGTTAAATACGGGAGTCAACTCCGAGCTGTGGCAATCCATTTGCAAAGAAATACTTTCTTTCTTATTTAGACCAAACAAAAATATGAACCTTTTTTAAAATTCAAATATGAACTTTTGGAAAATTAAGAAAGGTCTTACTTTTTCATAAAAAACAAGGAACATTAATAGAATTACAATTTGATCCAGAACCTAATAGGAAGTGTGCAGGGACCTAAAGCCTTCACAATAGAGCATAAGACCTTACGCGCCACAATATCATTTTCTACGGATGTAAACCTTCAAGAACCGAACATCCAAAGCAAATCAACACACATTTAAGGCATAAAAGCAAAATATCAGCATCCCACCTCCGAAATAGTTGGGCTGTGTGACGGATCCGACAAATGTGGTGGCAAATATCGGGATCCCAAACGCAGTCCCCATCCAGGCTGCATTTTTTCCCTCTTAGATACATTCTTTACTCCATCCGTCTTCCGATGCTGCTTCATCATCTCCAAATTACTCTCACTCATTTTCGGGGAAGGCAAATCATTCATTCCCCAAAGGGTGGCAGCAAGCCTTCTCGCTGATACTGGCCGGGTGGACTTTGCACTTTGAGAATACTTGGGAGACTCAACGGCGCTCCTCAAAGGAGTAGTTCTCCATACTGGCACCGGTGTGGTGGATCTGGATCCTCCATGCCCGATGCCGAGCCCGGGCCGATTCTTGCCAACCAAAATGGCTCGCTTATTGAGTCTGTAATTGTGAATTTTTGAAGATGTAGATGAAGAGGACGAGCATCCCCTTTTCCGGATCTTGGTGGGCACTAACCGCCCCTCCATTATCGACCCTCCATGCCTTTGCCTCGGCATTTTCACTTGTTAACTTAAAACTACAACAATTTTGTACCAGGATTTACACTTCCGTCATCAAATGTCGCTCACTTGTGGCAAAAGTAAAAATTGAATATTTTGAGTTAATAAAGCACAAAATCGAAGATATTAATGACCCAAAATCGGAATCACAACCAAACAACCAAAAAAAAAAAAAAAAAACAGAGACAAGAAAAGATTTTAGATCTTACAAATCTTACTCAGGGAAAAACCTCGGTTCTACAGTTTGTTGTCTGATTGTTAACTCTTTCCGATCTGCTAACACAAGAAAAGGGCAGACAGATATTTGAGATAGAGTTAAATATGGCCGGTTACTTGTCAGCATAAATTCTTCAGTGGTTACAAAGTGGGTTGGGTTCAGAATCTTTACAGCTAGAGCAATGGTTTAGTTTTAAAATGGATATTAAATCAGTACAACCAATTGAATATCATAGAGGAATTAAAAAGGAGGAGAATGTGGCGATGAATGATGGGTTATTGGATATGTTATGATTCGAAATGATGCGGAAAAAAATAAAAAGAAAGAAGAGCAATGCATGCCTTTGATTCATAACTCCTTTTCCCTGTACATTCATGGTACTGCGAATAAGGCGCGTGGTACATGCCGACAAGCAGAAGGGTGAATCGGGATAACAGAGAGAAAAGGGCCAAAAATGAGTGCCAGAATGTCTTTTTCTTTTTTCAACTTTGTAGGATTGTCTAAATCTTATCTGTCTGCGAAAAAGAATATGAAATTAAACTTCATATTTTTATTGATGAATACAGTTTGGATGTGTTTGGTATGGATGATTATTATTTTAATCACTCATTTATCATATATTTGATAAGCATGATAAAAAATGTGATAGCCTGTTCGGCCTGCATCCGTCCCGCGCTATACACATTATAATCCTTCATATGATGGTTAAATAATACCTTGTGGAATTGAATGATAGTGTTGGATTATATTTTTTCCTATCTATCCTTGAATTTAGAATAATTAGAAATTACAAAAGTTAGAATATTAAATATAATCTATACTATGAATAATATTATAATTATTATTAACATTTATTATTATTAAAATTAATATTCAAATTTGTATTATTATTTAGTTGTTACAATAATTAAATTATTACTAAATGTTAATTGTTCTATATGTTATTATTTAATATTTATAGTTATTTTGATCCATATTTTGTATATTGAAGAAATTAATGAAAATCTAAATATTAATATAATATATTTAAATTTATTATTAAAATAATTTTAATAAAGCAAAACAATAAATTTTTAAATTATTTATCCAATTATTTTAAGAATGGGTTATTATTCACTACAAGATTTCACAATTATAAGAAATTTATTTCTTATTGTTTTTTATTACTCTTATTATTTATATTATTATTATTATTATTTTTAATATATTTTATATTAACTTATCTTTATAATATCTTAGTAATTGTTAATATATTATGGGGGTATTTTGGTAATTGCAATCAATACACAATAATAATCCATAATTTTAAAATCATACCAAATATCATATAACTTATCACACAATATTATTAATCATTGGTTTTATCTTTCTAATCACTCTTATTATCTATCATTCATTTATCACATCTTATGTACCAAACGGTACCTTTAGGTTTGGTAGGCGATAGGTTGCTGCCAAAGCAATGTTTATAAAATTCACTTTTACCCTTTCTTTATACTGTAGTAAAGTTTATTTCCAGTTCTTTTAATTCCTCTCTCATCGTCTGTGACATCGATTCTTCTTCAGCATATATGTCACGTCTCGGACCCAGGTCTGTGCAAGCGCAACTGCACAATGAGCTCCTATATCAACTAATTCGTATCCGTCCCCGCTCTATGAAAATGGTTAAATTAAGTTACTATAATAGTCCATTGTAAACTTTTATAAACCACTTTCTTTCATCAACAACCAATATGGGATAATGGTATTATAATCAACCCTCCTTTCGAACGCGACGTCCTCGTCGCGACCTAACTCATCGATTCACCAGCAATGGGAATCTAGAGGTGGCTCCCAATAGCACTTTGCCCTGCAGGTTTAAGAGGTGGAACACATCAAGTGGCACTTTGCCCCGCAGGTTCAAGAGGTGGCCCTCGTCATGTAGCATTTTGCTCTTTAGGCTCAAGAGGTGGCTCTCACGCACGTAGCACTTATCTCCCGGTGTTTTCTGATGGTGACGGGGGCTGATACCATTCCGTCGCGCCCCAGGCTCAGGCCTAGACCCGAAAGCGCCATTACACAATAGGCTCCTATAGCAACTACTTCGTATCGTCCTCGCTCTACAAAAATGGTTAACCATTTATAAACCACTTTCTTTCATAGAAACTATTTCATATCAGTCCATTGTAAGACTTTATAAACCACTTTCTTTCATCCACTACCAATGTGGGACAAGGGTATTACAATCTCCGGTGGTGATCATTGCTCCCACAATAGGACTCCACATCGTCCTCAACGGCCGCTCCAATATAGCCTCCAGCGGATAGCCACTCCTCGCCAGTCCCCACCGACGTGGGATAGAACTTGTTCCAGAAAGCTGCACATGGAATTGGTTTTGGCTTTGTTCGTGAAGGAGAGAGTGTACCAGAGGTGGTGGAAATAGCCTCCACCGGGACGGTCATGGTACCAGTCGCGGCGATGATAGAAGGCTCAATTTGCTTGCCGAAGAACCGATGAAAACCCTTTTAGAGACTACACCAATTTTTGACTTTGAATCCATGGCGGAAGAAATGGTGGTCGACGTACGAGGGAGGAGGTGGATGGCGCGGGTGGAGGGGAGTCGGACATGAACTCATCAAAAGGAGGTCGATTACCTTGAGTATTCGAAGATTGACCTTGCGTAGACACTTGATTCCCCTTTGCCAGGGAAGGAGATCAAATTTACGGAGCTTCGCATAGCCTAGCTCTCTGATATCACAAGGATATGAATGAAACATGAGACGAACGAGTGAGTAGCAACAACTTTTATTTGGAGAAAATGAGCAACATTACATTTCTGATACAGATGAGAAGTATTCATACTTAACTACTTAACCGACTAATAATCAACTCACTAATACACGTAGGAGAAAAGAGTAATACTATGTCAATTAATATTCTAATACTCCCCTCAAGATGAGGAAGTGAATATTGATCACACTCATCTTGGGAAAAATGGCCTGAAAACGATTGGAAAATAATGATTTTGTTAGGATCGGATTAGAGTGTTTAGAGGGTGAATAAATACTCGACACTTTGTTCTTTTTCCTATAATAGATTGATTTCAGCTGGGTTAGCAGATGAGATCTACTTCTTGATCAAACTAAGCTCGACAGACTACATTTTGTTGAAGTGCGGAATCAGTAACACAAATGAGTGCAGAAGGTAAATAAACAATATAATGTTTCTGGAAGATCGAAGGCAATTTCTTCTACGTCTCCCATTCATCCCACTTAAGGAATGATACACTAGAAGATTTTGAGTAATACAAAGAAATGTACAACATCAATTCATCTGGATACACACTACCAGACTGAAACTCCTAGCACTCAATCTGTTCAGACACAATACGTATGACAGGTACAATTGATTCACTCTTCTATCCTAGTACAACTACAAATGATAGAGTGAAAATACTTAGCACAAAATGATCCTTGAATGATCAGATACAATAGTGAAACATGCTAAAGACTTTGAGCAGATCGAGATGAGTTTTCGTTGAAAGAGTTCTGCTTCAGTAAATGCTTAATAAAGATTGTTTTTCATGTGTCTATGCCGAGCATTTAATGTACTGCCTCGATATGATCTTTATCTATGTTGATATTGATTAAGCAATAATATTCCAGCTAAAAATTTCGTTCTAAAAATAAATGTTAAATCTTAATCAGACACACTGAGGCCCTGTAAAACAAAGACCGACCATGTGATGATTTATAAAAGATACTTGAACCGAAATATATTAAAATCAAACAGCAAACGGACAACATCTAGTTTATAAATATCATAATCCAATATCACAATCCTAAGCAAATGATGATAGGCCCACTATCGCCAAAGTAAAAACTTCCCAATGTAAATAAAATTTGACAAACCTGATCAAGATGCTGATCAATATTACATACACACAAACATAAACATACACATATAATCTCTTAAACATATTGGACATCAAAAGTATATTCTCCAAGTAATATAAAACATTAGTGGGCTCTATCCTATATTCCGTCGTTGGTCTAACTCTGACCCCGTCCACTAGTACATGCCCTGTCGCCTGAAAAACAAAATCCATAAAAGTGTGAGCTAATGCCCAGTACGTTCTTATCAAAATACCAACACAAATTATACAGATCGTAAACATCTCATCAATATAACTTAAACATTGTTCCGTTACCTCGGAACTAATCCTGTCAAACCAGACAACAATAATATAATATAAAACGATGTCCAATATTTCATCATATCATCTCGTCATCTATATATGAAATGCATCGCAATGCATTCACTAACATCAGACCAAATATGTCATCCACTGGCCTACATCAAGGACTCGTTAGTCCAAGACTCGTCAGTCCATCTCATCCATATATATGATATCAGGACCAGAAACTTCATCTATTGGCCCAAATCCTGGACTCATCGGTCCACATCAACCACATTTATAACATCTACCCATTCATCAATCCATATATATAATTATTCAACAATATACACATCATCATTCTGTGTCATCTCATCTCATCATATAACATAATATCATTATTCTATCTCAACTCATCAACCCATAACATATTATCAATTCTTCTCATTTAATGATATTCAATCCATATGTTTACTCAATGATAATTTACTGTTCTTATTAGGATAGAACGTAACTGAATAGTTGGAATATATATAAACTATGATATTCAATTTCCCACCTGATCTCTGCTATGATTATCTGATCACAATATCATAAAAATTAAAAGATGTAATATTTCTATCCATTTAACTATTCAATGCAGAGAGAAACATTAAGATGTGTTTTGTTTTTTTCAATAAATTTTCCAATTATTTATAGCTAGTAGTATAACCATCAATATAAGTACCATGTTATCTGAGTCAATAATCCAAGAGACTCTTGTCAACCATGTCCCAGAATTATGCTAATTTGACCATCTATGTTTCTTTCTTACTTACTTAACTAAATTTCATTAATTCAAATTTAGCAATTCACACGAACAGTACACAAAATGATAGAGTGGTTTCTTACGTCATACTCATGGTTTATGTTTCATTTATTGTAGTTAAGGGTTATAAACAAGCTCCACATAATACTCAAACAAAGCTTAAGAAAAATAAAGAAACTTATATCAAAGAGCGTGTAATACATTGAAAAACACTAGGGTGAATTTGACTCAAAATTTTTGAAGGAGTTTGTCGGTTCAAATGAAAACCAATTGCACCACTACTAAACCCCTTAATTATCAAATTAACATAAACCCTAGCAAATTTGGCTAATTACAACTGTTACTAAAATTTTAGTATCAATAGAGAGAAGTCACCTCCAGGATCCTAAATATATAAGTGATAAAAGATCGACTTAATCGGACGGAAATAATTTCTGAAGCTTCGTCGGTTTTCTTCCTCTTCTTCGTACGTTTCCTTCCTACTACTTTGCTTTCTTCTATTTATTTTTCTGTTTGTAGGATAACCAGCAGAAAAGGAAAGGATAAATGTGTTTTTGTAAATAATGACTCGTATCGTCAATTTTCAAGCCTTCATAAACGTGTACCATGAATTGCAATTGTATAATCGATTTTTTTAATGATTATAAGGAAAAATCAAAAGAATTCCATACAAATCTGATATAGTCCATATGTTTATACTTTCAACCGTTATTATAATTAATTAACTATTATAAATGATTCTATAAAGTAGAAATTAAATTTAGGAAATTCATTATATTAGTTGTTAAAATATAAGAAGCATTGCATTTGTAAACTTCAAGGTTTCTTAATAAGTTAATTTCATCTCTTAACTTTTCTTAATTATCTTTCTTAATCTTTATGGATGTTACAGATATGATTAGTGAGTAATTATGGCATAACTACGGTAAGATGTGGACTCGATTTCGAGTTAAACGGAGTATGCTAAGCATGTAAAAGTATATGAGCTTTCATTATATGTTGAACACTATGTAGTTGCTAGTTGAGAACATCTACATACACTTATATATTGGTTTGAAGTAGTGCTACATGGGTTGTTGCATATGTAGCAAGAACACTATGTTGTGTATGGAAAGGACATGAGTTACATGTAGTTGAGTACCAAGTAGTCATGCATTTGAATTTGATTTGGAATGTGGTATTTCATATGTATTTGAGTTCATGTTGGAGGATCTTATATTAAGGTAAAATTAGATTTGCAAACACATACTACACCATAAACACCTCTAAATCTCTACAAAAATCTCCTTCAAACCCTTGCTTCCTCTTGTCATCTTTTCTTGGATTTCAACTTGGAAATTCAGATACAAAGTTGTGTGAAGTGAAACTAAAAGCTAATTGGTAAGAAGGTTATAGCTTATGATGCTTAAATGCTGCTAACTGAACCATATGAAACTACTAGGAGTAAAGTCTATATATTGAAGTGATATGAGAATCACTTGCATGAAATATGTTGGAGAAGTTGTAGTAATGTGTTGATGATGTTAAGTAATACTTTGAGCAAGTTTCGATGTTGAAATTGAGGTGTAGGTTGAGAACCATGAAGATAGAAATCAAAATCGCCATGGTCTTAAAAATTCAGATATCGGCGATCGATCGGTAGCCTTGTGCCGAACGATCGTCAAAGCAGAGTAAAATTATAAGGCAGTGAAATGGCTTGGCGATCGATTGTGAAATATGGGGATCGATCGTGAGTGAACAGAACATTTTGGTGATCGATCGCGAGAAGTAGCGATCGATCGCGATGAAACATAAAATGTTGGCGATCGATCGGGAAAAATGGCGATCAATCGCTAGGGTTTAACTTTTGAAAAATGTTATATTTTTGTGGAATTTTATATTGAATTTTATTTTGACATGATGCATTGTTGGTATTTATGTAGCATCATCACAGGGGACAGGACAAAGAGGCGGTTAACTATTGACGCCTGAACTTATATATTTTGTATCACACGATAGGTGCGTGTCGATGTACAAGTATTGAGTTTGATTATGTGATGTTGCTTATCGATATTGAGATTGAGCTATATGATTGTTGGAATCATATTGATATACATCCATGTTGCTATACATTCATGTTGTTGAGGTTGATGCCATGAGAGGTATGCTACCGTTGAGCATATGTTTTGGCATGAGAGGTATGCTCTTGTTGAGCATATGCTTTGGCTGTTATAACGTGTGAGGATGAAAATATGATATGTGCTGCTAATGTTGGACGTGAAGGCTGAGCCACGGACATATTGAGCTGAGAGACATGTCATATATGTCCCGTTATAACAGGATGGTGATTGAGACATGTCATAACATATTTGCATATTGTGATGCATGATACAGAACAATCACAGTTACGATTTTACGATGGTTATTTATCGTATGATGTTTTCTTATTGATATAGAACTGATATGGTTGTCTATCAATACTCATGTTCTGTGATTGTTTCTGTAGAGACTCGGAGACGTGGGAGGACAGGATTGTGACTTGACTTATACTATGGGCTGAACCACTGATTAGGAGTTAAAATTATTTAGATTGTTTATCTGTACATGTGATGTATATTATGTCAGGGTTTTTGTAAATGTTGTAATAACTGATAGAGTATGACTCTTAATCAGTGTGTGTTATTACTTAATCCTTACTCACAAATGTATAATGATTTGATACATAACGGATTAAGTAGCGAGGACCCCACATTTAAGTTGCATTCTTTTATAGGCGTCTCTGCCAACATTAATATTTCCTTATTTGTGCAACTTTGAATCTTATCAAATTCAACTTCTGAAAGTGTATGCGGCTTTAAGCTTCAGACTTCTGTCTTGGTCACTGTACAAGACTTTCCTTTCTCGTCTGTTCTTTCAGCATTTGTCTGACAGATCTCTTCTGTCTAGTAGGGCAGCTTTTGTCAACGAATCTAATAAGTCCTTTTCAACATTAAATGTATCATTAAATGCTTCAATAAATAGCCGTTGATCTTTCAGACTGTTTAGTATAAACTGTCATTGGCCTGGATTTGCTATGATTTGAAGATCTTCAGATCGAAGGGTTTGTCAAACTCTATCTGGTCCGATATCAATCTGTCTAGATCTTTTTAACGTATATATCGATCCGATCTGTTTTTGTCATCTCTAAAATCTGGAACCAACAAATTTCCCCTTTTTGATGATGACAAAACGATGCTTCTATGATCTTTAGCTTGTCTTAAAGTTATGTTCAAGATAAGTGAACTACCTTCGTCTTCGGATTTTATCTAGAGTTCAAATCGCTTTAAGTATTTGGTCTTTAGCACAAAATAAATGAACGGTCCAAAATAGATGAACAATACTGTTTTTCAAAGACTGGGCTTTATTGAGACTGCTGTCTACAAATACAATAACATATCATCTCATGTAAAGTCCTGAAGGCTTAGAGACATACGATTTCTTCAAACTGGCACTGGCTTCTCCCTTCTTTTTCCCCTGTTTGGCATCAAGAAATTCCTGAAGAAAGTCCATGATTTGGGTAAGCTGAGCAGCAATTGCATCCAAACGATAATCCTGGACAAGAAGAGATTTAGCCACAGATATCCTGACTTCAACAACCAGTTTAGCCTAAACTCTGTGCAGGTTGTTCTTGTATGTAATCTGTTGGTTGAACAAGTTGTCCAAACCAAGTTGCAAGTTTGCCATGCCTTCATTCATCTTGTCTCCAAAATGATTGTAATCCAGAGTTGCAGCCTTTTGATCTATGTGAACTTCCCTTATCCGTTGAGAGAGAAAAACGAAGTTCTCAAGTAAGTGTTTTGAGGGACTCTGCTACTATAGGAGTATCATCAAGATCAGAAAACTCAGGATCAGCTTGAGTAGACTACACAATGAGTTATTTGCCTTTACCAAACTAGACAACCTTTTGCTCGTGGTCAATTTCTTGTGCAAATTTATGAATGGATCCTGATGCATGCGGCAAACGGTTGATGCAGTAGGTAAGCTCTGTTCAGAACAGATCGGCTCAAACAACTCATTGGAGTACTATTGCACGAACTCGTCTTCTTCAACAAATGGATCTGGTTGAACTGATTTTGGTGGAGCTAAAACTTCTCTGGTTGAAGGATGAGAGATTTGATGCTCGGGTCCTTCACATTGCAATTCCCTGAACGATTTCAGAAAATATGAGACCAACATCCACAACGTCTTCAATTGACATGATTCTAGTCTGGTCAGGAGAAACATGAAGAACTTGTCTCTGAGCTGCTCTGGGGCGAGGGTTGACTCAAGTGGAGAAGATACATCATGTGATTCTAAGAATAGTGCCATGGTCTCAATATCTTCTTCAGCACGACATTAGTCAATGGCTGCTCCGCTATATCAAGCTCTAGTGTGGTAGTAGCTTTGCCTGTGCTGGTACATGGTGGATCAGTCTCCATGGGCTGTTATGGAGCTTGCTCAGTCTCAGTCTGTGCTGGTGTTGTCTTGACTGGACTAGGAGGTTCAACTTCTATCAGATGAACTTGACAACCATATCCAGTGCAAAAGAAACCATCTCTAACTGAGCAATAACAACACGATCATCCTTGATTGTCAAACTGACCAGATCAATATTTTGCTTTTTGGCCTGAACAAGATTATTTGTAATGTGCAATTTATTGTTGACACTGAATAAGTCCTTTGATAATTGTGAATTTTAAACTTATTTTGCTGTGTTTTTGTATTGATTTTCGTCCTGGATGATTTACGCTTTTTGGTATATATTTGTGTATTTCAGGAATCTAGGTCCAAGGGAATAAAAGTGGAGGAAACAAGCTAAAAATGTTGAAAAAGGACCAGACCGAGCGAAGATGTTGAAAGGTGAACTGACATCTCACAGTTAGAATTCTTATTAGCTCGGTGATAGATCGGCATAAACACCGCGATCGATCTCGGAGCTATGCATTGAGGAACCAAGCAGTTTGTATTGGCGATCGATCGGCAAAGATTCGCGATCGATCACCAATGTACAGAGAATTCTCACGATCAATCGGTGGGAAGCCGCGATCGATCGCGGATATGTATATTTTGGCTATGAACATCCAGTAGGAAGTGGCGATCGATCGGCACTGAACGAAGATCGATCGCCGATAAGTGTTTTATGAAAAAAAAAGACTTTCCATGTTTGGTTCAAGGTGGACTCATCTCTACTCGGATTTTCCTTACTTATCAGACCTAGGCAGGAAAATTAGAGGACTTTTGACACTTTTTTTGAGACCTAAGGGCAGCCTCTTCTTCCTCCATCCACAACAAAACATACCACAATTCATTGAAGAGCAAGAGCAACGCAAGGAACAGAAGAACAGAGCGACGCACGGAGTGACATCCTCGTTATCTTAGTATTTTTGAACTTAATTATTTTGAATTTCAGATTTTGATGTTGACTTTGTCTAAAGACATATTTTTTGCATTATAATTTGAATATGGTTGTTGGCTAATTTTGTTTATCAAGACATAGGGGATCCCATGTTTGAACTCTTGAGTTAATTATCGGCTTTGATTCGATTTCCATGATCTTTGAGCATAATTTATGTTTTTAAAGCTTGTAAAAGATTAGCTACCTTTGCATGATTTTGGTAATCGTGATTGAATTGCCCATAGGAGATTACGATACGACGTAGTAAATTAGGCCGTGGGTTTTAGGTTGAGACGGACCAAGTAAAATCTAGCACACGTGTGATAGCAATAGATTTACCAAAATCGATGGATAGTAGTTTTCGCAAAGCGTTTTTTGGTATTTATCGTTCAATAAGGACACATGAGTGGTTTATTGTAGATTAATGCTAGACTTATTATAGCCGGACCAAGGTATAACGAATAAAATAGGAAAACTCGTCACCTTAGAACATGGAATTTTGAATCTTAATTTAGACAACTTTTGGGGGATTACATGGGTGAACCGACGTCTTGATAATTATTTGATCATATTTCTTCAATAATACATTGCTGTTGTTTAGGTTGATTTTTGTGTTTGAGTCAATTTAATTTGTTAATCATTCTATAATCGTAGGTTAAATATAGTTAATCTAAACGAACGTGATTCTTATTTCTAATCCCTGTGGGTACGACAATCCTTACTTTTAGATCATTATACTAAAACTTGACATCGTACACTTGCGGTATATAATCGCTACACTGGAATTAATTGTTTAAAATAAAAGCGATCATCCTTCAGTTGAACAGCGATCCTGACATCATCAGTTTCTGAGAATTTCATTTCTTTTTCCAACATGGCTAGTGCTTGAGCTTGCCAAAGAGCATATCAAAGTTATTGATCGTTCTGTACTCAACCCATTTATCAAAGATGGTTGCCTGACCTGCACCTTTTCTTCAACGTCTTCCATGGCCATGCCAATGGCTATCTGGGCGGCAGATTTGGCTTGGTGGGAGTAGTCATCTATGTTGCAATGGCTTTTCCTTTGCCGTACGAGGAAGCAAGTTTAAGTACAGAATGAGGATATCCACTGTGTTCCTGGATAACTATTCATTTTTGTCTAGTGGAGACTTGGGGTATGGTGACAGATGGAGCTTGGGCTACTTTTTGTGGAGGAACAATAGAGATCGGTTTAGCGGCTAGATCTTTGAGGGGATTGGTTGTTTGGGCTTGGGTTTTCTTGTGTGGAGGCTTGGTAATGGGTAGGTTTCTGAAACAGATGGAGTCTTGTCAGAATCAGGCTGAATTACGACAACTTTTCTATTTGCTTTAGTCCTCTTCAGTCCGGCCTGTTCAACACCTAGTTCCTTCTTAACTTCTAGCAGCTCAGAAGATGTGGGGCAGCACTCTTGGACTTTAGTAGAGCAAGTCCTTTGGGATTAATAACCTTAAAGGGGTTGAGTGCAGTGGCCTTCCCTAGCTCAACACTTCCCTAGCTCAACATTCATTCTCTCCATCAGTCTGCTCAGAGGGACAGCAAAACAGACCGACTGCTTTGGAGAGTTGATTGTTTCCAGCAGAATGCCAAATAGGATGGATGGCCAGTTGACATTAATTCCTGAGAAAATTGCCGCCATTGCTGAACTTTTCAACGGTGACGGTGTCAAAACTTCCAGGTTTACTTAACAGAGGCTTACCAACAATTTCACACAACACCTGGAAGTGAAAGAACAACTCATTCTTCTTGAAGGCAGGTTTTAGGCTAGACCAAAGATTGAAATCTTTTTTCTGAAATTCATCCAGCGTTGCCTTTGGGATTTGAGCAAAATCAGCCATTTGGGTAGAAGGCAGATCGAACATCTCTGCAAAGAATTTATGAGAAAACTCAATGATTAATGATAGTTGAAACGGAGTTGTGCTTGAGGATACATTTGCAAAGAATTCTCTTATCTCAGCTTCATAGACCATAGTTCCTGATTCCTGAAACTTCAAACCTGAAGCTTCCAAGTCCTTGAAGATGGTGACCATCTCATGGTCGTCAACTGGTAAATAACATTAAATTCTACAGACAGAGAGCTACGAGTAACAGTTGCCATTTGAAATTGGTAAATCACTCTTGAAGATAGATTAGTATTTGAGAATTTGACAGAGATAAACTGAGAATTTTGTAACTGTAATTGTTGAAACGAGGAAGATAATGTACATCCGGTAAGTACGGAAACAAGGAAGATTATCATGTATTCATTTGAGTTATCATTAACTCAATCGAGTAGTACATATCTTCCTAAGGTTCAATTCATGCAACCTTATTTCATTATGCAATATTTTCTTACAATGTAGAAATCATCATGAAAATCTACCATAAAACACATCTCAACTTTCCAAGAAAAATCAAATTGTAAAAAAAAAAATGGCACATCGATCGATCACTCTGAAAATCGCGATCGATTGCTAGCGGCAGAAACTTATCGCCCAAAATTTTCCTTTCAGCAATCGATCGCTAGTAGTATTCATCGCCATAAACTTTATTTTTCATCGGACGATCGATCGCTAGGCTCTGTTCGGCGAGAAACTTCCATTGTCATGCATATTTTCCCTTCCAAACACACATCACATTATATACTTCAAATATTTCAACTATTAAAAACCTAAACATCCTAATACATCTCATTTTCCCCACATCAAAGCTCATGTCAAGCTTTTCCACTCAAAATCACAAAAAAATTAACTAACATAATTATCAACAACAACGTCACTACACATAATTCATAAATTTTACCTCCTTATCACTTTCCGTCTTCCATAACAAGTTCTTAAAGCAAGAACCAAGCTAAACCAAGTCTTGCCAAGTAATTTTGTTGGGAGAAAGAATTTGGGGGAAGAAGAGTAGGGATTGAATGTGTGTTTTGGGTATAATATATGAATAGAGTTGATTTTTATTATTTTCAATTTGCATTTTAGTCCCGCAATTTCTAATCTCACCCCAATTCACTAATGATCATTACAATCATCTCCTTAATTCTCATATATATTTAAGGCATTTTAAACAAATCATCTCAAACATAATCCAATCCATAAATATGACTCACATTCACTATTTATTTCTCAAAATTGCTTTCATAATCCAACAAAATCAATTTAACAGTTTTTATGACAATTTCATTATTAACTCATGTAATATAATCATTGTAGGGTCTTCCTACCTTAACAAAGTAATCAAGACATAAATAGGGCTAAACATGCATTAAAGATATCTTAGGGTTCCGGTTGTTACGTGAGCTTAATAAGATTACAGGCCAAAATAAAACTTCAAAAGCTAATTAATTACATTCTCAAAAATGAATGTTAGAGCGATAGAATTATACTACTCCTAGATTAGAGACTATCCAAAAATTCCTGTATCCTATCTCATTTCATGTCTCTTTTAGCTCACAGCCTCAACCCGACCCTTAGCCCTTCAATCCAAAAGCGTACCTACAGGAACAACCCATCATGAGCATGTACATCGTTACTTAACATCATAAGGTAATGGCATATAAATAAATGCATGAAAGTATTTGGTAACATATACTTCCTCGTTAATCGCATTAACCCTCTTTGGTTGTCCCTGTTTCATAGTCATGTATATAATCATTAGTTCTTGACATAAATGATTAAAGTCGTACTTCATTCATATGCTCATAATCAACAATGTTAATTAGAAATGGGACTGTCCTGGTTCTATTATGACAGCGGCATAATTGGCCCCCCTCGCTCGACATAAAGCGGAATTGTGATACCCCTCGCTACGCCTTGATAGCGGATGTATCTCCTCGCTTAGGGGAATTATGATACCCCTCGCTACGCCTTGATAGCGGATGTATCCCCTCGCTAGTTATGTGAGCGGCAAGTACCTTCCTCGCTTGCCCATAACAACCACCGGACATTCAACCATTCTTAATAACATTGTTAAACATATATCATCATCATCATATCATAAACATCGTCATCTTATAAACATCATCATCTTATAAACATCATCATCTTATAAGCATCATCATCTTACAAGCATCATCATCTTATAGACATCATCATCTTATCATAATCGTCATCGTAAACGTCATATTATCTTCATATATCGTAACATCATTATCATAAACTTACTTATCATAATCATCACCATAAACATCATAAATACTTATGCAATCAATGCCTAGTCATAGTTTAGGAATGTGTTACCGTCCGATGCCCGTACGTCTCTTACGTACCGTAATTCCAAAAAATGGAGAAGTTGTAGAACTTTATCTCCTTGAAGTTGTGGGTACCTGGGATGGTTCTACATGACCATACAAATCGACATTAGAAGCTAAATATAGTCCAATATCCAAAAATCCCACAAAAGAAATCAAAAACACACATTTTTATACCTCGCGATCGATCGCGAGATCATACTGGACGAAGCTCAAAAATTCACACCTTGGCGATCGATCGCCACTTTTGGCGCGATCGATCGCCAGCCTCGCCGATCGATCGCCCAAAAGTGGCGATCGATCGCCAAAGGGTTCTGGAGCCTACTGTTGGCTCGCGATCGATCGCCAAAAACGGGCGATCGATCGCCAATCCCTGTACATCGAAAATTCACCATTTTGAGCATTTTTCAAGCTCCACTTCAAACCATTCGAACCCAAACTTTCCTACAATACCAATACATCATAACTCACTAAAACCCACATAAAACACTTCAAAAATCATACCCCAACCATAAATAACATATACCCAAAACAAACCCACATAAAACATCAAAAACTAACCCATTTCAACACCAAACATCAAAAAAACTTTAGGAAGGGTTCCATACCTCTTAAGGACTCCAAATCCTACAATAAATCTCACAAACAAAGGTTTTGTGAAGATTTCTCCTTCCACTTTTGATCAAAATCGAAAATAGTGAAATGGTAGGGTTTGAGAGTGAATTGGGGATTTTAAAGTGTAGAGGGGTAAAGTGATAAAGTGAAGTAGGGTAAAGGGTAAAGTGGGGGTATATGGGTTAATTTAATTAATTTTTTACCCATTAATTAACATGATGTATAAAATACCCCAACATGGTATTTTAAAACCATTTTTACAAAAATGCACCAAACTTCCTTAAATCCATACTTTCTTCATAATTAACAACCAATACAATTAAATCATGTTAACACCCCATTTCTAATATGCATAACATGCACTCTGAGATGCAACCCCGGGTCACGCCTACCATGTGACTAAGCATTTCAACATGATAATTAATTTCAACACATAAATCAATTATCAACATAATTCATCATATAAACGTAATTAATGCCCAGATTGCGATTAATTAATTTCGGGACATCACAATCATACTCGGATTATCTCAAAATCGAGTCCACAAGCGAAACATCAATTGTTCATAATTATTCATTAATTTTCACATTCAACTTCATTTAATTAAGATACTTAAGTTCCAGACATCATAAAATTATTTTCCCAAATGCATGGATTGTCAGTGCAATCAAATGATGAATTGACGGTAATGAATGCATGTCAATAAATTATCTCCAAATGCATGAATAAAAAATGGATGAGGTCGTTGCATACGAATTAAACGAAGAAAATTGCTAACCAATGAAACTTCATAAATGCCGAAGGAATTTCATATGCAGTAGACACACTTATGCCAAATCAGTCCATCAATTATTTTGTTCTATAAACCCATTTCAGTCTAATAAGTTTTACTCATAAAGACAAAGAAATCTTATTAATCTCTTGCAACCCAAATCAGCTCAATCAATTTTAAGAGATCAATCAAACACTGTAAGTGGATTTTTGTTATATTATTATTTCATTTTGAAAACATATGTATGCTTAAAAAATCAATCAAATATGTGAATTATTTTAAAATTATGATGTTATGAAAATATGAAATGCCGGGAGATAAGTGCTATGCGGAGCAACGTGCTACGTGCATGTGAGCCACCTCTTGAGTTTGCGGGACAAAGTGCTTCACGTACCGAAGCCACCTCTTGAATCCATAGGAGCCACCTCTATAATCCGTGTATTTTGTGAATCGTTACGATCTTATTAATATATGATTTGTGTTCTAATATGATGTATTCTGTTTGGCTCAGAGTAGCGAAATTATGTTCAGTTATGTATATTTATTCATATCAGTTTATATTCTCATACATGTTTCGAAATTTACATATATAAGTATGTGTTTTTGGCGTATTTGATTGACCCTCGCTTCCTGAGTATTTTCTCAAATACTCACAACTTAAATCCTCTCCCCAAATAAGAACGAAGAAGAAATAGAAAACGAGGAACAACATAACTTTGGAGTTGGTGATCTACTGCAAAGATCAAGATTTTACGTAATTAAGCTCCCGCTAAACTTTGTTAAGTTTTGAGTAATTATTTGATTTTCAGTTGTAAGGATTCTATTGTTTATGGAATAAAAGACTAGTTATATTTTAATTTATGTAATAGGAGGCTTGTTGTTTTAGAATTTTATATTTGAATTCAACGTCGGTGTTACTGAACTCGATCTTGGGGCGTGATAGGCTATCTTTTAATACCATGGCCTCGACTTTATGGAATTTCTACATGATTACGCATTGTTTTGATTATACTGCGTGATTACATAATATGAAATAACCATACAAAGGAAAAACGAATGGATCAAATCTTTTATACAATTATAGCAGTACACGAATAAACAAGTAATGTAATTGAACCTTTATTGCATACTCTGTCAAGTAGATCGACATTTGTAGACGTGAATTTTCCTAGTTTTATAACCTAGATTATAATTATTCCTAGCTCAAGCAAAAATTCATCCAACAATTAGGTGAAAAAATGAAAGAAAGAAAAACTACCTTACAATTAGCAACTGTAAAACACCAATCATTTACAATCTAGACATCTACACAAACTCCGCCCGAGCAGAAGAATTATGGGACTATGATTGCAATAATACAATTTAGTGTGATCATTCTTGTAATTTAACTAATTTGTTATTTAGGCAATAAGTTCCGAGCTACACTCACACTTACATGTGTGCGTGTGCTTATCTATGCACGATGCATGACTACCGAGTGTTAATTTAACATTTTTTTGTTGTAACACGAGCTTAATAATCTTGTTTTTTTGTGATAATTGTTTTCTAGATATGTAGCGTAAATGCATGAAGATTCAATTCTGAGTAATTGTTCTCCTCCGACATTAGGTTTAATGGTCTCTAAGTCAGAGATGAGACTTTATAACTCTAGTAGTTCCCATGAGTAAATGAGTCAAAGGTCTATTAGTTATCTCGGTCTACCACTTGATGTCTTACTTCCAACCGTTTAGTCAGTTCATGTTTAGTCAAATCATTACCATTAAATGTATTTTTTTTTATTTACAACATCGTAGATATAAGAAATATGATTTATTTATTTTTATCATAGTTCGAATTTATTGATTAATTTTTTGATGGAAAATCAAATATAAAATCTGTTAAAACAAAAAGTTGCATTAAAAAATTATGTGAAAATGGTTGTGAAAATAGTGCAACAATTTAACTAATTTTCAAGTTAATGAGCCGATAAATTTTCAAATATTGTTTCATCTGTTATAAATTTAAGAATTTTTTTAAACAATTTTTTCAGTTTGACTCGTTTTTTTCTGTAATTCGAAAATATATTTTTAATATTCGGCAATATGGAACTGAAATATAACTTTTTTATTTTTAGATAATCAATCTTGTAACATGGTATAAGGGAGCTTTCAGTTTGTTTGTAATGTTTTGTCTTTATATTCTAAACTTTTTTAACAATTACGAAAATATAAGTTTACTATAATTATTAAAATTCTTAGTATTTTCGATGGAATAAATTTTAAAATTTTATTTTATTTTTGAAGTTTAATATATTTAATTTAATGATAGTATCAAATCATATTTTCCTTTTTGATATTTTATTTATTATTTTTGGCATTCATTTGTCCACCTAAAAGGAATACCCTTGTGCAACAATTTCGTTAATAGGGGCAGCAATAAACCAAGAAAACTACGAACTTATGCAACATTTTTCGGACTCTCTCATTTAGTTACTGCTTCAATTTTCAGTGGATCAACTTTAATATCATCAATAAAAACATGTCCCAAAAAGACAATTTGATCTATCCAAAATTTAAATTTGCTGAGTTTTGCATATAAATTTTTTTAAGCAAGGTTTGTAATACGATTCTCAAATGTTGTTCATGTTCTTCAGCAAACTTAGAGTATTCCATAACATCATCAATGAGGACAATCACAAATCTATCCAGGTATGGTCTAAACACATTATTCATCAATGCCATAAGCACAACATGTGCATTAGTCAAACCAAAGGACATTACTAAAAATTCATAGTGGTCATACCTGGTTCTGAAAGGTGTTGTTGGAATATCGATCTCTGAAATTTTCAACTGATGATACTGTGATGCCCGAGAATTATTGGGGTAAATCTCGGTGTAGTAATGATCCCTAATGGATTTTAATTGTGGTAACTATGATTTAGTTGCGGTGTTGGGACTCCCGAGGATTTTAAAATCCGGTATTTGGAGTCGTTGGATCCAAGGTTTGTATTCTCATCGTGGTGTTAAACCTTGAAATTAGGTTTTTGGTGGTATCTGGGGTCTGGGGCTCTTTATGTTGGGGCTGGTAATGAAAATTGAGATTGATATGTAATTATTGAACACAGATGATTTTTAATGAGTCATGATGTATTTGTGAAGGACTCGTGATTTTTGAGCCTTGGTACTATATATATCAAGTGGACTCGGTGTTCAATCATTTTGGCTTTGCATTTCTCTCTCTGTAGGGTCTTCCTACCTTAACATCATCTTAATAACATAATAGAAACTAAACATGCATTTATAACCTCTTAGGGCACCGGTTGTAGCTTTGAGCTAATAAGATTACAGGCCAAAAATGAAATTTCAAACTTAATTAATTAAATTCTAAAAACGAATGTTAAGGCGATAGAATTATACTACTCCTAGAGTAGAGACTATCCAAAAATCCTGTATTCTAACTTCTTTCATGCTCCTCATAGCTCACTGCCTCAACCCGGCCCTTAGTACTTTAGTCCAAAAGTGTACCTACAGGAACAACCCATCATGAGCATACACATCGTTACTTAACATCATAAAGTAATGGCATATAAATAAATGCATGAAAGTAATTGGTAACATATACTTCCTGGTTAATCGTATTAACCCTCTTTGGTTGTCCCTGTTTCATAATCATGCATGTAAGCATTAGTTCTTGACATAAATGATTAAAATCGTACTTCACTTATATACTCGTAATCAACAATGTTAATTAGAAATGGGACTATCCCGGTTCTATTATGACAGCGGCACAATTGGCCCCCTCGCTCGACATAAAGCGGAATTGTGATACCCCTCGCTACGCCTTGATAGCGGATGTATCTCCTCGCTTAGCGGAATATGATACCCCTCGCTACACCATGATAGCAGATGTATCCCCTCGCTAGTTATGTGAGCGGCAAGCACCTTCCTCGCTTGCCCATAATAACCACCGGACATTCAACAATTCTTAATAACATAGTTAAACATACATCATCATCATCATGTCATAAACATCATCATCATATAGACATCATCATCTTATCATAATCGCCATCGTAAACGTCATATCATCTTCATTTATCATAACATCATCATCATAAACTTACTCATCATAATCATCATCATAGACATCATAAATACTTATGCAATCGATGCATGGTCATAGTTTAGGAATGTGTTACCGTCCGATGCCCGTACGCTTCTTACGTACCTTAATTCCAAAAGATGGAGAAGTTGTAGAACTTTATCTCCGTGAAGTTGTGGGTACCTGGGATGGTTCTACATAACCATACAAATTGATATTAGAAGCTAAACAATAGCCAAATACCAAAAATTCAACAAAAATCATCATTTTCCACTTTTTAAACACTGGCGATCGATCGCTACCTGAGGCGATCGATCGCCTCACTTTTTGCCTTACGGCGATCGATCGCTTCATTTGAGGCGATCGATCGCCTGCTACGCGAAATGGCTACTGGCCTTCGGCGATCGATCGCCTGATTCAGGGCGATTGATCGCCACCTGTTGGTGCGCGATTTCTCACCATTTTCGTGCATTTTCAAAGCTCATCCTCATACCTTTCAAAACCAAACTTTCCTACAACATCAACAACATCATAACCCACTAAAACCCACATAAAACACTTCAAAAATCATACCCCAACAACATGCAACATACACCCAAAACAAACCCACATAAATTACTTCAAAATCATCCCATTTCAAAACCAAACATCATAAAAACTTTAGGAAGGGTTCCATACCTCTTGTAGGCTCCAAATCTTAACAAATATCACACAAACAAAGGTTTTGTGAAGCTTTCCTTCTCCTTCCTTGGTGAATTTCAAAAATGGGAGATGGGTTAGGGTTGAGGAATGAATTGGGGATTTTAAAAGTGATTGGTAAAGTAAGTGGGTATAGTGGAAAAAGGGGGGTTATAAGGTTAATATTAAAATTATACCCCAAAGTTAACATGATGTATAAAACACCCCAACATGGTATTTTAAAAGCATTTACAAAAATGCATTAAACTTCCACTAAATCATGCTTTCCTCATAATTGACAATCAATATAATTAAATCATGTTAACACCTCATTACCCATCACATAATTCAATTACCAACACAATTCATCATATAACCATCATTAAAGCCAAAATTGCATATAATCAATTTCGGGGCATCACATTACTCCCCTACTTATAAGATTTCATCCTCGAAATCGCACGCACTTACCCAAAATGAAACTAAACATAAATCATACCAGAAAATAGTTCCGGGTAATGCTGCATCATATGCCGTTCGGTCTCCCAGGTAGCCTCCTCGACACCCCGACGATCCCACTGAACTTTGACCATCGGTATAATCTTGCTTCATAATCTGCGATCCTCACGATCCAGAATTCTGACCGGTCGTTCAACGTAGGATACATCTGAGTCCAACTGCACTTCAGTAGGCTGTAATACATGAGACGGATCTGGCCCATACTTCCGCAACATAGAGACGTGAAAGACATCATGAATACCAGATAGAGACGGCGGTAGAGCCAAGCGGTAGGCCAAAGTACCGATACGCTGCAGTACTTCATATGGACCCACATACCTCGGGGATAACTTCCCCAGCATACCAAAACGAACTACGCCTCTGAAGGGTGATATTTTCAAGAAGACCCTGTCTCCTACTTGGAATTCTAGCGGTCGCCGTCGCTTATTGGCATAGGCTGCTTGCCTATCCTGGGCCGCTTTCATCTGTTGGCGTATCATCTTAATCTTTTCTTCCATATCCTTAATCATATCCGGTCCTCCGACTGCTTTACTAGTCAAGTCCTCCCAATACAACGGTGACCTACATCGTCGTCCGTAAAGAGCTTCAAAAGGGGCCATTTGAATGCTCGCCTGATAGCTGTTATTATAGGAGAACTCCACCAATGGCACTACATCCTGCCATGGAGTATCAAACTCCAAAACACATGCCCTCAACATGTCTTCGAGCGTATGAATGGTACGCTCTGTCTGGCCATCTGTCTGAGGGTGATAAGATGTACTCAGTCTCACTTCTGTGGCCAAAGCTGCCTGGAGACCCTCCCAGAAATGTGAAGTAAACCTTGGGTCTCTGTCAGACACAAATTGAGACTGGAACCCCATGCAACCTCACTACATCCCGTACATATAATTGGGCCATCTTTAGGTATGTGAAAGTCATACAGTAGGGGATGAAGTGAGCTACATTCGTTAGCATATCCACGATCACCCAGATCGCATCAAATCCAGAGGCCGTCCTTGGCAAGTGGGTCACGAGTCCATAGATATGTGTTCCCACTTCCATTGGGGTACCTCTAAGCTCTTCAGCTCGCCACCAGGCCTCTGCCTCTCTGCTTTTACTTGCTGACAGATCAAACATCTCTTAACAAAAGCGATCACATCACGCTTCATCCGTCTCCACCAAAACTGGCCACATAGGTCCTTATACATCTTCCTTCCTCCTGGGTGGATACTGAACCGACTATTATGAGCTCGCTCAAATATTCCTCTACGCAACTCTAGTGTATCTGGGACTACCCATCGGTTGCCCAGTCTCAAGGAATCATCTTCTGCCACTCTGAACTTTGATGGCTGTCCTTGAAGTACTATCGATGACCATCTTTGAACCTCATCATCCGACCTCTGGGCTTTCCTGATAGCTTCAAATATGTCTGGCTCAGCCAACAAGGTTGACACTCGCACCGGCGACGTGTCCACAACAAAATCATAGCCCAGATGGCAGTAAGAAGTCATCAAAGCCGACAAACACATAGCATCCTCAGCAGTACTCTTCACTTTCCGACTTAAGGCGTTTGCTATCAAATTTGCTTTATCAGGATGGTACTCAATCTCACAGTCATAATCCTTGAGTAAATCCATCCATCTTCTTTGCCTCATATTCAGTTCCGCTTGGGTGAATAAGAACTTCAAACTCTTATGGTCCGTATAGATGGTAAACGAAGTACCATAGAGATAATGCCGCCAAATCTTCAAGGCAAAAATGATGACCGCTAGTTCCAGATCATGAACTGGGTATCTGGTCTCATGAGGCTTCAACTGCCTCGAAGCATAAGCCACCACGTGCTTCTCCTGCATCAATACACAGCCCAAACCCTGCAATGATGCGTCTGTGTACAAGGCAAACCTCTTATTCTCAGAAGGAATCACCAACACTGGCGCTGTCGTCAAACGACGCTTCAATTCTTGGAAGTTTTCCTCACAAGCTTCGGACCAAAAGAATGAGACTCCTTTCTGAGTCAGCTGTGTCAGCGGCTTAGCAATCTTAGAAAATCCCTCGACAAAACATCAGTAATAACCTGCTAAGCCAAGGAAGCTCCGTATCTCAGGTACAGAAGTGGGTGCAGCCCACTCCATCACAGCTTCAACCTTCCTGGGGTCTACAGATATCCGCTGCTGGATATAACATGACCCAAGAACACTACACTACTCAACCAGAACTCGCACTTGCTGAGCTTTGCATACAACTGATGATCCCTAAGGATCTGAAGTACTGTCCTCAAGTGCCTTACATGATCTTCTTCGGTCTGGGAGTAAATGAGTATATCGTCAATGAAGACAATGATGAACAGATCCAAATACGGTTGGAACACCTTGTTCATCAGGCTCATAAAAACAGCTGGGGCATTCGTCACTCCAAAAGGCATGACTAGGAATTCATAGTGCCCATATCTAGTCCTGAGGCTGTCTTCTGAACATCATCTTCTCTTACTCGAATCTGATGATACCCCGACCTCAGATCGATCTTACTGTAGAGCCTCGTACCTTGTAACTGATCAAACAAATCATCGATCCTCAGGAGTGGATACTTGTTCTTCACTGTAGCTTTGTTCAGTTGTCTGTAATCGATGCACAGCCGCATCGAACCATCTTTCTTCTTAACAAACAAAACTGGCGCACCCCAGGGCGATACGCTAGGGCATATATAGCCCTTATCAAGGAGCTCTTGCAATTGAATCTTTAACTCCCTTAGTTCCGCTGGTGCCATCCTATATGGGGCACGAGAAATGGCAGACGTCCCCGGTAGTAACTCAATCCCAAACTCGACCTCTCTCGTCAGTGGGAATCCGGGAATCTCTTCCTGAAAGACATCAGGATACTCCGCCACTACGGGCACATCGTCAACTTTTAATTCTTCCCTCTTCTTGGTAACATCAACAGCATAGATGAGATATCATGTATGGCCCCGTTCCAACAACTATGCCATCTTGACAGCAGATATCAACGGAATCTTAGAACGAGAACCATCCCCAAAGAACGTCCACTGGACTCCCATATCAGACCTGAATCGGACAGTCCTTTGCCTGCAGTTCACAACTGCCTGATACCTGTTCAGAACGTCAATGCCTACAATGCAGTCAAAGTCTGACATCCCCAGAACAATCAAATCTGACCTTAGCTCGTTATCCTCAAAATAAATGAGGCCATCATAGACAATCTGATCAGTAATCATACTTCTTCCGGCGGGGGTCGAGACTATAAGAGGCGTGGGCGACGGAGAAGTGCATATGTGGTGCCTTTCCACAAAACTTGTCGACACGAAAGAGTGTGATGCACCTGTGTCGATCAATATAAAAGCAGGGTGCGTAAATAAAAGACACGTACCCGCTATAACCTCCTCCGGAGCTGCTGTAGCCTGCTCCCTCGTCAATGCATAGACTTGCCCTTGAGGTGGCCCCATGGGCTGACCTCCATACTGACTGTAAGGACCCCAAGCCCTTAACCCTTGATTTGTGTATTAACCACTATGTGTGGCACATGCTTTCAATAAAAAGTCAATCGGGAAGCTCAGATGATACTTTATCATTGCATGGTAATTACAAAATTTCCATTAACACTCAATGTTATAAGATCATCATCCTAACAACAAATAGACTCATAAAGTTCGCCCATTACCATCCCCTTTGTGCCACTTTTTACATTGTGGACTTTTATAAAAATTTGGGCAGAGTCTCCCCATAAATAGAGCTATCCCGAAATAAAAGCACAACACATAACATAATTCCCGGCCAGGGAAAACATAATACTCATCAGAATGCAGCAATACCAAGTAAATTCCCAGCCAGGGAAGACACCACACATATGACGACAAAAGTGGGTTTCAACACCCACATAATACACCAATGACTCTCATATCATTTAGCATTTCTACCTCTAATTGCATGCAACATCAAATGAAAGAGAGAAAGGATCATGCCTTTATATACAATCCATATACAAGTATAACCGTGCTCACATGCGAGCATCATGAATATGTATATAACCCTTAGGTGTATATAAGTACTCTATACGATACCGTGCTCCATCAAGCCCTGGTACCACGATCCTGGGAGTACATCCAATCAACAACTCGAGCTCATCTCCAAAGCCATCGATGTACCTGTTCACCTGCCCCCAACAGAGACAGCCCCCAACGGGGTGAGCATACCAATACACAAAATCCCATAATCACAGTAATGAAATTCATAATTTACAACAAAAGTAAATACTAATGAATTTTAAATGATACTCCCTGGATGGCAACGTCCTCATCCGGGATTCCGTGTACTGTCCCTGTTCTCACAATCATCAAACTCATCAAATCTCAAAAATCAGTAAATCAACACATTGATTAACCCATCGCATGCCTAATTCTCGAGTATCAATAGATAGTGATTCCAAATTCATTATACATCAAATATAGATATCTCAATATCTAATACTGATTTCACAACCTCGCTATCAATCACAGATAGCTCAAATGCCTAGCATTTATTTTACCAATCCTCCATTATACCTAGACATCTCAAATGTCTTATAATGAATACATGATTCTACGATCATCCTCAGGCATCTCAAATGCCCTACAATAGTCATATAAACCCAGTACCCCCTTATATCTTGTAAGAGTTATCCTACTCTAGTGTCACGCACGCTACAAGCGGCGATATCAAGATTTGGTCGTTCCTTGGCTATATCAACATATATATATAACCATACGCACAATATTCAATGCAATCAAAAATACATTATGCATTTCACAATGCTCTAATATATATAGTAATGCTCGTACGTCGCACGTACCTTAAATCTCCGAAGTCCGAGCCAAACCTTGCTCGAGTTCCATGCCCCGAGGAACGATGTGCTAACACGATAAATAATTCACAATTATTTACGAACTTGCAACCCATGCTCAAGCACACCCATAACCCTCAAAATATTGTCAACACACGACAATTAACCTTTTAAAAGACCCGGGGCAGGGTACATGCAGGGAGGGAAACAAATGAGACAATATCGAAAATTGTTCAAGAACACCCTACAAATTTCGAACCCTAACATCTCAATTCGAATCCAAATAAACACCATAAATCATCTAGAACATGTAAAAAACGACCAATTGCAAGAATCAACACCCCCTTGCCAAAAACCCCCAAATTTTCGAACTCAACCCTACAAAATTTGAAATTAAATTCGAACCAATAATTCACAATTAGGCAGGGGAATACATGAGAGGGACGAAAAAGAGGTAAGGAAGGTTACCCAATCGAAAATCGGAAGGAAAATCGAAGAACCCTAGAATTTGGGGATCGACGCATTCTGCAAAACGAACGAGAATCGCGACCAAACTTTGAATTACCGGTACAGAAAGGAGCGCCTGGACGAGACGAAGCCGTGGGTGGGTCGGACGCGCCGAACGGCGGCCGGACAGCGGCGGGCGAAGCGCTTGAAGCGGCGGGGGTTGGTGAAATCGGGAAATGGCCGACGCGGGAGGGAGAGAGAGGATAAGGTGCTGAAATGAATTTTTTTATTAAATCTCGGGTTCAACTGGTATTTATAGCAAAAATACCCCGAAATACTAATAGCCCCACAAATACATCATGATTCATTAAAAATCATATGTTTTCAAAAACTCTCTCTCTAACTCCAAAACCCCCTACCGGTGCTCACACAAGCACCCGAGATCCCGAGTCACACTAAAAACCCAACTCTTAGGTTTTTCACCCAAATGAGAATACAATCTCAACCTCTGGATCCAACGATCCCAACTACCCAAATAAACGAGCCCAGAAGGCCCAACATCGCGATTAAACTCCAAATCGCCACGTAAAACAACTTTAGGGGTTATTAACACTCCGGGATTAACATCTATAATCCCTGGTCATCACAATATCCCCCACTGAAAGAATTTTGTCCTCGAAATTAGCACCGGTGTATTACGTAACACCCGGGCTACACAACAACATGAAGCCATAACCTCGATTCTTGACCATATCAGAATCGTATTAAAAAAAACGCGAGGATACTTACCTCTCATCAAACTCTGAAACAGAGCGACTTACCAAAACAACATATCACCCAAGAGGCAAAACGTACCTCGATGCGGGTCATCCCAAAAGTCAGTCCCTCATGACTGCGAAACAACCGATACTTACGACTGTAGATCGGACAGTCATCCTTAGTTCTAATACAACTAGTAAGAACGCATCCTGAATGACACCTCAACCGTGAGAACGTTGACCTCGTGTCAAACTCTGGAGTGGAATAGACTTCCAAATCCATCATAACGTCAAAGAGCGTCAGCACAGCTCAACGCTAATAATCCAAAAGCAGTTAGTCAACTGAAACTGTAAGGATTCGAATCGCTCCCGATTCCATCGTAGATATCATTCAATGACATCTCTATCATGACTCACGATGTCTAACATACATCGTTACGAGGGAAACATTAGTATACCACGGTGTACACATACCAAACCTGGTTTCCACTTTCAAACCTCCTCTATCGAAGGAGCAGTCGCATCATTGCAACTTAATTGGGCAACTCACGGCCACAGATTCACACAAAAGACATATCACAAGATGTCCACCTCCGGATATCCCAAGAATCACATCCTGGTCATAAATAAACAATCGAGACTCCACAGAGTTTAAAATTTGAAAGGACATGCAATAAACTCATTGCATCCTCAACGCTTGTGTCGTCAGCGACACCCAACAAATCCGAAATTCCTGCCATCCCTTGATAATCCTAGGATTTAACAATCCAAACATGGGAAGGCTATCGCATAACTCGAAGGAAAACACCAACAAGGGAAATACCTTAACCCACACAAGATAATCCCTCCTCAAAGGGAGTCAACTAACTTCACGATGTATTCCTCATAATCATCGTGCCATGGAGATTCCCAATCTCTAGGTGTTCCATATCTCTCATCAGAGATTTAACCATCCAAAAAAAAATAGCATAACTCTATGCTTGACAGAAAGGAAATCAATAACTGGCATCCGTATACTCACCGGTATACCTGCCTAAGCAGCATGCATACTCAATGCACTCGGCTCGGCTATCTACAACCTACCCCTAAGCCCCAAACACAAATGTCAATCCTGAGTCATTCCCTACCAGTGGAGAACGATAATCGACGATCAACAACACAGTGTGATTCCCAAAATCAACACCACACGTACCAACTCACCGAATCTTTCAAAGATTCCCATACCTCCTTCCTCACAAGGGAAGTGCCATCGAACTCGAGATCCACTAGTCTCGAACCACCGTTCGGAAAAAAACTGGATACAATAACACCCATTGTATCCCTAATACACGGATTCCCTTAGATTGAGTCAATAACGACCTGATGACTCTCTTGTTGGTACTCCAACATCCTGAGCTGTCCCAGACAAGTCTCACCAAGAGTAAACATAAGCGTATACACGTTTCAGTGAGGCATACACAACCTCAATTTCAAATGACGTGGTGACTACTAGAGTCCACCACAATCCACATCGTATCACCTTACGATTTGCCAAACTTGGTTCCAACGAGCAGTATAACGGCTCTAGCAAGCCCCTCATGGTGCTGCACACACACGGCAGACAACTAGTCTCTGTCTCTTTAGGTTTACCTCAAACCTACCGACAAGATGGACGTTCCCACATGGCATACCATACCATGGGAAGAAGATCAATAGGGTAGTGGGTCTTTACCCAACATTCCTCTAATGCCTATACACCCTGGACACTCCAATGTCCCTATGTACTTAACATAACCTGATCCTACTCCCTTAGGACCCATCCTACACCCTCAAGGTGGTGTGACCATGTCTACCACATGTCATATCGACAGAAAGCGAGTAATTTCCTCCATGATTACTCCTGTCGTCAAATCACATGGCCAAAAGCCATTCCAACGAGCATACCTTAAGGGTATCACCACTCGTAATATGATCACCCCAAACATAAGCTGCGGTACAATCACATGTACATCGCATCCATCCATTCCTCGAGCAACCCGCTCGGTATAAGGGCCACGTCAATCGGTGACGCACACACCACCTTGTGCTCGGTACTGGCACCCAAGGCATACCACTGAATACGTATACTCAACGCACTATCATCATAACGATGATGCATGTCTAATAAGACATCTCCTACACCATCGTCATCGTCATCCCGTGACGATACATGCCAACTCATGGCATCTAAGGCATTGTCAACTAGTGACGATACATGTACATCAGCGTATGTCATCCACTATCATGCTAGTAAAATAGTCATAATAAAACATGTATATCAACGCATGCCAGTTATAATAATGCTAATAGAATAGTAATAACTCATACCTCATCGCTAAAGATATAGCGGCATACCTGTCTCCGTCGCTCAATAATAGTGCGTAATCAGCACTCATCGCTCGAAGGCGGCAAAATCCTGTGCTGAGTACATAGCGGCACAATCCATCGCTATAGAATCGACGGCACGATGTCTCGTCATATAATAAGTGGCATGAAACCTCGCTATACACCTGAGCATGAATCATCGTCCACATAGTAGCGGAAAGGGGCATCGCTATCAATACACCTGGCGGAATGAACCATCGCCAATCAATATAGCGGAATGAACCATCGCTATCAATACACCTGGCGGAATGAACCATCGCCAATCAATATAGCGGAATGAACCATCGCTATAAATACACCTGGCGGAATGAACCATCGCCAATCAATATAGCGGAATGAACCATCGCTATAAATACACCTGGCGGAATGAACCATCGCCAATCAATATAGCGGAATGAACCATCGCTATCATCCGTGTCCTCATAGAGAAATGAATATAAATCGACACATGAAATTATGGTTCCTCCTTCCTTTTCCATGTAAGCGGAATTTTTCCTCGCTTCTTATGGAATCCACGTAAGCAGAATTCTTGATCCTTATGGAAATCCACGTAAGCGGAATTTTTCCTCGCTTCCTATGGAATCCATGTCAGCAGAATTCTTGCTTCTTATGGAATTGAGTCACTTATCAGTAGTGCATTTCAATGCTTCTTACTACTCCACATAAGCGAAATTTTTCCTCGCTTCATATGGACCTTAGCGTAAGCATTGAAATCCTCACTAGGATAACCTGGACTCGTGAAATATCAATAGTGCATTTCAATGCTTCTTACTACTCCATATAAGCGGAATTCTTCCTCGCTTCATATGGACCTTAGTGTAAGCATTGAAATCCTCACTTTATATTTCACAATATACATATGCAAAACGATGCGTATCAACATGTATCATATCATAATGCACTATCTTATGCATACCTTGATTTACCTTGTGTTAAATGACTAAACACATAATACATGTTGCCCTTGGGATGCCCGTACATATGTATAATCATCATTCCTTTTCGTACTCCATATTTCCTGTAACCTGATTCTCTTACAAAATCAGATTCCTTGGCACGTAACACACGGAGTGCCAGACATCACTATTAATGACATCCTATCGTGTTCCACACGATTCTTGCAACCACAATGGTTAGCAATACCACTTTTCATATCATAATAGCACATAAACAATTTGTTATGTCATACAACATTAATGCCATCATGCATAAATATGTGCTATCAATAACTTCCTAGGCCCTTAGCAGCCCCAATGAGCAACCACTGCTCTGATACCACTAATGTAAGGACCCCAAGCCCTTAACCATTGATTTGTGTATTAACCACTATGTGTGGCACATGCTTTCAATAAAAAGTCAATCGGGAAGCTCAGATGATACTTTATCATTGCATGGTAATTACAAATTTCCATTAACACTCAATGTTATAAGATCATCAGCCTAACAACAAATAGACTCATAAAGTTCGCCCATTACCATCCCCTTTGTGCCACTTTTTACATTGTGGACTTTTATAAAAATTTGGGCAGAGACTCCCCATAAATAGAGCTATCCCGAAATAAAAGCACAACACATAACATAATTCCCGGCCAGGGAAAACATAATACTCATCAGAATGCAGCAATACCAAGTAAATTCCCAGCCAGGGAAGACACCACACATATGACGACAAAAGTGGGTTTCAACACCCACATAATACACCAATGACTCTCATATCATTTAGCAATTCTACCTCTAATTGCATGCAACATCAAATGAAAGAGAGAAAGGCTCATGCCTTTATATACAATCCATATACAAGTATAACCGTGCTCACATGCGAGCATCATGAATATGTATATAACCCTTAGGTGTATATAAGTACTCTATACGATACCGTGCTCCATCAAGCCCTGGTACCACGATCCTGGGAGTACATCCAATCAACAGCTCGAGCTCATCTCCAAAGCCATCGATGTACCTGTTCACCTGCCCCCAACAGAGACAGCCCCCAACGGGGTGAGCATACCAATACACAAAATCCCATAATCACAGTAATGAAATTCATAATTTACAACAAAAGTAAATACTAATGAATTTTAAATGATACTCCCTGGATGGCAACGTCCTCATCCGGGATTCCGTGTACTGTCCCTGTTCTCACAATCATCAAACTCATCAAATCTCAAAAATCAGTAAATCAACACATTGATTAACCCATCGTATGCCTAATTCTCGAGTATCAATAGATAGTGATTCCAAATTCATTATACATGCAAATATAGATATCTCAATATCTAATACTAATTTCACAACCTCGCTATCAATCACAGATAGCTCAAATGCCTAGCATTTATTTTACCAATCCTCCATTATACCTAGACATCTCAAATGTCTTATAATGAATACATGATTCTACGATCATCCTCAGGCATCTCAAATGCCCTACAATAGTCATATAAACCCAGTACCCCTTATATCTTGTAAGAGTTATCCTACTCTAGTGTCACGCACGCTACAAGCGGCGATATCAAGATTTGGTCGTTCCTTGGCTATATCAACATATATATATAACCATACGCACAATATTCAATGCAATCAAAAATACATTATGCATTTCACAATGCTCTAATATATATAGTAATGCTCGTACGTCGCACGTACCTTAAATCTCCGAAGTCCGAGCCAAACCTTGCTCGAGTTCCATGCCCCGAGGAACGATGTGCTAACACGATAAATAATTCACAATTATTTACGAACTTGCAACCCATGCTCAAGCACACCCATAACCCTCAAAATATTGTCAACACACGACAATTAACCTTTTAAAAGACCCGGGGCAGGGTACATGCAGGGAGGGAAACAAATGAGACAATATCGAAAATTGTTCAAGAACACCCTACAAATTTCGAACCCTAACATCTCAATTCGAACCCAAATAACCACCATAAATCATCTAGAACATGTAAAAAACGACCAATTGCAAGAATCAACACCCCTTGTCAAAAACCCCCAAATTTTCGAACTCAACCCTACAAAATTCGAAATTAAATTCGAACCAATAATTCACAATTAGGCAGGGGAATACATGAGAGGGACGAAAAAGAGGTAAGGAAGGTTACCCAATCGAAAATCGGAAGGAAAATCGACCGAAATCGAAGAACCCTAGAATTTGGGGATCGACGCATTTTGCAAAAATCCGAACGAGAATCGCGACCAAACTTCGAATTACCGGTACAGAAAGGAACGCCTGGACGAGACAAAGCCGTGGGTGGGTCGGACGCGACGAACGGCGGCCGGACGGCGGCGGGCGAAGCGCTTGAAGCGGCGGGGGTTGGTGAAATCGGGAAATGGCCGACGCGGGAGGGAGAGAGAGGATAAGGTGCTGAAAAGAAATTTTTAATTAAATCTCGGGTTCAACTGGTATTTATAGCAAAAATACCCCGAAATACTAATAGCCCCACAAATACATCATGATTCATTAAAAATCATCTGTTTTCAAAAACTCTCTCTCTAACTCCAAAACCCCCTACCGGTGCTCACACAAGCACCCGAGATCCCGAGTCACACTAAAAACCCAACTCTTAGGTTTTTCACCCAAATGAGAATACAATCTCAACCTCTGGATCCAACGATCCCAACTACCCAAATAAACGAGCCCAGAAGGCCCAACACCGCGATTAAACTCCAAATCGCCACGTAAAACAACTTTAGGGGTTATTAACACTCCGGGATTAACATATATAATCCCTGGTCATCACACTGACTCGGTGCAAAAGGTGGCCTGTGCTGTGCTGCTCTGTCCGCAGGCCTCCCTGCAGAGTTCTGTTGCCTTCCCCTGTTGGGACACTACCGAGCAAAGTGACCTTTTTCGCCACAAACATAACATCCTACGCAATCTTTTGTCATATGTGGTCGCCCCACAAAGAGAGCACTGGACCATCCCAAACCTGCCTCCCTGAGACTGTCCTCTTCCTGATGGGGTGTCATTCTTACGGTTTCCTTTCCAACGATTCTCGGGCCTCTTACCACTGAATCTCGAAGCCGAAGTATTCCCCCTTGGCTTGAACTGATCACCCCTCGGCCTCAAATTATCAGAAGTGGATTTCTGAGGGGGTGCTGGAGGTGGCACAGCATCAAGGTATGCACCAACTCCCAGTTCGGCTAGCTCAGCCCTAGAAAGTGCGTCGTCAAAGCAAGCAGGGCCATAAGTGATCACCCTGTCATACAGCTCAAGCCTCAAGCCCTTCATGAAGTTCATCATCTTCGCTTGAGTGCTTGCAGCAATGTGAGGTACATATATGAGCAAGGAGCAGTACTGGAGAGCATAATCTGATACATGCATATTACCTTGCTTGAGGTTAGTGAATTCATCTTCCTTGGCCTGTCGTGCAGCAGCTGAGAAATAGCGGGTCAGAAACTGAGTTCTGAACAGCTTCCAATTAATTTCATGACCTTGAGCCTCTTGCTCTACTACTGTGGTCTTCCACCACATCAGCGCCTTCTTGGCCAATTGGAACTCCGCTAGTCTGATCCAGGCTGTCTTAGCACAAGGAGCTGCCACAAATATTTGCTCTATTCTTTCCAACCACTCCTCTGCCTGTTCCCCTGTCTCAGTTCCTTCAAACGTCGGAGGTCGGTATGCAAGAAATTGAGTCAAGCTCAGTTCCCCAGGCAACAACTGTTGTTCAGACGGTTCTTCACCGAAAGCTGGCGGAGGTAGGGGATTTGTACGTCCAGCACTTGCATTAACACTCACAGCATCGCCCACTTCTACATTTGCTGCCATACTGCAAGACAAGGGTTACCAACAATACCCAAAAGCAGTTTATATAATACATCGTTAGAGAAACAAAACATGTTAATGTAACATCATATACTTCATATGCAACTTATACACAAAACATGTTTAAAAGTGAGCACCTAGCTAACTTATTGCTAAGGCTACCCTTCACTCATTCCCGGGTTATCTAACCTGGCTCTGATACCACTAATGTAGGGTCTTCCAACCTTAACATCATCTTAATAACATATTAGGGACTAAACATGCATTTATAACCTCTTAGGGCACCGGTTGTAGCTTTGAGCTAATAAGATTACAGGCCAAAAATGAAATTTCAAACTTAATTAATTACATTCTCAAAAATGAATGTTAAGGCGATAGAATTATACTACTCCTAGAGTGGAGACTATCCAAAAATCCTGTATTCTAACTTCTTTCATGCTCCTCATAGCTCACTGCCTCAACCCGGCCCTTAGTCCTTTAGTCCAAAAGTGTACCTACAGGAACAACCCATCATGAGCATACATATCGTTACTTAACATCATAAAGTAATGGCATATAAATAAATGCATGAAAGTAATTGGTAACATATACTTCCTGGTTAATCGTATTAACCCTCTTTGGTTGTCCTTGTTTCATAATCATGCATGTAAGCATTAGTTCTTGACATAAATGATTAAAATCGTACTTCACTTATATACTCGTAATCAACAATGTTAAATAGAAATGGGATTATCCTGGTTCTATTATGACAGCGGCATAATTGGCCCCCTCGCTCGACATAAAGCGGAATTGTGATACCCCTCGCTACGCCTTGATAGCGGATGTATCTCCTCGCTTAGCGGAATATGATACCCCTCGCTACACCTTGATAGCGGATGTATCCCCTCGCTAGTTATGTGAGCGGCAAGTACCTTCCTCGCTTGCCCATAATAACCACCGGACATTCAACCATTCTTAATAACATAGTTAAACATACATCATCATCATCATGTCATAAACATCGTCATCTTATAAACATCATCATCATATAGACATCATCATCTTATCATAATCGCCATCGTAAACGTCATATCATCTTCATTTATCATAACATCATCATCATAAACTTACTTATCATAATCATCACATAGACATCATAAATACTTATGCAATCGATGCATGGTCATAGTTTAGGAAGGTGTTACCGTCCGATGCCCGTACGCTTCTTACGTACCTTAATTCCAAAAGATGGAGAAGTTGTAGAACTTTATCTCCGTGAAGTTGTGGGTACCTGGGATGGTTCTACATAACCATACAAATTGATATTAGAAGCTAAACAATAGCCAAATACCAAAAATTCAACAAAAATCATCATTTTCCACTTTTTAAACAGTGGCGATCGATCGCTACCTGAGGCGATCGATCGCCTCACTTTTTGCCTTGCGGCGATCGATCGCTTCATTTGAGGCGATCGATCGCCTGCTACGCGAAATGGCTATTGGCCTTCGGCGATCGATCGCCTGATTCAGAGCGATCTATCGCCACCTGTTGGTGCGCGATTTCTCACCATTTTCGTGCATTTTCAAAGCTCATCCTCATACCTTTCAAAACCAAACTTTCCTATAACATCAACAACATCATAACCCACTAAAACCCACATAAAACACTTCAAAAAATCATACCCCAACAACATGCAACATACACCCAAAACAAACCCACATAAATGACTTCAAAATCATCCCATTTCAAAACCAAACATCATAAAAACTTTAGGAAGGGTTCCATACCTCTTGTAGGCTCCAAATCTTAACAAAGATCATAAAACAAAGGTTTTGTGAAGCTTTCCTTCTCCTTCCTTGGTGAATTTCGAAAATGGGAGATGGGTTAGGGTTGAGGAATGAATTTGGGATTTTAAAAGTGATTGGTAAAGTAAGTGGGTATAGTGGAAAAAGGGGGGTTATAAGGTTAATATTAAAATTATACCCCAAAGTTAACATGATGTATAAAACACCCCAACATGGTATTTTAAAAGCATTTACAAAAATGCATTAAACTTCCACTAAATCATGCTTTCCTCATAATTGACAATCAATATAATTAAATCATGTTAACACCTCATTACCCATCACATAATTCAATTACCAACACAATTCCTCATATAACCATCATTAAAGCCAAAATTGCATATAAACAATTTCGGGGCATCACACTCTCTCTCTCTCACGTCTCCCTTCCCCAATCCCCAACCATTTTCCCCTCTTTTCTCCTTGGAAGCAAAAATCGAGCAAGGCTCGACTTGGGAGCGTAATTGCGCGAAGATAACTTGCACATGATTCATCGGGTCACGGGACTAAGGTAAGGTTTGATTCGGACTACGGAATTATAAGGTACGTATAACGCACGAGCATAACCTTATATCTTATTGCAATTGTTGAATGCATGGTATATTGTATTTGCAATAAATGGATATGTATTGTGAACTATATGGTGCCGCTATGGAGCGAGCAATGATTGAGATGTTGTCGCTATGGAGCGAACATCGGTTATGAATGTCGCTGCTACCGAGCAAGCGATGAAATGGAATTGCGGATCTATAGGTTAGATACGTGTGATATCTATAAACATTTATAAATGATTGGAGTTCATTAATTATGGAAATTGGCAAATAATGAACATATTTAGTTAATCAATGAAATGATTAACTGGCTTTTGGGAATTTGATGGTTTCGGTTATTTTTTAGAACAGGACAGCACGGGGGATCTCATGTGGTATCGATACTATACAGGGAGTATCTTTTTACATTACAGTTTTATATTATGTAAATTATGTACTGTGATTATTGGATTGGTGGAATTGGTATGCTCACCCAATGTAGGGGCTGTCTCTGTTGGGGCAGGTGGAACAGGTACAACAGTAGCTTCTGTGTAGAGATCGAGCTATGGATTGAAGGTACTTCCAGGATCGAGGTACTAGTGCCGGTATTGAGTAGGGTACTTTATACATTTAATACACATTCACTCATTAGATGCTCGCATGTGAGCACTACTATATGTGTATATGGTTTGTATAAAAAGTGCAATGGCGTTTCTCTTTTCATTCATGTGTTGCATGCAATTAATTAAGGAATTGCTAAATGAATTGAGAACAATGTTAATGTGTTTAAGATGCATACTTAAGGGTTGAGTGCTATGGGGGATTTGAACATTATATGGAATAATGTAAGAAATTTTATTGTTGGTACATTAGCTATGGTTGCATTTGGTTTTCCCCCTGATTACATGATGGTATGCACTAAATACATGGATTAATACACTAATAATGGGTTAAGGCATGGGGTTACATTAGTGGTATCAGAGCAGTGGTTTGCTCTTTTGGGTTGTTGAGGGCCTAGGAACATGTTAATGAAAACGGGTAGCACATACTTATGCATGATGGTAGTTAGTGTTGTGTAACACAACTAACTTGGCTTATGTACGTTATGATATGGAATTATAAATGGAATGTGTTATTGCTAACCATTGTGGTTGCAGATATATATTGGATATTTGGTGCACATCATGAAGAGTAGTTGTTATATTCGAGCGATGATTTTAATGCATTGCCGCTGTCATTTGAAGCGATGATAGAATACTTGCCGCTGTTACACGAAAGCGATGGGTAATAATGCGGCGGTCATGGCAAGCGAGGTGCATTAAAATACGATGTTATCACAAGATGTGACATAAAATATTTGCCGCTTATAGCTATGTGTATTGTGATATGGAATACCGCTGTTACACGAAAGCGATGGATCGTTGTTATATTCGAGTGATGATTTTAATGCTTCGCCGCTGTCATTTGAAGCGATGATAGAATACTTGCCGCTGTCATATCGTAGCGAGGAAAGAATATTTGCTGCTAAAAATGTTGAAGCGATGGTAAATGTCGCATGTCGCATTAAAGCGAGGTTATTCTATGCCGCTGATATGTCGAAGTGGGGTATTAGTGTCGCGATCATGACAAGCTAGGTGTATTAAAATACACTGTTATAACAAGCTAGTTCTATGACGATGGTTCATGTCGCCGGATATATATAGCGATGGTTCATTACACTAGTTCTATGGCGATGGTTCATTCCGCTAGTTCTATGGCGATGGTTCACCGGATATATATAGCGATGGTTCATTCCGCTAGTTCTATGGCAATGGTTCATGCCGCCGGATATATATAGCGATGGTTCATTCCGCTAGTTCTATGGCGATGGTTCATGCCGTCGGATATATATAGCGATGGTTCATTCCGCTAGTTCTATGGCGATTGTTCATGATGCCGGATATATATAGCGATGATTCATTCCGCTAATTCTATGGCGATGGTTCATGCCTCCGGGTATATATAGTGATGGTTCATTCCGCAAATTCTATGACGATGGTTAATGCCGGGGGATATATAGCGATGTTTCATTCCGCTAGTTCTATGGCGATGGTTCATGCCGCCGGGTATATATAGCCATGGTTCATTCCACTAATTCTATGGCGATGGTTCATGCCGCCGAATATGTATAGCGATGGTTCATTCCGCTGATTCTATGGCGAGGGTCTATGTCACTGATTCTATAGCGATGATTTATGCCGCTGATTATGTAGCGATGTTTATTCCGCTGATTATATAGCAAGGGTTCATGCCTCTGATCATATAACGATGTTTCATGCAGCTGATTTTATAGCGATGGGTTATGCCGCTATGTACGTAGCACGAGATTATGCCATTTTCGAGCGATGGGTGCTGATTGCGTACCGCTGTTGGGCGATGAATGCAGGTATGCCGCTATCTTGTTAGCGATGATTTTATGATGTATTACTATTTTGTTAGTGCTATTGTGGATGTCATATATTGACATGTGCCGTCACGGGTTGACGATGTTATTGTGGATGTCATGTATTGACATGTGCCATCACGAGTTGACGATGTTATTGTGGATGTCATGTATTGGCATGTGCCGTCATGGGTTGACGATGATGTTGTGGATGTCATGTATTGACATGTGCCATCACGGGTTGACGATGTTATTGTGGATGTCATGTATTGACATGTCATGTAGACATGTACCGTCACAGGATGACGATGACATAGAGGATGTTCTATGTGGAAGGATGCAGTCTTTACGATGAAAAAATACAGTTAAGTATATGTATTTAGTCGTATGGTTGGAGTGCCGATGGTGGCCACAAGGTGGTGTCTACGTCACTGGTTGACGAGACCATTATGCCGAGCAGGTTTGCTAGATGAATAATGGATGAGCCGTACAGGTAAGTGTACCGCAACACGTATTTGAGGTAAATATTTTACGAGTAGTGGTACCTTTGGGTATACTCGTTGGGATGGCTATGACCAAGTGATTGATGGTAGGAGTAGTTATTGAGGAAACTACTTGCACGTACCGATGTGACGTATGGTGGACATGGTCACACCCACACATGAAGGTGTGTAATAAGTCCTAATGGATTAGGGTTGCATTGTGGTTGAGCAAGGATACGGGAATGTCCATTGTGCGTTGGTGTTAGAGAAATATTGGGTGATGACCCACTACTCTAATTGATGGTAGGGTATAGCATACCGCGTGTGATGCCCGGGAATTAATGGTGTTAATCCCGGTGTGGTAATGATCCTCAATGGATTTAAATTGCGGTAATAATGAATTAATTATGGTGTTGGGACACCCGAGGATGTTAAATTGGGTATTTGGGACCGTTGGATCCAAAGGTTGATATTGTATTCTCATCGTGGTGAAAAACCTTGGAATTGGGTTTTTGGTGGTATCGGGGGGTCCGGGGTACTTTGTATTGGGGCTGGTATTGAAAATTGAGATTGGAGAGATAATTATTGAAAACAGATGGTTTTTAATGAGTCATGATGTATTTGTGGAAGACTTGGTATTTTGGAGCCTGGGTACTATATATACCAAGTGGACTCGTTATTCTGTCATTGCACGGAATCTCTCCTCTCTCCTCTCTCTCTCTCTTCGCGCCCCATCTCCCCCAAACCCCTCTTTTCCCTTTTGGAGGAAAAAGGCTGGAAGCTCGGCTCTGGAGCTGGATTTCTCGAAGAGAAGTTGGCAATCTTCTTCCCCTCGTCTTTACCTTCGTTTTGACTATGGCATTGTAGAGTTTGGTTGAGTTTGGGTTGGTTATGGAAATTGGGGGTTTTGGTTAAAAATTCAAAGTTGAGTTTTTGGTATTTTTATGGGTTTTAAATGATGTATTGGAGGTGTTGAAGGAGTTTGGGTGTTGGTTTTGAGTTTGGGTACGAAAAACCTCATTAAAGCTCGAATTTTTCAGTAACTCGCAGGTCACGATCGATCGCGGCTTGGCGATCGATCGCGAGATCTGGCGATCGATCGCGGCATGCATTATTTTGGGCAGTAGACTTGCGCGATCGATCGCGGCCCTGTTCCGTTTGTTTTTTTTTTTGAAATTTTGGAAAATGTCTGAGATTTTAGAATCGAGGTTTAATTTGCCGATATTTGGGGCAATGTCTACATTCTATTGGGAATGCTATACTTTTAAAATAGAATGGTTGGAGCATAATTTTAATAAAAATGGAATACTCGATTTAGTATTTGGTTAATCTTTGAACTTATAAAATGGAATATTTTGGGTATCATGCATGCTTAGCCCGGAGTCTTTTATAATGGTTAATCCTCATAGATTGACGATAGGTTGGAGGTTGTGAACGTGCTTGGGCACGTGGAAGTATGCTTGTGATTAATTGTGAATAATTTATGTGTTAGCACATAATTCATTGGAACGCGGGACTCAGTCAAGGTTTGGTTCGGACTACGGAATCATAAGGTACGTATAACGTACGAGCATAACTTTAAATATATTATTGCAATTGTTGTGCATGATATGATATAGTTGCGATGATTTGATTGATATTACGAACTATATAGTGCTGTTATGGAGCGAGCAATGTTTAGGATGTTGTCACTATGGAGCGAACATCGGTTTTGTATCGCCGCTGTTGAGCGTGCGAGGGAACAGAACTATGGAAACAGTAAATAGATAGATGAGATATCTGTAATCACTCCTTAATGAAACAAGGTTATTAATTATGAGTCGGTAATTGGAAAACGGATTAGTTAATCAATGTAATGATTAACTGACTTTTGGAATTTGATGGTTTCGGTTATTTTGAGAACATGAACATCACAGGGGATCCGGATGAGGATGATACCATCCAGGGAGTATCATTTAAAATTCATGGCATTTACATTCTGTAAATTATGAACTGTAATATTATTATTATTGGATTGGCGGTATTGGTATGCTCACCCCGTGCGGGGACTGTCTCTGTTGGGGCAGGTGAATAGGTACATCGATGGCTTTGGAATTGAGCTCGAGCTGTTGATTGGGTACTTCTAGGATCGAAGTATCAGAGCTGGTATTGAGTATGATATTTATATATTAGATACACATATACTTATTTGATGCTCGCATGTGAGCACTATTGTGTGTATATGGGTTGTATAAAAAGGCAAGGGCCTTTCTCTTTTCATTTATGTGTTGCATGCAATTAAATAGGAATTGCAAATTGAATTGAGAACGTGTTAGTGTATTACAAGGGTGCATCATATGTTAAATGGAGTTGGTTGGGAAAAGCTGAATATTAATGAAAGGATACAAGAAATTTTATAGATGGTATTTTATGCCAGTATTGCATGTAGTCTTTTCCCCTGATAACATAATTGTATGCACTAATTGCATGGGTTAATACACTAATAATGGGTTAAGGGCACGGGGTCCTTACATTAGTGGTATCAGAGCAGTGGTTTGCTCTTTGGGGCTGTTGAGGGCCTAGGAACATGCTGATGGAAATGGGTAGCACATACTTATGCATGATGGTAATTAGTATTGTTTGACACAACTGTCGCTTATGTGCGTTTATGATATGTGTTCATAATTGGAATATGTTGTTGCTAACCATGGTAGTTGCAGGGTCGTATGTGATATGGATTATGCATTGTGGTTGTATGTATATTTGAGTGATGATTTTAATTCTTTGCCGCTGTCATTTGAAGTGATGATAGAATACTTGCCGCTGTCATATCATAGCGAGGAAAGAATATTTGCCGCTAAATGTTGAAGTGATGGTAAATGCCGCATGTCACATTTGAAGCGAGGTTATTCTATGCCGCTGATATGTCGAAGCGAGGGGTATTAGTGCCGCGGTCATGACGAATCGAGGTGCATTAAAATACACTCATAGCGATGTGTATTGGGATATGAAATACTTTGCCGCTGCCATACCGTAGCGATGAAAGAATATTTGCCGCTAATATGTAGAAGCGAAGAACACGACCGCTGTCATATTATAGCGATGGATATTAATTGCCGCTGGTATGTCGAAAAGAGGAGTATTGGTGCCGTTGTCATACCATCGCGTTGAAGAATATTTGCCGCTTATGCGAGGGATATTATACCGCTAATATGACGAAGATATGAGCTTTCCGCTGTCATATGATAGCGATGAAGAATATTTACCGCTTAAGCGAGGGATATTATGCCGCTGGTATGTCGAAGCGAGGTGGCGAAGAGGGATGTTTGCCGCTTTATAGCGAGGGATATCATGACGCTATTCTATTGGCGATGGTTCATGCCGCCGGGTATATATAGCGATGGTTCATTCCGCTATTCTATGGCGATGGTTTATGCCGCCGGGTATATATAAGGATAATTCATTCCCCTATTCTATTGGTGATGGTTTATGCCACCAGGTATATATAGTGATAGTTCATTCCGCTATTCTATTGGTGATGGTTCATGCCGCCGGGTATATATAGCGATGGTTCATTCCGCTATTCTATGGCGATGGTTGATCGCTTTTATTTTAAACAGTTATTTCTCAGTGTAGCGATTCTATACCGCAAGTGCACGGTGTCAAGTTTTAGTATAATGATATAAAAAGTACGGATTGTCGATCCCACGAGGACAAGTAAATAATTACCAAACTCCACTAGTTTAACTATATTTGGCCTACGAAAAATGGTTATGACTAATTAACTAAAGTGACTAATTAATTCAATAATAAACCCAACCAAACAATAGAGAATGAGAATAAAATCAATAGAGACAATTATCAAGATTTCGGTTCACCTATGTAATCCCCCACAATTCACCTATTAGTTAAGAATTAATTCAAACAATCTAAGGTGATGAGTTTTCCTAATTCACTTGCTATACCTTGGTCCGGCTATAACAAATCTAATACTAACGTAACAATAAGCCACTCTCGTACCCTTATTGAACAATTAATATTGTAAATAGATCTATGAAAACTTCTAGCCTTCGATTTTGGTAAATCAATTGCTATCACACGTGTATTTGACTTTATCTCTCGATCTCAGCTGAAATCCACGGCATAATCACTATATCGAATTCCAATTTTATCTCTCGATCTCAATTGTAATTTATTATCATCCAAGGATGGCCAAACCCTTAAAAGCATGAAGAACAATGATCTATGCACTTAGATAATAAGAATCAATCAAAACATTAAAATTAAATCATGAGTTCATAACATAGGATCCCCTAAGTCTTGACAATAAACTTAGCCTAGCAACATATTTAAAATCAAATGCACAGTCATGTTTTTCAACATCAAAAGCATAAGGAAAAAGTTTAGAAATACATATAAACTAGCGCTGTTGAATCGCGTCGTCGAATGTAGCTCCGTCGTCGAATGTAGCTCCGTCTCTCGATGCTTTGTTGTACTGTACGTGACTTGTTCTTCTACGTTGAAGTCCCCTACGTGTAGTGCTCTGTAAGTGAGTTCTTCGCACCCCTCAACTCTCGTTGCTGCTCATTCTTCCTGTTCTGATCGTAAATCTCCAAATATTTCCCTACGTGAATGATTTTTCTTTTCTGTCTGCACTTTTCTCTTGTATCTCTTCAATCTCCCGTAACTCTCCTTCTCAGCCTCCTTGTAGCTTCGTCCGTGTGTCTATTCTCCTCCCCACTCACGTAGATCTGCTCTCCTGCTCACTCACGTCACTCTCTTCTCTTTTCTTCTGTCTTGTTCACGTAACTCTTCTTCTGGTTCCTCCGCTTCTTCCTGTCTGTATCTGTATCAGATCTTGGGTCTCCCCTTCTCTCCTTTTGTTTCTGATCTCCTCCCGTATTCGCTGCTTGATATCCTCTAATATGCTCTTATCTCCTTCACGTCACTCTTCTTTGTTCTCACGTAAAACTCTTCTCTCCTATCTTCCGATATCTCTTCACTTCCCTCAAATATTTTCCTTCCTGTTTTTGTCTCCGTAAACTCTCGTTTTTTCTCTCCTTACGTAAGTTGCTTCCTTTCACTTATATGCTGCCCTTAATCCTCTCTTCTCCAGTAAGTCTTTTCCTCACGTTTCTTCCTTCTGTTTTGCTGTACGTGACTCCTTATCTGATGCTCCTATGTATTCTGTTCACTTTCGTGTTTAATATCATATACCTTATAATATAATATTTTATCATGTTCGATAATATCCGGTTGTGCTCGGTTTGGTCCTTTTTCATCATTTTAAGTATAATTTTTCCATTTTTATGCAATTGGACATGGATTCCTGCAATATACGAATATATATCAAAACGCGTAATATTTTCCAGGAATCACTACAAAAACGCCTCTAATCGTATATTAAATTAAGTGTAAAAATCACACTTATCAATGGTTATGCCGCCGGGTATATATGTAGCGATGGTTCAGTCCGCTATTCTATTGGCGATGGTTCATGCCGCCGGGTATATATAGCGATGGTCCATTCCGCTATTATATGGCGATGGTTTATGCCGCTGGGTATCTATAGCGATGGTTCATTCCGCTATTCTATTGGCGATGGTTTATACCGTCGGGTATATATAACGATGGTTCATTCCGCTACTTCTATGGCGATGGTTCATGCCGCCGGGTATACATAGCGATGGTTCATTCCGCTAGTTCTATGGCGATGGTTCTTGCCGCCGATTGTATAGCGAAGGCTTATTCCGCTAGTTCTATGGCGATGATTCTTGCCGCCGATTGTATAGTGATGATTTATGCCGCTGATTAAGAAGCGATGTTCTATGCCGCTGATTCTATGGCGATGACTTATGCCGTTGATTCTACAGCGAGGGTTTGTGCCGCTGATTATATAGCGATGTCTCATGCCGCCGATTATATGGCGAGGGTTCATGCCGCCGATTCTATAGCGATGGATTATACCGCTATGTATGCAGCACGGGATTATGCCGCCTTCGAGCGATGGGTGCTAATTGATTACCACTGTTGGGCGACAAAGACAGGTATGCCGCTATTTTGTTTTAGCGATGAATTGAGGTGTATTACTATTTTGTTAGAGTTATTTTGGATGTCATATGTTGACATGTACCATCACGGGATGACGATGACATAATGGATGTTCTATGTAGAAGTGTATCATCGTTACGATGAATAATACGTCTGAGTGTGCGTATTTAGTCGAATGGTTTGAGTGCCGATGGTGAACACAAAGTGGTGTCTGCGTCACCGATTGACGAGACAATTATGCCGAGCAGGTTTGCTCGATGAATAAATGGATGCACTGTACAGGTGAGTGTACCGTATCATGTATTTGAGATAAATATTTTACGAGTAGTGGTACCCTTGGGTATACTCGTTGAGATGGCTATTGGTCAAGTGACTGGTGATTGGAGTAGTTATTAAGGAAACTACTCGCAATTGCCGATGTATCGTATGATGGACACGGTCACACCCACACGTGAGGGTGTGGATTAAATCCTAATGGATAGGATTGCATCGTGGTTAAGTAAGGACCTCGGGATGTCCGTTGTGCATTGGTATTAGAGAAATATTGGGTGATGACCCACTACTCTAAAGGATAGTACGGTATGGTATACCGGGTGGAATGTATGATACGTTGATAGGTTTGGTACAAAACCTAAGGAGGCAGCGAATTGCTAGCCATGTATTGTTGCTGTGTTATAGTGAGCTTGTTGTAGCCATTATACTGCTCGTACCGAGTTTGGTGAATCGTATGATGATACGATGAGGGTCTACGGTGGAATTTGGTAGTCACTATGTGAAATAAGGTTTGAGGTAGGGAATACCTCACGAGAACGTTTATACGTCAAATGTTTTGAGGGACTTGTACTGGGAAAACTCAATTTTGTTGGGAGTACCAACGTGAGTGTCAATAAGCCATTGTTAGTTCTGGTTGAGAATCCTTGCATATGGAATGCAAATGAGGACACAATTGGAATTGTGGGATATAGTTAGTGGGGTCACACTACTATATTGATTTTATCTCTTGGAGAGATTTAGATCGTACTGTCATGGAGACAACTGGTATTGGTCGAAGGTTGATTGTGAATCAGCCATGGTAAGCATTACCAGTGTTGGACTAAGTAAGACTTTATATTTTAGGTGAGACTTATGAGAATACGTCTCTGGGGAGATGCTCGAGATGTGGAGTACTATGACATTAGTACAGAGCATCATTAGTATGGGGGTCTTACATTGGTAATAGTGGCAAGGATGCACTATTTTGAACCAGTGCGTATTTATTGATTCCGGGATATAATTTGGTATAAATATATATCCAGGTTTTCCGAACGGTGGTTCGAGATTGGAGGGTCATGGGTTCATGACATTTTTCCTTGTGAGGAAGGCGGTATTTATATACCTACCTATTGGGAATCATTGGGAGATTCGTTGAGTCGGTTTGGGTGGTGTTGATATTGGAATCGCACCATTGGTCTTTGGTTCGTCAATCATCATTTTCCACGGTGTGAGAATAATTGAGGATTGACAGTTGTATTTGGGGCTGGTGGGTATGATTGGAGATACCCGAGCCTAGTGCATTGAGTATGCATGTGGTGCTGGTGCTTAGGCATGTATACCGGTGTGTGTATGCAAATGCCAGCATTTTGGTACTTGTCGAGCATCGGATTAGTATGTTTGGATGTATGAATCTCTGGTGAGAGATTGTGGCACCTTGAGATTGGTAATCTCAATGGCACGATGTATTCTGAAGAATGATCGTGAGGTTCGGTTGATTTCCTCTGAGGAGGGATTGTCGTATTTTGGGGTCATGGTAGTTCATTACTGGTAATTTGACAGCATCCCTGTGTTAGGATTGTTGAATCCTAGGGTAAACGAGGGATGATCAGGTTTTGGACTTGTTGGGTGTCGTTGTCGACATCGGTGACGAGAATGAAATCGATTTTGTCTTGCATGTTCTCTATGGAAACTTGAGACCTTGTGGAGTCTCGATAGTGTGTTTGGACCAAGATGTGATTTCTGGAACACACAGATGTTGATAGCTGTGGAGATGTGTTTTGTGTTGATTCGGTGGCCGTGTGTTGCCCGATCCGAGTTGCAAAGTAGTGCAACTACTCCGTTGATGGAGATGGATTTGGAGAGCGGAAGCCGAGTTTAGTATGAGTACACTGTAGTGTACTTGCGGTTTCCTTGGTAACGATGTACGTTTAACATCGTGGGCTAAGTCGTAGAGATATCATTGAGTCGATATCTGTAAGGACCCTAATCCTTAAGTGCGGAATCAAGGCATAATAGAGCTAATATAAAAGATCAGAGTGTAAAAGAACGTGTTGAGTCTATGAGCTTAAGCATTACATGCCAAAAATAAGGACTACCAAATGGATTAATTACATTCCAATCAATAAATGTGTTCAACTATAGTTTTATACTACTCCTAGAGTAGATACTATCCAAAATAATCCTGTCCTTTCTGCCTCAAAAGAATTCTTCACAAGGCTCACCACCTCAACCATCTCAAGCCCTTCTATCATGCCAAAAAGGTACCTACAAGGACAACCCCCATACATGAGCAATAATAATCATTCATATTCAACACAATATGAAGATAAAGCGTAAATGCATAATCATAATAAAACACTTCCTGTTTTTCCCATGCATTTCAAACGCTTCCCGTTTGGTTGTCCCTGTACCATAACTCATGAGTATAATCAATAGATTATTTTTAATGGTCTAAACATGTCATGACATATACCATCTCATCAATACCAAATACTGATCACCAATCCCTAGTCTGTCCATCACAATGTATTTTAATGCCCCTCGCTTATTTACATATAGGCGGAATAGGATAACCTCGCTTCAATGGACATGCGGGACTCCCACCCCTCGCCTCTCATTGAGCGGCAAATACCCTTTCCTCGCCCTATATGATAACCACGCTCAAATGTGACATGCGGCGCTCCCACCCCTCGCTTCACATTTAGCGGAACCAAACAAATAGCAGCAAGCATTAAAATCATCAAGGGATGACCACGACTCATGGGATGTGCACCAATAATCATCATATGCATCTATAAACATCATGCATAACATGTATTTGCATCCACAATGCAATACCACATATATACTCTCATCCACAATGCATAAACAATGAGTATATAAGATACATGTACCGTTGGGTGCCCGTACGTCCACTACGTACCTTTCCAAAAGTGGAATTGATCTGGCTTCAGTTCCTCGGTTGCGTTGCTACCTGGGATGGTTCTACACAATCACACAACCCCATATTAGAAGCCAAATAATAGCCAAATACCAAAAATTTGACAAAAGAAACCATTTTCCATAATTCCACAGGCGGCGATCGATCGTTTCCCTCAGGCGATCGGTCGCCTCAAAATTTTCATCGCGGCGATCGATCGCGCCAAACATGGCGATCGATCGCCTAGCCCTTAATTTGGCTACTGCCTCTCGGCGATCGGTCGCCTCATTTTAGGCGATCGATCGCCTACCCTTCAAAAAGCCTACTGTCCCATGGCGATCGGTCGCCTCTTTTCAGGCGATCGATCCCTCGCGCAGAGGCGCGATTTCTGCCATTTTTGCACCAAAATTTTCATCCAATCCATCCCAACACTTACACAATCAAACAACATCATAAATAACAACTTAAACCACCAAAATATACTTCAAAACAAGTATAAATCCAACCCTCAATCTCAACTACAACAACCCAACACAAACCCATTTTAAAACCCTTCAAAATCAACCCAAACTTAAATAAAACACAACAAAATTAACCATGAGGTATCCATACCTCTTGGGGACCTCAAATCACCCAATATACTCCACAAATCAAGATTTTTGAAAGGTTTCTCTTCACCCCAAAGCTGGAACTCGAAAATGGAGAGAAAGGGGAAGGGTTTGGGTGATGTTTGGTAAAGGTAAAGTGAGAGTGGATGAGGTGGGGTGTGGGTATAAAAGTTGAGTTAACTAAAAATGCAATCCACAACCCATGGTGTATAAAACACCCCAACATGATATTTTCCAAAGCATTAAACCAAATGCACCAAAATATCAATTAAACACGTGATTTCTAATTAATTGCTAACCAAGGCAAATAAATCATGCTTCCAACCATAATTCCCAACATACCCAACATGCACCCTGAAATGCTATCCCGGGTCACTCTAACACGTGACTAAGCATTTTCACATAATAATTCCAACACATAATTAATTACCATCATAATTAATCATATAAACTTAATTAATGCACCAGATTGCAATTAATCATTTCAGGGATATCACAATACTCCCCTACTTATAAGATTTCGTCCTCGAAATCACATGCACTTACCCCAAAGGAAACTAAACATAATCACATACCAGAGAATAGTTCCGGGTAGTGCTGCACCATATGCCGCTCCGTCTCCCACGTAGCCTCTCGACACCCCTGCGATCCCACTGAACCTTGATCATAGGTATCACTTTGTTCCGAAGTCTACAGTCTGCTCGATCCAGAATTCTGACAGGCCGTTCCACATAAGACACATCGGACTCTAACTGAACTTCGGAAGGCTGCAAAACATGCGACGGATCCGGCTCATACTTCCGCAGCATAGACACATGAAACACATCATGTATACCAGATAAAGAAGGCGGCAAAGCCAGTCGGTAAGCTAGGGTGCCAATGCGCTGCAAAATCTCGTACGGTCCAACATACCTCGGAGACAGTTTCCCGCGCATCCCAAATCGCACAACGCCTCTGAAAGGCGAGATCTTCAAAAAGACCTTATCTCCCAACTGAAATTCCAACGGTCTCCGCCGTTTATTTGCATAAGCTGTCTGTCTGTCCTGGGCCGCTTTCATTTTCTGCCTTATCGTCTTTATCTTCTCTTCCATCTCCCGAATCAACTCCGGTCCTCCGACCGATCTGCGGTCCAAATCATCCCAACACAAGGGTGATCTACACCGTCTGCCATAAAGAGCTTCAAACGGAGCCATCTGAATACTCGCCTGGTAGCTATTGTTATAAGAAAACTCTACCAAAGGCACTGAATCCTGCCAAGAGGCATCGAACTCCAAAACACAAGCTCTCAACATGTCCTCGAGCGTCTGAATCGTGCGCTCGGTCTGGCCATCCGTCTGAGGATGATAAGCAGTGCTCAATCTGACTTCAGTTCCCAAGGCTGACTGAAGGCCTTCCCAGAAATGAGATGTGAATCGCGGATCTCGATCTGACACTATGGAAACGGGGATCCCATGCAATCTCACCACATCTCTAATATACAACTGCGCCATCCTCAAAAAGGTGAAAGTCATGCTATAGGGGATAAAATGAGCTACCTTAGTCAATCGATCCACGATCACCCAAATAGCATCGAAGCCTGAAGCACTCCTCGGCAAATGAGTCACAAAGTCCATGGAAATGTGTTCCACTTCCACTTCGGTATCTCCAAGCTTCTCAATTCGCCGCCAGGTCTCTGTCTCTCTGCCTTAACCTGCTGGCAGATCAAACACCTCTTGACAAAAGCGACGACATCACTCTTCATTCTCTTCCACCAAAACTGACCACGCAGATCTTTATACATCTTTTTCCCGCCTGGGTGGATGCTAAGTCTGCTACTATGAGCTCGCTCTAAGATCCCTTTAGGCAACTCCGGCGTACTCGGAACCACCCACCGGTTACCCAATCTCAAAGACCCGTCGTCGGCCACTCTGAACTTCGTTGGCTGACCAAGATGTACTAAAGATAACCACCTCTGAACCTCATCATCTGACCTCTGAGCTCTCCTGATGTTCTCATAGATATCTGGCTCGGCTAGCAAAGTCGATACATACACAGGCGATGCATCTATGTCAAAATCATAGCCCAGATGGCAATAGGAGGTCATCATAGCCGACAAATGGATGACGTCCTCAGCAGAACTCCTCACTTTCCAGCTCAAAGCGTCTGCTGTCAAATTGGCTTTCCCCGGATGGTACTCTATCTCGCAATCATAGTCCTTGAGTAGGTCCATCCATCTCCTCTGCCTCATGTTCAGCTCTGCCTGAGTGAATAAAAACTTGAGGCTTTTGTGATCCGTGTATATGGTAAACGACGTACCATACAAATAATGCCTCCAAATCTTCAGGGCGAAGATGATAGCCGCCAATTCCAAGTCATGAACTGGATATCTGGTCTCATGCGGCTTCAACTGCCTCGATGCATAAGCTACCACATGCTTATCTTGCATCAGAACACACCCAAGGCCCTGAAGTGATGCGTCAGTATACAAAACAAATCTGGAGTTCTCCGTAGGGATCACTAACACTGGTGCCGTCGTCAACCGGTGCTTCAACTCCTGGAAGCTCTCCTCACAAGCTTCTGACCAAAAGAAAGGCACTCCCTTCTGAGTCAACTATGTCAGCAGCTTGGCAATCTTCGAAAAGCCCTCGACGAAGCGTCGATAATACCCGGCCAAACCAAGGAAGCTCCGAATCTCAGGCACAGAAGTGGGGGCAGCCCACTCCATCACCGCCTCAATCTTCTTGGGATCTACAGATATCCCGCTGCTCGATATGACATGCCCCAGAAACACTACACTGCTCAGCCAAAATTCACACTTACTGAGCTTAGCATACAACTGATGCTCTCTGAGAATCTGAAGCACTGTCCTCAAGTGTTTCACATGCTCTTCCTCACTCCGAGAGTAGATGAGAATGTCGTCAATAAACACAATGACGAACTGATCAAGATACGACTGAAACACTCTCTTCATCAGACTCATAAAGACCGCTGGAGCATTCGTCACGCCGAACGGCATCACTAGGAACTCATAATGTCCATATCGAGTCCGGAATGCTGTCTTCTGTACATCTTCCTCTCTGACTCGAATCTGATGGTACCCGGATCTCAAATCAATCTTACTATACACCCTGGTACCTTGCAACTGATCAAACAGATCGTCGATCCTTGGAAGATGATACTTGTTCTTTACTGTGGCTTTATTCAGTTGCCGGTAATCGATGCACAACCGCATCGAGCCGTCCTTCTTCTTCACAAAGAGAACTGGTGCGCCCCATGGCGACACGCTCGGGCGTATATATCCCTTGTCAAGGAGATCCTGCAACTATTCTTTCAACTCTCTCAACTCAGCCGGTGCCATCCTATAAGGTGCACGAGAGATAGCGGATGTCCCTGGCAACAACTCGATCCCAAACTCAACTTCCCTAGCCGGTGGAAATCCTGGGATCTCTTCTGGGAATACATCAGCAAACTCTGCTACCACTGGCACATCCTTGACTCCTAGTTCTTTACTCTTCCCAGACGTGTCCACGGCATAAATGAGATAGCCCGTGTGGCCACGTTCCAACAACTGAGTCATCTTGATCGCCGAAATCAACGGAATCTTCGCACGAGAACCGTTGCCATAGAAGGTCCACTGACTGCCCAACTCAGGTCTGAACTTCACTGTCCTCTGCCGGCAATCTACCACTGCCTGATATCTGTTCAGAACATCAATACCCAAGATGCAGTCGAAGTCTGACATGCCCAACACAATCAAGTCTGATCTCAATTCGTTGCCCTCAAAATAAATGAGGCAGTCTGCCATAAACTGATCAGCAACGACATTTCTTCCAGTGGGTGTCGAGACAAGGAGAGGCGTGGGTAGGGAAGACGTGCGCATATGGTGTCTCTCCACAAAACCAACAGACACAAAAGAGTGGGAGGCACCTGTATCGATCAAAATAAAAGCAGGGTACGTAAATAAATGACACGTACCGGCGATCACCTCCTCTGGGGCTGCCTGGGCCTGCTCTCTGGTCAGCGCATACACCTGTCCCTGGGGCGGTCCTACTGTCTGACCTCCCGATGGTCGAGGCCCAAACTGCTGCCTATGCTGCACTGTCCTATCATCAAACCTCGGCCTGTTGCCCTGAAACTCTGACTGTCCTCCCCGGGTGGGGCAATACCGAGCGATGTGGCCCATCTTGCCACAGATATAACAGGCAGGACACTTGTTTGAAGAATGTGGCCCTCCACAATTGTCGCACCTAGGCTCTCCCGGCCTATATCCTTGCGTGGATCCTCGGTTGGCGGACCAATTGCCCTTCTTGTTATCCTGTTTCTGACCAAAGTACTTCTTTCCACCAAACCGTGAAGATGAAGAGGCACCACGGGGTTTAAATGGCTCTCCTCGGGGCCTCAAGCTATCATTGGTCTGCCTCTGTTGTGGTACTTGTGGTGGCATAGCATTAGGGTAAGCTCCCACTCCAAGCTCGGCAAGCTCCGCCCTTGTGAGAGCATCATCAAAAGAAGTTGGGTTATTGGTGATAACCCGGTCATAGAGCTCCGGTCGCAACCCCTTCATAAAATTTCTCATCTTTGCGTGCCCATTGGTGGCAATGTGGGGAACATACCTCAGCAACGAAGAGTACCGCGTGGCATAGTCTGACACTGTCATGTTCCCCTGTTTCAAACTTGTAAATTCATCCTCCTTCGTCTGTCTCGCCGCTGCGGAGAAGTACCGGTTCAGAAACCTAGTCCTGAAGAGTGTCCAATCAATCACAGCACCTAGTGCTCTTAGCTCCATCACCGTGCTCCTCCACCACATTAGAGGTTTCTTAGCTAACTGAAACTCCGCCAGCCTCAGCCAAGCTGTAACAGCACAAGGAGCCGATACAAAGATCTGTTCAAGTCATTCCAGCCACTCTTCAGCCTCTTCTCCGGACTCTGTCCCCTCAAATCGGGGCGGATGGTAAGACAGAAATTGCGTCAATCTGATCTCACCCGGTAGTAATAACTGAGCTACGGGTTCCATGCCTACGGCCGGTGGAGGTAGAGGGTTTGCCTGTCCAATACTTGCGTTCACACTACCAACATCTCCAACCTCCTCATTAGCAGCCATGCTGTAACACAAATGTTAACAACAATTCCAAAGCAATATATATGTTATGCCGTTAGATAACAGGAATGAGAATAAGCACGTTAGTATAACAGGATATACATCAATATGCACCACATGCATAAACATGCTTCAAATGTAAGCACCTAGCCAATCATGCTAAGGCTACCCTTCACTCGTTCCCGGGTTCTCTAACCACTGCTCTGATACCACTAATGTAAGGACCCTAATCCTTAAGTGCGGAATCAAGGCATAATAGAGCTAATATAAAAGACCAGAGTGTAAAAGAACGTATTGAGTCTATGAGCTTAAGCATTACATGCCAAAAATAAGGACTACCAAATGGATTAATTACATTCCAATCAATGAATGTGTTCAACTATAGTTTTATACTACTCCTAGAGTAGATACTATCCAAAATAATCCTGTCCTTTCTGCCTCAAAAGAATTCTTCACAAGGCTCACCACCTCAACCCGCTCAAGCCCTTCTATCATGCCAAAAAGGTACCTACAAGGACAACCCCCATACATGAGCAATAATAATCATTCATATTCAACACAATATGAAGATAAAGCGTAAATGCATAATCATAATAAAACACTTCCTGTTTTTCCCATGCATTTCAAACGCTTCCCGTTTGGTTGTCCCTGTACCATAACTCATGAGTATAATCAATAGATTATTTTTAATGGTCTAAACATGTCATGACATATACCATCTCATCAATACCAAATACTGATCACCAATCCCTAGTCTGTCCATCACAATGTATTTTAATGCCCCTCGCTTATTTACATATAGGCGGAATAGGATAACCTCGCTTCAATGGACATGCGGGACTCCCACCCCTCGCCTCTCATTGAGCGGCAAATACCCTTTCCTCGCCCTATATGATAACCACGCTCAAATGTGACATGCGGCGCTCCCACCCCTCGCTTCACATTTAGCGGAACCAAACAAATAGCGGCAAGCATTAAAATCATCAAGGGATGACCACGACTCATGGGATGTGCACCAATAATCATCATATGCATCTATAAACATCATGCATAACATGTATTTGCATCCACAATGCAATACCACATATATACTCGCATCCACAATGCATAAACAATGAGTATATAAGATACATGTACCGTTGGGTGCCCGTACGTCCACTACGTACCTTTCCAAAAGTGGAATTGATCTGGCTTCAGTTCCTCGGTTGCGTTGCTACCTGGGATGGTTCTACACAATCACACAACCCCATATTAGAAGCCAAATAATAGCCAAATACCAAAAATTTGACAAAAGAAACCATTTTCCATAATTCCACAGGCGGCGATCGATCGTTTCCCTCAGGCGATCGGTCGCCTCAAAATTTTCATCGCGGCGATCGATCGCGCCAAACATGGCGATCGATCGCCTAGCCCTTAATTTGGCTACTGCCTCTCGGCGATCGGTCGCCTCATTTTAGGCGATCGATCGCCTACCCTTCAAAAAGCCTACTGTCTCATGGCGATCGGTCGCCTCTTTTCAGGCGATCGATCGCCTCGCGCAGAGGCGCGATTTCTGCCATTTTTGCACCAAAATTTTCATCCAATCCATCCCAACACTTACACAATCAAACAACATCATAAATAACAACTTAAACCACCAAAATATACTTCAAAACAAGTATAAATCCAACCCTCAATCTCAACTACAACAACAACACAAACCCATTTTAAAACCCTTCAAAATCAACCCAAACTTAAATAAAACACAACAAAATTAACCATGAGGTATCCATACCTCTTGGGGACCTCAAATCACACAATATACTCCAAAAATCAAGATTTTTGAATGGTTTCTCTTCACCCCAAAGCTGGAACTCGAAAATGGAGAGAAAGGGGAAGGGTTTGGGTGATGTTTGGTAAAGGTAAAGTGAGAGTGGATGAGGTGGGGTGTGGGTATAAAAGTTGAGTTAATTAAAAATGCAATCCACAACCCATGGTGTATAAAACACCCCAACATGATATTTTCCAAAGCGTTAAACCAAATGCACCAAAATATCAATTAAACACATGATTTCTAATTAATTGCTAACCAAGGCAAATAAATCATGCTTCCAACCATAATTCCCAACATACCCAACATGCACCCTGAAATGCTATCCCGGGTCACTCTAACACGTGACTAAGCATTTTCACATAATAATTCCAACACATAATTAATTACCATCATAATTAATCATATAAACTTAATTAATGCACCAGATTGCAATTAATCATTTCAGGGATATCACAATATCTATGTTGGAATCACGAATGATTCGTTTGGTTAGCAGTTAGGGCGGACTGACTGCTTTTGGGTGGTTAGCATCGGGGTATGCTGACGTTCTTTTGAGATTGTGATGATCTAGGAGATTTCCATTCCAGAATTGGTGCGGGGTCGGTGTCCTCACAGTTGGTGTGTCGTTCATGATGAGTTCATGATTCTACGATGTGGATTCGATTACTTTGTGTAGTCTTGGCAGTACGTGGGGTACGCATGTGCAAATTTCGAGGATGAAATTTTATAAGTGGGGATAATTATGATGCCCGAGAATTAATGGTGTTAATCCTGGTGTGATAATGATCCTCAATGGATTTTAATTGTGTCAATCATGAATTAATTGCGGTGATGGGACACCCGAGGATGTTAAATCGGGTATTTGGGATCGTTGGATCCAAATGTTGAGATTGTATTCTCATCGTGGTGAAAAACCTTGAAATTGGGTTTTTGGTGGTATCGGGGGTCCGGGGTACTTTGTATTGGGGCTAGTATTGGAAATTGAGATTAGAGAGATAATTATTGAAAACAAGTGATTTTAATGAGTCATGATGTATTTGTGGAGGACTTGGAATTTTGGAGCCTGGGTACTATATATACCAAGTGAACTCGGTATTCCGTCATTGCACGGAATCTCTCCTCTCTCTCTTCGCGCCCCATCTCCCCCAAACCCCTCTTTTCCCTTTTGGTGGAAACGGTTGGAAGCTCGGCTCGGGAGCCGGATTTCTCGAAGAAAAATTGGTAATCTTCTTCCCCTCGTCTTTACCTTCGTTTTGACTATGGTATTGTAGAGTTTGGTTGAGTTTTGGGTTGGTTATGGAAATTGGGGGTTTTGGTTAAAAATTCAAAGTTGAGTTTTTGGTATTTTTATGGGTTTTAAATGGTGTATTGGAGGTGTTGAAGGAGTTGGGGTGTTGGTTTTGAGTTTGGGTACGAAAAACCCCATTAAAGCTCGAATTTTTCAGTAAATCGCAAGTCGCGATCGACCGCGGCTTGGCGCCGATCAACCGCGACCTTATACTGATTTTGGGGAGATGATGAACAGTTGTGGCGATCGATCGTGAATAATGGGCGATCGATCGCGGGGGTCTTGGCGATCGATCGCGGCATGCATTATTTCGGGCAGTAGACTTGCGCGATCGATCGCGCCTGAACGGCGATCGGTCGCGGCCCTGTTCCATTTGTTTTTTTTCGAAATTTTGGAAAATGTCAGGATTTAGAATCGAGGTTTAATTAGCCGATTTTCGGGACAATGTCTACATTCTATTGGGAATGCTATACTTTTAAAATGGAATGGTTGGAGCCTAATTTTAATAAAAATGGAATACTCGATTTAGTATTTGGGTAACCTTTGAACTTATAAAATGGAATATTTTGGGTATCATGCATGCTTAGCCCGGAGTCTTTTATAATGGTTAATCGTCATAGATTGACAATAGGTTGGAGGTTGTGAACGTGCTTGGGAACGTGGTCGCATGCTTGTGATTAATTGTGAGTTATTTATGTGTTAGCACATAATTCATCGGGTCGCGGGACTCAGTCAAGTTATGGTTCGGACTACGGAATCATAAGGTACTTATAACGTACGAGCATAGATTTAAATATATTATTGCAATTGTTGTGCATTATATGATATAGTTGCGATGATTTGATTGATATTACGAACTATATGGTGCCGCTATGGAGCGAGCAATGTTTAGGATGTTGTCGCTATGGAGCGAACATCGGTTATGGTATCGTCGCTGTTGAGCGTGCGAGGGAACGGAACTGTGGAAACAATGAATAGATATATGAGATATCCGTAATCACTCCTTAGTGAAACAAGGTTATTAATTATGAGATTGGTAATTGGAAAACGGATTAATTAATCAACGTAATGATTAACTGCTTTTGGAATTTGATGGTTCCCGGATGAGAATGATACCATCCAGGGAGTATCATTTAAATTTATGGCATTTACATTCTGTAAATTATGAACTGTAATATTATGATTATTGGATTGGTGGTATTGGTATGATCACCCCGTGTGGGGGTTGTCTCTGTTGGGGCAGGTGAATAGGTACATCGATGGCTTTGAAGTTGTAAGACCCCAACACCTAAACTCGTCATTAGTTCATTTATGACGTCGTATGTGTATAAATTTTTCATGTTTCTTTTCATTCTTAAAAAAGGAATCATTACATGTTTCCCATAATCCCATGACATAAATAATGTTCCACATTATATGTTCATCTCTACCAACAATTAGACTCAAAGATTTCGCCCATTACCATCCCCATTACACCACTTTTACATTGTGGGTTATTTTATAAAAATTTGGGCAGAGTCTCCTGGTAGCGTTTATCGTGTACGCCCAAATTAACCCTTCTTCAGTTAATGACAAAAATATGTAGTAGTGGAAGTAGGGATCGATCTCACAGGGAAGGTAAATTTATTTCGTGCCAAAAACGAATAGTAACAAGGGGGTTTTAGGATGAATGATTACTACTAAGAAAATTCTAAAATTAAACTAATTAACGAGATTAACTAAGATGATTTAAACTTATGAGAGTGAAGCGATTCTTGGTTTCCAGGTAACCGTACTTTTGGAAAATTATCTTTTAGTCATCAAATCAAAACATTCGAATTCTTTCAATTATCTATCGATTGGAAATTCAATTCCTACTCATCTTATTAGTAGTCAAAGAGAAAACAGCATTCAATTCAACCCTTACCAAATCTCTAATCACCACTACAACCGTTAATGATTAAATCAATGATAGTTTCAAAACTAATGAGTTCGATAAATCTAATCAATGAAAACTACAGCCGTTAAAATTGATTACTCAACCGTTTCTCCTAAGAATTCAATAACACCTACAACCGGTTAATTATTGATCTTAGTTGTTTCTTAACAAACTATCGATTATGCAATTGAATATTAGGTGATCAGTCTAATACACAACACAACAATCATGGAATTCGAAATTTGAGAAACAAATTGAAATCGAAATATAATTCAACAATCAAACCAAATTCTCATAAAAGGTTCAATTCCAAAAGCAGGTATCCCTTCAACCAAGAATCGAAGGGTTTTAGCCTAGCATAATTAAATCTAAAATCAATAAAAATTCAAAGGAAAACATTAAATAAATAAAGGAAAAGAAATTACTAATATAAATCACGATTCCGACTTGTCGATTCCGGTTCCGGTCTTCGTTGTTCTTGAAGAAAACTTGAAAACAAATTAATCTAAAAGCTCCAAAATATTCTAAAGTATGAAAAACTATGAAAAACTACTGCTAATGAGGCTTCTCTTCGAGTTTTAGGGTATGGAAGTGATAAATATGGGATACAATCTTTTAAACATGGTAAAAGACTCAATTTCCAAATTTCCGGACTCTTCGGCGATCGATCGCCTTGAATGTGGCGATCGATCGCTGCCTTATTTTTTTTTTCGGAAAAACCATTGAGGCGATCGATCGCTATAAAGTGGCGATCGATCGCCGAGCTCCAGTAGACTTTGGCGATCGATCGCCACTTCTTCACGATCGATCGCTGACTCTTCAAAGTTGATGAAAATGTTTCTGTCCATAGGCGATCGATTGCCACTTCCGGGCGATCGATTGCCACTTCCAAAATTACGTTTTTGCCCTTTTCTTGATCAACTTTGAGTCCTTGTCATGTCCATGTCTCTCCTTGGTCTTTACACATCGCTTTTTAGCTCGTTTTCTTCGATTGTACCTATAATTACACAAATATACGATTAGGTAGCATACGTATCAATTTATCTATCAAAACCTACCAAATCGTAGACAATTAAGCACTAAAGATGTGTCCATCAAACTCCCCCATACTTACTCTTTACTCGACCTCGAGTAAACAAACAAAACTACAATATTTTTGGTTGGCTCATAGGTTCATAACAAAGCAACTTGTCCTCACTTTAATGCCTCAACAATTTTAACATTCATAATAATGAACGGCGGTGAAAAGTTAACAGTGGAACAAGTTCAATCCATAAACATTTCGTACCCAACGAAGTAGTGAACGTGTGTGTGTGGTCATAAACAAGTGTTGTGTACAAATTATAGATCCAAAATATGCAAAGCCATAATAGTTCAAGTCATACACTAACACATGTATAAGTTCACTTGCACCCTCTTCTCCACTATCTTAGCTACTTTGCAAACATAAATCAAGTAGGTCTTTAGCTTGTAGCTTGGCCTAGGTATTGGCTTATGAAAGAAAGGGTAAGGATATTCAAACAAGAGAGTATGATGAAATGCACACTAAAAGCTTCTCTTCTTGTATGAATTTTTCAACTTTGTTCTTTTTCACAAGGTTTATTTCAACACTTTGCTTCTTTTGTGCCTTGGCTCCCCTTGGAGTCATATTTTATCTATTTTTTTCAAGGCATCCCTTTTTCTTTCATGCATTCCATTCTTTTGATAATTAAGCTCACAATTATATTTCAATGATTCCCAAGTGCATTTGAATGAAATACATCATACTCCCTTAAAGGGTATGGATTAAAATCACATTTAGGTTAAAGGGTAGGATGATAAGCTAGTCAAGAAATGTTGAATGGGGGTCTTTAGTATGCTTAGCATACTACCATTCTTTTATATTTAAGGCTCAAAATAGGTACTAGAGAATGATTTTGTTTACATGGTAGGCTTGAAAGGCTCAAACGCATCAAAGATTGCCTATATCACTTTCATGTTTGCAAGTAGTCTAGACATACGCCTCAAAGAGCATGTAGTTAAGTTCTAGCATGTATTAGAGACTTCTTAAGACTATTACAAAGTTCACACAATCTTCACTAATCTATGCACACTTCACAAGCCATGACAATAATGTGCTCAAAATATTCAACTTACTAAGTTAAAGTACACTTTGCTTTAGAGTTCAAAGTGTTCCAAAGTTAACAATTCACTTATGTTCAAAAGCATGCATGATATCAATTAGGTTTCATCATGGGCTAGTGATTCTAAGCATGTGTTCATTACTAACTATGAGCTCAAAATTTTCAAATTTTTCGATTTTTTGTATTTTTGCAATAAGAAAAACAATAACACACTACTAATCCCTCCCCCATACTTAAATCTTACATTGTCCCCAATGTAAGGCAAAAAGACAAGAGAAAAGAAAAATTCAAACTAAAAAGCAATAAAAATAAAAGGGTAAAAGGGAAACTAACTCCCCTTGGGTTGCCTCCCATGCAGCGCCTCTGTTTAACGTCGGTGGCCCGACGCTATTCCTCTATCAAGGTGGTTGATGCAGTGTTGCTCTATCCTTCCTTAACCACCTCAATATCTTCTTCACTCCTCTGTATTTCGGCTTGTTGCTCTTTGAGTGGTCGTCCCCAGTCTTTGTTACTCCTCCAGCAGTTGTTGCTTGCTTTGGTCGATCCGGAGGGTGCTTCTTTTCAATGGTACGATCCTGCAATTTAGAAATAAGAGGGTTAGCAGTATCATGAGTAGATAAAGCAGCAATAGTATGAACAGTATGCACAGGAAGAGGATCCATACCGCTCTTCTCGTCAAGGCCATCAGTAGCCTTTCCCATTTCCCACAACTCATCATTATCAAAATCAGAATCATAATCATCATGTACATCAATAGCGTAACTAGAAAGCTCAAGAGGTTTAATGGGTTCATACATGTTGAATTTTTCAATTTCACCATTAGACTCCATGGTTATCAAACCGCTATTTAAATTTATCACTGATTTTGATGATTTCAAGAATGGTCTTCCTAAAATAATTAGACTAGAAGGATCACCATTTCTCATGTCTAAGATAGAAATCGGCTGTGAAGACCAAGTTCTTTACATGCACAACTACGTCCTCTACTATCCCCTTAGGTATGACCATGGATTTATCAGCTAAGTGAATAACTGCTCTATTTCTTTTTAAAGGTCCCATTCATTGAGAGTACATTGAGTAAGGCAAGACATTTATGGACGATCCTAAATCGAGCATAGCCTTCTCAATCCTAATACCTCTAATCTCACATGGGATAAAGAACATACCTGGGTCCTTGCATTTAATGGGGATGCTTCTTTGGTTATCCGCCGAAACATTGTCATTGAGCTCGACCTTGGGCTGCCCCTTGTGTTCCTTGCTTCGATCGTCTTTCACGGTTTCATGCAATGGGACTTGCTCTTTGCAGTGTGGACTCATCTCGTAGAGTCCTTTGAGTCCGGCACCTTTCCTATTGTCCTTCAATGCTTGGGGGAAAGGGGGGTGGTTCTTTATATTCAGAAAGTTTGGGGTACTTACCTCGTGGTTCCTCCCCTTGCATTGGCTCGTCAACGTCTGTCTCGGTCTCCGTCATCTCTTCTTTCTGGGGTGGCGTCAGTACCACCTTTTCTTCAGCTGCATCTTCATTCACATTCACTGTGATAGCACTCACATTTTCCCGGGGGTTCATCTCTGGTTGTGATGGCAGTCCATTTGAAATCCTTGCTTCGATCTTGCTGATTGAAGTTGCCAATTGTCCCATCTGCGTCGTCAAGCTCTGGATGCTTGCCCTCGTCTCCTGTTGAAATTGTAAGCTATTTTCAGCAATAATTTTAATGCTATGTTCTAACCTGTCAGAAGGAGGGTGCATTGGCGGTGGTGGAGGTCTCTGATATGACGGTCTGTAAGGTGGAGGTTGGTTCATCTGTTGGTTACCATAGCCTTGGTTCGGATGATCTCTCCACCCTTGATTGTAGTTGTTTGGTGGATGGTCATAACTCCTTTGTGGGGGGCCAGGGAATCCTCCCGCAGCATTCACGTTCTCCGTGGTTGTCTCTTGTAGTGAGGGGCATGCATCTGTAGCATGGTTCGCAGCCAGACAGATTCCACACGGCTTTGTCTTTCCTACATTTCCACCTGCCATACCACGCACAAGAAAAGTGAGGTCTATCAGTTGTTGTTCTAAGTTTGATACGTTTACCTCTTTGCGGTTGTCCATGGCGCACAGATCCGAATTGTTGGGAGTTGGCTGCCATGTTAGCTATCAACCTTCTAGCTTCCTCCGCTGTTTTATCTATAAATGCTCCTCCGCTTGCCGCATCCACTAAGTTCCTGTCAGAAGAAAGTAAACCTTCATAAAAGTATTGGATGAGAAGGTGTTCACTTATCTGGTGTTGTGGACAACTTGCGCACAACTTCTTGAATCTCTCCCAGTACTCGTGTAGTGATTCCTCGTAGAGCTGCTTCACACCATATATCTCTTTCCTCAAGTTCGTTGCCCTTGAAGCTGGGAAATACTTTTCTAGGAATACTCTTTGTAAGTCAGTCCACGTGGTGATCGATCCGGATGGTAAGTAGAAGAGCCAGTCTTTTGCAGCGTCCTTTAGAGAAAACGGGAACGCTCTTAGCTTTATTTGATCCTCAGTGATTCCGGTCGGCTTCATGGTGGTGCACACCACGTGGAACTCCATCAGATGCTTATGTGGGTTTTCTCCTGCAAGACCATGAAAAGTTGGCAATAAGTGAATTAAACCAGATTTAAGTTCGAAGTTTACGTTATTGGCCAGAGCAGGGAAACTGATGCAGAGCGGTTGTTGATCCAAGTTAGGATTCGCCAACTGCCTCAAGCTTTGATTGCAGCCATGTTGTTCCTTTCCTCCTCTTCTTGTTCCCAAATTCTTCGTGCGTCTCGTCTCCTCTAATGTAGTGTCCTCTCAATCTCAGGATCGTAGTGAAAGTTATCTTCGTGATTGAACGATCCACCTGTACTCATTAACAAACCAAAGTAGTAATGCGGGATAAAAAAAAATAAGAAAAATCGACACAAAATAAATGTTGCCTTCCCCGGCAACGGCGCCAAAATTTGGTAGCGTTTATCGTGTATGTCCAAATTAACCCTTCTTCAGTTAATGACAAAAATATGTAGTAGTGGAAGTAGGGATCGATCTCACATGGAAGGTACATTTATGTCGTGCCAAAAACGAATAGTAACAAGGGGGTTTTAGGATGAATGATTACTACTAAGCAAATTCTAAAATTAAACTAATTAACGAGATTAACTAAGATGATTTAAAATTATGAGAGTGAAGCGATTCTTGGTTTCCAGGTAACCGTACTTTTGGAAAATTATCTTTTAGTCATCAAATCAAAACATTCGAATTCTTTCAATTATCTATCGATTGGAAATTCAATTCCTACTCATCTTATTAGTACTCAAAGAGAAAACAGCATTCAATTCAACCATTACCAAATCTCTAATCACCACTACAGCCGTTAATGATTAAATCAATGATAGTTTCAAAACTAATGAGTTCGATAAATCTAATCAATGAAAACTACAGCCGTTAAAATTGATTACTCAACCGTTTCTCCTAAGAATTCAATAACACCTACAGCCGGTTAATTATTGATCTTAGTTGTTTCTTAACAAACTATCGATTATGCAATTGAATATTAGGTGATCGGTCTAATACACAAACACAACAATCATGGAATTCGAAATTTGAGAAACAAATTGAAATCGAAATATAATTCAACAATCAAACCAAATTCTCATAAAAGGTTCAATTCCAAAAGCAGGTATCCCTTCAACCAAGAATCGAAGGGTTTTAGCCTAGCATAATTAAATCTAAAATCAATAAAAATTCAATGGAAAACATTAAATAAATAAAGGAAAAGAAATTACTAATATAAATCAAGATTCCGGCTTGTCGATTCCGGTTCCGTTATTCGTTGTTCTTGAAGAAAACTTGAAAATAAATTAATCTAAAAGCTCCAAAATATTCTAAAGTATGAAAAACTATGAAAAACTACTGCTAATGAGGCTTCTCTTCGAGTTTTAGGGTATGGAAGTGATAAATATGGGATACAATCTTTTAAACATGGTAAAAGACTCAATTTCCAAATTTCCGGACTCTTCGGCGATCGATCGCCTTGAATGTGGCGATCGATCGCTGCATTATTTTTTTTCCGGAAAAACCATTGAGGCGATCGATCGCTATAAAGTGGCGATCGATCGCCGAGCTCCAGTAGACTTTGGCGATCGATCGCCACTTCTTCGCGATCGATCGTTGACTCTTCAAATTTGATGAAAATGTTTCTGTCCATAGGCGATCGATTGCCACTTCCGGGCGATCGATTGCCACTTCCAAAATTATGTTTTTGCCCTTTTCTTGATCAACTTTGAGTCCTTGTCATGTCCATGTCTCTCCTTGGTCTTTACACATCGTTTTTAGTTCGTTTTCTTCGATTGTACCTATAATTACACAAATATACGATTAGGTAGCATACGTATCAATTTATCTATCAAAACCTACCAAATCGTAGACAGTTAAGCACTAAAGATGTGTCTATTTCTAGTCACATCATCTCCCCACAAACTGAGCTATCCGGAAATAAAACACATCACATAATAAAACTCCCGACCAGGGACAACACAATACTAGGCAGAATACAGAAACACTAAGTAAATTCTCAGCCAGGGAAGACACCACACTAATAAGACAACAAAAGTGGGTTTCAACACCCTTATACAGTCCATATACAGATACAAGTGCTCATAGAAGAGCAACGAATAACGGATACTCATTCGGATGCATAATTAGTATAAATACCAACCGCTCAACCTCGTATATCGGCTCAATCTCATACTATGCTTCTGGAAGCATCATCCAACAAGGTTCGAGCCTAGTACTCCAAAGCAGCATCGTACCTGTTGTACCCGTTTCAACAGAAACAGCCCCCACACAGGGTGAGCATACTCCAACTCAATATTCAATCGCAATCAATATACAAAATCATAATACAACAGTTTAGATCATTCAAAACTCATAAAGTTTACTCCCTGTACGAGTCCGAGTTTGTATAGTTTCCACGCACTGTTCCTGTTTCAAACTCACGCACATTCATAATGTCAAGTTTAGTATTATCATTGAAAACATGATATTCAACGACACTATGAATTCAATACAACAACAATATATTATTTATGCTCAACATATATAATTCAACATCGATGTACACCTGGTTATCCCACTATCTCAATCTCGATATTTTCTCATATCGCCCATGCCCACGGCATCACTACTCAACAAGTAAAATCGGATCACGTACCACTACGTGTCCCCCATAACTCGTATATGAAACTCAAATATTAAAGTCAAACACTTACCTGAATCATCATATTCAAATTTGCATGTATACATGAATGTATAGATACTAGATATACCTGCTCGTGCGTCACCACGTACCTTATAGTAGATAATATGAACAAGCTATCTTCAACGTCCGAAGTCTCCTGAAGAGTCTATATCGAATATCAATTCAATATTAGCTCATAATCCAAACAATGAATATCCATCAATAGTTCTTACTTTCATTTCCATTTCCATATCACAAATCAATAACTCAATATTATGAATCAAATCATAATCAATACTTTGATACACACATCCTCACATGAATCATCGTACGCTCGGGACATCACATGCCACGAACTAAAGCGACTAAAACACGAACCACCATGGTTCGAACCAAAACCCACGGCTGGACCAATAGTGGGCCTAGGGTTCGAAACCCTAGCCCATGGCCGAGCCATGGTCCATGCGGCGGCTTGGGTGCGGCGCTGCTAGGGTTCCAAACCCTAGCCGCCTTGCACCATGTTGATTCTATCGAGCCAACTTGCACCTTTTCAATACTTTATCGAGCCAATAGAGTTCAAAACCCTAGATAGTGCGACGGCTTGACCCATGCTCGAGCCAGGGTCCGAACCCTAGCCCTTAAGCGGCGGCCGAGAGGCTTATGTGACTAGGGTTCAAAACCCTAGCCTATTTGAAGCGGCGGCCGAGCCATGGTGACTAGGGTTCGAAACCCTAGCACCTAGGTGGCGTTGGCCGTGAGCCATACTCGAGCTAATGTTCCGGTTTTTGATCACGAATTATCATATATTTCGATCCGTCAATTATATCATATATATTATCATACGATGATTTTCACAAAATCGATTTTTCCATATCATATATGAAAATACAGTTTTAAATAGCATGCAATATTAATTCTAACATGATTAAACTATTTAACCACATAAATCCGATATGAGCCTTGTACACGGCTCTGATACCACTGTAAGTAACCCCATGAGCATACAGCGCAGCGGAATAAAATTTTGGGATTACAAACCAGCGATCTATACATAGGGATTCATATCGGATTAGAGAATTACAAGTGTCTTACCCTTGTAGCGCGTTTGAAGCAGAATCCACGGAGCTGCACCACGTCCTACGCCTTCTCCGAGTCAATAGCAAAACTCGATTGGTTTTGCCTCAACGGTATCCACACGATCGAATCGAACGAAGGAATAGTTTAAGAACAAGTTGCTAGACAAGTTCTTAAACCAATACACGAAGCAAGCTCGATTCACAATCGAAAGAATTGACCAAAACCACCAAGAACACCTTCGACTTTTGATGGCCGAGAGTGATTCAATGGTGCGGCCGTTTTCCTCCTTGGCTTGTGTAGGGTTTTTGAGTTATATCATTTGTCTTGCAAGTCTTAATCTAATTAAACCTTGTTAACCAATTATATATGATTAATTAAAGGCTTTCTTAAAGCTTCATGGGCTTAAGCCCATGATTTAATTAATCAATATGATTATTGATTAAGACTCCTCTTAATTATTTAATTCATCCCATGAATTTAATTTCCCTTCTCGATTTAATCTTTTGTGCGACCCGATAGGATCTCGTAATGTTGGCAGTGACATAAAATCTCATTTTATGTCGCAAGCATCGAGCGGTATCTAGCAACACATCGATGCTACCCAAATTACGAGAATGTCAATGACTCGACATAACCTTTAGAACTTGTGATAATATTAATCATGTAACTTAATCCCTTTGTCCTTTGTGTTTAGATTGAACACGAGTCATGGAATAGTCATACTCGTATATCCAATCTTTATTTCTTGATCCCCAAGTAGAACTAGAATAAACGAATAAGCTCGATATCTCATATCGACTCATTCGAGCATGGCCATGCATTTTAGTTCTCACTTGATCAAGGGCCAAACACATCTCCTGTTATATAGGAGGGACAAATCCTATCTCGATCAGTCAACATCCCTCTACATAATTCGTAGTGTATCCAATAGTCGCCTTTATAGTATACCCTGTTACGGGTAACGTTTGACGATATCAAGATACATAACTCCTTATGTTGGGATCTCTGATGATCACAAGTCGTAAGGATTACATACATTATTATCACTATGAGAATTGCATATGACGATCATATAACTATCCATGTTGCATTCTCATGGTGGGTCTGTTCAGTACATCGTTCTCTAACATGTACCCATATGTTGATTTGATATCTCATATCAATGAACAATTCATCGATCAACATATACTAGTCTCTACGTATTATCATTATCCCTTTCATGATAATACTTGACTAGGAACATCTTTAAGAATAATACAATATTATTCTAAGGACATTAACATATATATTAATTCACAATGCACAGTTAAAAGAATAATATATAATAATGAATTGCCATTCATAAATCCATAAACATTGTATGTCTTAAACAATCATCTAATGACTTGTCTTAGGGCATATCCCAACAAATCTCCCACTTGCACTAAGACCACTCAGACATATACCTAATGCCTAGGGATCTAGTATGACGATCATGCTTCTGCTGTGACAGCGGCTTCGTCAATGGGTCAGATACATTATCATCTGTTGGTACTTTGCATATTTTAACATCTCCCCTTTCAACGATTTCTCGAATGAAATGGAAACGCCTAAGTATGTGCTTGGATCTTTGGTGAGATCTTGGTTCCTTAGCCAATGCGATCGCTCCATTGTTGTCACAATAGAGTTCTATCGGATCTTTAATGCTAGGCACCACTCCCAGTTCAGAAATGAACTTCCTCATCCAAACAGCTTCCTTTGCTGCATCCGAGGCAGCAATATACTCAGCTTTCGTTGTAGAATCGGCTACTGTTTCTTGCTTTGAACTCTTCCAGCTCACAGCACCTCCATTTAGGCAATACACATATCCAGATTGCGATCGAAAATCATCTTTGTCGGTTTGGAAGCTTGCATCAGTGTAACCCATTACATTGAGCTCTTCCTCACCTCCATAAATCAAGAATGTATCCTTAGTCCTTCTCAAGTACTTCAGGATGTTCTTGACAGCAATCCAGTGACCTTCACCTGGATCAACTTGATATCTGCTCGTCATGCTCAAAGCATACGATACATCGGGACGAGTACATATCATGGCATACATGATAGATCCAATAGCTGACGCGTATGGAATCTTACTCATGCGTTGTCTCTCATCTGGTGTTGAAGGACACTGTTCCTTCGAGAGATAATTACCATGTGTCATAGGCACGAATCCTTTCTTGGATTCTTGCATGCTAAACCTTTTAAGCACTTTGTCTATGTATGTACTTTGACTTAGACCAAGAAGCCTTCTCGATCTATCTCTATAGATCTTGATTCCTAATACATAGGTGGCTTCTCCTAAGTCTTTCATCGAAAAGCAGTTCCCTAGCCAAATCTTTACAGATTGCAAGGCAGGGATATCATTTCCAATAAGAAGTATGTCATCTACATACAACACTAGGAAAATGATTACGCTCCCACTGACCTTCTTGTAGACACAAGGTTCATCTTCATTTTTGATAAAACCAAACTCTTTGATTGCATCATCAAAACGAAGATTCCAACTCCGAGAAGCTTGCTTCAATCCATAAATGGATCGTTGTAGCTTGCATATCTTTCCATCATCCTTTGGATCGACAAAACCCTCGGGCTGTGTCATGTACACATCCTCGAGCAGATTTCCATTAAGGAAAGCTGTTTTGACATCCATCTGCCAGATTTCATAATCATGAAATGCAGCTATTGCAAGTAAGATCCTTATGGATTTAACCATGGCCACTGGTGAAAAGGTTTCATCATAGTCAATATCATGAATTTGTTTGAATCCTTTTGCAACCAGCCGACCTTTATAGGTTTGTACGTTACCATCCATATCGGTCTTTTTCTTGAAAATCCATTTGCACCCTATGGGTCGTACCCCTTCAGGTGGATCAACCAAAGTCCATACTTGGTTTGCATACATGGATTCCATCTCAGATTTCATGGCCTCTTGCCATTTCTCAGAATCATTGCCCATAATAGCTTCTTGATAAGATGACGGCTCATCCTCATCAATAAGTAGTAAGTCACCTTGTTGAGTCACAAGAAATCCATATCTCTGTGGCTCCCGGTGTTCTCTTACAGACCTACGCTGGGCTTGTGTCTCTTGAGCAGGTACTTCTTCCACAACAGTTTGTGGTGCCTGCTCTGTTTCCATCTCAATCTCAGGTTCAGTGTTTTCTTGTGGTTGAACTTCACTAAGTTCTATTTTTCTCCCACTGGTTTTTCTAGAGATAAATTCTCTTTCAAGAAATACACCAGTCCGAGCAACAACTATTTTGTTCTCGGTGGGATAGTAGAAATAGTATCCTTTCGTTTCCTTAGGATACCCCACAAATAAACACTTATCAGATTTGGGTCCAAGTTTGTTAGTGGCGTGACGTCTAACGAAAGCCTCACAACCCCAAATCTTCATAAAAGACATACTAGGACGCTTCCCAGTCCATATCTCATATGGTGTCTTTTCCACTGATTTAGATGGAACACGGTTCAGTAAGAAAATTGCTGTTTCTAGAGCGTGTCCCCAAAATGATATCGGAAGATCTGCATGACTCATCATTGATCTAACCATGTCTAACAAGGTTCGATTTCTCCTCTCGGATACACCATTCCATTGTGGAGTATACGGAGGAGTGAGTTGTGGGACTATCCCACACTCCTTTAGATAGTCATGAAACTCTTGGCTTAAGTATTCACCTCCTCGATCTGATCGAAGGATTTTGATACTTTTGCCAAGTTGGTTTTGTACTTCATTCTTGAAATCTTTGAACTTTTCAAAGGTTTCATGTTTATGTTTCATTAGGTACACATACCCATATCTACTGAGGTCATCAGTAAATGTAACGAAGTATTGAAAACCACCTCTAGCTTGTGTACTTATTGGTCCACATACATCACTATGTATTAGTCCCAATAAAACATTTGCCCTTTCAACATGTCCCTTGAAAGGGGCTTTAGTCATCTTGCCCATTAAACAAGATTCGCATGTTTCATATGATTCAAAATCAAATGAATCTAATACTCCATCCTTATGAAGTTTAGATATGCGGTTCTCGTTTATGTGGCCCAAGCGACAGTGCCAGAGATAAGTCGGATTACAATCATTATTTTTAATCCTTTTAGTATTTATGTTATAGATAGGCATATCAAGATTTAATACATAAAGACCATTCACCATTTGTGCACTAGCATAAAACATATCATTTAAATAAATAGAACAACAATTGTCCTTTATTATAAATGAAAAACCATACTTGTCTAAACAAGAAATAGAAATAATGTTTTTAGTAATTGAAGGCACAAAATAACAGTCTTTTAAAATCAGTGATAAACCAGAAGGTAAAGCTAAATGATAATCTCCTATAGCTAATGCAGCAACTCTTGCTCCATTTCCAACTCGGAGATCAACTTCACCTTTCGCCAATGTCCTACTCCTTTTGAGATCCTGCAAATTTACACAAATGTGAGATCCACATCCAGTATCTAATACCCATGATGAAGAAGTAGATAAATCGACTTCTATAACAAAAATACCTGAAGCGGAAGTCACACTTCCTTTCTTTAGATCCTCCAGATATACTTTGCAGTTTCTTTTCCAATGACCGGTCTCACCGCAATGGAAACAGTTCCCTTCCTTTGCTATCCCTCCCTTTGGTTTCAGTGCATGAGACTTTGGCTTAGATTTAGCAAAGACCTTCTTTGCTTTCTTGTTTCCTTTAGCTTTAGCCCTTCCTTTGCCCTTATTCACAATAAGGACATTTGTGGCCTTAGTCTTCTTAGTATTTGCTTCATATGTTCTCAACATACCAAGCAACTGGGGCAGAGTCTTTTCCATATCAGTCATATTGTAATTTACTACAAATTGACTGAAGCTCTCCGGCAACGATTGCAAGATTACATCGGTGGCCAACTCTTGGTCCAATGGAAAACCTAGCTTGTCCAGATTCTCAATGTACCCAATCATCTTGAGCACATGAGTTCCAACTAAGATTCCCTCTACCATCCTGCACTGGAATAACGCTTTAGAGACGTCATACCTCTCTTGTCTAGCTTGCTGTTGGTACAACTGCTTTAAGTGTTCGATCATATCGAACGCCTCCATTTCCTCATGTTGCTTCTGAAGCTCAGAGTTCATGGTGGCAAGCATGAGGCACCCAACATCAAGTGCGTCACTCTGATGCTTCTTGTAAGCATCTTTTTTGGTTCTTGTAGCCGTTAGGGGAGGTTCCTCAGCGGGTAAGGGTTCCTCTAGGACATATTGTTTCTTTTCTTGTTTGAGGACTATCCTCAAGTTCCTATGCCAGTCTAGGAAATTCGTCCCATTTAATTTGTCCTTCTCAAGGACCGATCGCAGTGATAAAGTGCTAGTAACGTTGTTAGTTGCCATGGATATCTACACTATAAATATGCAAAATAAGTTTATGATTTAAATCATTTAACATGGTCTTATATTAAATGATACTCCCACTATTTTGTTTGAAAAATATCAACCCTCGAAATCTTTAGTGGGCCAAGATCCATATTTCGCCTAATCTTGAGTTAGCTTTGGCTAATCGCCCAAGACTCGGTTATTTAGGTAGACAACACTTTGTCAATTACATCACATATAATTCTTGGATAGTTGGACGAACAACACTTTGTTCAATTCATCAAATGAATTATGATCCAACCCATGCCTCTAGGTTCCCAATCCTATTGAGATAACCTAGTTAAGTCATACCCAATTAAAGTATAACGGATATCACTTTTATCCTTTCGCGCATTACTAAGATTGCCACGGTGCTTTGCTTTGGCAAACCCACACATGTACAATCGAAGTTATTGACGAGTACTTTTATTTGGAAGGCATCTAAAACTTAATATTTTAGAGGGATTTATTGATCTCATGATTAATTTGATAATTTAAAATATGTCCACTACATATAGTTGTATACATATCTACATATATGTGTAATACTATTATCAAACTAAAACATAAGATAAATCATGCATCAACATACATAATTAAAACGTGACATGGTTATAGCCCCTACTAATGAGTTTCTCAAGCCAATGAGAAACTCCTATGAGTCAACCTAAGGTAACTTCATAAGCTCCTTCCTTTGGCTCCAATTTGTGAATGGCCTCCTCATCCCGGCACGATGCTCCATCTTCATTGATCACCATCAATAAAATAAACTATACTATTTACAAGATATAGAATTCCTCGATTCACATTCGAGGGGAACATAGGGGAGGGATTACATTTAGAATAAAATAGAGAAAGGCACGACTCGCAGGTCGTATTATAAATTACAATCATTCACAAATCCTATCTAATAGGTCAAAGGGCTATAACCACGCACCATGCTCAAACAACACATAAAGCATGCATTAACATTTAATTAATTAAATTCTAAACATTTTAAATTTAATTTTAATTAAAACTGTAATATAATTTTTGAAAAATTATCGTACGCTCGGGACATCACATGCCACGAACTAAAGCAACTAAAACACGAACCACCATGGTTCGAACCAAAACCCACGGCTGGACCAATAGTGGGCCTAGGGTTCGAAACCCTAGCCCATGGCCGAGCCATGGTCCATGCGGCGGCTTGGGTGCGGCGCTGCTAGGGTTCCAAACCCTAGCCGCCTTGCACCATGTTGATTCTATCGAGCCAACTTGCACCTTTTCAATACTTTATCGAGCCAATAGAGTTCAAAACCCTAGATAGTGCGACGGCTTGACCCATGCTCGAGCCAGGGTCCGAACCCTAGCCCTTAAGCGGCGGCCGAGAGGCTTATGTGACTAGGGTTCAAAACCCTAGCCTATTTGAAGCGGCGGCCGAGCCATGGTGACTAGGGTTCGAAACCCTAGCACCTAGGTGGCGTTGGCCGTGAGCCATACTCGAGCTAATGTTCCGGTTTTTGATCACGAATTATCATATATTTCGATCCGTCAATTATATCATATATATTATCATACGATGATTTTCACAAAATCGATTTTTCCATATCATATATGAAAATACAGTTTTAAATAGCATGCAATATTAATTCTAACATGATTAAACTATTTAACCACATAAATCCGATATGAGCCTTGTACACGGCTCTGATACCACTGTAAGTAACCCCATGAGCATACAGCGCAGCGGAATAAAATTTTGGGATTACAAACCAGCGATCTATACATAGGGATTCATATCGGATTAGAGAATTACAAGTGTCTTACCCTTGTAGCGCGTTTGAAGCAGAATCCACGGAGCTGCACCACGTCCTACGCCTTCTCCGAGTCAATAGCAAAACTCGATTGGTTTTGCCTCAACGGTATCCACACGATCGAATCGAACGAAGGAATAGTTTAAGAACAAGTTGCTAGACAAGTTCTTAAACCAATACACGAAGCAAGCTCGATTCACAATCGAAAGAATTGACCAAAACCACCAAGAACACCTTCGACTTTTGATGGCCGAGAGTGATTCAATGGTGCGGCCGTTTTCCTCCTTGGCTTGTGTAGGGTTTTTGAGTTATATCATTTGTCTTGCAAGTCTTAATCTAATTAAACCTTGTTAACCAATTATATATGATTAATTAAAGGCTTTCTTAAAGCTTCATGGGCTTAAGCCCATGATTTAATTAATCAATATGATTATTAATTAAGACTCCTCTTAATTATTTAATTCATCCCATGAATTTAATTTCCCTTCTCGATTTAATCTTTTGTGCGACCCGATAGGATCTCGTAATGTTGGCAGTGACATAAAATCTCATTTTATGTCGCAAGCATCGAGCGGTATCTAGCAACACATCGATGCTACCCAAATTACGAGAATGTCAATGACTCGACATAACCTTTAGAACTTGTGATAATATTAATCATGTAACTTAATCCCTTTGTCCTTTGTGTTTAGATTGAACACGAGTCATGGAATAGTCATACTCGTATATCCAATCTTTATTTCTTGATCCCCAAGTAGAACTAGAATAAACGAATAAGCTCGATATCTCATATCGACTCATTCGAGCATGGCCATGCATTTTAGTTCTCACTTGATCAAGGGCCAAACACATCTCCTGTTATATAGGAGGGACAAATCCTATCTCGATCAGTCAACATCCCTCTACATAATTCGTAGTGTATCCAATAGTCGCCTTTATAGTATACCCTGTTACGGGTAACGTTTGACGATATCAAGATACATAACTCCTTATGTTGGGATCTCTGATGATCACAAGTCGTAAGGATTACATACATTATTATCACTATGAGAATTGCATATGACGATCATATAACTATCCATGTTGCATTCTCATGGTGGGTCTGTTCAGTACATCGTTCTCTAACATGTACCCATATGTTGATTTGATATCTCATATCAATGAACAATTCATCGATCAACATATACTAGTCTCTACGTATTATCATTATCCCTTTCATGATAATACTTGACTAGGAACATCTTTAAGAATAATACAATATTATTCTAAGGACATTAACATATATATTAATTCACAATGCACAGTTAAAAGAATAATATATAATAATGAATTGCCATTCATAAATCCATAAACATTGTATGTCTTAAACAATCATCTAATGACTTGTCTTAGGGCATATCCCAACACTCCCCCCACTAACAAGACTTAGACCCACACTTGAATTTCTTTTAAGCATATTAACAAACACATTCCATGCATATTTAATCTTCATTTATTTTGACCAACAATAATACTAAAAACTCAACAATTTCCTTCTAACAAGTAATCATTCAATAAAGTGAGTCATATAACCGCTTTAACCCGCTATACCAATTCAAGTTATCATTCTTCATTGACAATACTTCATCTAACCACAAATCACAACATATATCCACATACAACAATAAAACAATCTTCATCCTTCAAAACAAATGTTTAAATCTACTTAGAATACTTCTCAAATTATGAGCCATAAATGTTAGCTATTCACCACACCATTAGTAAGGCTTTTAACCAACACAAGAACACCATTCAATCATTTTATCAAACATCATAAAAGCATCTTTTACAAGCCTCAAAATAGCCCATATTTTCGAAATATAGGGCAGCTACAAAACAAGCAATAATTTCGAAAATCATTAGCCCCAAAACAAGCATTAATTTCGCCCCCAACACAACCACAAATTTCAAACATTTACATCTCAAATTTTCGAACACAAAAACCCACAAAACTCAACCAAATTCAAAATACAAGAGAGGTAAAAGGTGTAGGATGATAAGAGGCTTCCTACCTCACGATTTTGGCAAGAAAAACCGAGCTTTGTTAGCCAAAAAAATCCAACTCCAGCTGCTATCGGTGGAGGCGACGGGAATGGGTTATGGGAAAGGGTATCGATTTTTAATGGGTGAGAAAGTGTGTGTATGTGTTTTCTTTTTATTTAACCCTAAATTTAATCCCAACCCTTGAATTGTTATGCCAACTCAAATAATAGGTTAGATATCTACCTTGTAATAATTATCCCAATGGTTTATTATTTCAAGAATCTCTTCTAATTCAATACGCTACAATTCAACCCGGGTATTTTATTTAAATCCGGATCCAAACACGATTCCCCAAGATTTAAGAATCTCATTGAATTTAATTTAATACTATAAATTCAATCCCGGAATTATTTATTCCACCTCCAGTCCAAATAAGATTTCCAATAGTTTAAATCTCAAAATCTTATTGAAATACCACAAGTGAGTCAATTGAATAATTACTATTTATTCGGGACATCACAATTCTCCCCAACTAATAAAATTTCGTCCTCGAAATTAACGCATGCTTACCATAAAAGCCAATAGTAAAATTTACGTACCCCATATAGCTCAATATAGTGACTTTACCATCTGTAGGATGATAGTCATCGGAATCATCGTGGCTTACACATGTGCCCCATTGCACCAACGATCGTAAGAAGTGTTTAATTGTCAAGCTTCTTTGTCATATCTCACTACCTGTGTACTTCCATCGACACAATTCCATTGCACAATCTTATTTCCCGTCATATACTTTCATCACAGTACCCATCATATAATATCGTTAAATCATGCAATCCATGCTTCCATGTATTCAAGAATATATGACAATACATCAACATTTATCTTAATTAACTTCATACCTGTGTCGTTGCAAATGTATGCAACTTATCCGCACATCATCACTGTCATCCGTATGAAGTAACAGTACTCTTGAGCCTTTATGCACCAATCTTTCATATATCATCTCCTGGCTATTATCTGGTGCAAGGTAATGACTAGAAAGCCCATTAGTCATTCTCACATACATATCTCCACATTATACGCACCAACAGCCAAAGATCATCAATATCAAATAATTCTTCTCATACTTTTATAGACGGAATCATCTACAATACACAATGGCATCATAATATCATGTTAATCACAGCACTCACATACTCTTAAGTATCAACATTTCCACATTACTTCACCCAACTATTATCTGTCATAGGACAAGTACAAAATAAACTCGTTAGCATTTCTCAAATACTAGTAACATAACACGTACCTTGTCATTTACACATTTCGACATTCATAATGTTTCTGTCATCAAACATTAATTCTCTGCATCAGAAGTTTCTCGCAGTTCTATACACAACATGTTACAGCACACTGTCTCATAGAGTGATCGAAATTTAACATAAGAATTAATTGCATGCCTCAATAACGCAATTTATATTAATCTTTAACTCATCCTCGAAACATAAAAAATTCATTAATCATGAATGTTCACAATGATCACATGTCCACACACGACATTCGTAGTAATCACGTGTCATCCCGCGACATACTCATGTCATCCCGTGACACGCTCATTAAACTCATGTCTATCTGATGGTATTCTATTGAACATAATAGGTGATTAATCAATTATTAATCCTACCACCTACAAAACTAGCATGCTTTCACAACAATAATTAACGCCACAAAATGATTAACATCCATTTTCAGTATCTCATCACTATACACCTTAGATATGAGAGTGTTATCACAGAGGTTACACCCCTTCTTGCCTTATTACCGCAACAAAATATGAATGACACATCTAGGTTCCATTTCAATTCCATTATCAACTTTCCTACATGTACATGATTTCAAAATCAATATAAATCAACAAAATAACTCGAATCAACATATATCAATATGTTCGACCAACTGAAACAGTTTACCTCGATACTTCGTCCTCCTGGATCGATCCAATATCCTCTTGGGCCTAAATCACATATACCCAATGAGCAATAACATAACTGTACATAGCACAACTTCTATTGCCATCTGCAATCAAAGCATCATCAATACTCATTGCTAACACAATTGCGTACAACATCATTCTTCGTTAATCACAATAGCGGTACTAAAAATATTCATTGCTAATACAATAGCAATGCATCAATCTTCATCGCCCTACGGCGGTACATAATACTCATCGCCACTACTGGCATACATATAATATCCATAATCACAATGAATATACATTCTTAAAACAACAAGACGTAATAACACTTACTGTACACAATGGATCCACACTTGATCTTTTAAATTGTCCCTGCTCTCAACATAAATATTTCACAAAATATGATTTAATATCGATACACAAATTGATATACTCACCATCAACAGAATAGCGGAATGAGACGTCGCTATATATATATAATCGGCGGCAAGAACCATCGCCATGGAATCAGCGGAATGCACCATCACTAAACACATGTCTGGCGGCATGAGTCATCGCCATTGACATAGCGGAAAGAGGCATCGCTATACATGTACCGGCGGCATAAACCATCGCCAATCAATATAGCGGAATGAGACATCACTATCAATACACCTGGCGGCATGAACCATCGCCATCCAATATAGCAGAATGAGGCATTGCTATCAATACACCTGGCGGCATGAACCATCGCCAACCAATATAGCGGAATGTGACATCGCTATCAATATACGTGGCGGCATGTACCATCGCCAACCAATATAGCGGAATCGCTATCAACATTGATAATGTGGTTGTTCCGGTCTTGTTATAGCAGCGGAATTTTAGGACCCCTCGCTTCGACATATAGCGGCATCATATGATATCCCTCGCTTCGACAATGACAGTGGCATGTTACCTCGCTTAGACATGACAGCGGCAAATATCATACTACCATCGCTTCATATGACAGCGGCAAGTACCTCCCTCGCTCGAATATAACAACCACCAGAACTTCCACTAGCTCCATGTACCTGCATCCAGGTTAATACAACAGTTCACAATATAATGATCGATTCCACGTTCCAGTTATAACCACAATATTCCACATTAATCACTAGAATTGTGACTGTTCCGGTCCCAATACAACAGCGGAATTTTAGGACCCCTCGCTTTGACATATAGCGGCATCATATGATATCCCTTGCTTCGACAATGACAGCGGCATGTTACCTCGCTTAGACATGACAACGGCAAATATCATATTACCATCGCTTCATATGACAGCGGCAAGTACCTCCCTCGCTCGGAGATAAAGGCTACCGGAACATTCATCAATTCTACCACAATAATCAAACACAACAATTGGTTCCATTATCACAATATCACTATCATTTCACACATATCATCACATGTAAGGATCCACTATCCACGATATACATAATCAAAGGTGTAACACGTTTTACCGTCCGAAGCCCGTACGTCTCACATTTCCTGATTTTCCTACAAAATCAGATCCCTTAACACATAATATATGAAGTGCTAGACATCACCATTAATGCCATCCCATCGCATTCTACATGATTCCTGCAATTATAATGATTAGCAACACCACTTTTCATATCATAAAAGCACATAAACAACTAGTTGTGTCATACAACATTAATGACATCATGCATAAATATGTGCTATCAATAATTTCCTAGGCCCTTAACAGCCCCAAAGAGCAACCACTGCTCTGATACCACTAATGTAAGACCCCAACACCTAAACTCGTCATTAGTTCATTTATGACGTCGTATGTGTATAAATTTTTCATTTTTCTTTTCATTCTTAAAAAAAGAATCATTACATGTTTCCCATAATCCCATGACATAAATAATGTTCCACATTATATGTTCATCTCTACCAACAATTAGACTCAAAGATTTCGCCCATTACCATCCCCATTACACCACTTTTACATTGTGGGTTATTTTATAAAAATTTGGGCAGTGCCTCCCCACAAACTGAGCTATCCGGAAATAAAACACATCACATAATAAAACTCCCGACCAGGGACAACACAATACTAGACAGAATACAGAAACACTAAGTAAATTCCCAGCCAGGTAAGACACCACACTAATAAGACAACAAAAGTGGGTTTCGACACCCTTATACAGTCCATATACAGATACAAGTGCTCACAGAAGAGCAACGAATAACGGATACTCATCCGGATGCATAATTAGTATAAATACCAATCGCTCAACCTCGTATATCGGCTCAATCTCATACTATGCTTCTGGAAGCATCATCCAACAAGGTTCGAGCCTAGTACTCCAAAGCAGCATAGTACCTGTTGTACCCGTTTCAACAGAAACAGCCCCCACACAGGGTGAGCATACTCCAACTCAATATTCAATCGCAATCAATATACAAAATTATAATACAACAGTTTAGATCATTCAAAACTCATAAAGTATACTCCCTGTACGAGTCCGGGTTTGTATAGTTTCCACGCACTGTTCCTGTTTCAAACTCACGCACATTCATAATGTCAAGTTTAGTATTATCATTGAAAACATGATATTCAACGACACTATGAATTCAATACAACAACAATATATTATTTATGCTCAACATAAATAATTCAACATCGATGTACACCTGGTTATCCCACTATCTCATTCTCGATATTTTATCATATCGCCCATGCCCACGGCATCACTACTCAACAAGTAAAATCGGATCATGTACCACTACGTGTCCCCCATAACTCGTATATGAAACTCAAATATTAAAGTCAAACACTTACCTGAATCATCATATTCAAATTGCATGTATACAAGAATGTATAGATACTAGATATACATGCTCGTACGTCACCATGTACCTTATAGTAGACAATATGAACAAGCTATCTTCAACGTCCGAAGTCTCCTGAAGAGTCTATATCGAATATCAATTCAATATTAGCTCATAATCCAAACAATGAATATCCATCAATAGTTCTTACTTTCATTTCCATTTCCATATCACAAATCAATAACTCAATATTATGAATCAAATCATAATCAATACTTTGATACACACATCCTCACATGAATCATGATATTTCATTGGTGATGCAAAACCCCATTTTCTCCCATCATCCGCTACATCACACACATGATGCAGGATACTCACACCCATACGTGCAAGATCACGCCCAATTCACATAGTAGTTCACTAGACACACCAGTTCAACAGAGGGAGAGGAAGTGCAAGGGTGTATGCATAATAACATCCAACTAGTGTCTAACTAAAACAATTCAATTAAGCCAATCAATATGTTCTAAACATTCAAATCCACACCGAGGTGGTTCAAACCAAGACATGAAAGAAATGGTCCATGTAGATAAGAGATTCTACCCATTTAATCCAATTCCCTTAATCCCAACATAAAGTCATTTATTGATCAAATTCAACTTTAACAATTTAAAGATGTATTGGATTCCAAAATTCTTGATTTAGTACTATTAAGATTTGAAACTCAATAAAGTGACATAAATCATTAATACATGCTATGCTATCCAATTGAGCATAAATATCACTATAACACTATTCCATGTTATAATACATACTAACATGCATCTAACCCATTTATTTACAGACTACACATGTTTCCAATTGTAACACATCACATACCATAGCCCAACACCCACCAAGTCTCACAATGGCTACAAGCCATAGAAGTTAGTCATTCTCCCCCCACTAACAAGACTTAGACCCACACTTGAATTTCCTTTAAGCATATTAACAAACACCTTCCATGCATGATTTAATCTTCATTTATTTTGACCAACAATAATACTAAGCCAAGACAAAACTCAACAATTTCCTTCTAACAAGTAATCATTCAATAAAGTGAGTCACATAACCGCTTTAACCCGGTATACCAATTCAAGTTATCATTCTTCATTGACAATACTTCATCTAACCACAAATCACAACATATATCCACATACAACAATAAACAATCTTCATCCTTCAAAACAAATGTTTAAATCTACTTAGAATACTTCTCAAATTATGAGCCATAAATGTTAGCTATTCACCACACCATTAGTAAGGCTTTTAACCAACACAAGAACACCATTCAAGCATTTTATCAAACATCATAAAAGCATCTTTTACAAGCCTCAAAATAGCCCATATTTTCGAAATATAGGGCAGCTACAAAACAAGCAATAATTTCGAAAATCATTAGCCCCAAAACAAGCATTAATTTCGCCCCCAACACAACCACAAATTTCAAACATTTACATCTCAAATTTTCGAACACAAAAACCCACAAAACTCGACCAAAATTCAAAATACAAGAGAGGTAAAAGGTGTAGGATGATAAGAGGCTTCCTACCTCACGATTTTGGCAAGAAAAACCGAGCTTTGTTAGCCAAAAAAATCCAACTCCAGCTGCTATCGGTGGAGGCGACGGGAATGGGTTATGGGAAAGGGTATTGACCGATTTTTAGTGGGTGAGAAAGTGTGTGTATGTGTTTCTTTTTATTTAACCCTAAATTTAATCCCAACCCTTGAATTATTATGCCAACTCAAATAATAGGTTAGATATCTACCTTGTAATAATTATCCCAATGGTTTATTATTTCAAGAATCTCTTCTAATTCAATACGCTACAATTCAACCCGGGTATTTTATTTAAATCCGGATCCAAACACGATTCCCCAAAATTTAAGAATCTCATTGAATTTAATTTAATACTATAAATTCAATCCCGGAATTATTTATTCCACCTCCAGTCCAAATAAGATTTCCAATAGTTTAAATCTCAAAATCTTATTGAAATACCACAATTGAGTCAATTGAATAATTACTATTTATTCGGGACATCACAGGAGTTGAGCTCGAGCTGTTGATTGGAGGTGCTTCCAGGATCGAAGTACCAGAGCTGGTATTGAGTATGATATTTATACATTAGATACACATATACTTATTTGATGCTCGCATGTGAGCACTATTATGTGTATATGAGTTGTATAAAAAGGCAAGGGCCTTTCTCTTTTCATTTATGTGTTGCATGCAATTAATTAGGAATTGCAAATTGAATTGAGAACGTGTTAGTGTATTACAAGGGTGCATCATATGTTAAATGGACTTGGTTGGGAAAAGCTGAATATTAATGAAAGGATACAAGAAATTTTATAGATGGTATTTTATGCCATTATTGCATGTAGTCTTTTCCCCTGATAACATAATTGTATGCACTAATTGCATGGGTTAATACACTAATAATGGGTTAAGGGCACAGGGTCCTTACGCCGGGTGGAACGCATGATACATTGGTAGGTTTGGTATAAACCTAAGAAGGCAGCGATTTGCTAGCCAGGTATTGTTGCAGTGCTATAGTGAGCTTGTTGTAGCCATTATACTACTCGTTGGAACCGAGTTTGGTGAATCGTTTGATGATAGATGAGGACTTATGTTGGACTCGTGTAGTCACTATGTTGCATGAGGTTTGAGGCAGAGAATACCTCACGAGGACGTTTATACATTATATGATTTGAGGATCTTGTACTGGGACAACTCAATTTTGTTGGGAGTACAAATGAGAGTGTCAACAATTCGTTATTAGTGCTGGTTGAGAACCCTTGCATAGGGAATAAAATGGGGGAGGGGGACGCAATTAGAATTTGTGGGATATAGTTAGCGGGGTGACACTACTATATTGATTGTATCTCTTGGAGAGATTTGGAACATACTGTCATGGAGACAGTTGGTATTGGTCGAGGGTTGATTGTGAATCAGCCATGGTAAGCATTACTGGTGATGGACTGAGTAATGGCTTTATATTTCCAATGAGACGTACAAGGGACGTCTCTGGGGAGATGCTCGAAATGTGGAGTACTATGGTATTAGTACAGAACATCGTTAGAATGGGTATACATCGTGAATACGGATTTTGATTTGGTAATAGTAGCAAGGATGCACTATTCTAAACCAGTTGTGTATTTATTGGTTCCGGGATACATTTTGGTATAAATATATCTAGGTTTTCCAAACGGTGGTTCGAGGTTGGAAGGTCATGGGTTCATGACACCTTCCTTGTGAGGAAGGCGGTGTCGATATACCTATGAGGAATCTTTGGAAGATTCGATGAGCCGGTTGTGTGGTGTTGATGTTGGGATCACACCACTAGTCGTTGGTTCGTCAATCATATTCTCTGCGGGATAAGAATAATTGAGGATTGACAGCTGTATTTGGGGATTATGGGTATGATTGGAGATACCTGAGCCGAGTGCATTGAGTATGCATGTGGTATTAGTGCTTAGGCATGTATACCGGTGTGTGCATAAGAATGCCAGCTTTTTAGTACTTGTTGAGCATCGGATTAATATGCTTGGATGAATAAATCTCTGGTGAGAGATTGGGGCACCTTGAGATTGTAAATCTCAACGACACGATGTATTCTGAAGAATGACCGTGAGGTCCGGCTGACTTCCTATGATGAGGGATTGTCATATTGGATGGTAATTCATTACTGGGTGATTCGATAACATCCCTGTGTTAGGATTGTTGAATCCTAGGGTAAACGAGGGATGGCCAGGATTGGATTTGTTGGGTGTCGTTGTCGACACAGGTAGCGTGTAGGGTCTTCCTACCTTAACATCATATTTATAACGTATTATGAACTAAACATGCATTAATGACATCTTAGGGCTCCGGTTGAAGTTTTGAGCTAATAAGATTACAGGCCAAAATGAAATTTCAAAACTTAATTAATTACATTCTCAAAATGAATGTTAAAGCGATAGAATTATACTACTCCTAGAGTAGAGATTATCCAAAAATCATGTATCCTAATTTCTTTCATGCTCCTCATAGCTCACTGTCCCAACCCGACCCTGAGCCTCCTTCAGACCAAAAGCGTACCTACAGGGATAACACATCATGAGCATATACATCCTTACTTAACATTATAAAAAAATAACAGTGAATGCATGAAATCTTAGTTAAGTAAACTTGCTGGTTATTCGTTAACTTCTTTTTTGTTTGTTGTCCTTGATTCACATTCATGCATATGGGCATCTTACACTATAGTATGACATCTTACCATATCATAAACATCGTATGGCATCTTACCATATCATAAACATCGTATGGCATCTTACCATATGGGCATCTTACCCTATCGCATGGCATCTTACCATATGGGCATCTTACCCTATCGTATGTCATCTTACCATATGGGCATCTTACCCTATCGTATGACATCTTACCATATCATAAACATCGTATGACATCTTACCATATGAGCATCTTACCCTATCGTATGGCATCTTACCATATCATAAACATCATCATCACTTATCATAAACATCCCCATAGACATTATATCCTCTTTACTCATCATAAACATCATCATCATAAACTTACTTATCATAATCATCATCATAAACATCATATCATCTTATGTAATCATAGCATAGTCTTAATGTAGGAGTGTGTTTTACCGTCCGATGCCCGTTCGTTTCTTACGTACCTTAATTCCAAAAGTGGAGAAGTTAGAGAACTTTATCTCCTTGATGTTGTGGGTACCTGGGATGGTTCTACATAACAATACAAATCGATATTAGAAGCTAAAAATAGTCCAATATCCAAAAATCCCACAAAATAAACAAAAACACATAATTATGTGTCTCGCGATCGATTGCTGGGATGTCCCGATCGATCGCGAGATCACACTGCGTGTTGCTGAATTTTTGCATCTTCGGCGATCGATCGCCACTTTTGGCACGATCGATCGCTAGCTTCACCGATCGATCGCCCAAAATTGGCGATCGATCGGCAAATGGTTCTGGAGCCTACTGCTGGCTCGCGATCGATCGCCTGAAACGGGCGATCGATCAGGCGATCGATCCCCGATACCTGTACATCAAAAAATCACCATTTTTGAGCATTTTTCAAGATCTTCCTCATACCATCCAAACCCAAACTTTTCAACAACACAAATATCAACATAACTTACTAAAACCCACATAAAACACTTCAAAAATCACACCCCAACCACATACAACATATACCCAAATCAAACCACTTAAAAACACAAAAAACCAACCCATTTCAAAACCAAACATCATAAAAACTTTAGGAAGGATTCCATACCTCTTGAAGACTCCAAATCTTAACAAAAATCCCACAAAGAAAAGTTTTGTGGAGCTTCCTCCTTCCTCCTTTGAAGAATTTCTAAAATGGGGTAGATGGGTAGGGTTTGAGAGTGAGTTGGGGATTTTAAGAGTGATTGGTAAAGTAAGTGGGTATAGTGGGAAAAAGGGGGGTTATAAAGGTAAATATTAAAATTATACCCCAAAGTTAACATGATGTATAAAATACCCCAACGTGGTATTTTAAAAGCATTTACAAAACTGCATTAAACGTCCACTAAAATCATACCTTCCTCATAGTTAACATCCAAAACAAATAAATCATGTTAACATTCATTACCCAACATGCATAACACGTACCCTGAAATGCAACCCCCGGTCACGCCTACCATGTGACTAAGCATTTCAACATGATAATTAACTTTAACACATAAATCAATTATCCACATAATTCATCATATAAACATAATTAATGAGTTATGGTACAGGGACAACCAAACTGGAAGCGTTTTGAAATGCATGGGAAAACAGGAAGTGTTTTATTGTGATTTGCATTTACGCTTTATATTCATATTGTGTTGAATATGAAAGATATTATTGCTCATGTTTGGGGGTTGTCCTTGTAGGTACACTTTTGGCATGATAAGAAGGGCTAAGCGGGTGGAGGTGGTGAGCTTGTGAAGAATTCTTTTGAGAAAGGAATGACAGGATTGATTTTGTATAGTATCTACTCTAGGAGTAGTGTAAAGCTATAATTGATAACATTCATTTGATTTGGGAATGTAACTAATCCATTGATAGTCCTTATTTTTGGCATGTAATTCTTAAGGCTCATAGTCTCAACACGATTATTCTACTCTGATCTTTTATATTAGCTCTAATTATGCCTTTAATCCGCACTTAAGGAACTAGGGTCCTTACATTAGTGGTATCAGAATAGTGGTTAGCGAACCCGGGAACGAGAGAAGGGTATCCTTGATTGGCTAGGTGCTTACATTTGAAGCATGTTTATGCATGTGGTGCATATTGATGTATATCTTGTTATACTAACATGCTTATTATCATCCCTGTTATCTAACGGCATAATATATATATTTGTTTTGGAATTGTTGTTAACCTTTGTGTTACAGCATGGCTGCTATGAATGCGGGGAACCTTAATGAAGAGGTCGGCGATGTTGGGAGAGTGAACGCTAGCATTGGTCGGCAAACCCTCTACCTCCACCAGCAGTAGGCATGGAACCAGTGGCTTAGTTATTGCTACCTGGTGAGATTAGCTTGACTCAGTTTCTGTCTTACCACCTGCCCCGATTTGAGGGAACAGAATCAGGAGAGGAGGCTGAGGAGTGGCTAGAAAGACTGGAGCAGATATTTGTATCGGCTCCTTGTGCTGTTACAGCTTGGCTGAGGCTGGCGGAGTTTCAGTTGGCAAAGAAACCTTTGATGTGGTGGAAGAGCACGGTAATGGAACTGAGAGCACTGGGTGTTGTGATTGATTGGACACTCTTCAGAACCCGGTTTCTAAACCGGTACTTCTCCGCAGCGGCGAGACAGACGAAGGAGGATGAGTTTGCAAGTTTGAAACAGGGGAACATGACAGTGTCGGACTATCCCATGCAGTACTCTTCGTTGTTGAGGTATGTTCCCCACATTGCCACCAATGGGCACGCAAAGATGAGGAATTTTATGAAGGGATTGCGGCCGGAGCTCTTTGACCGGGTTATCACCAATAACCCAACTTCTTTTGATGATGCTCTCACAAGAGCGGAGCTTGCCGAGAGTAGGAGCTTATCCTAGTGTTGTGCCACCAAAAGTACCACAACAGAGGCAAGCTAATGACAGCTTGAGACCCCGGAGAGAGCCATTTAAACCTCGTGGTGCCTCTTCATCTTCACGGTTCGGTGGGAAGAAATTCTTTGGGCAGAAACAAGAGGGCAAGAAGAACAATTGGTCAGCCAACCGAGGGTCTACGCAGGGAAATAGATCGGGGGAGCCAAGGTGCGACAATTGTGGAGGGCCACATTCTTCGAATAAGTGCCCTGCCTGTTATAGCTGTGGCAAGATGGGCCACATCTCTCGGTATTGCCCCACCCGGGGAGGACAGTCAGAGTTTCAGGGCAACATGCCGAGATTTGATGACAGGACAGTACACCAGAGGCAGCAGTTTGTGCCTCGACCATCAGGAGGTCAGACAGTGGGACCGTCCCAGGGGCAGGTGTATGCACTGACCAGAGAGCAGGCCCAGGCAGCCCCAGAGGAGGTGATTGCCCGTACGTGTCATTTATTTACGTACCCTGCTTTTATTTTGATAGATACAGGTGCCTCCCACTCTTTTGTATCTGTGGGCTTTGTGGAGAGACGCCATATGCGCACGTCTTCTTTACCCACGCCTCTCATGGTCTCGACACCCACTGGAAGAAATGTCGTTGCTGATCAGTTTATGGCAGATTGCCTCATTTATTTTGGGGGCAACGAGTTGAAGGCAGACTTGATTGTGTTGGCCATGTCAGACTTCGACTGCATTGTGGGTATTGATATTCTGAACAGATATCAGGCAGTGATAGATTGCCGGCAGAAAACAGTGAAGTTCAGACCTGAATTGGGTAGTCAGTGGACTTTTTATGGCAACGGTTCTCGTGCGAAGATTCCGTTGATTTCAGCGATCAAGATGACTCAGCTGTTGGAACGTGGCCACACGGGCTATCTCATCTATGCCGTGGACACGTCTGGGAAGAATAAGGAATTGAGAGTTGAGGATGTACCAGTCGTGGCAGAATTTGCTGATGTATTCCCAGAAGAGATCCCAGGATTCCCACCGGCTAGAGAAGTTGAGTTTGGGATCGAGTTATTACCGGGGACATCCGCTATCTCTCGTGCACCTTACAGGATGGCACCGGCGGAGTTGAGAGAGTTAAAGGAACAGTTGCAGGATCTCCTTGACATGGGATATATACGCCCGAGCGTATCGCCATGGGGCGCACCGGTCCTCTTCGTAAAGAAGAAGGATGGTTCGATGCGGTTGTGCATCGATTACCGGCAACTGACTAAAGCCACAGTAAAGAACAAGTATCCTCTCCCAAGGATTGATGATTTATTTGATCAGTTGCAAGGTACCAGACTTTATAGCAAGATCGATTTGAGATCCGGGTATCACCAGATTCGAGTCAGGGAGGAAGATGTACAGAAGACAGCATTTCGGACTCGATATGGACATTATGAGTTCCTAGTGATGCCGTTCGGCGTGACGAATGCTCCAGCGGTCTTTATGAGCTTGATGAACAGAGTGTTTCAGCCGTATCTTGATCAGTTCGTCATCGTGTTCATCGACGACATTCTCATCTATTCCCGGAGCGAGGAAGAGCACGTGAAACACTTGAGGACAGCGCTCCAGATTCTCCGAGATCACCAGTTGTATGCCAAGCTCAGTAAGTGTGAGTTTTGGTTGAGCAGTGTAGTATTTCTGGGGCATGTCATATCGAGCAGCGGAATATCTGTGGATCCCAAGAAGATTGAAGCTGTGATGGAGTGGGCTGCACCCACTTCTGTACCCGAGATCCGTAGCTTCCTTGGTTTGGCCGGTTATTATCGACGCTTCGTCGAGGGCTTTTCGAAGATTGCCAAGCCGTTGACACAGTTGACCCAGAAAGGAGTACCTTTCTTTTGGTCAGAAGCTTGTGAGGAGAGCTTCCAGGAGTTGAAGCACCGTTTGACGACGGCGCCAGTGTTAGTGATCCCTACGGAGAACTCCAGATTTGTTTTGTATACCGATGCATCACTTCAGGGCCTTGGGTGTGTACTGATGCAAGATAGGCATGTGATAGCTTATGCATCGAGGCAGTCGAAGCCGCATGAGACGAGATACCCAGTCCATGACTTGGAATTGGCGGCTATCATCTTCGCCCTGAAGATTTGGAGACACTATTTGTATGGTACTTCATTTACCATATTCACGGATCACAAGAGCCTCAAGTTTTTATTCACTCAGGCGGAGCTGAACATGAGGCAGAGAAGGTGGATGGACTTACTCAAGGACTATGATTGTGAGATTGAGTACCATCCCGGAAAAGCTAATTTGACAGCAGACGCTTTGAGCCGGAAAGTGAGGAGTTCTGCTGAGGACGTCATCCATTTGTCGGCTATGATGACCTCCTATTGCCATCTGGGCTATGACTTCGACATAGATGCATCACCTGTGTATGTATCGACCTTGTTAGCTGAGCCAGATATCTATGAGAACATCAGGAGAGCTCAGAGGTCAGATGATGAGGTTCAGAGGTGGTTATCTTTAGTACATCTTGGTCAGCCAACGAAATTTAGAGTGGTCGATGACGGGTCCCTGAGATTGGGTAACCGTTGGGTGGTTCCGAGTACGCCGGAGTTGCGTAGAGGGATCTTGGAGCGAGCTCATAGTAGCAGACTTAGCATCCACCCAGGCGGGAAGAAAATGTATAAAGATCTGCGTAATCAGTTCTGGTGGAAAAGGATGAAATCTGATGTCGTCACTTTTGTTAAGTGGTGTTTGATCTGCCAGCAGGTTAAGGCAGAGAGACAAAGACCTGGCGGCGAATTGAGAAGTTTGGAGATACCGAAGTGGAAGTGGGAACACATTTCCATGGACTTCGTAACTCACCTGCCGAGGAGTACTTCAGGTTTTGATGCTATTTGGGTGATTGTGGATCGATTGACTAAGGTAGCTCATTTTATCCCCTACAGCATGACTTTCACCTTTTGAGGATGGCTCAACTGTATATTAGAGATGTGGTGAGATTGCATGGGATCCCCATTTCCATAGTGTCGGATCGAGATCCACGATTCACATCTCATATTTGGGAGGGTCTTCAGTCAGCCTTGGGAACTGAAGTTAGATTGAGCACTGCATATCATCCTCAGACGGATGGCCAGACCGAGCGTACTATCCAGACGCTCGAGGACATGTTGAGAGCTTGTGTTTTGGAGTTCGATGTTTCTTGGCAAGATTCGGTACCCTTGGTAGAGTTCTCTTATAATAACAGCTACCAGGTGAGTATTCAGATGGCTCCTTTTGAAGCTCTTTATGGCAGACGATGTAGATCACCCTTGTGTTGGGATGATTTGGACCGCAAATCGGTCGAAGGACCGGAGTTGATTCGGGAGATGGAAGAGAAGATAAAGATGATAAGGCAGAAAATGAAAGCAGCCCAGGACAGACAGACAGCTTATGCTAATAAACGGCGGAGACCGTTGGAATTTCAGTTGGGAGATAAGGTCTTTTGAAGATCTCGCCTTTCAGAGGCGTTGTGCGATTTGGGATGCGCGGGAAACTGTCTCCGAGGTATGTTGGACCGTACGAGATTTTGCAGCGCATTGGCACCTTAGCTTACCGACTGGCTTTGCCGCCTTCTTTATCTGGTATACATGATGTGTTTCATGTATCGATGCTGCGGAAGTATGAGCCGGATCCATCTCATGTGTTACAGCCTTCCGAGGTCCAGTTAGAATCCGATGTGTCTTATGTGGAACGGCCTGTTAGAATTCTGGATCGAGCAGACCGTAGACTTCGGAACAAAGTGATACCTATGATCAAGGTTCAGTGGGATCGCAGGGGTGTCGAGGAGGCTACGTGGGAGACGGAGCGGCATATGGTGCAGCACTACCCGGAACTATTCTCTGGTATGTGATTATGTTTAGTTTCTTTTGGGGGTAAGTGCATGTGATTTCGAGGACGAAATCTTATAAGTAGGGGATATTGTGATATCCCTGAAATAAATAATTGCAATTTGGGCATTAATTGTGTTTATATGATTAATTATGATGGTAATTAATTGATTATGTGCTGGATTTAATTAATGTGTTGAAATGCTTAGTCACATGGTAGAGTGACCCGGGAGAGCATTTCAGGGTGCATGTTGGGCATGTTGGGGAAAATTGTTATTAGCATAATTTATTTGCCATGGCTAGCAATTAATTGGAAATCATGAGTTTAGTTGATATTTTGGTGCATTTAGGATTAATGCTTTTAAAAATATCATGTTGGGGTGTTTTATACACCATGGGATTGTGGAATGCATTTTAATTAAACTCAAACCCTTATACCCCAACCCCCACCTTTACCAAATCACTTTACCTTTACCAAACCACCACCCAAACCCTCCTTTCCCCATTTTCGAAATTGAGCTTAAGGGTAAAGGGAATCCTTCCAAAAATCTTGATTTGTGGAGTTTATTGGGAGATTTGAAGTCCCCAAGAGGTATGGATACCTCATTGTTGAGTTTGTAATGTTTTATTTAAGTTTGGTATGGTTTTGAAGGGTTTTAAAATGGGTTTGTGTTGGGTTGTTGTGGTTTTGGTTGAGGGTTGGATTTATGTTTGTTTTGAGGTGTATTTTGAAGTTTCATGTTGTTATTTATGTTGTTGGTTTGATGGTTTAAGTGTTGGTATGGATTGGAAGGAATTTTGGTGCAAAAATGGTGAAAAATCGTGTGTCTGTGCGAGGCGATCGACCGCCTGAAAAGAGGCGACCGATCGCCTATGGGCAATAGCAAATTTGCAGGGCAAGCGATCGATCGCCTGAAATGAGGCGACCGATCGCCGAGAGGCAGTAGCCAATTCAATGGTTAGGCGATCGATCGCCATGTTTGGCGCGATCGATCGCCGCGAAGAAAAATTTGAGGCGATCGATCGCCTCAGCGAAGCGATCGATCGCCAGCTGTGGAATTTTGGAAAATGATTTCTTTTGTCGAATTTTTGGTATTTGACTATTATTTGGCTTCTAATATGGGGTTGTGTGATTGTGTAGAACCATCCCAGGTAGCAACGCAACCAAGGAAGTGAAGCCATATCAATTCCACTTTTGGAAAGGTACGTAGAGGACGTGCGGGCACCCAACGGTACATGTATCTAATATACTCATTGATTATGCATTGTGGATGCGAGTATATATGTGATTATGCATTGTGGATGCAAATACATGTTGAATTATGCATGATGATTGTATATGCATATGATGGTTATTGGTGCACATCCCATGAGTCGTGGTCATCCCTTGATGATTTTAATGCTTGCCGATATTTGGTTTGTTTCTGCTAAATGTGAAGCGAGGGGTGGGAGCGCTGCATGTCACATTTGAGCGTGGTTATCATATAGGGCGAGGAAAGAATATTTGCCGCTCAATGTGAGGCGAGGGGTGGGAGTACCGCATGTCCATTGAAGCGAGGTTATTCTATGCCGCCTATATGTAAATAAGCGAGGGGCATTAAAATACATTGTGATGGACAGACTAGGGATTGGTGACTGGTATTTGGTTTTGATGAGATGGTATTGTGTCATGACATGTCTAGACCATTAAATAATCTATTGATTATACTCATGAGTTATGGTACAGGGACAACCAAACTGGAAGCGTTTTGAAATGCATGGGAAAACAGGAAGTGTTTTATTGTGATTTGCATTTACGCTTTATATTCATATTGTGTTGAATATGAAAGATATTATTGCTCATGTTTGGGGGTTGTCCTTGTAGGTACACTTTTGGCATGATAAGAAGGGCTAAGCGGGTTGAGGTGGTGAGCTTGTGAAGATTTCTTTTGAGAAAGAAAGGACAGGATTGATTTTGTATAGTATCTACTCTAGGAGTAGTGTAAAGCTATAATTGATAACATTCATTTGATTTGGGAATGTAACTAATCCATTGATAGTCCTTATTTTTGGCATGTAATTCTTAAGGCTCATAGTCTCAACACGATTATTCTACTCTGATCTTTTATATTAGCTCTAATTATGCCTTTAATCCGCACTTAAGGAACTAGGGTCCTTACAGCTGCTCTGTCCGCAGGCCTCCCCGCAGAGTTCTGTTGTCTTCCCCTGTTGGGACACTGCCGAGCAAAGTGGCCTTTGCCGCCACAAACATAACATCCTACACAGTCTTTCGTCAAATGTGGTTGCCCACAAAGAGTGCACTGGACCTTCCCGAATATGTCTCCCTGAGACTGCCCTCTTCCAGATGGGGCATCGTTCCTACGGCTTCCTTTCCATCGATTCTCGGGCTTCTTACCACTAAATCTCGACGCTGAAGTGTTCCCCCTAGGCTTAAAGTGATCACCCCTGGGCTTCAAATTGTCAGAAGTAGATTTCTGAGGGGGTGCTGGAGGTGGCACGACATCAGAATATGCACCAACTCCCAGTTTAGCCAGCTCAGCCCGTGAAAGGGCATCATCAAAGCAAGCAGGGCCATAAGTGATCACCCTGTCATACAGTTCAGGCATCAAGCCCTTCATGAAGTTCCTCATCTTTGCTTGAGTACTTGCGACGATGTGGGGTACATATCTGAGCAAAGAACAGTAATGAAGAGCATAATCTGACACAGGCATGTTACCTTGCTTGAGGTTAGTAAACTCATCTTCCTTAGCCTGTCGTGAAGCAGCTGAAAAATAGCGGGTCAGAAACCGGGTTCTGAACAGCTTCCAATTTATTTCTTGACCTGAGCCTCTTGCTCTATCACTGTGGTCTTCCACCACATCAGCGCCTTCTTGGCCAATTGGAAACTCCGCTAGTCTTATCCAAGCTGTCTTAGCACAAGGAGCTGCCACAAATATATGTTCTATCCTCTCTAACCACTCCTCAGCCTGTTCCCCTGTCTCAGTTCCTTCGAACTTTGGGGGTCGGTATGTCAGAAACTGAGCCAAACTTAGCTCTCCGGGTAGTAACTGTTGCTCAGAGGGTTCTTCACCCAAGGCTGGCGGTGGTAGGGGATTGGTAACTCCAGCACTTGCATTCACACGAACTGCATCACCCACTTCCACATTTGCTGCCATGCTGCAAGACAAGGGTTAACAACAATACCCAAAAGCAGTTCATATAATACATCGTTAGAAACCATAACATGTTAGTATAATAGTCATATACTTCATATGCAACATAGGCACAAAACATGGTTAAAAGTAAGCACCTAGCCAACTTATTGCTAAGGCTACCCTTCACTCATTCCCGGGTTATCTAACCACTGCTCTAATACCACTAATGTAGGGTCTTCCTACCTTAACATCATATTTATAACGTATTATGAACTAAACATGCATTAATGACATCTTAGGGTTTCGGTTGTAGTTTTGAACTAATAAGATTACAGGCCAAAATGAAATTTCAAAACTTAATTAATTACATTCTCAAAATGAATGTTAAAGCGATAGAATTATACTACTCCTAGAGTAGAGATTATCCAAAAATCTTGTATCCTAATTTCTTTCATGCTCCTCATAGCTCACTGTCCCAACCCGACCCTGAGCCTCCTTCAGACCAAAAGCGTACCTACAGGGATAACACATCATGAGCATATACATCCTTACTTGACATTATAAAAAAATAACAGTGAATCCATGAAATCTTAGTTAAGTAAACTTCCTGGTTATTCGTTAACTTCTTTTTTTTTTGTTGTCCCTGATTTACATTCATGCATATGGGCATCTTACCCTATCGTATGGCATCTTACCATATCATAAACATCGTATGGCATCTTACCATGTGGGCATCTTACCCTATCGCATGGCATCTTACCATATGGGCATCTTACCTTATCGTATGACATCTTACCATATGGGCATCTTACCCTATCGTATGACATCTTACCATATCATAAACATCATATGGCATCTTACCATATGGGCATCTTACCCTATCGTATGGCATCTTACCATATCATAAACATCATCTCACTTATCATAAACATCCCCATAGACATTATATCATCTTTACTCATCATAAACATCATCATCATAAACTTACTTATCACATCATCATACATAACATCATATCATCTTATGTAATCATAGCATAGTCTTAATGTAGGAGTGTGCTTTACCGTCCGATGCCCGTTCGTTTCTTACGTACCACCTTAATTCCAAGTGGAGAAGTTGGAGAACTTTATCTCCTTGATGTTGTGGATACCTGGGATGGTTCTACATAACCATACAAATCGATATTAGAAGCTAAAAATAGTCCAATATCCAAAAATCCCACAAAATAAACAAAAACACATAATTAAGTGTCTCGCGATCGATTGCTGGGATGTCCCGATCGATCGCGAGATCACACTGCCTGTTGCTGAATTTTTGCGTCTTCGGCGATCGATCGCCACTTTTGGCGCGATCGATCGCCAGCTTCACCGATCGATCGCCCAAAAGTGGCGATCGATCGTCAAATGGTTCTGGAGCCTACTGCTGGCTCGCGATCGATCGCCTGAAACGGGCGATCGATCGCCGATACCTGTACATCAAAAAATCACCATTTTTGAGCATTTTTCAAGCTCTTCCTCATACCATCCAAACCCAAACTTTTCAACAACACAAATATCAACATAACTTACTAAAACCCACATAAAACACTTCAAAAATCACACCCCAACCACATACAACATATACCCAAATCAAACCCACATAAAAACACAAAAAGCCAACCCATTTCAAAACCAAACATCATAAAAACTTTAGGAAGGGTTCCATACCTCTTGAAGACTCCAAATCTTAACAAAAATCCCACAAACAAAAGTTTTGTGGAGCTTCCTCCTTTCTCCTTTGAAGAATTTCGAAAATGGGGTAGATGGGTAGGGTTTGAGAGTGAGTTGGGGATTTTAAGAGTGATTGGTAAAGTAAGTGGGAATAGTGGGAAAAAGGGGGGTTATAAAGGTAAATATTAAAATTATACCCCAAAGTTAACATGATGTATAAAATACCCCAACGTGGTATTTTAAAAGCATTTACAAAAATGCATTAAACTTCCACTAAAATCATACCTTCCTCATAATTAACATCCAAAACAAATAAATCAGTTAACATTCATTACCCAACATGCATAACACGTACCCTGAAATGCAACCCCCGGTCACGCCTACCATGTGACTAAGCATTTCAACATGATAATTAACTTTAACACATAAATCAATTATCCACATAATTCATCATATAAACATAATTAATGCCTTAATTGCAATTAATCATTTCGGGGACATCACATAGCGAGAATGTAATTACTTTGTTCTTGCATGCCCTCTATAGAAACTCGAAACATTGTGGAGTCTCGATGGTGTGTTTGGACCAAAATACGATTTCTTGGGACACACGGATGTAGGCATCTTTGGAGATGTGTTTGTGTTGATGGGTAACCGTGAGTTGCCCGATCCGAGTTGCAAATGGTGCAACTACTCCCTCGATGGAGAGGGACATGGAGAGCGGAAACCGGGTTCAGTATGTGTATACTGTGGTATACTAGTGGTCTCCGTCTAGACTAAGTGGTGGAGATATCATGGAAGTGATACCTACGTTGGAATCATGGATGATTCAGGTAGCTAGCAGTTACGGTTGACTGATTGCTTTTGGATGGTTAGCATCGATGCATGCTGACGTCCTTTTAAGATTGTGATGGTTCGGGAGGTTTACTCCATCCCAGAATTGGTGCGAGGTCGGTGTCCTCGCAGTTGGTGTGTCGTTCATGATGCGCTCATGATTCGACGATGTGGATCCGTTTGGATTGTGTGGTCTTGGAAGTACGTGGGGGTACGCCAGTGCAAATTTCGAGAACGAAATTTTATTAGTGGGGGATAATTGTGATGCTCGGGAATTATTGGTGCAAATCCCAGTGTAGTAATGATCCCTAATGGCTTCTCATTGTGGCAATTATGATTTAATTACGGTGTTGGGACTCCCGAGGATTTTAAAATCCGGTATTTGGAGTCGTTGGATCCAAGGGTTGAGATTGTATTCTCATCGTGGTGTTAAACCTTGAAATTGGGTTTTTGGTGGTATCTGGGGTTTGGGGCCCTTTGTGTTGGGGCTGGTAATGGAAATTGAGATTGAGAGATAATTATTGAACACATATGATTTTTAATGAGTAATGATGTATTTGTGAAGGAGTCTGGATTTTTGAGCCTTGGTACTATATATACCAAGTGGACTCGGTGTTCAATCATTTTGGCTTTGCATTTCTCTCTCTCTCTCTCACGTCTCCCTTCCCAATACCAACCCTTTTCCCCTCTTTTCTCATTGGAAGCAAAAATCGAGCAAGGCTTGACTTGGGAGCGGAATTGTGCGAAGATAACTTGCACATGATTCATCGGGTCACGGGACTAAGGAAGGTTTGATTCAGACTACGGAATTATAAGGTACGTATAATGTACGAGCATAACCTTATATCTTATTGCAATTGTTAAATGCATGTGTATTGTATTTGCAATAAATGGATATGTATTGTGAACTATATGGTGCCGCTATGGAGCCAGCAACGATTGAGATGTTGTCGCTATGGAGCGAACATCGGTTATTAATGCCGCTGCTACTGACCAAGCGATGAAATGGAATTGTGGATCTATTGGTTAGATACGTGTGATATCTATAAACATTTATAAATGATTGGAGTTCATTAATTATGGAAATTGTCAAATAGGGAACGGATTTAGTTAATCAATGAAATGATTAACTGGCTTTTGGGAATTTGATGGTTTGGGTTATTTTGAGAACAGGAACAGCACGGGGGATCTCATGTGGTATCGATACTATACAGAGAGTATCTTTTACATTACTGTTTATATTTTGTAATCTTGTGATTATTGGATTGGTGGTATTAGTATGCTCACCCCATGTGAGGGCTGTCTCTATTGGGGCAGGTGGAACAGGTACAACGGTAACTCCGGTGTAGAGATCGAGCTATGGATTGAAGGTACTTACAGGATCGAGGTACCAGTGCCGGTATTGAGTAGGGTACTTTATACATTTCATACACATTCACTCATTAGATACTCGCATGTAAGCACTATTATATGTGTATATGGTTTGTATAAAAAGGGCAATGACCTTTCTCTTTTCATTCATGTGTTGCATGCAATTAATTAAGGAATTGCTAAATGAATTGAGAACAATGTTAGTGTGTTATAAGATGCATACTTAAGGGTTGAGTGTTATGGGGGATTTGAACATTATATGGAATAATGTAAGAAATTTTATTGTTGGTACATTATGCTATGGTGCATGTGGTTTTCCCCTGATTACATGATTGTATGCACTAAATACATGGATTAATACACTAATCGTGGGTGAAGGGCACGGGGGTCCTTAAAGATACCCTGATCTCAGGTCAATTTTTGAAAATATTGTCGCACCTTGTAATTGATCAAACAAATCATCAATCCGATGCAGTGGGTATTTATTCTTTATAATTCGGTTCAACTGTCGATAATCTATGCATAATCTCAAAGTATCATCCTTCTTTTTAACAAACAACACTGGTGCTCCCCATTGTGAAACACTTGGTCAATGAATCCTTTATCAAGTAGTTCTTTTAACCGAGTCTTTAATTCTTTCAATTCAACAAGTGACATTCTATAAGTAGAAATAGGAATTGGCGCTTTACCCACCGGTAATTCGATGGTAAACTCGGTGTCTCTATCTGGTGGTAATCCTGGTAACTCATCTGGCAGTACATCTGGATATTCTCTAACCACTTGAATATCTTCAAGTTCCAAACCACATAATATGTTATCTATAATGTGAGCTAAATATGCTTCACACCCACCTTTATCAATCTAAATGCCGTAGATGTAGATATTACACGTGTAGGCAAGATTTTCCTTTCTCCTTTAAATACTATCTGGGTCTGATTAGGAAATTGCAACACTATTTCTTTGGTAAAACAATCCAATTTAGCATGATATTCAGTTAATCAATCCATACCCATAATCACATCAAAATCCTTTATAGCATAACCAGTAAAGTAGCATGCACTTCAGTATCCCCAAATTAAGAGTTTACAATTATGATACACAATACTTATAACAATCATGCTCCCTACTAGGGTTAGAACAAATATATCATAGCCCAACGATAATGGTTTATCATGCAAATGTGTCATGAATGCTTGTGATATAAATGAATGAGTTCCTCCATGATCAAATAAAACATAAGCATTTGTACCAGAAATGGATAGATTACCAGTAATTACAGCTGGTGCAGTATTAGCTTCTTCCTGTGTCATAGCAAAAACTCGGGCCTGAGTATGTTGTCTGTTGGCCCTGCTTTCCTCTGTTCCAGCTCCTCTATCCATACCAAACTTCCCTCGACCTCTTCCTATGCTAGGAATAAAACAACTAGACTTAATTTGCTTAACTGTAGGCTCTTCACATGGCTTTGAACAATTCCTTGCTATGTGACTAGGTTCTCCACATCTAAAGCATTTTCCTGTAAGCAGTCTGCATTCCCCATAATGATTTCTCCCACAATGCACATTGTCATAACTAATGGTGTAGAACCAAAACTCTTACTCGCAGATGTTGCACCACTGGAACTGACGCCTTTAAAACCACTTGGGAAACCTTTTGTGAGGTGCGCCAAACCCTTTTCTCTTTCCAAATCCATCAATTTCATCACTTTGTCTCTTTTTATATTGAAAGATGGATTTTGATTCAATTTCTAATTTCTCAGCACGGAGTTGCGGCTTTCAGCTTGGTAAAGGACTCCAAATCTGTACGTGTGAGGCGATCCCGAATAGCAAATCGAAGTCTCTATCAAATCTAATACATTTCTTCTTTTCTGTGGCTATCATATGTGGAGCATAGTGAGAAAGTTGATTAAATGGTACCTCACATTCAGCAACTGATCGAGTCCCCTGTTTAAGTTCAAGAAATTCTTTTTCTTTCTGATCCTTGTAAACTTCTGGCAGATATGCGTCATGAAATTTTGTCAGAAAATCATCCCAAGCTAATACAGGCAGTTGAGCAGTGCTATCAGGTGTAGTCTCCCAGCAGTCATAAGCATTTCCCCGAAGAAGTGATACTGTATATTTTAATTTTTCTTCTCGAGTACATTTCAGTAAATCCAATATCCTCTCTGTCCGTTTTAACCATGTCTCTGTCTCAGCTAGATCAGTCGTACCCATAAAATCAACAACTCTATTTTTCTTAATTTATAATATCGTCGTTCATGTGTCTCAGGGGGGGTGAACAGGTGGAAACTGTCGATATGCCTCAACATGTATTCTATGTGCATGAGGTGTAAGTGAATATGAGGAATGTGACTATGGCTCAGCTGATCCTCCCCCTCCATGAATACTTTACTCATCATTGTACATATACTACATAAATGATGACTTATGCAACCATTTAACATTTAATGACAATGCGCATTTGACAGTCTACAGAACCTCTAATCTTTGTCTGATACCAAATTAACTGTAACACTCTTATACATAACACATACACATGAAGCATATATCATAATATTTAATGACAGCGGAACTTGAAATTTCATATCATCCAACCAAGACATTTACAATACTATAAAGGCATATATACATATATATGCTACAAAAATAACCAAGTTCGTACGTCTCACAACCCAACCAAAAACCTATATAGTATATGCTAATGGTGAGTGAGGGAGAAGAACTAAAGTCAGCCGCCCAACCTTGGATCCATACTTCAAAATTTGTAGAAAACACCTTGTAGAGTCAACTTTTATCTACGTCAAATGAAAAATAATTTACATTTGTTGAGTTGCATTCTCAATGAATATATTCAAATAACACGTTCTTCAACTTTATATAAGCACATGATTAATAACAATTTCACATACACAGTTTATATTTATTCCTGTTATGGACCAACTAATGCCAAGAACAAATTGTGATCACGAAGATGATCATGGCACTCTGTACTATATATCCCATGAGTTCAATGAACTCGGAATCCGTATTCTGTAATTCTTGTAATTCTGTAACACATGGTTCAATGTCATTAGTGTCCATAATAAAATCCATTAATTTCTTATGAATGCATGTTCCATAATCATGAAAAATCATCATAACGTCACCAACAGAGTAATAGCTCATGTCCATAAAATCACTTAAAATCAATAATGCACATTTTACACATAAGACATCCAATCATTAAACACATGAACAATCGAGCTTTCATTCATGAAACACAGATCATATATCCACGTAAAGTTAAATACCAAGTTATAAGATTATACTCACAGTTGTTGCCCATATCTAAATTTTTTTTAGGTGTACTAGGAGCAATCCTTTCAATTGGTACGAACACTTTCTGACCATTGAAAGGATTGCTCCCAGTACACAATTAATTAAAATGTTTTCGTAGTCAAATTTTCAAACAGGGAATCAAGATTTATCCCTCCAAATTTAATCATATTTGTCATGTTAGTAGACCCAATCCCTCGGAGAAACAAGTAAAGTACTTCATTCAACTATATAAAGATCGAAAAATTCCACCTTAATGTCAAAGCTAATAACTCACAAAATAACAGCTAGTTCAACACTAAATCGAGATCCACATAATAGTGACCAAATATCATGTTTGCTTCTCTAGTATCAAAATACCCTATTATGTAACACTCAAAATTTAGGAAATATCCCCAATGCTTTCCCCTTTCCAAATTTTACAGTAGAGATTTGACTTTACTAATTCATATGGAGTATGGTTCAATCAATATCAAATTCATACTGTAGAAAATGACGTATAGGAGTAATATTTATGCCTATCTCAAGAGTTGGTGCCTTGGTGGTGTACTCTAAGTCACATAATCCTCCTACCCCCCTCTACGCACTGGCGCTCCGGCCGCGAACTGGCGAACTGGGTGCGCGTGCGCCGCACTAAGGCGACTTAAGAATTTCTAGTTCGCGCTTTAAGAATTTCTAATTCGTGCACTAAGAATTCATAATTCGCGCACTAAAATTTTATAATTCGCGCACTAAGAATTCATAATTCGCGCATTAAGATTTACTAAGTCGCGTACTAAGTTAGTAAGTCTTGTTAATCCTCCTGAATTCTCCAATTTGTTTTTATTTTTGTAATTATAAAAAAAAATTCTCTGATTTTGGGTTTAGATGAATTTTTATGGTTTCTAGGTATTTCGGGTTGGTAAGAAAATTATATCATATGGTAAATAGATAGATAATGAATCATGAAAAGACATAATAACATATGAAAGATTAAATATGTGATAAAAGAAAGTATGATAAGTCTGTGATTTTGTAACATTTTGCGGAGTAAATAATAAAAATTTTGATATCTTAGTTGTTTGCATGAAAATTAATAAAATGAACTTTATAAATAAAACTTTTATTTTTATTAAGTTAATTTAAATGCTTATATTAGTCATTTCATAAGGTAATAATATAAGTCTCCGAAAATAATATGAGTCATTTTTAATAAATTCATACTATTACCAAACATGTTGAAATAAATATGAACAATTTGGTTTCATTTTTCAAATTCGTTATTTTATATCTTAAAATAAAACGAAGCTTTAATACTTCATTTCTTTTTCTAAAATATATTTTTCGGAGAATCCTTACTAGACGAACGATCAAATACAAGATTCAAATTACGTTGTATCACTGGCTATAACATTTTGCAAAGCTGCAAATGTTAGATCCTTCAATAAAATCTAATTTTAATGCTTTTTAAGAATGGTAAAGCTGCAAACACCAAAGTTGTTAAGAACTTCATATTTTAAATTTGTAAATAATATAATAATGATGTGAGTTTGTTAAATATGATGTATATTATGTATTTTTAACTTCATTTCATCAATGTGTATGTATATATATTTATTTATTTATTAATTTTTAATAGGCGCATTAAGGCGCATCCGCACTCAAATTTTTTGAAAATTGACGCACTCACGCATCTGCATCCGCATCCGCATCCACTCACGCACCGGATTTATGTGATCTAGGGTGTACTTAGTTCTAATATTAGTATTTTCAGAAATAGTTAAAAAATTCCACTATAAGATTTTTTTACTTTTTTTTATTATTATCATTTTGGTATTATCCTTTACAAATCCATAATTTCAATTGACTAAACAAATTCACATTTCACTATTTCCTTACTAAATTAAATTACTTTTGTTAAGTTTTTCTTAATTACCGTTCTTAATCTTTAGTCAGTTCATGTTTAGTCGAATCACTACCATTAAATGTATTTTTTATTTACAGCATCGCAGATATAAGAAATATGATTTGTTTTTTTTTTTTTTTTATCATAGTTCGAATTTATTGATTAATTTTATAAATGGAAATCAAATATAAAATCTGTTAAATAAAAAAATTATGTGAAAATGGTTGTTTTGAATTGATCTCGTCAAGTTAATGAACCGATAAATTTTTAAATATTGTTTCATCTGTAATAAATTCAAGAATTTGTTTAAACATTTTTTTACGACAGTTTGATTCGTTTTTCTGTAATTCGAAAATATATTTTTGAATATTTGACATTATGGTACTGAAATATAACTTTTTTTATTTTTTAGATAATCAATCTTGTAACATAGTATAATGTTTTGCTTTATATTCTAAACTTTTTAACAATTATGAAAAATATAAGTTTACTATAATTATTAATATTCTTAGTATTTTCGATGGAATAAATTTTAAAATTTTATTTTATTTTTGAAGTTTAATATGTAATTTAATGATAGTATCAAATCATATTTTCCTTTTTGATATTTTAATTATTAAAATCGATATATCAAATTTAAATTTAGGGTAACAATTCAACAATTTAGATGGTTGAAAAATAATGTCGAGTAATTTTAATTTGTTATGAATGAAATTTTTTTTATTTTTTAAATTTAATTTAAAATACATTAATTTATATTAATATTATTTAATAAAATTATAAAGTTTTAGTATGAATTAATGTATAATTATATTAAAACTTTTATCAATTTAAAAAACACAATAGATAAGCTCACTATACAACGTATAAGATCATCTATCCTTTAAGAAATCGAAGCAAAACATCAAGACTTTAAACGATTTTCACTTGCATATTAGTATCTATTGCATAAACATCCAACATAAGTAATATCATCGACAGTCAGTCAATTCCGAGGTCATCTTTCACTATCAAAGAGCACCAAACCAATTGAATCAATCCAGAAAATAAACGAATGCCGGTCTCAAGACTGGCACGTTTAAGACATAAAAAAGCCTGTTCCGTTTAAAAATCAGTAATACTCGTAATAGATTAAGATCAACTAAGCAGTCATACCTTTTCAGTCCTTGTGAAAAGGGATCTCCAAAACCTGGCAGGAATCCCAACTTCTATAGATCAACAGAGACAAACGTCGAGGTAATAAATCTGTGATTCAATATTGGTCAGAAAATACTCAAAATGCTACTTCTTCCCTCTCATTACAACCATTAATCTCATACTCAACAGCAAGAACAACGCCCAGGTGTCAGGCCATACAGCTTCCTGCAGCAGGATGTCGACGCCAATATCAATGGATTTTGTTCGCGCCTTGACGATTCATCGAGCCAAAAGTTTCCAACCTAGATAAGCAAATGCATTACAGCAGGCCAATGTAAGTGCCATTGCAGATGTATGGGTTCTGTTATGTGAGCAATTCCATGTGTTAGTATCGGATGCAAATGAATCGAACAGACTCAACAAACTTTTCAAACCTGTTTTAATGTTATTGTACTCGAATCAATTTGAACTCAACATTTGAATGTATCTGGAGACACAGATTGACAATCAAATTCAAACCAAATGAATCGAGCTCAACATAGAACTCTCATTCAAGCTGAATTTGAGCTCAAAATGATAACATTTCTAGTTTCAAACCATCTACAAATTGCCTAAAAATGTTCAAACTCAAGCTCGAATATGAAAATAAGAGGATTATTCAGCTTGATTCCTTTTATTTGAGGCACTATGTCAGTTTTCTTGTAATACCTACGGAAGCATGAGTTAGTGTATGGATATGATCCTATGAAAGTTTCAATGCTTAAACTGGAATCAGCTTACCTGGTGACAAATTAGCCAGGATGATGATTTTGGCGTGGATAGGTATCATGGAGAAGAAGTGACCTGGCCTGATTGATCGCAGCAAAACAAAGGAACAAATGTTCCTCGAGGTCTGCTAGCTGCCGCAGAATATTTGGACGGTTTCTCAAAACTGTTTCAACACGTCATGAACCGGATACCGGTCCACACCTTTCTCCAACGCCATGTGAACCATTAGCTTGTCGTTCTCAAGTGCAGTATATAAACGATCCACATGGCGACCTATAGTGTCAAGATCATTGCGAATGAAATAAGCACACTTTGCTGCAGCATCCAGTTGAGCTAGGTGGACCATTTCCTTCTTAGTCATATAGGATAGAAGAATCGCAGGGCACACTGGGCTTGCGACAAGGGCATGGCTAGCTATGGCTATAGCCGATATGGCCACTCCAACACCTGCTGCAATCATACACAAGGCGGATCCAGTTACGGATAAGATGGACCCTCGATTGCGACTTTTTGAGGAGATGATTGCTCGCTTTTATTTTAAACGGTTATTTCCAGTTTAGCGATTCTGTACCGCAAGCGTACGATGTCAAGTTTTAGTATAGATTATGAAAAGCACGGATTGTCGAACCCACGGGGATTAGAAAATAAGTACCACGTTCGATTAGATTAACTATATTTAACCTACGATTATGGAATGATTAACAAATTAAATTGACTCTAACACAAAAATCAACCTAAACAACAGCGATGGATTATTGAAGAAATATGATCAAATAATTATCAAGACATCGGTTCACTCATGTAATCCCCCAAAAGTTGTCTATTAATTAAGATTCAAAATTCTATGTTTTAGGGTGACGAGTTTTCCTATTTCATTCGTTATACCTTGGTCCGGCTATAACAAGTCTAGCATTAATCTACAATAAACCACTCTCGTGTCCTTATTGAACGATTAATACCGAAAAACGCTTTGTGAAAATCACTAGCCTTCGATTTTGGTAAATCTATTGCTATCACACGTGTACTAGATTTTACTTGGTCCGTCTCAACCTAAAACTCACGGCCTAATTTACTACGTCGTATCGTAATCTTCTATGGTCAATTCAATCATAATTACCAAAATCATGCAAAAGTTAGCTAATCTTTTACGAGCTTTAAAAACATAAATTATGCACAAAGATCATGCAAATCGAATCAAAACCGATAATTAACTCAAGGGTTCAAACATGGGATCCCCTATGTCTTGATAAACAAAATTAGCCAACAACCATATTCAAATTATAATGCAAAAATATGTCTTTAAACAAATTCAACATCAAAATCTGAAATTCAAAATAACTAAGTTCAGAAATACTAAGATAACGAGGATGTCACTCCGTGCGTCGCTCCTTTCTTCCGTTCCTTGCGTTGCTCTTGCTCTTCAATGAATTGTGGTATGTTTTGTTGTGGATGGAGGAAGAAGAGGCTGCCCTTAGGTCTCAGAAAAAGTGTCAAAAGTCCTCTAGTTTTCGTGCCTAGGTCTGATAAGTAAGGAAAATCCGAGTAGGGAGGAGTCCACCTTGAACCAAATATGGAAAGTCTTTTTTTTTTTTCATAAAATACTTATCGGCGACCGATCTTCGTTCAGTGCCGATCGATCGCCACTTCCTACTGGACGTTCAAAGCCAAAATATTGATATCCACGATCGATCGCGGCTTCACACCGATTGTTCGCGAGAATTCTATGTACATTGGCGATCGATCGCGAATCTTTGCCGATCGATCGCCAATGCAATCTGCTTGTTTCCTCAATGCATAGCTCCGCGATCGATCGCGGTGTTTATGTCGATCGATCGCCGAGCTAATAAGAATTCTAACTTTGAGATGTCAGTCCACCTTTCAACATCTTCGCTCGGTTTGGTCATTTTTCAACATTTTTAGTTTGTTTCCTCCAATTTTATTCCCTTGGACCTAGATTCCTGAAATACACAAATATATACCAAAAAGAGTAAAATCATCCAGTAATCGACACGAAAATCAATACAAAAACACAGCAAAATGTGTAAAATTCACACTTATCAACTCCCCCAAACTTAGACTTGATAGTCCTCGAATAAGCAATAAGATCAAAATGTAGAGTTTATCATCAATACTTTAAAAAATTAACTTAGCAACTCAAACGTAACAGCTCAGAAATCCCACTAGCACTTCATTAAGAGTCAATCCAAAAAATCAACAAGAAGTGTTTTCTCATATGCCAAGCAATATGTCGGAAAATCGGAACGTGCGTGTGTGCTATTGTCAATCTTGAGTTTCATACATATCTTTAAGATCAAATTCTGCGAGTAAACTCAAAGTCAAGATTACTATCAAGCACTCTATAAGCCTATTTTTCAAGCACTTCTTCACTAATGTAATTATTCCCTAGACTTGGATCAGAATGTCTTTTTAAGCTTATAATGTCAGGTCTTTGGTGTTTGGCTTCAAAGAAAAGATAGGACAGCACAAAGAAGAGAGTAAAAGCATGTAATGTTCAAATTTTTAACACGAAATTGAGCTTCTCTTTTTTTTCTTTTTAGCCTTGGCCAGTTTAGGTCTTATTTAGTCAATTTTTTTTTTCACAAGGCTTTATCTATTCTTTTCTTTTTTCATCATCACTTTTTCAACAATAAGATCATCCAAATGTAGCAATTCATGTGCATCTAATGAGAATCATTATACTCCCTTTAGGTTAAGATAAATTTATTCAATTTACGCTCAAATAGGAGGGTATAATGAGTTTGCCAAAGAATGTTGAATGATGGCTAATTTCCATTCTTATTCATTTACGCTCAAAGGGGACATTTCCATTCTTATTCATTTACGGTCAAAGGGGACATTAGTGGTATAGACAAGGTAGGCTTGAAAGGCTCAAACGTTCCAATGATCGCCTAAATCATATCCAAGTCAAGTGCATAATTATAAGATTTCGTCTCAAAGTGCCCTCAAATAGGTTTTAGAGTGCTCTAAGATGCTCAAGACAAGTCATAGTTAACAGAATTTTTCACTTTTCTATATATATATTCCACTCAATCATGACTCAAAAGTGCATCAAAATGTTCCTCAATTTTGACCTATTAACTCAACCCAAGATATTCACTAACAAGTCAAAAAATTTCAAAACTCTAATTGAGGTGGAGATTATTTTCATCATGTCGTACAGTTGCAAGTTTAGTTCATGTATTTCTTAACGAAGAACTCATTTTCATTAAACACTAATTTTTTGAGATGCTCAATAACGACTTAGTACCACTAGATAAAATATCATGCAAGAAAAGTAGTTGCAAGAGAAACATCAGTAATGAGTAAATACCCCCCCCAAACTTAGTATGTGCATTGCCCTCAATGTACAGTGAACAATAAGTGCAGTAACAAAACACATACCTCGACGATCGTCAGTGATCGTCGCCCTCATCTTCCTGCTCCGGTGGTGGTTTTGGGTAGTATGGTTCCTACGGCTGGTATGGCTGGAGAGGTGGGAATGTCGGCTGTGGTGGGAATGGGATGGTAGGGAAACCTGTGCCAATGCAGAGTTCCATGCAGCTTGATATTGCATGAACTCCGTGTGGCGCTGATGCATTTGCTGGTGGTCCCATCGGATTTCCCTTTGTTCATGTCGTATATCCTGTAGTTCACGGTGGAGGGATTTCATAGTGATCGATTTAGGCACTGTGCAAGCAGATGATGATGGTTCAGGAGGATGGCTGCTGCCAGGTCGTGGTTGTGCCCTCCGTCTGACTGTGGCTGGTGCAGTGTGATCAACCACGATGGATGCCTTTGGTGGAATTGCCTCTTCTGCGGGGGTCCCAGACAACCTCCGCATAATTGCACAATGATGTGATAGTGGAGGGGAAAGACATGCCAGAAGTGGGATGTCCACGAGTATAGTGCCGGATCGATGCCTCGACAATACGTCTGAGATCTACCGTGAGTCCGGTAACAATGGCATAAACAAGCGTGGCTCGGTCCTTTGTGACTTCAGATGTATGAGTCGATGGCATGACTCAAGCTACAATAAATGAGAACCAAGCCTTAGCCTCCTCCTTCAGATCTGAAATCAACACCAGCTGTGGTTTTCCATCGGTGGCCAGTCGCCATTGAGTTCCCTCAACACAGATTGTAGACAGAATAACATCGTAATCAATGTGTGTCCGGCAATACATGGTATAGTCATCCTCTAGAATGTTGGGCATGTTGTGTAACGCATTGATAACCGTGGAATAAAAAAGAACTGGCTGCTTCCGTACAGTGACAATCCTAACTTCCATGTGGTTCTGCGTCCGGAGATTGGAGTAGAACTCCCTGACTAGAGAAACCACCACATCGCATGGTTGGTTGACAAAAGTATATCATTCTCTCCGTAGTGCCTCTTGGATCACAGCACAGCCGATGTTACTTGTGTCCATTCCCCGTTCCCGGATAACATTTTTCTGCCGGTACACCTCAAAATACATTGCAGCTTCCTTGTTGATAAACTTGTGGGAGTCAAACTCCTCGGGAGGGGAAACTACCTGCTTTTGTTTTCGTTTTGGTGCCATTCCTAGTCAAAGTAACCAACAACACTCCCAACAATACAATATTCAATTCAAGCACAAATTCTCAAACCAACGATCCAAGTCGGAGTACTAATCCAAACCACACAACATCCAATGAGAAGCTCTTCAATTTCCCCCCAAACTTATCAAGAACAACAATTCCAATTTCACCAATTCACAATTCAAAACCTTTTTTTTTCCAAACAAACAATTCATAGCCCATGTATAACAAAGCTAAAATACCTCAAAAAAATTTCGAAAATTTGAGACTTGGTAGTTTTTAGCTTTCCATGGCTTTCACTTGGAGTGTAGGGTGCTCAAAACTTCTTCTCCCTTGATAATTCCTGTGAAAAATTGAAGTTTGATGTTAGAATTGAGGATTATTTTCGAAAATTTGAAGAAGATGGGAGGATTTGTGATGGAATGGTGAATAGTTGAAGAAAATTGGGGAATTTGGGGGAGGGTTTTGATTTTTTGTTGTGTGTGTAGTGTGTGTAAAGTGTTGAATCTGATATAAAAAAAAATTTCCTCGCGATCGATCGCGGATGTTTGCCGATCGATCGCGAGACTTTTCTGGAATGGCGCGATTGATCTCGGTGCATTGCCGATCGATCGCAACTTTTTTCCGGACACCGCGATCGATCGCGATGGTATGGCGATCGATCGCCAAAACAAACTGTCCGAATCAAATTTTTTTTAGGATATCACTCCCTAGTGCATGCTAAGGAGTGATAGACCGACACTCGAGACGTTTGATTCTGAAATTGAAAGAACTTATCATCGGAAACTGAGAGAGAAGCGAGCAATGGCGGAGAATAATCAAGGACGGAATGGTACTGAAAACAACGAGGAAGTGCAAATTAAACGATCACTAACACTACTCATAACCCTCTTTCCAAGGCAACTTATCGAGCATCACTAGACCAAGGATTCAGGCTAATAACTTCGAGATTAAGCCTGCCATATCCATATGATTCAACACTCTATAATGTTTGGGGGAGCGGCCACTGATGACCCAAATGCTCACATCTCAACTTCTTGGAGCTTTGTAACACATTCAAACAAAATGGCGTTTCTGACGACGCCATCAGGTTACATTTATTCCCCTTTTCATTGAAAGATAAGGCTAAAGCTTGGTTAAATTCTGTAAGGAATCCAACAAGCAAGTACGCAACGGAAATAAAATTTTGGATTCCTAACCGAGGACCTATACAAAGTATTCATATCGGAATGTAAAGGAGTCTTACCCTTGTAGCGTGTTTGATGCAGAATCGATGCCAAACCACGAGTCACGAGCAAAACCTCCAAGATCTTGCCTCTACGGTATCCACACGATCAAATCGAAAAGGATTTAAGAACAAGCTGCTAGACTCGTTCTTAAACCGGAACTAAACTAACGGTTCAAAACCGATCAACGGCGGCCGATCAAATTCCCTTTACACGGCGGCGCGGCGGCGTGAGGTGGGAGGATGAGGCGGCGGCCGAGAGCAAGTGAATGGAGGAGATTAGGTTTTATGATAATAGAATGAATCCTTAATCACCTTGTTATCCAATTATAATATATATGTTAGATTTAATTAAAGGCTTTCTTAAAGCCCCATTGGCCCATACCAATAATTAATTAAATCCATACATCTTATATATTTAATTAAGACTATTCTTAATTAATTAATTCATCCAATGAATTATATCTCCATTTATCGATTTAATCTTTGTGTGACCCGATAGGATCTTGCAATGTTGGCAGCGACATAACACCTAATTTTATTTCACAAGCAATGAGCGGTATCTAGCAACACATCAAGGCTACCTAAGTTACAAGAATGTCATTGACTCGACATAACCTACGAACCGCGATGATATTAACCATGTAACTTAATCCCTTTGTCCAATGTGTTTAGATTGAACATGAGTCATGGAATAGTCATACTCATATATTCAATCTTTTATTTCTTGATCCCCAAGTAGAACTAGAATAAATGAATAAGCTCGATATCACATATCGATTCATTCGAGCACGGCCATGCATTTTAGTCTTACTTGATCAAGGGCCCAAACACTTCTCCTGTTATATAGGAGGGACAAATCCTTTCTTGATCACTCAACATCCCTCTACATAATTCGTGGTGTATCCAATGATTGTCTTTATAGTTTACCCTGTTACAGGTAACGTTTGACAATATCAAGATACATGACTCCTTATGTTGGGATCTCTGGTGATCTCAAGTCGTAAGGATTACATACATTATTATCACTACGAGAATTGTTTATGACGTTCATATAACTATCCATGTAGCATTCTCATGGTGGGTCTGTCCAGTACATCGTTCTCTAACATGTACCCATGTGTTGATTTGATATCTCATATCTATGAACAATTCATCAATCAAAACATACTAGTCTCAATGCATTATCATTATCCTTATTCATGATAATACTTGACTAGGGACAATCTTTAAGAACAATACAATATTATTCTAAGGACATTAACTTATATATTAATTCATATTACACAGATACACGAATAATATATAATAATGAATTGCCAATAACAAAATCATAATACAGTGTATGTCATAAACAATCATCTAATGAGTTGTCTTAGGGCATATCCCAACAAATTCTTTACCTGCAGGATCCATTACTACTTGGGAGGGGATGGCGCAAGCATTCTTATCAAAATACTTCCCCCCTTCCAAGACAGCTAAAATGCGCAATGATATTACCATATTTACGCAACATGATCCGGAGACACTGTATGAAGCTTGGGAGCATTTCAAGGATTTACTTCGACAATGCCCACATCACGGCCTTCCGATTTGGCTTCAGGTACAAACATTTTATAATGCTTTATTTTTTGCTAATAGATCCATGGTTGATGCAGCAGCAGGAGGTACTTTATGAGAAAGACTCCAGAGGAGGCGTATACACTTTTGAAAGAGATGGCTTATAACGTCTACCAGTGGCATTCTGAGAGGAATGTGCCAAAGCGACCAATTGGGATGCATCAAGTGGATGAAGTGACATAAATACAAGCTCAATTGGAGGCTTTGAACAAGAAGATGGACAGTTTGAGCATGACAGCCATGCAAGCTCAAGTGATCATGTGCGATTTATGTGGAGGCAACCATCCTAGCACGGAATCTCAGACAGGTAATCCTTTTATGCAATCTAATGAAAATACAAACTTTGTAGGAAATAGACCACCACGGGGTAACTCATACTCCAACAACTATAACCAACCGTGGAGGAATCATCCGAACTTCTCTTGGTCCAACCAAAAGAATGTCTTGAATCCACAACCTCCACCGGGTTATCCACCAAAGCCGAGTATTGAAGAGTTGCTAACTAAGTTCATGACAATGACGGAGAATAGGATGAAAAATCAAGATGCATCAATTAAGAACTTGGAACTCAAATGGGGCAAATGGCAAATATGTTAGCGGGAAGAGCACCAGGAAGCCTACCGAGTGATACGAAAAAGAACCCCCGAGAGCAAGCCAAGGCGATCTCATTGAGGAGTGGAAAAGAAATTGGATCACAGACTGAAGTTCGGGACGATGAGCACGAAGTTGAGTTGGAAGGTGAAAATGACATTCAGACACGTGAAAATGGTAAGTCTACTACTACCACTACACTTATCACACCACCCAAAGTAGGTACAAATCCCTCTCCCATTTCCTGCTGCATTAAAAATGACAAAGGTAGATGTTATTTTTGCTAAATTCTTAGAAATTTTTAAGAAATTGCAAATAAATATTCCATTTGCTGATGATTTACTTCAAATGCCTAGTTACGCTAAGTTTTTGAAAGATAATCTGTCGAATAAGAGGAAATTGGGTGAGCATGAGACGATTAAGTTAACTGAGGAGTGTTCTGCAGTTGTCCAAAACAAATTGTCTCCTTAAAAGATTCAGGGAGTTTTTCTATACCTTGCACAATTGGGTCTATTTCATTTACAAAATCTTTATGTGATTTAGGTGCAAGTATTAATCTTATGCCTTTGTCAATTTTCAGGAAGTTGGGGCTTGGTGAGCCAAAACCGACCACGGTTTCTTTACAATTGGCAGATAGGTCTGTGGCATACCCACGAGGAATCATCGAGGATGTCCTAGTGAAGGTCGATAAATTCATCTTTCCGGCGGATTTCCTCGTGTTGGATATGGAAGACGATGCGGACACACAACTGATCTTGGGAAGACCATTCCTCGCTACTGGAAAGGCACTGATAGATGTCCAACAAGGGAAGTGTAAGTAATCCATCAAGCATCGTACGCAACGGAATATAAAAAATTTATGGATTACAAGACACCGTATCTATACATAGGGGTTCATATCGGATTAGAGATTACAAAAGTCTCACCCTTGTAGCGTGTTTGAGCAGATTCCACGAAGCAGCACGTCCAACGAACTCCGAGTCACAAGCAACACCTCCAAGGTCTTGCCTCTACGGTATCCACACGATCGAATCAAAAGGGACGTTCAAGAACAAGTTGCTAGACTTATTCTTGAACCAAAACTGAACTCCCGGTTCAAAACCGATCAACAATTACCAATCCATTCTCCCTACAACTCGACGGCGGCCGTGAGCCCTTTTGGAGATCAAGTGGCCGCCGTGAGCTTTGAAAGAGAGGAAGAGGCGGCCAAGAGTTATTTGAGTGAGTTAGGTGACCGCTTATTTTTAAACAAAAGATTTATTTCAAAGATTAGTGTGAACCGATTCTACCGCAAGTGCACGGTTGTCAAGTTTTAGTATAGTGAAAATTAAGTACGGGTTGTCGAATCCACAGGGACTAACGTATAAGTACCAAATAAGATTAATAAAATTATATTTAGCCTACGATTAACAAATGTGATTATCTAAAGCAAACTTAAACTAAGAAAAGAAACTCAAACAAGAAACAATAAAATGAATAGTTCCGGATATGCGAAGGTAAGTTGCTCAAGAAATTTATCAAGCTCTTCGTTCAACTGTGTTATCTTTAATGATTCATTTGAATAAGCAAATTATTAACCAATTGATTCTAAGGGTGAAAGGTTTTCGCTATTATTCAATACACTCTCTCGAGCTGTAAAGAAACTAACAATAAATTAGAATAAGTCACTCTCGTGCACCTATTTACTAATTCAAAGTTGCATAAATTATCAAAACCTTATAACTCTAAATCTCTCGATTCCAAGTTCTCACGTATGCGATATCATCTCTCGATCTCAATCATAACATACTTCATGAATTAAAAGAGCGTGTTACAACGTTATCTCTCGATCTCGGTTATAACTCTCAGAATCGATCAAAGTTAGCTAGGCTTTGATCTTAACAATCGATTAAATCATGAACAATAGACATCAATACACTCAAACACAATTGAATCAATATATCAAACACAATGATACTAAATCTCAATAAAATAAACTAGAATTGTTTCAAATCAAATACAAACGAAGTTTAATCGTCTCTCGACCTCAAAAACATCAATTGAAAATTAATATGAAATAGATTAAATTCTAGAAATACGATAAACGGCGGAATGAATCCGTGCGTAGCACCGAAATCTCTTCTCTTGCTCCTTCCTTGCACTCCGGAATTGATTGGCTTTGGCTCAGGCGAAGAACCGGAAGAACGGATCTCCTTCTTGGCGACTAGGCGGCGGCTAGGGCTCTTCTTTGGTCCAGAAATTTCGTCTGATATGCTCTCCTCTTATGGAATGATTTTCTTTCTTTTAACCCCCCACAGATCACGATAAACATGGAAAATAAAATCTGCAGATTTTGCGTATCGATCGATCGGAAGGTTTTCTCGATCGATCGGTGCACTGTTCATGTCAGCCTTTGAAACTTACTGCCTCGCTCGATCGATCGAGAATTTGTACCGATCGATCGAGACTTGAAATTCTTTGATGCTCAACTTTCTGTCTGGCTCGATCGATCGAGAGTAAATCTCGATCGATCGAGATTCCGAAAATCTCATGTCCTCAATTTTGGTTCTTTCTCGCCTCGATTTCGCCCGTTATCTTCATATTAGCCCATTTCTTCCACTTCCGATCTATTTTTCTGAAACAAACGAATAAGCACCAAAAAGCATAATATCATCCAGGAAAAAATACGGAAAGTAGGAAGAAATTACAGTTAAAAACACTCAAAAATCTAAACCTATCATTAGGTTTATGATATGAAAGCTTAATCAATTATTAACCTTGCTATCTAATTATATATGATTTAATTAAAGGCTTTCACAAAGCTCCATGGGCCCAAATCCATGATTTAATTAAATCCTTATAATCATTTAATTAAGACTCTTCTTAATTAATTAATTCATCCCATGAATTTAATTTCCCTTATCGATTTAATCTTTTGTGCGACCAAATAGGATCTTGTAATGTTGGCAGTGACATAAAATCTCATTTTACGTCACAAGCAATGAGCGGTATCTAGCAACACATCAAGGCTACCCAAATCACAAGAATATCAATGACTCGACATAACCTTTAGAACTTGTGATAATATTAACCATGTAACTTAATCCCTTTGTCCTTTGTGTTTAGATTGAACACGAGTCATGGAATAGTCATACTCGTATATTCAATCTCTATTTCTTGATCCTCAAGTAGAACTAGAATAACGAATAAGCTCGATATCTCATATCGACTCATTCGAGCATGGCCATGCATTTTAGTCTCACTTGATCAAGGGCCAAACACTTCTCCTGTTATATAGGAGGGACAAATCCTATCTCGATCAATCAACATCCCTCTACATAATTCGTAGTGTATCCAATAGTCGCCTTTATAGTTTACCCTGTTACGGGTAACGTTTGACAATATCAATATACATAACTCCTTATGTTGGGATCTCTGATGATCACAAGTCGTAAGGATTACATACATTATTATCACTATGAGAATTGCATATGACAATCATATACTATCCATGTTGCATTCTCATGGTGGGTCTGTCCAGTACATCGTTCTCTAACATGTACCCATGTGTTGATTTGATATCTCATATCAATGAACATTCATCAATCAACACATACTAGTCTCTATGTATTATCATTATCCCGATTCACGATAATACTTGACTAGGGACAATGTTTAAGAATAATACATTATTATTCTAAGGACATTAACATATATATTAATTCATATTGCACAGATATTTGAATAATATATAATAATGAATTGACATTCATAAAATCATAAACCAGTATATGTCAAAAACAAACATCTAATGACTTGTCTTAGGGCATATCCCATCAAATCTCCCACTTGCACTAAGACCAATCAGACATATACTTAATGCCTAGAGATCTAGTATGACGATCATGCTACTGCTGTGACAGTGGCTTCGTCAATGGGTCAGATACATTATCATCTGTTGGTACTTTGCATATCCATTTAGGCAAAACACATATCCTGATTGCAATCGAAAATCATCTTTGTCGGTTTGGAAACTTGCATCAGTGTAACCCATTACATTGAGCTCTTCCTCACCTCCATAAATCAAGAATGTATCCTTAGTCCTTCTCAAGTACTTCAGGATGTTCTTGACTGCAATCCAGTGACCTTTACCTGGATCAACTTGATATCTGCTCGTCATGCTCAAAGCATACGATACATCGGGACGAGTACATATCATGGCATACATGATAGATCCAATAGCTGACGCATATGGAATCTTACTCATGCGTTGTCTCTCATCTGGTGTTGAAGGACACTGTTCCTTCGAGAGATATATACCATGTGTCATAGGCACGAATCCTTTCTTTGATTCTTGCATGCTAAACCGTTTTAGCACTTTGTCTATGTATGTACTTTGACTTAGGCCAAGAAGCCTTCTCGATCTATCTATATAGATCTTGATTCCTAATACATAGGTGGCTTCTCCCAAGTCTTTCATCGAAAAGCAGTTCCCTAGCCAAATCTTTACAGATTGTAAGGCAGGGATATCATTTCCAATAAGAAGTATGTCATCTACATACAACACTAGGAAAATGATTATGCTCCCACTGACCTTCTTGTAGACACAAGGTTCATCTACGTTTTTGACAAAACCAAACTCTTTGATTGCATCATCAAAACGAAGATTCCAACTCCGAGAAGCTTGCTTCAATCCATAAATGGATCGTTGTAGCTTGAATATCTTTCCAGCATCCTTTGGATCGACAAAACCCTCGGGCTGTGTCATGTACACATCCTCGAGCAGATTTCCACTAAGGAAAGCTGTTTTGACATCCATCTGCCAGATTTTATAATCATGAAATGCAGCTATTGCAAGTAAGATCCTTATGGATTTAACCATGGCCACTGGTGAAAAGGTTTCATCATAGTCAATACCATGAATTTGTTTGAATCCTTTTGCAACCAGCCGACCTTTATAGGTTTGTACATTACCATCTATATCAGTCTTTTTCTTGAAAATCCATTTGCACCCTATGGGTCGTACCCCTTCAGGTGGATCAACCAAAGTCCATACTTGGTTTGTATACATGGATTCCATCTCAGATTTCATGGCCTCTTGCCATTTATCAGAATCAGTGCCCATTATAGCTTGTTGATAAGATGGCGGCTCATCCTCATCAATAAGTAGTAAGTCACCTTGTTGAGTCACAAGAAATCCATATCTCTGTGGCTCCCGGTGTTCTCTTACAGACCTACACTGGGCTTGTGTCTCTTGAGCAGGTACTTCTTCCACAACAGCTTGCGGTGCCTGCTCTGTTTCCATCTCAATCTCAGGTTCAGTGTTTTCTTGTGGTTGAACTTCACTAAGTTCTATTTTTCTCCCACTGATTTTTCTAGAAATAAATTCTCTTTCAAGAAATACACCAGTCCGAGCAACAACTACTTTGTTCTCGGTGGGATAATAGAAATAGTATCCTTTCGTTTCCTTAGGATACCCCACAAATAAACACTTATCAGATTTGGGTCCAAGTTTGTTAGTGGCGTGACGTCTAACGAAAGCCTCACAACCCCAAATCTTCATAAAAGACATACTAGGACGCTTCCCAGTCCATATCTCATATGGTGTCTTTTCCACTGATTTAGATGGAACACGGTTCAGTAAGAAAATCGATGTTTCTAGAGCGTGTCCCCAAAACGATATCGGAAGATCTGCATGACTCATCATTGATCGAACCATGTCCAACAAAGTTCGATTTCTCCTCTCGGATACACCATTCCATTGTGGAGTATACGAAGGAGTGAGTTGTGGGACTATCCCACACTCCTTTAGATAGTCATGAAACTCTTGGCTTAAGTATTCACCTCCTCGATCAGATCGAAGGATTTTGATACTTTTGCCAAGTTGGTTTTGTACTTCATTCTTGAAATCTTTGAACTTTTCAAAGGTTTCATGCTTGTGCTTCATTAGGTATACATACCCATATCTACTGAGATCATCAGTAAATGTAACGAAGTACTGAAAGCCACCTCTAGCTTGTGTACTTATTGGTCCACATACATCACTATGTATTAGTCCCAATAAAACATTTGCCCTTTCAACATGTCCTTTGAAAGGGGCTTTAGTCATCTTGCCCATTAAACAAGACTCGCATGTTTCATATGATTCAAAATCAAATGAATCTAATACTCCATCCTTATGAAGTTTAGATATGCGGTTCTCGTTTATGTGGCCCAAGCGACAATGCCAGAGATAAGTCGGGTTACAATCATTATTTTTAATCCTTTTAGTATTTATGTTATAGATAGACATATCAAGATTTAATACATAAAGACCATTAATCATTTGTGCACTAGCATAAAACATATCATTTAAATAAATAGAACAACAGTTATCATTTATCATAAATGAAAATCCACACTAGTCTAAACAAGAAATAGAAATAATGTTTTTGGTAATAGAAGGCACAAAATAGCAGTCTTTTAAAATCAACGATAAACCAGAAGGTAAAGCTAAACAATAATCTCCTATAGCTAATGCAGCAACTCTTGCTCCATTTCCAACTCGGAGATCAACTTCACATTTCGCCAACAATCTACTCTTTTTGAGGTCCTGCACATTTACACAAATGTGAGATCCACATCCAGTATCTAATACCCATGATGAAGAAGTAGATAAATTGACTTCTATAACAAAAATACCTGAAGCGGAAGTCACACTTCCTTTCTTTAGATCCTCCAGATATACTTTGCAGTTTCTTTTCCAATGGCCGGTCTCACCGCAATGGAAACAGTTCCCTTCCTTTGCTATCCCTCCCTTTGGCTTCAGTGCAGAAGACTTTGGCTTAGATTTAACAAAGACCTTCTTTGCTTTCTTATTGCCCTTAGCTTTGGCCTTTCCTTTGCTCTTATTCACAATAAGAACATTTGTGGCCTTAGTCTTCTTTGTATTTGCTTCATACGTTCTCAACATACCAAGCAATTGTGGTAGAGTCTTTTCCATGTCAGTCATATTGTAATTTACTACAAATTGACTGAAGCTCTCAGGCAACGATTGCAAGATCACATCGGTGGCCAACTCTTGGTCCAATGGAAAACCCAGCTTCTCCAGATTCTCAATGTACCCAATCATCTTGAGTACATGAGTTCCAACTAGGCTTCCCTCTACCATTCTACACTGGAACAACGCTTTAGAGATGTCATACCTCTCTTGTCTAGCTTGCTGTTGGTACAATTGCTTTAAGTGATCGATCATATCGAACGTCGCCATTTCCTCATGTTGCTTCTGAAGCTCAGAGTTCATGGTGGCAAGCATAAGGCAGCCAACATCAAGTGCGTCATTCTGATGCTTCTTGTAAGCATCTTTATCGGCTTTAGTAGCCGTCAGGGGAGGTTCCTCAACGGGTAAGGGTTCCTCTAGGACATATTGCTTCTTTTCTTGTTTGAGGACTATCCTCAGATTCCTATACCAATCTAGGAAGTTTATCCCATTTAATTTGTCCTTCTCAAGGACCGATCGCAGTGATAATGTGCTTGTGACGTTGTTAGTTGCCATGGATATCTACAATATAAATATGCAAAATAAGTTTATGATTTTAATCATTTAATATGGTCTTATATTAAATGATACTCCCACTATTTTGTTTAAAAATATCAACCCTCGAAACCTTTAGTGGGCCAAGATCCATATTTCGCCTAATCTTGAGTTAGCTTTGGCTGATCGCCCAAGACTCGGTTATTTGGTAGACAACACTTTGTCAATTACATCACATGTAATTCTTGGATAGTTGGACGAACAACGCTTTGTTCAATTCATCAAATGAATTATTATTCAACCCATGCCTCTAGGTTCCCAATCCTATTGAGATAACCTAGTTAAGTCGTACACAATTTAAAGTATAACGGATATCACAATTATCCTTTCGCGCCTTACCAAGATTGTCACGGTGCTTTGCTTTGGCAAACTCACATATGTACAATCGAGGTTTTTGACGAGTACTTTTAATTTTGGAAGGCATCTAAAACTTAATATTTTAGAGGAATTTATTGATCTCATGATTAGTTTGATAATTTAAAATATGTCCATTACATATAGGTGTATACATATCTGCATATATGTGTAATACAATTATCAATCTAAAACATAAGATAAATCATGCATCAACATACATAATTAAACGTGACATGGTTATAGCCCCTACTAGCGATTTTCTCAAGCCAATAAGAAAATCCTAAGAGTCAACCTAAGGTAACTTCACAAGCACCTTCCAGTGGCTCCAATTTGTGAATGGCCTCCTCATCCCGGCACGATGCTCCATCTTCATTGATCACCATCAACAAATAAACTATACTATTTACAAGATATAGAATTCCTCGATTCACATTCGAGGGGAACATAAGGGAGGGATAACATTTAGAATAAAATAGAGAAGGCACGACACGCAGGTCGTATTATAAATTACAAACATTCACAAATCCTATCTAATAGGTCAAAGGGCTATAACCATGCACCATGCTCAAACAACATATAAAACATGCTTTAACAATTAATTAATTAAATTCTAAACATTTTAAAATTTAATTCTAATTAAAATTGTAAAATAAATATTGAAAAATTATCGTACGCTCGGGACATCACATGCCACGAACTTAAGCGATTAAATTACGAACCATCATGGTACGAACCAACCAAACACCACGGCTGGACCAATTATGGGCCTAGGGTTAGAAACCCTAGCCCATGATTTGGCCCGAGCCATTGGCTTGGGTGCGGCGCCGCTGGGGTTCCAAACCCTAGCCGCCTTGCACCATCTTGGTTTCTATCGAGCCAACTTGTTCGAAACGCTGGAATTCATGAGCCACGAATCATGGTCAGGCCATGTACGGTGGTGGCTCAACCATCTCGAGCCAAAGGTTCGAAAACCTAGCTCTCACGTGATGAAGCCACTTATCCATGCATGCGTGAACCATTATCGAGCCAAAGAGTTCAAAACTCATCCACGTCTCGAAACCTCCATGCACGAACATGAGCCACAACGACTAGGCCATCTCGAGCCAAGGGTTCGAAAACCCTAGCCCTCACGTGGCTAAGCCGTGGGTCAAGTGTACTAGGTGGTGGCCGAAACATCATACAATTGATTCGATTATTCGCTTCGTGTATCGTATACATCAAACATCAATTATATCAAATATAATTTCATGATAATTTCACAAACTCAATTTAATCATATCATATATGATTATATACAGTTTTTATAGCATGCAATATAATCCTAATATGATTAAAACAATTTAACCACATAAATCCGATATGAGCCTTGTACACAGCTTTGATACCACTGTAAGTAATCCACCAAGCATCGTACGCAGCGGAATATGAAAAATTTATGGATTACAAGACATCGGATCTATACATAGGGGTTCATATCGGATTAGAGATTACAAAAGTCTCACCCTTGTAGCGTGTTTGAGCAGATTCCACGAAGCAGCACGTCCAACGAACTCCGAGTCACAAGCAACACCTCCAAGGTCTCGCCTCTACGGTATCCACACGATCGAATCGAAAGAGACGTTCAAGAACAAGTTGCTAGACTTATTCTTGAACCAAAACTGAACTCCTGGTTCAAAACCGATCAACAATTACCAATCCCTTCTCCCTACAACTCGACGGCGGCCGTGAGCCCTTTTGGAGAGCAAGTGGCGGCCGTGAGCTTTGAAAGAGAGGAAGAGGCGGCCAAGAGTTATTTGAGTGAGTTAGGTTTATGATATGAAAGCTTAATCATTTATTAACCTTGCTATCTAATTATATATGATTTAATTAAAGGCTTTCACAAAGCTTCATGGGCCCAAACCCATGATTTAATTAAATCCTTATAATCATTTAATTAAGACTCTTCTTAATTAATTAATTCATCCCATGAATTTAATTTCCCTTATCGATTTAATCTTTTGTGCGACCCAATAGGATCTTGTAATGTTGGCAGTGACATAAAATCTCATTTTACGTCACAAGCAATGAGCGGTATCTAGCAATACATCAAGGCTACCCAAATCACAAGAATGTCAATGACTCGACATAACCTTTAGAACTTGTGATAATATTAACCATGTAACTTAATCCCTTTGTCCTTTGTGTTTAGATTGAACACGAGTCATGGAATAGTCATACTCGTATATTCAATCTCTATTTCTTGATCCCCAAGTAGAACTAGAATAAACGAATAAGCTCGATATCTCATATCGACTCATTCGAGCATGGCCATGCATTTTAGTCTCACTTGATCAAGGGCCAAACACTTCTAATGTTATATAGGAGGGACAAATCCTATCTCGATCAATCAACATCCCTCTACATAATTCGTAGTGTATCCAATAGTCGCCTTTATAGTTTACCCTGTTACGGGTAACGTTTGACAATATCAAGATACATAACTCCTTATGTTGGGATCTCTGATGATCACAAGTCGTAAGGATTACATACATTATTATCACTATGAGAATTGCATATGACAATCATATAACTATCCATGTTGCATTCTCATGGTGGGTCTGTCCAGTACATCGTTCTCTAACATGTACACATGTGTTGATTTGATATCTCATATCAATGAACAATTCATCAATCAACACATACTAGTCTATATGTATTATCATTATCCCGATTCACGATAATACTTGACTAGGGACAATGTTTAAGAATAATACATTATTATTCTAAGGACATTAACATATATATTAATTCATATTGCACAGATATTTGAATAATATATAATAATGAATTGACATTCATAAAATCATAAACCAGTATATGTCACAAACAAACATCTAATGACTTGTCTTAGGGCATATCCCAACAGGAAGTTCATTCTCCGTGTAGGGGAGGATCAAGTCACTTTCAACGTTTTTAAAGCTTTAGAACACCCACATGATGAGCATATGTGTTTTAGTGTCGATATGATTGACGTGTTGTCTGCTAATGTGTTTAAGGGAACACACAAGGATGAATTGCATGCTTGGTAGATGACATTGAAGAGCTGTACGAGACTGTCGAGTTGAAAGAGACTGTCGCTCATTTAAATGCCAATGTTCCCCATAATAGGCGTGTGAAGAGCAACTTAGGCGAGTTGGGGAAAAGAGACATGAAGCTACAAAAGCCTTCCATTGAAGAACCACCAACTCTTGAACTCAAAACCCTCCCTCCTCATCTAAAGTATGTTTATTTAGATTTTAATGAGTCATTGCCTATAATTGTTTCTTCATCTTTAACAGGTATAGACGAGGACAAACTACTTAGGATTTTGAGGGAGCATAAGAAAACATTTGGATGGAAAGTAGCGGACATAAGAGGGATAAGCCCATCGACATGTATGCATAAGATCTTGATGGAGGATGCTTACAAACCCGTGGTATAACCACAACGCCTGTTGAATCCAAAGATGCAAGAAGTGGTAAAAGCTGAGGTCATCAAACTTCTGGATGCAGGTATTATCTTCCATTTCTGATAGTGCATGGGTCAGTCCTGTGCAATGTGTACCCAAGAAAGGAGGTATGACTGTAGTTAAAAACGAGAACAATGAATTAATCCCTACTAGAACAGTCACAGCGAGTCTGCATTGATTATAGAAAGTTAAATGACGCCACCCGTAAAGACCATTTTCCCCTCCCATTCATTGACCAAATGATAGAGCATCTGGCAGGGTATGATTTCTATTGTTTTCTAGATGGTTATTCTGGGTATAATCAAATAGCTATTGCACCTGAGGACCAAGAGAAGACTACTTCACTTGTCCTTATGGTTCGTTTGCATTCAGGAGAATGCCATTTGGATTGTGTAATGCGCCTGCAACTTTTCAAAGATGTATGATGTCTATCTTTCATGATATGGTTGAAAAATTCTTAGAGGTCTTTGTGGATGACTTTTTCTGTCTTTGGGGATTCTTTTGATTCTTGCTTAAATAACCTTGACTTAGTACTAGCAAGGTGTGAAGAACGAATTTGGTACTAAATTGGGAAAAATGTCACTTAATGGTACAAGAAGGAATAGTCTTGGGACACAAAATATCCCACAAGGGTATGGAAGTGGACCGAGCAAAGATTCAAGTAATACAAGAACTACCTCCACCAGTATCAGTGAAGGGGGTTCGAAGCTTCCTACGCCATGCGGGCTTTTATATGAGATTTATTAAAGATTTTTCAAAAATTTCAAAACTACTCTCTCATTTATTGACTAAAGATGCACCATATGATTTTACTCCTGATTGTGTGCAGGCATTCGAGACATTGAAGGAAAATTTAATAACAACACCTGTGTTTGTAGCACCGGATTGAGATCTCCCATTTGAACTGATGTGTGATGCTAGTGACACTGCACTGGGAGCAGTACTGGGACAGCGGAAAAATAAGGTATTTCATACCATTTACTATGCTAGTAGGACTTTGAATGAGGCACAACAAAATTATGCAACACCTGAAAGGAACTTCTAGCAGTAGTATTTACCTTTGACAAATTCCATTCCTATCTTTTCTTGTCCAAAGTAATTGTATACAGTGGTCACTCTGCATTAAAATATCTCATTGCTAATAACGATGCTAAGCCACGATTGATTCGATGGATTCTTTATCACAAGAGTTTGATTTAGAAATTAGAGACAAGAAAGGAGTCGAGAACGTAGTAGCTGATCACCTAACTAGGATTGACAATGAGATTGAAGGGAATGAAATTGGAAAAGATGAAATAAATGAAAAATTTCCTGATGAACTGTGATGACCGGGAATTATTGGTGTTAATCCCGATGTGGTAATAATCCTTAATGGATTTTAATTGTGGCAATTGTGTATTAATTGCGGTTTTGGGACTCACGGGGATTTTAAATCCTGTTTTTGGAGTCGTTGGATCCAAGTGATGAGATTGTATTCTTATCGTGGTGATAACCTTGGAATTTGGTTTTTGGTGGAATCTGGGGTCCGGGGTACATTCTACTAGGGCTGGTAATGGGAATTGAGATAGAGAGATGATTTGTGAAAACAGATGATATTTAATGAATCATGATGTATTTGTGGAGGAGTCGGTATTTTGGAGCTTTGGAGCTATATATACCAAATAGACTCGGTATTCCGTCATTATACGTAATCATTTCCCTCTCTCCTCTCCCTCACGCCTCCGTCCCTCACCCCAAACCCTTCCCCTCTTCTCCTCTTGGAGCAAATTGACGGGGGCTCGTCTTGGGAGCCCGATTTCTTGAAGAAAGGCTGGTAATCTTCTTCTCCTCACCTCTAGCTTCGATTTGATTATAGTTTTGTGCTAAAGGGTTGAGTTTTGGGTTGGATATGAAACTTGAGGGTTTTGGTTAAAATCTAAAATGTTGATTTTAGTGTTTTTATTGAGTTTAAATGGTGTATTGGTGGTGTTGAGGAAGTTATGGGTGTTGGTTTTGAGTTTGGGTGTCAAAAACACCATGGAAGCTCGAGTTTTTCGGAAAATCGCAGGTGGCGATCGATCACCGAGGAGGGGCGATTGATCGCGACGAGCAGCTCGATTTTTGGTGACGATGAACAGTGCGGGCGATCGATCGCATGGCCTCGGATCGCGAGAGGGTTGGCGATCGATCGCGAATGAGCACTGGTTTGGCCTCTGGATGGAGGCGATCGATAGCGATGTTATAGGTGATCGATCGCCGCTTGCAATTTTTTATTTTTTTTTTGAAATTTTGGTAAATGTTGGGATTTTGAAATCGAGGTTTAAATGGCCCGTTTCAGGGGCAATGTCTACATTCCAATGGGAATGTTATACTTTTAAAATGGATTGGTTGGAGCCAAAGTTGATAAAACGGAATTCTCGGTTGGTTTTTTGGCTATCTTTTAAAGCTATAAAATGGAATATTTTGAGTATTATGCATGCTTAGCCGGGGGGCTTTTATTTTTGGTAATCGTCATGGATGGACGATAGATTTGGATGTCGTGAACGTGCTTGGGCACGTGATTGCATGCCTGTGTTTAATTGAAAGTTATTTGCATGTTAGCACTTAAACTCATCGGGTCGTGGGACTCAGGCAAGGTTGGACTCGAACTACGGAATCATAAGGTACGTATGACGTACGAGCATAGCCCTTTAATATAATTGCAATTGTTGAGTGCTTGGTACACTATATTGCAATGAATGTGGATGGGAATGCATGATATATGGCATTAGAAATAACGGATAATGAAATGCATGGTTTATGATATTTGCTACAATTGTATATATGTGCATTGGGATTTATATGGTGCCACTCTTGAGCGAGCCATGATTGGGATGTTGTCGCCTTTGAGCGAACATCGGTTATGACGCCACTGCTGTTGAGCATGCGTGAGAACGAAATGCCGCTATTGTAGAGCGAGCAATGGAATAGAACTATGGAATCATAAGTGAGGTATTTGGAATATCTGTGATCATTGTTTAATGATTTGGTATTATTGATTTTGATATCGGTATATAGCAAATGGATTCGTTAATCAATGTAATGATTTACTGGCATTTGGGATTTGATGGTTTCAGTTGTTTTGAGAACAGGGACAGTACAGGGAATCCCGGATGATGATGATACCATCCAGGGAGTATATATTGTATTTCATAGCATTTACATTGTTGTAAATTATGAATTGTATTATTATGATTGTTTGGATTTGGGATATTGGTATGCTCACCCCGTGTGGGGGCTGTCTCTGTTGGGGCAGGTTATTAGGTACATCGATGGCTTGGAGTTGAGCTCGAGCTGTGGATTTGAGATGATTCCAGGATCGAGGTACCAGCGATGGTATTGAGCACGATACTTTATACACTAGATACACGCATACTTATTCGATGCTCGCATGTGAGCAGTGTTATGTGTATATGGGTTGTATAAAGAAGGCAAGGGCCTTTCTCTTTTTCATTTATGTGTTGCATGCAATTATTTATTGAATTGCTAAATGAACTGAGAACATGTTAGTGTATTATATTGGTGCATGAGATGTATGTGGACTTGGTTTGGGGAAAACTAGACATTATATGGAAAAAGTAAAGAAATTTTATTGCACGCATGATTGGCTATGATGATAAGTGGTTTTCCCTTGTATTTATGATTGTATGCACTAATGGCATGGATTAATACACTAATAACGGGTTAAGGGCACGGGGGTCCTTACATGAACAACTTTTTCAAGTTCTTGCGCTACCTTGGTACGCTGATTTTGCAAATTATTTGGTTAGCGGTGTCCTCCCACAAATGACGTTTTATCAAAAAAAAATTATCTAATGTTAAGCATTACATGTGGGAGGAGCCATTGTTGTTCAAGGTTTGTGCAGATAATATGATTAGGAGATGCGTGCCGAAGGAGGAGATGACGTCCATCATGAGCCACTGCCATGACCGAGAGGTAGGGGGACACATGGGTCCAACAAAAACTACTGCCAAGGTGATAAACGTCTACTACACTTAAATGAAATGGATGAGTTTAGAAACCAAGCTTATGAGAATGCCAAGATCTATAAAGACAAAACAAAAAAGTGGCATGATGCTAAGCTCAGCCAGCGTGATTTCAAAGAAGAAGATTTGGTCTTACTTTTTAACTCCAGATTGAGACTCTTTCCAGGTAAGTTGAAGTCTCGATGGCAGGGACCATTCACTATCGCAAGAGTATTTCCATCCGGAGCAATCGAGATCAATGATCCAACAAAAGGCACCTACACAGTCAATGGACAGCGGCTGAAGCACTATCATGGTCATTATTTCAGTCTGCCTACTATTGTCCATTTTAACTCTTAAAGCGATTTGGTAATAAGTCCAGCTTGGGACTATAAATTAAGAACACTCTTTTCTCCCTTTTTCTTCGTTTTAATTTTAGCTAATTTCTGTTTTATTTGCAATTTTTTCCAAGGATTGACTCCGTGTGTCAATTTTGCAGAGTGGGTGGAGAAGAACGAATCCCGGCAAAAAAGTGTTGATTTAAAAAAAAAAATGATTCGGCCAGTGTGTTTTGGCTATCGATCACCATACCAGATCAGGGTGTCCGGAAAAAAGTCGCGATCGATCGGCATTGCACCGAGATCGATCGCGCCATTCCAGAAAAGTCTCGCGATCGATCGGCAAACATCCGCGATCGATCGCGAGGAAAAATATTTTGTCTTTTTATATCAGATTCAACACTTTACACACACTACACACACAACAAAAAATCAAAACCCTTCCCCAAATTCCCCAATTTTCTTCAACTCTTCACCATTCCGTCACAAATCCTCCCATCTTCTTCAAATTTTCGAAAATAATCCTCAATTCTAACATCAAACTTCAAATTTTCACAGGAATTATCAAGGGACAAGAAGTTTTGAGCACCCTACACTCCAAGTGGAAGCCATGGAAAGCTAAAAACTACCAAGTCTCAAATATTAAAAAAATTTGAGGTATTTTAGCTTTGTTATACATGGGCTATGAATTGTTTGTCAATTAGTATTGAGATGTGAAAAAAAAAAGGTTTTGAATTGTGAATTGGTGAAATTGGGATTGTTGGTCTTGAAAAGTTTGGGGGGAAATTGAAGAGCTTCTCATTGGATGTTGTGTGGTTTGGATTAGTATTCCGACTTGGATCTGTGGTTTGAGAATTTGTGCTTAAATTGAATATTATGTTTATTGGGAGTGTTGTTGGTTACTTTGACTAGGAATGGCACCAAAGCGAAAACAAAAGCAGGTAGATTCCCCTCCCGAGGAGTTTGACTCCCACAAGTTTATCAACAAGGAAGCTGCAAAGTATTTCGAGGTGTACCGGAAGAAAAATCTTATCCGGGAACGGGGAATGGACACAAGTAACATCGGATGTGATGTGATCCAAGAGGCACTACGGAGAGAATGGTATACTTTTGTCAACCAACCACCCGATGTGGTGGTTTCTCTAGTCAGGGAGTTCTACTCCAATCTCCGGACGCATAACCACATGGAAGCTAGCATTGTCACTGTACGGAAGCAGGCCGTTCTTTTTGATTCCACGGCTATCAATGTGTTATACAACATGCCCAACATTTTGGAGGATGACTATACCATGTATTGCCGGACACACATTGATTACGATGCTATTATGTCTACAATCTGTGTTGAGGGAACTCAATGGCGACTGGCCGCCGATGGAAAACCACAGCTGGTGTTGATTTCAGATCTGAAGGAGGAGGCTAAGGCTTGGTTCTCATTTATTGTAGCTCGAGTCATGCCATCGACTCACACATCTGAAGTCACAAAGGACCGAGCCACGCTTGTTTATGCCATTGTTACCGGACTCACGGTAGATCTCGGACGTATTGTCGAGGCATCCATCCGGCACTATACTCGTGGACCTCCCACTTCTGGCATGCCTTGCCCCTCCACTATCACATCATTGTTCAATTATGCGGAGGTTGTCTGGCACCCCGTAGAAGAGGCAAATCCACCAAAGGCATCCATCGTGGTTGATCACCCTGCACCAGCCACAATCAGACGGAGGGCACAACCACGACCTGGCAGCAGCCATCCTCCTGAACCATCATCATCTACTGCAACAGTGCCTACATCAATCACTGTGGAATCCCTCCACCGTGAACTACAGGATATACAGCATGAACAAAGGGAAATCCGATGGGACCACCAGCAAATGCATCAGCGCCACACGGAGTTCATGCAATATCAAGCTGCATGGAACTCTGCATTGGCACAGGTTTCCCTACCATCCCATTCCCACCACAGCCGACATTCCCACCTCTCCAGCCATACCAGCCGGAGGAACCATACTACCCAGAACCACCACCGGAGCAGGACGATGAGGGCGACGATCACTGACGATCTTCGTCGAGGTATGTGTTTTGCTACTACACTTATTGTTTACTGTACTTGAGGGCAATGCACATACTAAGTTTGGGGGGTACTTACTGATTACTGATGTTTCTCTTGCTACTACTTTTCTTGCATGCTATTTTATCTAGTGGTATTAAGTCGTTCTTGAGCATCTTAAAAATTAGTTGTTAATGAAAATGAGTTCTTCGTTAAGAAATACATGAATTAAACTTGCAACTGTACTACATGATGAAAATAATCTCCAATTCAATTAGAGTTTTGAAATTTTTTGACTTGTTAGTGAATATCTTGAGTTGAGTTAATAGGTCAAAATTGAGACATTTGATGCACTTTTGAGTCATGATTGGGTGGAATATATATATAGAAAAGTGAAAAATTCTGTTAACTATGACTTGTCTTGAGCATCTTAGAGCACTCTAAAACCTATTTGAGGGCACTTTGAGGCGAAATTTTATAATTATTGTTAGTTCCGGACCTTATCGATGAGATTTTAAAGATGACAAAACAGTTCAGACCGGATCGATAGAAATCAGATTGACCAGATCAATCGGTCTCAGCAGAGCAAGATGGCAAAGCATTTCAGACCGGATCGATGGAAACTAGGCATACCAGATCGATCGGACATATCAGAGCAAACTGATAAAGAATAGTACATATCAGACCGGATCGATGGATTCCAGAATGACTAGATCGATGCTTCAGATCGATCTCAACCTTTATCAGATCAGAGCAGTTAAGGATACATAAAGGATGGCTTCTCAGTCCGAATCATCAACGGATATTTATTGCAGCATTTAATGCTGCAATTAATGCTACAAAGAACCAAAGACTGAAGATTGCCATAATAGGTAAGAAGAAGAGCTTACCTGACAGTCGCCGAAAGCATATACCAGAACGGCAAGTATCCTGAAGAAGAAGACTGTAGCTTTCTCAGAGTCTAAAAAGAGTCATAGCTGCACATTAAGGGAAACAATGCCGTTGCCACCTTCAACTATAAAAGGATGCAACAAACAGATGCAAAGGGCTCTGGACTCTACAACTCACGCTGATCAATTGAAAAATATACGAGAAAGCTAAACAGCACACGCTCACAAAGTACAGAAGCTTTCGAGCTGAAGTTATTCATTTAAGCGCAATTACTTTGTAACATTTGATCATTGTAGGATCACTGTGCGCATTGTGTAGTGAAAAATAGAAGTGAGCAACATATTGTAACTGTCAGACAGAGTGTGTCTGAGCAGGTTGAGTGACTAGGAGTTTCAGACTGGTAGTGAGGTAAATCCAGCCTGAATCGGGTTTGTACAACAGGATTGTATAAATCAAAGTCTTCTAGTATAAACCTTCCTTAATTGGAAGAAGGGGAGACGTAGAAGGATTACACCACCTTCGAACTTCCAGAAGCATATCCTGTGTCTTATCATTCTGCACTTAGCCATCGAGCTGTTCTTACTTATACAAGAGCAGACCGTTTCCGCACTTACTTATTCGTGGTCTGTTCTGTTCAAAGAGTTGATTAAGAAACAGATTTCTTTCACTAATCAGAAAGAAATCACAAGGGATTAATTTTGTAAGGAGTGTTCATTCACCCCCCCTCTAAACACTCCGGACCGATCCTAACAAGTGGTATCAGAGCAGGTCATCTTAATCAGCACAAAGAATATTAAGCTGATGGCATCATTCAACAAAATCCCCATGTTCTCAAAAGAAGATTATGATGACTGGAGAATCAGAATGCAAGCTCACCTGGCAGCTCAGGATGACGACATGTGGTTCGTCATCACCGATGGACCAATGAAAATCCTAAAAATAAATACAGCAGTCGCCACTACCAGTGGAGAACCACAAATGGTAGAAAAAGACAGATCCCTCTGGACGAATGAGGATAGAAAGAAAGCAAACCTCGACAATGTGGCCAAAGACATCTTGTTCAAAACTTTGGACAAGAACATGTTCAGCAAAATCAAAATGTGCTCTACTGCCAAAGAAATTTGGGAGAAGATAGCACAGCTATGTGAAGGCAACGACCAGACCAAAGAAAACAAGTTAACTGTGGCTCTTCAAAGATTTGAGAGCATAAAAATGAAAAGTGGTGAAACTCTAAATGAGTTTGATGAAAGAGTCACCAGCATCATAAATGAACTGAATGGTCTGGGGAAGGAATATTCTAACAGAGAGATCGCTCTGAAAGTAATGAGAGCTCTGCCAAAGGAATGGGATGTAAAGACCATTGCCATGAGGGAATCAAAAGACCTTAACAAGGTTGAACTTCATGATCTGTTTGCAGACCTCAAGGCCTATGAGTTTGAGCTAATAAGCAGAGGTGAAGCAGAGCCATTCATCTCTCAACCCAACAAGGCCCTGGCAGCCATCCCAGACCAGATCGCTTCAACATCAGACCGATCTGCTGAACAGATGAGTAACGATGCTATGTCATTATTTATAAAGAAATTCGGTAAATTTATGTCTAAAAATAAGAGGAACTTCAAACCCTCTCATCATTATAAATCAAGAAAAGATGATACTGTTAACGATCAAGCTTGCTACAATTGTGGTAAGACCGGACACTTTATTGCAGATTGCACCAGACCGAAGAAAGAAGAAAGGAAAGAGAAGCATCGTGATGATAGAAAGAAGAAGCACCACAAAGACCGCAAGAATCATGGAAAATCCCAAAAAGTCTTAGTTGCTGAGGAAGGAAACAGCAAATGGGCTCAGACTGATTCCGATTCAGACAGCTCTGAATATTCTTCCAGCGAAAGCGAAGAAGAGGTTCAATGTCTGATGGCAGATGAAGAAATGAGTCAGACAGATGAGGTATTTGAATTTGAATCAAATGATTTTACACGAGAAGAGCTCATGTCCGCACTGCAAGACATGGCAAATGATTATAGGATCTTAGCTGAATCATTTGAGAAGAATAAAGCCAAAATCAGTACTCAAATGGATGAGCACAACAAACCAAGCTGCTCTGAGCAGGGTGAGTGCAAAAATCTCCAGATCGAGCTGAATAAACTGAAAATCTCTTATGATCAGCTCCATGAAGAAAATAAGAGAATTAGCACACAAAATGCTAAGCTCTCACATATATTCAAAACATGGACAAAATCCAGAACATCATTGGAAGAATTACAAGAAGCTCAAAGAAATGTTGGTGATTTCACCGGCATAGGCTTTGACACCAAAGAATGCACCAAAGATGAGTCTGAGCTGTTGCTGGTAAAGAATCAAGTCAAACAAATGACATTTGTTAAATCCAGCACAGTATATGAAACTGAAGCACCTAAGATTCAAACAGGAGTCTCTTCCGTAAATCAAAATTTGAGAAAAGGGATTGGTTATGTCAACCAAGCCAACGATAAGGCATCAGCAAGATTTGTGTCTGTGAGACCAAATTCAAAAATGCAAGATCGAAGGCAAGGAAGACAATACAATTACTATAACTCAAAACCAATTCAACGAAGATATAGACTACCTTATGAAAATCAAAGGTTTTCACAGCGCACACATTATCACACACAACATCGAAACAGACCAGCACATAGCACACCCTACACACACAAGCCACTAAAGCTGATACAGGTGTGGGTTCCCAAAGGGCTAATCCGTTCTGGACCCAAATAGGATTGGGTACCAACAATAAATATGTGTGATGACAGGTACAGAAGAATCTCGCATCAGATTGGTACTTGGACAGCGGGTGCTCTCGTCACATGACTGGAAACATCAAGCTGCTGTCTGAAGTCACAGAATGCACTGGACCCAAAATCATCTTCGGAGATAACTCAAAGGGTAAGACCGTGGGCAAGGGTAAGATTGTCCATGGTAACATTATCATCAATGATGTGCTGTTAGTTGAAAATCTGTGCTATAATCTGATTAGTATCAGTCAACTCTGTGATAATGGTTATGCTGTAGAATTTCATAAACACACTTGCACTGTTAAATCATCAGACGGTATAACCATGCTCGTAGGAACCAGGAATGGAAACACATATAAGATTAACTGGAATCATGCTCAACCTGATAATCCTACTTGCTTCATCGCTAACAATGATAATAAACACTGGCTATGGCATAAGCGCTTGAATCATATCAACTTTAAGACCATTGCTAGCCTGTGTAAACATGATTTAGTTATCGGTCTCCCAAGATCGACTTTGCTAAGGATAAGATCTGCGAAGCTTGCCAAATGGGCAAACAGATCAGATCATCCTTCAAAAACAAGAATGCCAAATCCTCCTCCCGCTGTTTAGAATTACTGCATATGGACTTGTTTGGTCCTATACCAATAACAAGTTTAGGGGGAATGCGGTATACTCTTGTTGTTATTGATGATTATTCACGCTTTACATGGACTATATTTCTGAGCAGTAAAGATCAGACCGGTCCGAAGTTGATCAAGCTGCTGAAACGCACTCAGAACGAGAAATCATCCAGCATAGACAGGATTCGAAGTGACAAAGGCACTGAGTTTTCAAATCAGAATCTTGAATCCTTTCTAGAAGATCATGGAATCAAGCATGAGTTTTCAGCCGCCAGAACTCCTCAACAGAATGGAGTTGCAGAACGAAGAAACAGAACGCTCAAGGAAGCAGCAAGAACAATGCTTGCTGATTCTGGAATCTCTCAAAAGTTCTGGGCAGAAGCTGTAAATACTGCTTGCTACACTCAAAACCGATCTATGATTAACAAGAAGCTGAATCTCACTCCATATGAAATATGGACTGGTAACAGACCATCTGTTTCTCACTTTCATGTATTCGGCTGTAAATGCTTCGTTCACAACAATGGTAAGAGTCATCTTACAGCATTTGAAGCTAAGTCAGATAATGGTATATTCTTAGGATATTCATCAATTAGCAAAGCTTATCGAGTGTTTAATAATCGAACTTTAACTGTAGAAGAATCTGTTCATATCGTTTTTGATGAATCATCATGTGTTGAGGGCAACAAAGATTCAATTCAAAATCAGATGGAAAATATCCATCTCGAAGCTAACAGTGATGAGATTGTAGCTAACAGGTCAAGAGACAATCCACCAGAACCAGAAGTGCCAGACAGACCGGATCAGGCCATTGAAGCTTCTTCAGATCGAGCTGATCCAGATGCTCCTGACTCAAATATTAAAGTAGATGCAGATCATGCTGCTATTATTCCAACCGAACCAGACAATCCAGAGTCAAGCTATCGATGGACTAAGAAGCATCCACCTAATCTAGTGATTGGTCGTCCTTCTGCACCGATTAGAACCAGAGGACAGATGATGGATGAGTTCACTCATGCTGCTTTCATCTCAACTCTGGAACCCAAGAAGATCGATGAAGCTCTGACTGACTTCAACTGGATTAAAGCAATGCAAGAAGAGCTTAATCAATTCGAACAAAATCAAGTTTGGAGTCTAACTCCCAGACCAAGCGATCTGCCTGTTATTGGAACCAGATGGGTTTTCAGAAATAAGCTAGACGCCGATGGAACTGTGGTTAGAAACAAAGCCAGACTGGTGGCACAGGGATTCAGACAAGAAGAAGGAATCGACTTCGATGAATCATTTGCACCAGTCGCCAGAATTGAAGCAATCCGAATCTTTCTTGCATATGCTGCCTTTAAAGACTTCAAAGTATATCAGATGGACGTCAAGAGCGCCTTTCTTAATGGAAAGCTTCAGGAAGAAGTCTACATTGAGCAACCACCTGGATTTCAGAACCATTCGTATCCTAATCATGTATACCTACTGAATAAAGCAGTGTATGGTCTGAAACAAGCTCCAAGAGCCTGGTATGACACTTTATCTCAATTTCTGCTGAACCATGATTTCCAGATCGGTTCAGTAGATAAAACTCTCTTTAAATTCATTAAGGGGGAACATACCCTATTAGTTCAGATTTATGTTGATGACATAATCTTTGGGTCAACTAACCCCAAATTGTGCGAGAAATTTTCTAAGTTAATGCAGGGACAGTTCGAGATGAGCATGATGGGAGAATTGTCATTCTTTCTGGGTCTTCAAGTAAAACAGCTCAACAATGGCATTTTCATCAATCAGACCAAGTATACCAAAGAGCTCCTCAAGAGATTTGGAATGGAAACATGCTCAACTGCATCAACTCCAATGAGTCCAACAATCAAGTTAGACAAGGACGAAGGGGGAACGGCAGTTGAAGTAACCATGTATAGAGGACTCATCGGATCGCTATTATATCTTACAGCGAGCCGGCCCGATATTATGTTTTCAGTCTGTATGTGCGCCAGATTTCAGACAGAACCAAAGCAATCACATTTCATTGCTGCCAAGCGTATTCTGAAATACTTAAAAGGATCTCAGAACGTTGGTCTTTGGTACTCCAAAGATTCAAACTTCAGCTTAATCGGATATTCAGACGCAGACTACGCTGGGTGTAAGATCGATCGTAAAAGCACCAGTGGAACATGTCAATTTCTAGGTGAAAGATTGATCTCTTGGTTCAGTAAGAAGCAGACATCTATTGCCACATCCACAGCTGAGGCAGAATACCTAGCCGCTGGAAGCTGTTGCGCTCAAATGCTCTGGATTCAACACCAGCTCAAAGACTACGGCATTCAAGCTGTTGACTCTCTGATATTTTGCGACAACACAAGTGCAATCGCTATAACGTATAATCCAGTTTTGCACTCTCGAACAAAGCACATTGATATTCGACATCATTTTATTCGAGATCATGTTGGCAAAAAGGAAATTCGGATCGAACACATATCAACAGAGCAGCAAGCAGCAGACATCTTCACCAAACCACTTCCTGAGGCTAAGTTTAATTATTTCCGTCAAATTCTTGGTTTAATTGATTTATCTTAATTAGTTTAGATGTTTTTATTCTATTCGCTCTTAAAGATTTTTGTCACTACAGATCGATAATACAATGTTCAGAAAGACACAGACCGGTCCGAACTTTCAGACCGATCCTTGTCAGTCTGATTTTATCCTATGATCTGTTTGGACAATTATTTGTTTTTAAAAACAAAACAGCCCGGACTGATTAACCTTTTAACTAGTTGTACTTTAACCGCCTTATCTTTCTTCATCCTGACCGTTTATTTTGAATAATTTATTTCTCAGTCTTGGAGATAAAGACACGTGTCTTCTCTCTCCTATTTAGCGGGCTGAACATTTCATACTTTTTCACTTTTTACAGTTTACCGCTTTCTACCTTCTTACTCTCCTACTCTCTTCCTCTTCGCACCTTCTTTAAACTTCTTTCATATGGCTACCATTACTCATAACTCACTCTCCGTTGAGTTTGATGATATCTACAGGGAAGAAGATGCTGCGATGGTGTCCATTTTTAGAGCCCTGGAATCATCTGGTTTACGGAATTTTTTGGAGTGCGGATCCGTTGTTTATGAACCAGAAATCCGCGAGCTGTTCGCCAACGCCGTCTCCCGGAAGTCATCCATCTCTACAACTGTCCAGGGCAAATCTTTCGAGATCTCGCCAACAACAATGGCCAAGACCTTTGGCCTCCCCAGTTCCGGCCTGACAGAGTTCGGACAGACTCCTCCAGCATCTCTCTTAGATCTTCAGGGGAAGATTTCTATTTCTGGCCACCGATTGCAACCCTCATTTAAGAAGAAGGAAATGCTCTTCCATTTCCAGGTGCTGTGCGAAGTGGTAGCCAAGCCACTTTTGGGTAAAGCAGGAAGCTTCGATGCTGTAACCGCCGAGAAGTTCAGGGCTATGGCAGCTATTGTATCTGGACAGAAGATAAACTGGTCCATGATTCTGTTTGGAGTACTGCTGGAAACGGTGATTGCATCCAAGCACGCCGTATGCTTTGCTGTTCCTCTCAGCAAGCTCTTGGAGTCCTTAGGCCTCGAGCTGAGCAAGCCGTCTGCTCTCCGCCCTTTTAAGGTCCTTAACTCCAAAGGGCTTGCACTGCTGAAGTCCAAGAGTGCTCCGCCTACTCCTACAACTCTGGTCTCAGTCAAGATTGAGAAGGACGAGGAACAAGCTGATGTGCGCAAACCTCGGGTCAAGCGGAAGCTGACCATTCAGACTGACTCAGAAGAAACTCAGTCTGCTCACTCATCCCCAACCAAGCCACTTCCCAAAAAACCCCGAACCCAGATTACCAAACCAACCAGACATCTACCTCCACCCATACTGCCACCCACTAAAGCAACCCCTGCACCTCAACCCCCCGCTCAGCCTTCACAAGCCTCAACCCCTGCACCCAAAGTCACCCTTAGAATTCCCTCTGCCAATCCCGTGGTCAAAGGGATAGTTATCACTGAGTTGGGTGACTATACCCAATCAGGGATTAAGTCCCCTTCCTCCACCGGCAAGGGAAAAGCCATTCTCACAGAACCCATCTCTTCTAAACCCAAATCTGCTGCACAGACTGCCATCGACATCGCTATGGAGGATGTTGATGAGAAGCTAGCTGAACTCCTTGTGGTCTTTGATGAATATGTCCAGTACCAGACTGTCAACCACATTGATCTGTTCTACGGAAAGTTGCACAGACTGAAGAAGATGGAAGACGAGGTTCTGAGAGGCACTGAAACTGATGATGTTCGACTTGCGGTGCAGCGCAGAGAGTTATTCACGGCAAAACACAGATTCAGACTGGCCAATCTGCTTCTCACTGCAAAAAGAAGAACTTCGATCCGCTTGCTCCTACTGCCAGAGATGATGGGGCTGTGATTGCTCAACTTGAGATGGATATTCATGCTCTATCCCTAGCTGTCCACTTTCAACGACAGAAGCTAGGTATCTCCACTCCAGCCACAAGCCCGGATCATCCTTCTGTCAGCAAGACTCTGGCAGAACCTTTTATCGAGGTTATCCCTTCTGCTGAAGCAAAACAGACAGAAGATCAGCCTGCAGAACTCGTACCAGAACAGACAGCGGAGCAGCCATTGCCTAATGCTCCGTCTGCAACAGATGATGAATCAATAAATGTTCTGTTGGATTCTCCGACAACATCTATTCCATTGAAGTCATCAGCCTCCCTTGCTCAAAACAGTCCAGCTGAAGCATGTGCAACAACTGAAGTACCAGACCTTCTCGATCCGGATTTGGTGGTATCTACAGTGGTTGCAGCTCTCCAAGATGAGGAACCTTCCAGTCCCCACTCTCCTCCGGGACCATCAGATGAAGATTTGGCATTCATTCATAGTTTTTCCTCGGATCTGGTCACTCTGATCCGATCCGAAATTCATCAAGCTGCCATTTCTTCCATCGTGCCGATTGCTGAAGCAGATGCTCCTGCTATGTCATCATCAGATCACTCTCCCAGCCAGCTATCTGATGCACCTCCATCCCTGGCACGGACTCTCCAGCACTTTTCTGATAACTGTCTGTCATTAACTCAACGAATTCTCGAGGTTCATCAAAGTCAAAGAGTCACAACTTTGGACTTTAATTCTTTCAAAGAGAAAATGACTGCCAGTATCGGAAGCCTCCAGCGCGGCATCAACGATCTGTTTTCTCAACAAGCCTCCTACAAGAACAGTCTGAGGAAAGAGCAGGTCGAGTTAGCCACTGAAGTCAGAGCATCTGTTTCTAACTCCCTCCGTGCTCAAGACGTTCGTCTTGACGCTATCAGCGCGCAGCTAGCCCAAGTTGTTGAATTCCTTCAAGAGCTTGCTGCTGACAAAAAGGGGGAAAAGAAGACAGACTTCAAGCCGCCTCCAAGCTCAAGAAGATAGCAGTCTTAGTCATTTAACTTGTCAGACTGTCTGTATTTAGGATTTCTTGATGATCAATAAAATCCTTCTTTTGATTAAGTCCTTGTTCATTTATTTTGAACTTTAATAAAGGCTTAATAATAAAAGATTGAATCGATCAAACTTAATGATGTTCATTTATTTTGAACAAAGAAGTAATCGATCCAAAAGCATTCGCTTCAGAGCTCTTATCAAGACTGGTTAAAAAGACTTAGAAGCTAGGTTTTGTCATCATCAAAAAGGGGGAATTTGTTAGTTCCGGACCTTATCGATGAGATTTTAAAGATGACAAAACAGTTCAGACCGGATCGATAGAAATCAGATTGACCAGATCAATCGGTCTCAGCAGAGCAAGATGGCAAAGCATTTCAGACCGGATCGATGGAAACTAGGCATACCAGATCGATCGGACATATCAGAGCAAACTGATAAAGAATAGTACATATCAGACCGGATCGATGGATTCCAGAATGACTAGATCGATGCTTCAGATCGATCTCAACCTTTATCAGATCAGAGCAGTTAAGGATACATATAGGATGGCTTCTCAGTCCGAATCATCAACGGATATTTATTGCAGCATTTAATGCTGCAATTAATGCTACAAAGAACCAAAGACTGAAGATTGCCATAATAGGTAAGAAGACAAAGAAGAGCTTACCTGACAGTCGCCGAAAGCATATACCAGAACGGCAAGTATCCTGAAGAAGAAGACTGTAGCTTTCTCAGAGTCTAAAAAGAGTCATAGCTGCACATTAAGGGAAACAATGCCGTTGCCACCTTCAACTATAAAAGGATGCAACAAACAGATGCAAAGGGCTCTGGACTCTACAACTCACGCTGATCAATTGAAAAATATACGAGAAAGCTAAACAGCACACGCTCACAAAGTACAGAAGCTTTCGAGCTGAAGTTATTCATTTAAGCGCAATTACTTTGTAACATTTGATCATTGTAGGATCACTGTGCGCATTGTGTAGTGAAAAATAGAAGTGAGCAACATATTGTAACTGTCAGACAGAGTGTGTCTGAGCAGGTTGAGTGACTAGGAGTTTCAGACTGGTAGTGAGGTAAATCCAGCCTGAATCGGGTTTGTACAACAGGATTGTATAAATCAAAGTCTTCTAGTATAAACCTTCCTTAATTGGAAGAAGGGGAGACGTAGAAGGATTACACCACCTTCGAACTTCCAGAAACATATCCTGTGTCTTATCATTCTGCACTTAGCCATCGAGCTGTTCTTACTTATACAAGAGCAGACCGTTTCCGCACTTACTTATTCGTGGTCTGTTCTGTTCAAAGAGTTGATTAAGAAACAGATTTCTTTCACTAATCAGAAAGAAATCACAAGGGATTAATTTTGTAAGGAGTGTTCATTCACCCCCCCTCTAAACACTCCGGACCGATCCTCACAATTATGAACTTGACTTGGATATGATTTAGGCGATCATTGGAACGTTTGAGCCTTTCGAGCCTACCTTGTCTATATTTACCACTAGTGTCCCCTTTGAGCGTAAATGAATAAGAATGGAAATTAGCCCACATTCAACACTCTTTGGCAAACTCATTATACCCACATATTTGAGCTTAAATTGAATAAATTTATCTTAACCTAAAGGGAGTATAATGATTCTCATTAGATGCACATGAATTGGTACATTTGGATGAGCTTATTGTTGAAAAAGTGATGATGAACAAAGAAAAGAATAGATAAAGCCTTGTGAAAAAAAAAATTGACTAAATAAGACCCAAAGTGGCCAAGGCTAAAAAGAGAAAGAAGAGAAGCTCAATTTTGTGTTAAAAATTTGAACATTACATGCTTATACTCTCTTCTTTGTGATATCCTATCTTTTCGTTGAAGCCACACACCAAAGGCCTGACATTATAAGCTTAAAAAGACATTCTGATCCAAGTCTAGGGATTAATTACATTAGTAGAGAAGTGCTTGAAAAATAGGCTTATAGAGTGCTTAATAGTAATCTTGACTTTGAGTTTAATCCCAGAAATTGATCTTAAAGATACGTATGAAACTCAAGATTGACAATAGCACACACGCACGTTCCGATTTTGCGATATATTGCTTGGCATTGGAGAAAACACTTCTTGTTGATTTTTGGATTGACTCTTGTTGAAGTGTTAGTGGGATTTCTGAGCTGTTACATTTGAGTTGTTAAGTTAATTATTTAAAGTATTGATGATAAACTCTACATTTTGATCTTATTGCTTGCTCGAAGACGATCAAGTCTAAGTTTGAGGGAGTTGATAAGTGTGAATTTTACACTTATTTTCCTGTGTTTTTGTATTGATTTTCGTATTGATTCCTGGATGATTTTAAGCTTTTTGGTATATATTTGTGTATTTCAGGAATCTAGGTCCAAGGGAATAAAAGTGGAGGAAACAAGCTAAAAATGTTGAAAAATGACCAAACCGAGCGAAGATGTTGAAAGGTGGACTGACATCTCAAAGTTAGAAACCGCGATCGATCGAGGAGCTATGCATTGAGGAACCAAGCAGATTGTATTGGCGATCGATCGGCAAAGATTTGCGATCGATTGTCAATGTACATAGAATTCTCGCGATCAATCGTGGGAAGCCGCGATCGATCGCGGATATGAATATTTTGGCTATGAACGTCCAGTAGGAAGTGGCGATCGATCGGCACTGAACGAAGATCGATCGCCGATAAGTGTTTTATGAAAAAAAAAAAGACTTTCCATGTTTGGTTCAAGGTGGACTCCTCCCTACTCGGATTTTCCTTACTTATCAGACCTAGGCACGAAAACTAGAGGACTTTTGACACTTTTTCTGAGACCTAAGGGCAGCCTCTTCTTCCTCCATCCACAACAAAACATACCACAATTGATTGAAGAGCAAGAGCAATGCAAGGAACGGAAGAACGGAGCGACGAACGGAGTGACATCCTCGTTATCTTAGTATTTTTGAACTTAGTTATTTTGAATTTCAGATTTTGATGTTGAATTTGTTTAAAGACATATTTTTTGCATTATAATTTGAATATGGTTGTTGGCTAATTTTGTTTATCAAGACATAGGGGATCCCATGTTTGAACCCTTGAGTTAATTATCGGGTTTGTTTCGATTTCCATGATCTTTGTGCATAATTTATGTTTTTAAAGCTTGTAAAAGATTAGCTACCTTTTGCATGATTTTGGTAATTGTGATTGAATTGACCATAGGAGATTACGATACGACGTAGTAAATTAGGCCTTGGGTTTAAGGTTGAGACGGACCAAGTAAAATCTAGCACACGTGTGATAGCAATAGATTTACCAAAATCGAAGGCTAGTAGTTTTCACAAAGCGTTTTTCGGTATTAATTGTTCAATAAGGACACGAGAGTGGTTTATTGTAGATTAATGCTAGACTTGTTATAACCGGACCAAGTTAACGAATGAAATAGGAAAACTCGCCACCCTAGAACATAGAATTTTGAATCTTAATTAATAGACAACTTTTGGGGGATTACATGGGTGCGAAGTCTTGCTAATTATTTGATCATATTTCTTCAATAATCCATCGCTGCTGTTTAGGTTGATTTTTGTGTTTGAGTCAATTTAATTTGTTAATCATTCCATAATCGTAGGTTAAATATAGTTAATCTAATCGAACGTGGTACTTATTTTCTAACCCCTGTGGGTTCGACAATCCGTACTTTTCATAATTTATACTAAAACTTGACACCGTACGCTTGCAGTATAGAATGACATTCAGACACGTAAAAATGGTAAGTCTACTATTACCACTACACCTATCATACCACCCAAGAGGGTACAAATCAATCCATCTCCCATTTCCTGCTGCATTAAAAAGGGCAAAGGTAGATGTTAGTTTTGCTAAATTCTTAGAAATTTTTAAGAAATTACAAATAAATATTCCATTTACTGATGCTTTACTTCAAATGCCTAGTTACACTAAGTTTTTGAAAGATATTGTCGAATAAGAGGAAATTGGGTGAGCATGAGACGATTAAGTTAACTGAGGAGTGTTCTGCAGTTGTCCAAAACAAACTGCCTCCTAAGTTAAAAGATCCAGGGCGTTTTTCTATGCCTTGCACAATTGGGTCTATTTCATTTACAAAATCTTTATGTGATTTACTTGCAAGTATTAATCTTATGCCTTTGTCAATTTTCAGGAAGTTGGGGCTTGGTGAGCCAAAACCGACCACGGTTTCTTTACAATTGGCATATAGGTCTGTGAGATACCCACGAGGAATCATCGAGGATGTCCTAGTGAAGATCGATAAATTCATCTTCCCGGTAGGCTTCCTGGTGCTCTTCCCGCTAACATATTTGTCATTTGCCCCATTTGAGTTTCCAAGTTCTTAATTGATGCATCTTGATTTTGCATCCTATTCTCCCTCATTGTCATGAACTTAGTTAGCAACTCTTCCATACTCGGCTTTGGTGGATAACCCGGCGGAGGTTGTGGATCCAAGACATTCTTTTGGTTGGGCCAAGAAAAGTTCGGATGATTCCTCCACGGTTGGTTATAGTTGTTGGAGTATGAGTTACCCTGTGGTGGTCTATTTCCTACAAAGTTTGCCTTTTCATTAGATTGCATAAAAGGATTACCTACATGACATTCCGTGCTCGGATGGTTGCCTCCACATAAATCGCACATGATCACTTGAGCTTGCATGGCTGTCATGCACATTCCTCCTCTAGTGTCTTTCTCATAATGGTACCTCCTGCTGCTGCATCGACCATGGATCTATTAGTAGAAAATAAACCATTGTAAAATGTTTGTACCTGAAGTGTGGGCATTGTCGAAGTAAATCCTTGAATTGCTCACAAGCTTCATACAGTGTCTCCGGATCATGTTGCACAAATGTGATAATATCATTGCGCATCTTAGCTGACTTGGAAGGGGGAAAGTATTTTGATAAGAATGCTTGCGTCATCCCCTCCCAAGTAGTAATGGATCCTGCAGGTAAAGAATTTAACCAAGCTTTAGTCTTATCTTTCAATGAAAAGGGGAATAAACGTAACCTGATGGCGTCGTCAGAAACGCCATTTTGTTTGAATGTGTCACAAATCTCCAAGAAGTTGGAGATATGAGCATTTGGGTCATCAGTGGCCGCTCCCCCAAACATTACAGAGTGTTGAATCATCTGGATTATGGCAGGCTTAATCTCGAAGTTATTAACCTGAATCCTTGGTCTAGTGATGCTCGATAAGTTGCCTTGGAAAGGAGTTGTGCGTAGTCCATTAGTGATCGTGTAATTTGCACTTCCTCGTTGTTTCCAGTACCATTCCCTCCTTGATTATTCTCAGCCATTGCTCGCGTCTCTCTCAGTTTCCGATGATAAGTTCTTTTAATTTCAGAATCAAACTGCTCGAATGTCGGTCTATCACTCCTTAGCATGCACTAGGGAGTGATATCCTAAAAAAATAATAATAACAATAATAATAATATTTATAATACCAACAAAAGAAAGAGTGTAATAATGTAGTAAAATCAAATGAAATAAAAACTGCAAAAACGAAAATGGCTAAATTACAGTAACTAATCTAGTATGATATTACTTAAACTAATCCCAGGCAACGGCGCCAAAAACTTGTTCGCTTTTATTTTAAACAGTTATTTCCAGTGTAGCGATTATATACCGCAGGCGTACGGTGTCAAGTTTTAGTATAGATTATGAAAAGTACGGATTGTTGAACCCACAGGGATTAAAAAATAAGTACCACGTTCGATTAGATTAACTATATTTAACCTACGATTATGGAATGATTAACAAATTAAATTGACTCAAACACAAAAATCAACCTAAACATCAGCGATGGATTATTGAAGAAATATGATGAAATAATTATCAAGACATCGGTTCACTCATGTAATCCCCCAAAAGTTGTCTATTAATTAAGATTCAAAATTCTATGTTCTAGGGTGACGAGTTTTCCTATTTCATTCGTTATACCTTGGTCCGGCTATACCAAGTCTAGCATTAATCTACAATAAACCACTCCCGTGTCCTTATTGAACGATTAATACCGAAAAACGCTTTGTGAAAACCACTAGCCTTCGATTTTGGTAAATCTATTGCTATCACACGTGTGCTAGATTTTACTTGGTCCGTCTCAACCTAAAACCCACGGCCTAATTTACTACGTCGTATCGTAATCTCCTATGGTCAATTCAATCATGATTACCAAAATCATGCAAAAGTTAGCTAATCTTTTACGAGCTTTAAAAACATAAATTATGCACAAAGATCATGAAAATCGAATCAAAACCGATAATTAACTCAAGGGTTCAAACATGGGATCCCCTATGTCTTGATAAACAAAATTAGCCAACAACCATATTCAAATTATAATGCAAAAATATGTCTTTAAACAAATTCAACATCAAAATCTGAAATTCAAAATAACTAAGTTCAGAAATACTAAGATAACGAGGATGTCACTCCGTGCGTCGCTCCGTTCTTCCGTTCCCTGCGTTGCTCTTGCTCTTCAATGAATTGTGGTATGTTTTGTTGTGGATGGAGGAAGAAGAGGCTGTCCTTAGGTCTCAGAAAAAGTGTCAAAAGTCCTCTAGTTTTCGTGCCTAGGTCTGATAAGTAAGGAAAATCCGAGTAGGGAGGAGTCCACCTTGAACCAAACATGGAAAGTCTTTTTTTTTTCATAAAACACTTATCGACGATCGATCTTCGTTCAGTGCCGATCGATCGCCACTTCCTACTGGACGTTCATAGCCAAAATATTCATATATGCGATCGATCGCAGCTTCCCACCGATTGATCGCGATAATCTCTGTACATTGGCGATCGATCACGAATCTTTGCCGATCGATAGCCAATACAATCTGCTTGGTTCCTCAATGCATAGCTCCACGATCGATCGCGGTGTTTATGCCGATCAATCGCCGAGCTAATAAGAATTCTAACTTTGAGATGTCAGTCCACCTTTCAACATCTTCGCTCGGTTTGGTCATTTTTCAACATTTTTAGCTTGTTCCCTCCACTTTTATTCCCTTGAACCTAGATTCCTGAAATACACAAATATATACCAAGAAGCGTAAAATTATCCAGGAATCAACACGAAAATCAATACAAAAACACATCAAAACAAGTGTAAAATTCGCACTTATCAATGATTGTGCTGTTCTCTGAGCTTGGAGAAGCATTGACGGATATTGTTGAAGTTGTAGGAATCAGGATAGAAGGGGTTTCCGAGACCGTAAAATTCGAGAAAGATGTTAAACCCCAAGTAGATTGGGAATGGGAATTAAACTCGAGAGGAGGTCGTCGAGGAAGTTATGAATAGGGGTATAGAGGAGGCGAGCTGGTTGTACACTCCAATAGAGAAGGAGGCATTAATGAGATGTATCCTCACTGTGTCAAAGTAGGTGGTCATGAGTTCAATAAGGGGGTTGGGCAGAATCAGTAAAAGTGCGTCTACAACAAGCTCATGGCTTTGTTCGAAGAATTTGTTCCAAAACAGGAGGTTCCTTGAAGTAATCGACATAGAAGATGTCAGACATATCGAACATCAGAGCTATTGCAGTCAAATACTCTTAGAATCTCATTATAAGAACATGTTTTAATCACAAGTGTATATTCTCGACTAAGGTCAACAGTGGCCACTTGATGTTGGTGTATTTATCAACAACCTGAATAAAAATTCAGAGTATACAATTTTAAAAAGTGCAACACACAAAAAGAAACAGCATAAAATATGGGTGGGATAGAGAATCCCAATTGGAGGATGGAGCAACTTTCTTAACTTCCAGTGTTGCATTTACCGACAGTTCAGGTAGCACTTGATTTCTATTGTATTGCTTTTATATTTTCCTTATTAAAATCAAAACTTCACCTTGAGAAGGTGGAGATAAAATATGATTATTTTCTGTAGGCAGTCGTGGTGGTGATGGTGGCAGCAGTTGTCTCAAAAAGAAAGCATTAAACTCTGTCCTTTGATGCAGGATTAGAACAAAAAATCATTTCTGCATAACAAATGGATAGTAATCCAGTCAAACGGAACAACAAGACATGATAAGGGAAAATCTAATGGCCGAGCTCTCAATATTCTTCTCATAACCTTGCGTCTAGTGACAGAGAAGAAGTCCATGTGATAGATAAGATAAGATAGCCAAATTAATAGAGCAGGTAAATAATATCTGGTCCTGAAAACAAATATGATAAAGCCACTGCTTTTGAATCCATAATCGCAACCAAAACACGACAATACATTATCTTTGAGTAGAGCAAACAGAAAAGTGTAACCTTGTCCAAGTTCAATCAACAAATATATTTAGCACGGAGCTAAAGTCCGAAGGAGTAGCTGAAGTCTCAGAGTCCAATATCTGACATAAGGAACATGGAAAGCACATCAACACATCATAATACAGCATGTCTAACGCAAGCAACTAAATTATTGGCAATGTGAGTATAATGACCTCTCACTGAGACCAAGTCTGTTAATAAGCCAATTCGTATAGACAAGAGAAGAATTTTGAGAGAAGAATTGAAATGGATTTATGCAGAAATGATCAAGAATACAACTCCGTTCTTGTTTCTCTCTTTTATTCTAACTGAAACAGTAACTAACTCTCCCTCCTTTTTTTTCTAACTCACAACTAGCTATGAAGAAATTTATTAATTTATAACCGACTAGTTTATGTGGAATGCTCTTTATCCGTGTGCCTCTCATTCGCTTGGGTGCATCATTACCCGCACTATTGAAACACACCTTATCCTCGAGGTGAAATTCAGGATATAACTTGGTGAAATGAGCAACATCCTCCCAAGAAGTGTCCTCAAGCGATAAACCATTCCACTGCACAAGAATCTGCTTAACGTCATAAGATTCTCTCTTGATTACTCTGCGGTCGAGCACTGCTAATGGGGTGATCGCCCTACTGAGACTTCTCGGGATTCGAACACAACTTGAGGATTGAAACATGAAATATTAGATGAATCTTGCAGTTTGTGGGCAATTCTAACTTACAAGCAACAGGTCCCACGTGTTTCAAAATCTTGTTTGGCCCATAAAATCTTTTATTTAACTTCGTAAATCGTTGTCCTGATACTCAAATTCATCGATGTGGTTGCAAACGGATGTAACACCATTGACCGTGTTGATAATTCATTTCACTTTAATGCGAGTCAGCTTGTAATTTTAGACGCGTTTGAGCATTCTTTGAATTGTCCTTAAGAGAACTCAACAAGCTATCCCTATCAGCCAACCAATGATCCGCTGCCTCAATCTCAGAAGACCGCGGAATGTAATAAGGTCATGTAGGAGGAGGTTTACCAAAAACAGCCTCGAAGGGCGACATCACAATAGCGGTGATGATGTTATGGGCCACGAAGCCCATGGCTAGCCCAAGATGATGGATATCTTATTCAGATTGTTTCTTTTTAAAATTTTAGTTTGTATTTATCTTTAAGTTTGTTTAGTTTTATCAGTTTATCTTTCAATTTTTTCGAAGTTTTGAATAAAGTGATAGAGTTCTAGATAGGGAGAACATTTGACATATGCATTGAAGTCCCACTATGTTTGAACAACTCCCGCCAGAATTAGCTCAAGAAAATGGGATCCCGATCCAATACTATTGTTTGCGAAAGGAATGATTCTTGACAACAATGTTGGCAAAAAGATTAGCAACAGTCGAAGCTGTGAAGCCTGCTTTGAACGCAACAAAATGAGCATATTTCGACAACCGATCTATGACAAAAATGATAGAAAACCCGTATGAATTAGGCAAGCCGGTGATTAAATCCATAGAGACGGCCTCCCGTATATTTGTAGGAATTGGTAATGGCTGGAGTAAATCCTATGGTTTAGATATACCATATTTAATTTGTTGATATACATAGCAATGTGCAATATATTCATGTACATCCTGTTCCTCATTTCCCAATAAAAATTGCTAGAAACTCAAACAACACTCTAGGTTTGAGGTGAGAGTTGGAATTAAGATAGATACGGTCTTTTTTATGGAACAATCCATGTTGAAGATGAAATAAAGGAGGGTAAACGGATGAAGTGACAGCTTTGGTATTAAGGATTGATAATACGGATCCGAGGCAACTTCAGATTTAAATTCTGAAGTAATATGAAATACGGAAGCTGTGAGATCCATTAAGGCTGAAGCTGAAGCTTAAGAAACAGAATGGTCAACAAAATTTGGTGATAAGACATCTGCAACAATGTTATTTTTTCCCGGTTTATACTGAATGGAAAAGTGAAGAGAAAGATATTTTGATACATTCCAATATATCTTACCGTTTGCATACATGGTCCTATTTAACAAGTACACAAAAATCTATACAAGGAAACATAATATATCATTCCTAAATTATTCCTAATTTGTAATCAATCAATCTTCATTCCAATCTTCTGATTTATTCACTCAATCTTCACACTCCCCCCCTCAAGTTGGATCATAGATATTAATCATGTCCAACTTGCAAGTTAGTTCTTCAAATCGTGGCCTTTGTAGTCCTTTAGTGAATATATCAACGAGTTGTTCTCTTGTAGGGTTATAGATCATGCAGATTGTTCATTTCTCATTTTTCTCCTTTATAAATGTCTATCAATCTCTATGTGTTTAGTTCTGTCATGCTGAACAGGATTATGAGAGATACTGATAGCGGCTTTGTTGTCACAGTAGAGTTTGATGGGAAGTTCTACCGTGATCTGTAGTTCTTCCAAAAGTTTTTGTAACCATAGCCCTTCACACATCCCTTGTGCAACAGCTCTAAACTCAGCTTCGGCACTGCTTCTGGCTACCACGCTCTGCACAATCTGCATCTGTATAGATTTCAAACTTCTTACTTAGTTCTTTCTTAAAGAATAGACCTCGTCCTGGAGAGCCTTTCAAATATCTGAGTATTTTATATACTGCTTCCAGATGACTCTCTTTTGGTGAATGCATGTACTGACTGATTACACTAACAGCAAAGCAATGTCGGGTCTAGCGTGTGAGAGATAAATCAATCTTCCTACTAGTCTCTAATATCTTTCTTTATCCACAGGCTTCCCAACATCTTATGTTCTTTTACCTGCCTCGATTGGAGTATCACTTGGCTTACAACCAAGCATACTGGTATCTGTCAAAAGGTCAAGAATATATTTTCTCTGTGAGACACTAATCCCTTTCTTTGATCTTACAACTTCCATTCCTAGAAAGTATCGTATTTGGCCTAGGTCTTTAACCTCAAATTCTTTGGCTAAGACCTTTCTTAATCTGTCCATTTCTTCTGTATTATCTCCACTGAGGATAATATCGTCAACATATACGATTAGGATGGTCTTCCTCTCATTACTGGATCTGAAGAACATAGTATGATTAGACTGTCCTTGTTGATATCCTTGATTCCTCATCACTTTTGCAAACCTATCAAACCAAGCTCTCGGTGATTGTTTGAGCCCATTCAAGGATTACTTCAACTTACATACTCTGGTTTCTTTTCCTTCCTGATGAAACCCTGGTGGTAGTGTCATGAATACTTCTTCTTCCAATTCACAGTTCAAAAATGCATTTTTTATGTCAAATTGATGGAGCGGCCATTCAAAGTTGGCTGCTAGAGAAAAGAGAACCCGTATAGTATTCAACTTTGCTACCGGTGCAAATGTTTCGGTATAGTCAATACCGTATGTCTGAGTGAACCCCTTTACAACTAGACCGGCTTTGTACCTTTCTACTGTGCCATCTGTGTTGTATTTCTCTGTGAACACCCACTTACAACCCATTGTTTTCTTCCCTTTTGGCAAAGACATCAATTCCCATGTTCCATTTTTCTCCAACGCCCTTATTTCATCTATCACTGCTTCCTTCCATTCTAGAATTTCTAAGGCTTCTTGCAGGTTAGTTGTAAAAGCACGACACTTGGCCGAAAGAGATTTATAAGATACAAATTTTGAGATAGGATGTAGAGTACATGAACGAGATTGTTTTCTAAAGGCAATGGGCAAGTCATCAATATTTATTACCTGGTCAAGATTGGCATTGGACTCGTGAGTGATTGGAGCTATCACCGGTTCGGACTCCTTTGGTGCTTCAGATATGAGGATTTCATCCGACTTTGATTTAGGTCTCCTTGAATAAACAAATGTCTCCCTGTCTGTTTGTTGTTCTACATCTCCTCCTGAGTTAAAACTTTCTTTTGTATGCGGTAACGTACAGTCGAAAGTTGACAAATTGTGATCTGGGTTTATGGATCGAGCTTCACTCAAGGACTCCCCCTGAAGCGAGTAGTAGGGAGTATGTTCAAAAAAGGTGACGTCCATACTCATATAAAGTTTCTTAGTGGTAGGGTCATACCATTTGTAACCCTTCTGAGTGGGAGAGTAGCCAAGGAAGACGCATTTGAGAGCTTTAGGATCCAGCTTATTACGTTGGGAGGTGTGGATGTGGAGAAACACATAGGATCCAAAAATTCGGAGGGGTATGGACGAGCTGAGACGTGAGTCAGGGAAGGACGCCTGTAATTTTAGGAGAGGAGTTGTGAATGAGATAACCCGACTAGGCATTCGATTGATGAGAAATGCAGCGGTAAGGATGGCATCACCCCAAAAATAACTTGTCATGTAGAATTAAACAGAAGGGCACGAGCAACTTCAAGAATATGTCTGTTTTTCGTTCAGCAACCCCATCAGACTTATCATTTAATAAAAAAAACCCAGCATAGACGAGAGTGATCATCAATCAATGTAATAAACCATTTTCGTGAGTTCGATTGGAAACCCGAGAGGCCCCCAAAGATCACTATGAATCATGGAAAAAGGGTGTGATGGTCTATAAGGGGATGCAGGAAATGTAGTGCGATGATGCTTTGCAAGTTCACATACTTCACAATGTAAATCCAATAGTGTTTTATTCGCACAAAGTGAAGGAAACAATTGTTTTAAGTATTGAAAACTAGGATGACCAAATCGTTTATGCCATACCAAAAGATCATTTTCTCTAGAACAAGAAATAAAGTGACAAATAGGAGAGTGACCCTGTTTATTCACGAGAGCATCCTCAAAGTAGTAGAGTCCCTCATATTCCTTAGCACTGTCAACCATCTTCCCCGATGATAGGCTCTGAAAGACACAATGTGAGTACAAAAAGTTAACAGAGCAGTGAGAGGTTTTTGTAGCTGGCCAACCGAGAGTAAATTGCAAGAAAGATTTGGAACATGGAGAACAGATTTCAAAGTAATAGATTCAGAGATACGAATAGTCCCCTTCCCAGCTACTGGTGCTAATGTATCATCTGCAATTCTAACTTTCAAGTTACCAGCACAAGGGGAATATGTAGAAAAAAGATCAGGGCACATGTCATGAGGTCAAATGCACCTGAGTCAATAATCCATGGGGTGTGTTGCGACATGGCACTAAAAGCAGTTAAGAATGTACCTGTGAACCCGATGTTGTAGAGGAAGAAGACTGACCCGAGGCTTGAAAAGTTGAAAAAAGGGCATAAAGTTTTTCAAGTTGATCAGGATTAAAACTTGTACCAACATCTGACTGATGTGATGGGCTGAACCTGAGGAGCCAGTTCCTTTTTCAACCTGGGCCTGGTATCTATGGGTTTTGTTGGTGTGATATCCCCGAAATGATTAATTGTAATTTAGGCATTAATTGTGCTTATATGATTAATTATGATGGTAATTAATCGATTATGTGCTGGTTTTATTTAATGTGTGGAAATGCATGGTCACATAGAAAGGATGACCCGGGAGTGCATTTCAGGGTGCATGTTGTGCATGTTGGGGGAAAATGGTTATTAGCATGATTTATTTGCCATGGCTAGCAGTTAATTGGAAATCATGAGTTTAATTGATATTTGGTGCATTTTGTATTAATGCTTTTAAAAATATCATGTTGGGGTGTTTTATACACCATGGGATTGTGGAATGCATTTTAATTATTTAACCCACTTTATACCCCAACCCCACCTCACCACTCTCACTCTTACTTTACCAAATCACCACCCAAACTCTTTCCCCTTTCCATTTTCGAGTTGGAGCAAAAAGGTGGGGAGAAATCCTTCCAAAACTTTGATTTGTGGAGTTTATTTGGTGATTTGAGGTCCCCAAGAGGTATGGATGCCTCCATGTTATTTTGTTGTGTTTGGTCTAGTTTTGGAATGGTTTGAATGGTTTAAAATGGGTTTGTTGGGGGTTGGTAATATTTTGGTTGGGTGTTTAATTTATGAGTATATGGGGATGTTTATTGATGGTTTTGAGTGGTTTTGTATGGTTGATGTTGGATTATTTGAGTTTGTTTGAGTTTGGGAAGAAGAAGGGTGCATAGTGCCCGAAAATCGCATGTGCAAGACTCGGCGATCGATCGGCGCCACCAGCGATCGATCGCGAGTTGCAGGGCTGGAGGCAGTGGCCTTCAGCGATCGATCGCGAGTTTGGCGCGATCGATCAGCGAGGTCGCGATCGATCGGCGCGAACTCAGCGATCGATCGCGGATTGTAAATTTTTGTTGCTCGAGGCAGTGTGGTCTCGCGATCGATCGGGGCTGTATGGCGATCGATCGCGAGACACCAAAAATGGTGTTTTTGGATTTTTTTGTAGGATTTTTGGTATTGGACTATTATTGGGTTCTAATATTGATTTGTGTGAATGTGTAGAACCATCCCAGGTGGCAACACAGCCAAGGAATTGAAGTCCTACCATATCCTACATTTTGGAAAGGTACGTAGAGGACGTACGGGCACCCAACGGTACATGTATCTAATATACTCATTGTTTATGCATTGTGGATGCGAGTATATATGTGATTATGCATTGTGGATGCAAATACATGTTGAATTATGCATGATGATTGTAGATGCATATAATTATTGGTGCACATCCCATGAGTCGTGGTCATCCCTTGATGATTTTAATGCTTGCCACTATTTGTTTTGGTTCCGCTAAATGTGAAGCGAGGGGTGGGAGCGCCGCATGTCACATTTGAGCGTGGTTGTCATATAGGGCGAGGAAAGGATATTTGCCGCTCAATGTGAGGCGAGGGGTGGGAGTACCGCTTGTCCATTGAAGCGAGGTTATTCTATGCCGCCTATATGTAAATAAGCGAGGGGCATTAAAATACATTGTGATGGACAGACTAGGGAATGGTGATCGGTATTTGATATTGATGAGATGGTATTGTGTCATGACATGTCTAGACCATTAAAAATAATCTATTGATTATACTCATGAGTTATGGTACAGGGACAACCAAACTGGAAGCGTTTTGAAATGCATGGGAAAACAGGAAGTGTTTTAATTGTGTTTTATGCATTTACGCTTTATATTCATATTGTGTTGAATATGAATGATATTATTGCTCATGTTTGGGGGTTGTCCTTGTAGGTACACTTTTGGCATGATAGAAGGGCTAAACGGGTTGAGGTGGTGAGCTTGTGGAGAATTCTATTGACCCAGGCAGGACAGGATTATTTTTGTATAGTGTCTACTCTAGGAGTAGTGTAAAACTATAGTTGATACATTCTTTTGATGGGGAATGTAATTAATCCATTGATAGTCTTCATTTTGGCATGTAATTATTAAAGCTCATAGACTCAACACGATTAATTCACTCTGATCATTTATATTAGCTCTATTTATGCCTTTGATCCGCATTTAAGGATTAGGATCCTTACATTAGTGGTATCAGAGCAGTGGTTAGAGAACCCGGGAACGAGTGAAGGGTAGCCTTAGCATGATTGGCTAGGTGCTTACATTTGAAGCATGTTTATGCATGTGGTGCATATTGATGTATATTCTGTTATACTAACATGCTTATTATCATTCCTGTTATCTAACGGCATAACATGTATATTTGTTTTGGAGTTGTTGTTAACCTCTGTGTTACAGCATGGCTGCTATGAATGCGGGGAACCTTAACGAAGAAGTTGGCGATGTGGGCAGTGTTAACGCTAGCGTTGGACAAGTGAACCCTCTACCTCCACCAGCAGTAGGCTTGGAGCCAGTAGCTCAGTTATTGCTACCCGGTGAGATTAACTTGACTCAGTTTCTGTCTTACCACCCGCCCCGGTTTGAGGGAACAGAATCAGGGGAGGAAGCTGAGGAGTGGCTGGAAAGACTTGAGCAGATATTTGTGTCGGCTCCTTGTGCTGTTACAGCGTGGCTGAGGCTAGCGGAGTTCCAGTTAGCAAAGAAACCTCTAATGTGGTGGAGGGGCACTGTATTGGAGCTAAGAGCACTGGGCACTGTGATCGATTAGACACTCTTCAGGACCCAGTTTCTGAACCGGTACTTCTCCGCAGCGGCAAGACAGACAAAGGAGGACGAGTTTACAAGTTTGAAACAGGGGAACATGACAGTGTCAGACTATGCCACGCGGTACTCTTCGTTGCTGAGGTATGTTCCCCACATTGCCACCAATGGGCACGCAAAGATGAGGAGTTTTATGAAGGGGTTGCGACCGGAGCTCTATGACCGGGTTATCACCAATAACCCAACTTCTTTTGATGATGCTCTCACAAGAGCGGAGCTTGCTGAGCTTGGAGTGGGAGCTTATCCTAGTGCTATGCCACCACCAGTACCACAACAGCGGCAGACTAATGACAGCTTGAGGCCCCGGGGAGAGCCCTTTAAACCTCGTGGTGCCTCTTCATCTTCACGGTTTGGTGGAAAGAAGTACTTTGGTCAGAAACAGGAGAACAAGAAGAGCAATTGGTCCGCCAATCGAGGGTCTTCACAAGGGAATAGGCCGGGAGAGCCGAGGTGCGACAACTGTGGAGGGCCACATTCTTCAAGTAAGTGCCCTGCCTGTTATAGTTGTGGCAAGATGGGCCACATCGCTCGGTATTGCCCCACCCGGGGAGGACAGTCAGAGTTTCAGGGCAACAGGCCGAGGTTTGATGACAGGACAGTACATCAGAGGCAGCAGTTTGGGCCTCGACCATCGGGAGGTCAGACAGTGGGACCATCCCAGGGACAGGTGTATGCGCTGACTAGAGAGCAGACCCAGGCAGCCCCAGAGGAGGTGATCGCCGGTACGTGTCATTTACTTATGTACCCTGCTTTTATTTTGATAGATACAGGTGCCTCCCACTCTTTTGTATCTGTTGGCTTTGTGGAGAGACACCATATGCGCACGTCTTCTCTACCCACGCCTCTCCTTGTCTCGACACCCACTGGAAGAAATGTCGTTGCTGATCAGTTCATGGCAGATTGCCTCATTTATTTTGAGGGCAACGAGTTAAAGACAGACTTGATTGTGTTGGGTATGTCGGACTTCGACTGCATCTTGGGCATTGATATTCTGAACAGATATCAGGCAGTGGTAGATTGCCGGCAGAAGACAGTGAAGTTCAGACCTGATTTGGGTAGTCAGTGGACTTTCTTTGGCAACGGTTCTCGTGCGAAGATTCCATTGATTTCAGCGATCAAGATGACTCAGCTGTTGGAACGTGGCCACACGGGCTATCTCATCTATGCCGTGGACACGTCTGGGAAGAATAAGGAATTGAGAGTTGAGGATGTACCAGTGGTAGCAGAGTTTGCTGATGTATTCCCAGAAGAGATCCCAGGATTCCCACCGGCTAGGGAAGTTGAGTTTGGGATCGAGTTGTTACCGGGGACATCCGCTATCTCCCGTGCACCTTACAGGATGGCACCGGCGGAGTTGAGGGAGTTGAAGGAACAGCTGCAGGATCTCCTTGACAAAGGATATATACGCCCGAGCGTATCGCCATGGGGCGCACCGGTTCTTTTTGTAAAGAAGAAGGACGGTTCGATGAGGTTGTGCATCGATTACCGGCAACTGAATAAAGCCACAGTAAAGAACAAATATCCTCTCCCAAGGATTGATGATTTGTTTGATCAGTTGCAGGGTACCAGACTTTATAGCAAGATTGATTTGAGGTCCGGGTACCATCAGATTCGAGTCAGAGAGGAAGATGTGCAGAAGACAGCATTCCGGACTCGATATGGACATTATGAGTTCTTAGTGATGCCGTTCGGTGTGACGAATGCTCCAGCGGTCTTTATGAGCTTGATGAACAGAGTGTTTCAGCCGTATCTTGACCAGTTCGTCATTGTATTTATTGACGACATTCTCATCTACTCCAGGAGTGAGGAAGAACACGCGAAACACTTGAGGACAGTGCTCCAGATTTTTTGAGATCACCAGTTGTATGCCAAGCTCAGTAAGTGTGAGTTATGGTTGAGCAGTGTAGTATTTCTGGGGCATGTCATTTCTAACAGTGGGATAGCAGTGGATCCCAGAAAGATCGAAGCTGTGATGGAGTGGGCTGCCCCCACTTCTGTGCCTGAGATTCGGAGCTTCCTTGGTTTGGCCGGATATTATCGACGCTTCGTCGAGGGCTTTTCGAAGATTGCCAAGCCGTTGACACAGTTAACCCAGAAGGGAGTACCTTTCTTTTGGTCAGAAGCTTGTGAGGAGAGCTTCCAGGAGTTGAAGCATCGTTTGACGACGGCGCCAGTGTTAGTGATCCCTACGGAGAACTCCAGATTTGTTTTGTATACTGATGCATCACTCCAGGGCCTTGGGTGTGTACTGATGCAGGATAGACATGTGGTAGCTTATGCATCGAGGCAGTTGAAGCCGCATGAGACGAGATACCCAGTCCATGACTTGGAACTGGCGGCTATCATCTTCGCCCTGAAGATTTGGAGGCATTATTTGTATGGTACGTCGTTTACCATTTACACGGATCACAAGAGCCTCAAGTTTTTATTCACTCAGGCGGAGCTGAACATGAGGCAGAGGAGGTGGATGGACTTACTCAAAGACTATGATTGTGAGATTGAGTACCATCCCGGGAAAGCTAATTTGACAGCAGATGCTTTGAGCCGGAAAGTAAAGAGTTCTGCTGAGGACGTCATCCATTTGTCAGCAATGATGACCTCCTATTGCCACCTGGGCTATGACTTTGACATTGATGCATCACCTGTGTATGTATCGACCTTGTTAGCTGAGCCAAATATCTATGAGAACATCAGGAGAGCTCAGAGGTCAGATGATGAGGTTCAGAGGTGGTTATCTTTAGTACATCTTGGTCAGCCAACGAAATTCAGAGTGGCCGATGACGGATCTTTGAGATTGGGTGACCGTTGGGTGGTTCCGAGTACGCCGGAGTTGCGTAGAGGGATCTTGGAGCGAGCTCATAGTAGCAGACTTAGCATCCACCCAGGCGGGAAGAAGATGTATAAAGATCTACGTGGTTAGTTTTGGTGGAAGAGGATGAAATCTGATGTCGTCGCTTTTGTTAAGAGGTGTTTGATCTGCCAGCAGGTTAAGGCAGAGAGACAGAGACCTGGCGGCGAGCTGAGAAGCTTGGAGATACCGAAGTGGAAGTGGGAACACATTTCCATGGACTTCGTGACTCACCTGCCGAGGTTCACCTTTTTGAGGATGGCGCAGTTGTACATTCGAGATGTGATGAGATTGCATGGGATCCCCATTTCCATAGTGTCGGATCGAGATCCGCGATTCACATCTCATTTTTGGGAAGGTCTTCAGTCAGCCTTGGGAACTGAAGTCAGATTGAGCACTGCTTATCATCCTCAGACGGATGGCCAGACCGAGCGTACTATTCAGACGCTCGAGGACATGTTGAGAGCTTGCGTTTTGGAGTTCGATGCTTCTTGGCAAGATTCAGTGCCTTTGGTAGAGTTCTCTTATAATAATAGCTACCAGGCGAGTATTCAGATGGCTCCTTTTGAAGCTCTTTATGACAGACGGTGTAGATCACCCTTGTGTTGGGATGATTTGGACCGTAAATCGGTCGGGGGACCGGAGTTGATTCGGGAGATGGAAGAAAAGATAAAGATGATAAGGCAGAAAATGAAAGCAGCCCAGGACAGACAGGCAGCTTATGCGACTAAACGGCGGAGACCGTTGGAATTTCAGTTGGGAGATAAGGTCTTTTTGAATATCTCGCCTTTCAGGGGCGTTGTACGATTTGGGATGCGCGGGAAACTGTCTCCGAGGTATGTTGGACCGTACGAGATTTTGCATCGCATTGGCACCTTAGCTTACCGACTAGCTCTGCCGCCTTCTTTATCTGGTATACATGACGTGTTTCATGTGTCTATGCTGCGGAAGTATGAGACGGATCCGTCGCATGTGTTACAGCCTTCCGAAGTTCAGTTAGAGTCCGATGTGTCTTATGTGGAGCGGCCTGTTAGAATTCTGGATCGAGCAGACCGCAGACTTCGGAACAAAGTGATACCTATGATCAAGGTTCAGTGGGATCGCAGGGGTGTCGAGGAGGCTACGTGGGAGACGGAGCGGCATATGGTGCAGCACTACCCGGAACTATTCTCTGGTATGTGATTATGTTTAGTTTCTACTTGGGGTAAGTGCATGTGATTTCGAGGACGAAATCTTATAAGTAGGGGAGTATTGTGATATCCCCGAAATGATTAATTGCAATTTAGGCATTAATTGTGCTTATATGATTAATTATGATGGTAATTAATCGATTATGTGCTGGTTTTATTTAATGGGTGGAAATGCATGGGCACATAGAAAGGATGACCCGGGAGTGCATTTCAGGGTGCATGTTGTGCATGTTGGGGGAAAATGGTTATTAGCATGATTTATTTGCCATGGCTAGCAAATAATTGGAAATCATGAGTTTAATTGATATTTGGTGCATTTTGGATTAATGCTTTTAAAAATATCATGTTGGGGTGTTTTATACACCATGGGATTGTGGAATGCATTTTAATTATTTAACCCACTTTATACCCCAACCCCACCTCACCACTCTCACTCTTACTTTACCAAATCACCACCCCAACCCTTTCCCCTTTCCATTTTCGAGTTGGAGCAAAAAGGTGGGGAGAAATCCTTCCAAAACTTTGATTTGTGGAGTTTATTGGGTGATTTGAGGTCCCCAAGAGGTATGGATGCCTCCATGTTATTTTGTTGTGTTTGGTCTAGTTTTGGAATGGTTTGAATGGTTTAAAATGGGTTTGTTGGGGGTTGGTATTATTTTGGTTGGGTGTTTAATTTATGAGTATATGAGGATGTTTATTGATGGTTTTGAGTGGTTTTGTATGGTTGATGTTGGATTATTTGAGTTTGTTTGAGTTTGGGAAGAAGAAGGGTGAATAGTGCCCGAAAATCGCATGTGCAAGACTCGGCGATCGATCGGCTCCACCAGCGATCGATCGCGAGTTGCAGGGCTGGAGGCAGTGGCCTTCAGCGATCGATCGCGAGTTTGGCGCGATCGATCGGCGAGGTCGCGATCGATCGGCGCGAACTCAGCGATCGATCGCGGATTGTAAATTTTTGTTGCTCGAGGCAGTGTGGTCTCGCGATCGATCGGAGCTGTATGGCGATCGATCGCGAGACACCAAAAATGGTGTTTTTGGATTTTTTTGTAGGATTTTTGGTATTGGACTATTATTGGGTTCTAATATTGATTTGTGTGAATGTGTAGAACCATCCCAGGTGGCAACACAGCCAAGGAATTGAAGTCCTACCATATCCTACATTTTAGAAAGGTACGTAGAGGACGTACGGGCACCCAACGGTACATGTATCTAATATACTCATTGTTTATGCATTGTGGATGCGAGTATATATGTGATTATGCATTGTGGATGCAAATACATGTTGAATTATGCATGATGATTGTAGATGCATATAATTATTGGTGCACATCCCATGAGTCGTGGTCATCCCTTGATGATTTTAATGCTTGCCGCTATTTGTTTTGGTTCCGCTAAATGTGAAGCGAGGGGTGGGAGCGCCGCATGTCACATTTGAGCGTGGTTGTCATATAGGGCGAGGAAAGGATATTTGCCGCTCAATGTGAGGCGAGGGGTGGGAGTACCGCTTGTCCATTGAAGCGAGGTTATTCTATGCCGCCTATATGTAAATAAGCGAGGGGCATTAAAATACATTGTGATGGACAGACTAGGGAATGGTGATCGGTATTTGATATTGATGAGATGGTATTGTGTCATGACATGTCTAGACCATTAAAAATAATCTATTGATTATACTCATGAGTTATGGTACAGGGACAACCAAACTGGAAGCGTTTTGAAATGCATGGAAAAACAGGAAGTGTTTTAATTGTGTTTTATGCATTTACGCTTTATATTCATATTGTGTTGAATATGAATGATATTATTGCTCATGTTTGGGGGTTGTCCTTGTAGGTACACTTTTGGCATGATAGAAGGGCTAAACGGGTTGAGGTGGTGAGCTTGTGGAGAATTCTTTTGACCCAGGCAGGACAGGATTATTTTTGTATAGTGTCTACTCTAGGAGTAGTGTAAAACTATAGTTGATACATTCTTTTGATGGGGAATGTAATTAATCCATTGATAGTCTTCATTTTGGCATGTAATTATTAAAGCTCATAGACTCAACACGATTAATTCACTCTGATCATTTATATTAGCTCTATTTATGCCTTTGATCCGCATTTAAGGATTAGGGTCCTTACAGTTGGGCTGTCTGTACTTCCAAATAGGAGGGTTGCAATGCAAACCCCAACATGTATCTATTGAGTGGCCTGGTTTTTTGCATTTTCCACAAATAGGCCTTTTATTTGTTTTGGGCCAGATCTAATTGAAGGCCCAAATCCACTGAAGACCCGTGATTTGCTTGAGGCCCATGACCAAAAAAAGCTGAAGCTTCTGAATTAATTTCTCCTTCAACATTACTTTACGACTCGCTTCTTCTCGCCTTACTTCGGAAAAGACCTCGCGTATGGATAAGTGGGCGGCGACTCAGGACGCGGCTTCTCACATCGGCAAGATCATTGTTGAGCCCAGCCAAGAATTCATACACCCGTTCGTTCTCCATTCTTTTTGCAAACCGAACGATGTCGCCTGGACATTTCCACTTTTCTTCACAACTAAGGTCCAATTCCTGCCATAAACCCACCATCTCGGTGTAGTAATCGGTCACCTCCCTGTCTCCCTGCTTCATCTGCCATAATTTTGTTTTTCTATCGAAGATTTGGGATGATTTTCGGCGTCGGAGTAGGTCTCGCGCACTGCATCCCACATGTCTTTTGCAGTTGGTAGGAACATGTAAGTTTTGCCAATTGCAAGCTTCATGGAATTAATCAGGTAGGAGGTGACAAAAGGGTACTCAGAACTCCATTTCTGAGAAGCCAATGCTTCCTATGGTTTTTTATTTTCTCCAGTGTGAAAACCAAGTTTCCATTTGCCATCAATGACTAGCTTGATGGATTGGGCCCATTCTCTGTAATTTTTACCATTCAGCTTTTCCACGGTAAGTTGGAATGACGAATTTTCATACCTAGCCGTCGAGCTCATGGAAGAGATGATTTTTTGATTCTTCTTCCTAAGAGGACGAATGTGTAGACTCGTGGTTGGCGGCCATGGATTGAGCTAGGATTTTTTTTCTTTTTCTTTTTTTACTGAGGAACCCGGAAGAGCTCTGATACAATGAAGAGAATGATACTTTGATTCATTCCAATATATCTTACAGTTTACATACATGGTCTTATTTAACAAGTATAGAAAAATCTATACAAGAAAACATAATATATCATTCGTAAATTATGTCCTTAATTATTCCTGATTTGTAATCAATCAATCTTCATTCCAATCTTCTGATTTATTCACTCAATCTTCACAAAAAATCATATCCCAAAAGCTTGATCAAGTATTTTTGTTGGTCCGGTGTATTAATGGCTCGAAGGCTTTGCCGGTCCGTAATAGTGAAATGGTTACCGAGGAGATATTGGTGCCACTTGAAAATAGCTTGTGTGACTGTCAACAGCTCGCATACATAGGTAGAGGCTTTGGTCATGTGTTTAGGACGTTTTTTACTCAAATATGATATCGAATGCTCATTCTACAATAGATGGCTCGAATACCAGTTACGGAAGCATCCGTCTGAATTTGGAAAGAGATGGAAAAATCAGGTAATTGATGAATTAGTTACAGCCTTTTTAAATGCCTAAAAAGATGACTGAGCTTCCTCTGACCAACAAAATTGATCTTTTTAAGAAGATTAGCGAGTGAAGAAGCTATGTTCGCATAACCGCGAAAAATCTTTCTATAGAAATCAGACAACCTCAAGAATCCACGTAATAATTTTCATGTAGATGAAGTGGGCCAATATTGTATAACTGAAATTTTATGAGGTCGTGTGCCACACTTTTTGATGGAATAATGTGGCCTAAATAATCAATGGAAGTTTGGCCAAAAGAACATTAGACTTCTTTGCAAAGAAGGAATTTGCTCGCAAAGATTCGAGAACGAGTTTTAAATGTTGTAGATGATCCTGAAAGGTTTTGCTGACAATCAATATGTCATCAGAGAAAACGATGATAAATTTCCTAAGGTAAGGTTTGAAAATGGTGTCCATAGAAGCTCGGAAAGTAGAATTAGCACTGGCAAGACCAAAGACATTACTTACAAATTCGTAAAAGCAGTTTTATGAATATCATGCAGGTGAATACGAATTTGGTTTGCACTTATGGCCAAAAGAATATTATTCATCGCAATTATAACAAAGCCATTTCTCTCGTCAGAATGCCATTTCCGCAGGTGTTAATTTCTTGATGATAACCGGTGGTTTACTCCTTGATTTTTTGACTGAGACTGATTACTCTGATTTCAAACATGCGTGGGAAATAACGGTGGCAGGGAATAACTTCTTGAACCCCATAAGTTCTACTTCGATTTATACACATCACCCCCTACTCGATAGCCAAACTTAGAATCCATGGATTTATCATCAAATAACCCCGCTAATTCCATTGCTTGAATCAACGAATGAGGTTTGTAAACTTGTATCTCTTTTCGTAGTCAGAACGAAGGCCCGACACAAAACAACTTACCAACACATGTACTGGAACTCCTTGAATTTTTGTGGACAATTGTTCAAACTGGTGCTGATAATCAGCTAAAGATCCCACCTGCAACAATTTACTCAGTTTTCCAAAAGAATCTTCATATTCCGAGAGACCAAACCTCTTTTCGACAGCCTCTAAGAACTTTTTCAAAGTCGAAATCAATCCACTTCTACTCATCCAATCATATCAATCCAATGCGTCACCATTGAGATGAAATGATGCAAAAACATTTGAATTGATCGGAAAGGATGGAAATTTTCTGGAAAATTAGTTTGAGTGCGGCAAATATACTGCTCCAATTTCGCATCCATTGTTCGTAATCCGATAGTCAGTTCCTTCACCGAATTCGTAAGGAATTCAACGCTCGAGCTTTGTTTATCAATCAAAATTATGTGATTGAAATGTTGTCGAGTTTGCAAGTGTCTCCATTTGAGCCTGCCTTGTGCCTTCCGCCATAAGGATGAGTTAACGAGAGTACCAAATGTAAATAAGCCAATTAGAGATGGCTGGTCTCCAGAAGTATAGACAAGAAGAGAAGAATTGAAATGGAATCATGAAGAAATATTCAAGAATACAACTTCGCTCTTGTTTCCCTCTTTTATTCCAACTCTAATAGTAACTGAGTATCACTCCTTCCTTCTAACTCACAACTAGCAAAGAGACATTTCTAAACATCGACTACATAACCGACTAGTTTATGTGGAATGCTCTTTATCCCTGTGGTTCTCCTTCCCTTTGGTGTATCAAAGTCTGTCCAACTTATATAGCCACTCTATCGGATGAAATTTCTCTAATATAGAACAAAGCTCATATTAGACATAAATTAAACCATTTTAAAAGAAACAATTGAAAGCCAGGAAAACTTGAAAATTTTAGACAAGCTTGACCCGTAATCTCACAAACATGAAAACTAAGTCAAAAGAAATGCAAACAAATTCATACATCTCGAACAACACAAGATTTCAACTTGATATCTTCATACACTAGAAACTGAACCAACATACCTTATAAAAATTAAAGCTTTGGAGGCAACAATCTAATAACATCGTTAAATCAAAATGGGTCCTGACATTTTTGTCCATTAAGGTGTACTGTGTACAGCATATGAATTGTTGATCTACGCGAAAGAAAGTTGATACTTCAATTAATGTAAAATGTAAGTCGGTTACTGTACAGAATTCAATCTTCGAGAAGTTTTCTGAGGCGGGCTTTGACGAACTCTTTGCGGGCCCGTGCTCGAGCTTGCTGAGGCTCGATGTTGGTAAATGATAGGTGTGCTCCGACAGCGATGAAGGCGACGCCGGCTAGCAAACCACAGACTGTGAGGGTTAGCTGCTTTGGTGTCGGCGGGTACGAGTACCATACCATTTCTAAAAGAACCATTTTTGTTTCAAAAAATACATAGCATTTAATAGAATTGATTTAACTTTTTGTTAAAACTTCCTACTAAGTTTTTTTTTGTTTGTAGTCTCCATCTCAAACAAAATTACTTTATAAGTGAAGAAAACCTATCATCTTTCCTAGGATTTTTTAACAATTTAACCTTAATTTTTATTATAGTTATTAAAATAACCAGAATTTTTTTTTTTTTATAAAAGTAACCTAAGTCGCCATCTCAGATGGCGACAATTATAAAAATTTATTAATGTCGCCATCTCAGATGGCGACAACATCATAAATTTTTTTTTTAATATGTCGCCTTCTCAAATGGCGACATCAAAGAAAATTTTTTTTTTTAAACTTATATCGCCATCTCAGATGGCGACTCAATAAAAAAAATTTTTTTATTGATGTCGCCATCACAGATGGCGACATCAATAAAAAAAAAAAATTATTGATGTCGCCATCTAAGATGGCGACATCAACACAATAAGAAACCCTACTCCATTTTATACATCGGCCGCCGCTTCATTTGTTTTCTTTCTCTTCAAACGGATTCCACGCTATCACTCTCCATATTTTTTCTTCTTCTCGTTTAATCCACCGTGTAAAAATCAATTTCTCATCTAACTTATTTAAGGTATGTTTTTTATTTTTGTTATGTTTTGATTTTAGATAAATCATGATATTTTATTTAGAATCTTTTGTTTCATTTTTGTTATTGTTTAATTTTAGATTAAATATGATTTTGATATGTAAATTGGGAGTATATGTGTTGTGGGTTAATATTTTGACGATATTGATGCTGAAATATTGGTTCCGGTGGGCGGGGTGCAAAAATGAATCAACCCGGCGGTGGCGGTGGCGGTGGCGGCCGGCGAGGTGGCAGCCGGCGCGGTGGCGGCCCGGCGGCTGTGGCGGCCCGGCGGGGGTGGCAGTTGTTGACGGTCGTTGTGTGACGACCGTAAGTAGTCGGCGGATATTGTTTGTAATGTTGAGATTAATGTTTTTAATTTTTTGTGTTATATTTCAGGATGGATCAAATGAGGCAACCAGGCCCGATCGACACACATCTTTTGTCATTGCAGTCTTCACATCGATCCGAGGATGTATGGGCAGGTGATATGGATAGCATACTGCGTGGGAGAAACCCACATAGTTATTTTTGGGATTTGTGTCCACTAGATACACGTGTTGTTAATTTGTTGCACGTGATAGGATTTTATGGTATATATAGGTGTGGTAAGATTGAGCTTGACATGCATCTGATCACGGCTATAGTTGAGAGATGGCGCCGTGAAACACACACATTTCATCTCAGATCGGGAGAGGCATCTATCACACTGCAAGACATTGCAGTAATATGGTCATTGCCAGTAGATGGCATCGTAGTGTCGGGGATTGATATTGATAGGACTCTACCCGATTGGCAAGAATATTGCCATACATATTTAGGTTTGTTACCAGCCATCACAGACCTTAAGGGCGCACGTTTGAAATTAGTTGCTTTGCATAATCATTTGCTGCTCAATCCATTGGATGAAAATAGTACAGCAGATGATGTTGTTAAGTTTACACGGGCTTGTGCGTTGTTGATGTTAGGGGGGATTATGTGCCCTGATACATCAGGTAATTTTGTTAGGTTACTGTATTTACAGAAGTTGGAGGATATCGACGCTGCCCATACATATAGTTGGGTAGTGCTGTGTTGGCGTACTTGTATCGTGAGTTGTGTACGTCATCAGAGAAAGGGAAAAAAGTGATAGGTGGTGCCTTGCAAATCGTACAGGTAAATATATTTGTTTATTTTAAATAATTAAATATGTTTGCTTATTTTAAATAAATCTAACTTGTATTATTGATGTCATTACAATAAATGAGATTTGGGCATGGTCACGAATCCCAAGTTTGACTCCTCAATTGGGTGTTGAAAGATCTGATTATGGGTCACTAATGATCGGTCCAGATAATGTGTTACCTGCTGCTCAACATGGTGCAAGGTAACACGAATATGTCTTGTTTTATAACTGTTTGTATATGTTAATGCATCTAATCATTTATCTGAATATATACAGGTGGTCATGTCATTTAAAATTTACTGAAACTGGGAGTCATTCTATACGTATCATGAGGGACATTCTCGATGAGCAGCCAGTAACTCAAGTAAACATGCTGTTAAATTTGTTTATACAAACAACATTACTTTGATATTTTCTAAAGCAATGTTATTTTGTAGTTTATTTGGCAGCCTTACCCCGATGAGTATACTGAAGGAATTACGGAGTTAGGAACATATAAAGGTCCGTTGATTTTCTTCGATATCGTTGAGATGCAACGATCTGAGAGAATACTCCGACAATTTGGTATGCTACAAGACATACCAGAAGATCCACAATCGGGGGATGAGGCATTGCATCATATTGGTCGAAGGGGAAACGTCAACAAAGACTGGAGCGCTCGGCATCTCGCATACATACTTTGCTGGGAGAGGGCAAATGATCTACGTGTTGAGAGACCACGATTTACTGATGGTGGTTACTACGTTGTTGGCGGATACACCGAGTGGTATGAACAAGTCACACGTAGATACATTGGACGTGGCCAATATTTTGTACAGACGGGATATCAACATGGTGATGGCCCGGCATGGCAGCACGTGGTACGTGAATTACGTTTAAATTTGTTTTTATAATTTTGATTAGATGTATATATTTTATATTCTATATTTGGACTTTGCAGATTGAGCAGATGGAGCAATTGACTACAAGCTATGACCGACATCTGGCTGATGACTTGCCTATGACGACAGAGTCGATGAGGCAACACAGAAGTATGTTCGAGAATGTGGTGCGAGTGGCTCGTGAACGACGAGATAGAAACTACCCGGCATACAATGAAATCCAGTCTGTTGATACACATATGCCGGCAGATGTTGCAGGTCCATCTACACGGATATGCAGACAGATATTGCAGGTCCATCTACGTGGACAGAGCCAGATATGTATACAGACTATTATATTCCTGTGCCTGCACCATCAGATGATATATCTCCCTTCACGCCATATCCCTCTATGCCCACTGAAGCCCAGTCTAGCAGCGTTGATACAAATGTAGATATTGGGTTTGCAACATACTCATCTATGACTTCACCTTTCGATGTCTCTCCAGTTCTATTCCCTCAATTGACTCCATTTCAGTAGCCTGCCAACACACCTGCGGCAAGGCAAAGAGGCGAGGAAGTCGTTGAGCCACGAAGAGTTAGAAGACAGACAAATCCTCCTCCTTGTGGTACTGGAGGAAAACTTGCTACTCGTCGTCGTCGTTGAAGTCATAATTATGTTGTAAATTGTTACCGATTCTTGTAGTTATAAAATTAAGTTTGAAAAAAATGTTTGTTTTGTGAGCATACAAATAAAAAATTTCGTAACGTACAATAATTTCAGAATAACGCAAAATTATTTACACAATAAACATACAAACAATTACACGCCAAAAATTTATTGATTTCTAGAACTTGAAGCCATTTGTCGTCTTGCTCGGGCTTCTGGCCAATCCATCTCATTTTGGATACGTGTAGTGCGATCACGACCTACCCGTTTGGACTTGCGCAGAGTGGAGTTGTGGAATAACTCGAAGCACGGGGTGTCCCAATACTGCGCTGCCCACAGTGGATTGAATTGCCCTTGATATGTGTTCCATTACTCAGACATATTATAATACTGGATGACTAATTTTTTCGCATTTAAACCATAATGTCGACACACTTGTATCGCATGTGAACATGGTATGCCAAACTGTTTCCATTTTCCGCAAGAGCATTCCATTGCTTTGAGGTTGACCACGTGTGTATTGCCGCCACATCCTGCTTGCTCTCTAGTGATTACAGAAGCGGTTAATTGTCTTCGATCGAACATCCGAACATCATGGTGAATGGAATTATGATCAGCACGAGCATATTTTTCAAATACATACTCCGGCCAATCTTGATTATTCTGGATCATTCGTTCCGCTTTCTTAAGTCGCTCAAGAAAATAGAGCACACAGCAATCAAAAGTTAATTGCACAATGGCGGTGATTGGAAGGCGACGAGCACCCTTCATAACTCCGTTAATGCACTCGGACATATTTGTCGTAAGAATACCACACCGCCATCCACCATCATGTGCAAGAGTCCATTTTGACTTGTCAATCCGATTCAAATAATCAAATGCTCTTGGTTCAATACTTTTTATTTCTTCCATTGTAGAATCGAACTTTCTGAGCTGATTTTCTGAACCAGCTTTCCAGCATAAGTCTTTCAAATGAACATTTTTGAACCGACTATTAAAGTTCGAGCACACATGTCTCAAACAAAATCGATGCACTCCATGCGAGGAATTGAAGTCGGCAACACATTCAGCGGCTGCAATAAGGCCCGGATGCCTATCAGATATCAAGCACACACCATCAGATCCTTTAACAATGTGCTTGCTAATCAACTCCAAAACCATTTCCACGACAAAAAACTTTCCTCGTCAACGATTGCAAAGGCCAAAGGTAAGACTTGATTGCTAGCATCCATGGCCACGGCAATCAATATCTTATGTTGATATTTTGTATACAGATGTGTTCCATCTACACTTATAACTTTTCGACAGTGTCGGAATCCATCTGCACATGGTTGGAATGCCCAAAACACGTAATTCAAAGTCATCTCTGTTGGTCTAGCATTCGTAGGTGGTCCCATTCGACGACTGTGCCTGAGTTCCATTTTTGCAAAGCTCCCATGTAATAAGGCAATTTTCCTACAGAGCTCTCACATGTTCCATATACATTTTCAACAGCACGTCTCAAACTATACCAGCCTTTTGCATATGAGATCTCAAAACCATACTTATCTTTAACAGTTTGAATAACATACTTTACCTCATAGGATAGATCACGTCGAACGATTCCCACTAGCAAACTAGCAATCACATTTTTGTCCAGATTTGCATGATCGATCGATAAATCACTCAAAAAACAAGTGTGAGAACCCCCATATTTTGTTATTTTGAACATTCCATTTTTTCCCCAATGAGGCGCGTAGAAACCATCTGCAAGGCATATCTGGTGTACTATGTTTGCACACCACTTTCCATAAAGTTTTTGTACTTTTGACAACAAGATACTCACGTTTTACAATCCGTACGGAGTAATCCTTCACAGCTGCCTGAAGATGACCTTTATCTTTAAATACCATATTCAGATGGATATCTCCTTTCGAATAATCGTAATAACTCCCCCACTTACCAGTTGGAAGGTCGATCGAATCACCAAATACGTCTGCATGTGTCGTGGAGAAAAATGAAATTGTTTGATAAAGCTCAGGTTCATTTGTTGTGGTTGTGTCTGCTACAGTAACTGGCACTTCTGCAATATCAACCTCATCGTCAGCAGACTCATCCTCAGATGGAATCCCCTCCGGTTCAGACCGAATATCATCTCCAAAATCCACAAAACTGTCTGCTAGTGGCTCGGGAACAACATTGTCAGCAACTATCGGAGCATCATCTTGAATCATAGAGGTAGTTGGTCTTTCTGTAACTACTACAGATGGACCACTACCAGTTGTTGGCATTTCTGTAATAAAATCATAAGCACGGGGTTCTGTTTGTATATACATCTCCAAAAAAAGTATGATTTTGTTCAATATCCAATAGCCATGCTAGATTGTAATCGCTGTCAACGGGAAATATTGTTTGTTTCATCCCCGAAAAATCACTGAATATATATTTACAAGATATTTTCAGAATGAACTGGTGACGATCGATGCCAGTAATATCATATACATCGCTCAATAACTGTAAATAATTAATATTGCGAGATATTGTCATGCCTTTTGACGGACCACGGTCATATCTAACAGATTCTGAATCTTGTAATATTTGGCCTCCCCAATACAACAAAACTTTAATTGACATACCTTAAAAAATAAAGATAAAATTCATAAATTAATACATGATATATAATGCTGTTAAATATGATTATTTATATAACAACGTACCTAAAATATGTTGATCGGAGCAAATAACTGGAGGATATGAAATGAGTTATATGAAATGAGCTGAAGATATGAAATGAGTTATATGAAATGAGCTGATTTCGTTCGAATAAATAGAGGAAAAAATTGATTAATGTCGCCATCTCAAATGGCGACATAAAATAAAAAATGAATTTTTTTTTATTGTCGCCATCTCAGATGCCGACAAAGTTATAAATTGTTATATTTTTACGTCGTTTTCTGCCGACAATACGGAAAAAATATTTTATAATGGTAAGATGGCGACATCAATAAAAAAAAAAAATTATTTGATGTCGCCATCTTAGATGGCGACATCATAAAAAAAAAAGTTTTTATTGATGTCGCCATTCCAGATGGCGACATCAATAAAAAAAAAAACTTTTTATAATGTCGCCATCTTAGATGGCGACATTATAAAAAAAAAGTTTTTATTGATGTCGCCATTCCAGATGGCGACATCAATAAAAAAAAAAATTTATTATGTCGCCATCTCAGATGGCGACAATAAAAGAATTTGGTGATTGTCGCCATCTGAGATGGCGACTTAGGTTACTTTTATAAAAAAAAAAAAATTCGGTTATTTTTATAACTATAATAAAAATTGTGGTTAGATTATTAAAAAACCCATCTTTCCTATATGTAACTATATGATTTTTTCTTCAAATTTTTTTAAAAAAATATGATTAAGAAGGCTAAATTAATTAATATTTTTATTTTAAAAAAATAAAAAATTAAAGTTTTAACAAAAAAATTTAAAACAAATATTTAGATTAATTTTAACTTTTTTAAAAAATTTATATACGATATATTGTAAAAACATTTATTTACAAAACAAATTTGTAAAAACACAATCACTATGGATTTCATTTTAAAACAATTATTTTTTTAATTTTTTTTTTATATTTGGAAAAAATTAAAGAAACTATTAAATAACATGAAAAAAGTCAAAAAATGCATCTCAAATTGGTATTATTTCGGTTTAAAGTATTAATAACCAAATTGTTTCAAATTTTATACCAATTTCATACCGAATTAATGTAAAAAATGTATAGGTTTAATATCAATTTAAATAGTAATTAGTACCAAAATTATATAGGTTTTACCAATTCATGTGTAATTAGTACCCAGAAAATATCAATTTTAAATTGAACTAACACAAAAATGATAAGTTTAATACCAATTTTAAAATAAATTAATACCAAAATTGTTTAGTTTAATAACGATTTTAAACTAAAGTAATACCAAAAATGATGATTTTAATACCAATTTTAAAATGAACTAATACTGAAACTGTTGAGTTTAATAACAAATTTAGATTGAGTTAATGTCAAAAATGACGAGTTTAATACCAATTTTAAACTGAACTAATACCAAATTGATGGTTTTAATACCATTTTAAACGGAACTAATACCAAAATTGTTGAAAATAATAATAATTTTAAACTGAACTAATACCAAAATCGTTGAGCTTAATACCATTTTTAAAGTGAAATAATACCAAAATTGTTGAGTTTAGTACCAATTTTAAAATGAATTAATACCAAAATTGTTGAGCTTAATACCAATTTAAACTGAACTAGTATCAAAATTGATGATTTTAATACCAATTTTAAGCTAAGTTAATACCGAAATTATTGAGTTTAATACCTCTTTTAATACCAACTTTGTACTACGTTAATACCGATTTTAAATTGGTATTATTCAACATTTTTCAGTATTAATTATGTACAAAGTTGGTACTAATTGTGTATTAGTTACACTTCAAGTTGGTATTAAACTTCTATATCGAAGAAATAAACAATCAATTTGAAACAAACACTAACAATATTTCTATAGAATCAATTATATTGTTTGTTTGATATAGAAGATTAACATTAATATAGTTGACCTTATACAAGTACTTAGTCAACTGGACGTAAGTCATCTTTTCTTCTTGTCCAGTAGGCTTCTACCGGTAGACATCCTTCTTTTGGCTTTGCGGTAGACATTTAACCTGACTACTTCCAGTAAGCCTTCTACCAGTAGGTTTCTTTATCAATAGCGGTAGACGTTTTTGCTCTTACTTTCAGTAGGTCATCTGGGTCAGTAAGCTTCCTCCATAGATAGTGGTAACTGTTTTGATTCTGTAGACGCTGGTTGATGCGGTAGATTTTTTGATCACCAAAACTTAAAAATCTTCCAACAGTTGTTGATCTTCTATATGGAACAAACAAACAAATAATATCAATTTCAAAAAACACCAATTTAAAACTTAACAACAATATTTGTATTTTCTATATCGAACAAATAAACAATACCAACACCAAACAACACTAATACCAATTTCAAACCAAAAAATAAAATAGAATTTGTATTACATTTTTTATGTATAGTATATTTTAATACCAACTTTGTACTACATTAATACCGATTTAAAATGAATTTAATATCAACTTTGTACATAGTTAATACTGAAAAAGTGTTGAATAATACAAATCTCAAACCAAAAAATAAAATAGTTTAATTTGCGCAATTACATTTTTTTTATATATACTTATATTTTATACCAACTTTGTACTATATTAATACCGATTTAAACGTATTTAATACCAACTTTGTACATAGTTAATACTGAAAAAGTGTTGAATAATACCAATTTCAAACCAAAAAATAAAATAGTTTTAGTTTGTACAATTACATGTTTTATGTATTATTAAATTTTAATACCAACTTTGTACTACATTACTACCGATGTTAAATGGATTTAATACCAACTTTGTACATAGTTAATACTGGAAAAGTTTTGAATAATACCAATTTCAAACCAAAAAATAAAATAGTTTTCACAATTACATGTTTTTATGTATTATTATATTTTAATACCAACTTTGTACTACGCTAATAAAGATTTTAAATGGATTTAATATCAACTTTGTACATAGTTAATACTGAAAAAGTTTTGAATAATACCAATTTCAATCCAAAAAATAAAATAGTTTTAATTTTCACAATTATATGTTTTTATGTATTATTATATTTTAGTATCAACTTTGTACTATATTAATACCGATTTTAAATGGATTTAATACCAACTTTGTTCATAGTTAATACTGGAAAAAGTTTGAATAATACCAATTTTAAATCAAAAAATAAATAGTTTTAATTTGCACAAATACATATTTTTATGTATTATTATATTTTAATACCAACTTTGTACTAGGTTAATATCGATTTTAAATGGATTTAATACAAACTTTGTATATAGCTATTACTGAAAAGGTGTTGAATAATATCAATTTCAAACCAAAAAATAAAATAGCTTTAAGTTGCACAATTACATATTTTATTTATTATTATATATTAATACCAATTTTATACTACATTAATACCGATTATAAATTGATTTAATACCAACTTTGTACATAGTTAATACTGATAAAGAGTTGAATAATACCAATTGCAAACCAAAAATAAAATAGTTTTAATTTGCACAATTACATATTTTTATGCAAAATTATATTTTAATACCAATTTTGTACTATGTTAATACCGATTTAAATGGATTTAATACCAACTTTGTACATAGTTAATATTGGAAAAATGTAGTTTTAATTTGCACAATTACATATTTTTATGTATTATTATATTTTAATACCAATTTTGTACTATGTTAATACCGATTCAAATGGATTTAATACCAACTTTGTACATAATTAATACTGGAAAAGTGTTGGATAATACTAATTCCTGAAGCACTTCCATTGACCCAACAAAGCCACGTCACACGGAAAACCCATTAAATTTGGTTTTTTTAAAAATGCAAGGGTATATTGGTCACTTTAGCTAGTTAGAGAGTTTAAACAAATAAACATTGATAGTGGGGAGTCCAAACAACAATTTTCGGACATGAGGATTGAACTTAATAAAAACTTTGGCTTTGGGGATTTTAAGTGAATTTGCCATTGACTTAATTTTAATTATTAAATCGATCCATCGACGTTCAGGAAGAAAGAGTAATGATTTTTGTGCTAGCGATCATGATCGGTAGAAAGCCTCACCGATCGATCGGTAGAGTGCATAGCATGGACAAGAAAACTAAAGGGCTACAGATAGATCGATACCGATCGGTTGAAAGTACAATTTTGAAAAATTGTTTTGTGTTGCGACAACGAATCTATTGTCCGATGATTTTAAGTAATATATTATCATGAATTGATATATTTCATGATCATGAGCATGTGTTGAAGTGTGAAGCTTTATGCAATCAAAAATTAATATTGATTAATTGAATAGGTAGAGCATGCTCATGTCTAAGGATGTAAGGCTCTCACCACCTTAACCATATTTACGATAATATGAACATACTTGTAACATTGATCATAGAGTTTAGTCGATTAATTACATAAACAGTTGTATTACGTCATTGCATATCATAAAATACAACAAAAGTGCTTCTCATAAGCATCATTTCTTCTAACTTCTAATCGACTACTCTATCGGCATTGCAACAAAATGGGCCCTCAATCTTGGCCTCCCTCGCCCCAAATAGTCCCTAAAGAATAACCCACAAAACATGAACACAACCGATAAATATATATCACAAATTAACAACAAATTCTACTAAAACAAGTGTATGAATACAGTACTTACAAATACTCTCTGTATGCCATATATATCCTGTGTCTCCTTGGGTTGCTCGTGTGCATTATTTCATGATAAAACAAATCGTATAATGCATATGTCATGACATGTCACAATCCCATCTCGATCATATCCTGATCATCATCTCAATCACATTTCAACACATTCCAGTGAATACCATTTCCTCATCAATTTCCATTGGCTGCGTGCAATATCATTACTCCTTATATGAGTATCACATATAACATTGATATTACGCTCAATATGATCCCATCATATTAGTAGTAAATGTTATATTGCCTTTCAACTCCATATAAGAGTCTTAGATATTATATTATTGCACGCCTCCCATCAATACATAATCATGTCTCAATGCGTTGGTATTCATTGAATCAACCTCGTACATAAATCACAGTAATGTATGATGCAAAAGGGTGTTCGTACGTCCCACATACCTGACGATATCCAAAATATATAGAGCTATCACCAACAAGGAAACCTTCACCCTGCTCGATGTCCGGTGGTATGTGACGGCTCTACACACATGTCAAATATTAGCTTCATGCTATCTTAATATCTTCCTAACCGTAATCATAATCAAATTTACATGGAACATGTAAGGCATAATACGTATATTCATAAAATAAATCGAAAATAACAAGAAGTTGAAAAAAATCGCATTTTACGCCGACCGATCTATCGGATACAACAACCGATCGATCGCTCAGCCTTCGGAGATCGATCGCCCATCTCATGCGATCGATCTCCCATTATAGAAAACTCGACCGATCGATCGGTGACCCCTGTAACCCAAAAATTCTCCATCTTTTCACCATTCTTCTACCTTCAACCACAAGTATATCATCACCTCTTCACTCAGCTCAAATAAAACTCCATCCAACATCATAATATAACTCTTTGCTTCATATCACAAGTTATTAAACATAATTCCTTCCTAATCAAACTCATCAAGAACAAGAACATACCAAAACTAACTACTCAATTTTATATACATAATCATCAAGATACAAGTATTAAAGCTAAGCTTACCCACCTAAAGATTTCCTGAAACTTGCAACAATAATTGGTGTTTTGAAGAAGAAACCAAGACCTTGATCGATGAGTGAATTGTGTGGGTTAAAAATCTGATTTGGGGATTTATATCACCATTTTACATCTTAGTCCCCCAAGTTTAACCCCTTTCATATGATGTTCTGTTTCCCATGTTGCCTCCTCGACACCCCGCTTGTCCCACTGAACCTTAACCATAGAAATGATTTTATTACGAAACTTACGATCTGCTCGATCCAAAATCCGAACCGGACGTTCTACATAAGAAACATCCGAATCCAAATGTACTTCTTAATGTTGCAACACATGCAAATGATCAGGTTCATACTTCCGTAACATTGATACATGAAATACATCATGTATACTAGATAAAGAGGGCGGCAATACCAGCCTATAAGCTAATGTGCCAACTCGTTGTAGGACTTCATACAGACCAATATACCCCGACGATAATTTTCCTCTCATACCAAATCGTACTACACCCTTGAACAGAGATATTTTCAAGAACACCCTTATCACCCACTTGGAACTCCAAAGGTAGTCGTCACTTGTTAGCATAAGCTGTTTGTCTATCTTTTGCTGCTTTCATCCTCCATCGTATTTTTTTCACTTTCTCTTCCATTTCTCTAATCATCTTGGGTCCACCCACAAATGTCATGTCTATATAATCCTAACATAAAGGGAATCTGCAACGTCGCCCATACAAGGCTTCAAATGGAGTCATCTGTATGCTCGCTTGCTAACTATTATTATAGGAGAATTAGACTAACTGTAGAGAATCTTGCCAAGTAGACTCAAGCTCTAACACACATGCACGCAACATGTCCTCCAACATCTGTATAGTACGCTCAGTCTGGCCATCAGTTTTAGGGTGATAGGCTGAACTCAATCTCACTTCGGTCCCCATGGCTGCTTGCACTCCTTCCCAGAAATGGGAGGTAATCGGATCCCTTTCATAGATAATAGAAACCGGAATACCATGTAGTCGTACGATATCTTGAATATACAGCTGGGACATCTTCACAAATGTAAAGCTCATGTTATACGGTACAAAGAGTGCTAATTTAGACAACGTGTCAATAACGACCCAAATAACGTCATACCCTGAAGGAGTCCTCGGTAAATGAGTTACAAAATCCATCGATATGTGGTCCCACTTCCAAATTGGTACCTCTAAACTTTGTAACTCACCACTTGGCCGTTTTCTCTCTGCCTTTCCTTGTTGACATATCAAACATCATCTTACAAACTCTGACACATCTTGTTTCATTTGCTTCCATCAAAATTGGGAACACAAATCTCGGTACATTTTCTTGCCACCAGGATTCATATTGTATTTGCTACAATGAGCCCGACGTAGTAAACTTTGGCATAGTCCAGGTGCATCAGGAATGTCACTACAACACTATAAGCTATATATAGCCATTTAGAAATTTCGACGGCATCTCCTCTATTTGTATATCACCCGGAGACACAACAACATCAATATATAAGATTCATTATCACCAGGAAGACCATCATACTATTTACATACAATTCTTTACTTTCTCAAAGTAAAATTCTCAAAATATAGTTCTGCAGATTTAAAAGCCAAAAGTTAACAAAATACCCCAAGAAACCCACATGTGTTTCAAAAGATAAATCTGCAGACTCAATAACCAAAATAAGATAACCCCATAGCCCAGCAGATCGTCATCCATGTACAACGGATCTCAGAAACCGTAGGAGCTCATCACCTTGCCCAATAAGTATGAGTCTCAATTATCGTCATGCTCACCTACAATGCATGAACTACATGAGCTAATTCCCAGTAAATAAAAATCGTGCATGCTATGAAAATGATATGAGACATAAATAACATGTATACCAAGTGTATACTCGAAAATATATAACATTTTATCCAAATTCATATTTTTCCTGGGCCCCGTGACCCACCTACTATGCACCAGAGCAGAGCTCTGAACAATATCAATATGCACACAACCAAAAGGATTGATACAGTCGAACATACCATCCTCCTGAGACCTCCAAAGGCACATCCCCTATCAACCTCCGAGATCACTCGAGAAGTATCCACCCGCGACATCAATCAAAAGAGTACAAGTCGAGTGGACCCTCCCCTCGTGATTACCAAGGGCACATCCCCTATCAACCCTCATAATCCTCCGAAGAGTATCCCATCCGCGGCACTCAAACATATCATATAAGTCTGCATCGCAAACCTTGGTGCCCTAGTATTGGCCAACAAAATCTTCATTTTCTCAAAATCATGTCGTGCATTCCAGACATCAAATATACTCATATATTATGCATGCACGTGCAAATGCAAATGAATAGCCACTACAATGAAACAACGATTTATCTCCACAACAATTAAACATTTAATACATCAAAGATACATAAAACAATTAATTACACCTTTATTCAAGTACCAACATCATAAATAATATAACAATAAATACTATGTTCATGCAGTGTAGTTATAGATGGATTTTTACTTATAATTCACTAGCTGATATTGCTCGATTCATATGTAGTAGACATTCAATCTAGACAATTCAAATATTTATTTTAACAAATAATTCATCAAATTTCATTTATTATCATCATCTCTTTCCCAAGTAACTTCTTCTATTGATTGATTTCTCCATAGCACCTTAACCAGTGGAACTTTCTTACTTTTGAGTTGTCTCACTTCTTGTAGCAAAATTTCTACTGGTCTTTCTTAATAACTCAAATCTGTTTTTTATTCCACAGGTTCCTCTTTCAGAATATGAGCCAGATTAGCAACATATTTTCTCAACATAGACACATGGAACACATTGTGTATCTGAGACATTGATGTAGGTAGATCGAGTTTGTAGGCCACATCACCAATTCCTTGAATCACTGAAAAAGGACCAATGTGATGTCCAGATTATTATTAATCATTTTTTGGACTAAATATGATTTGGATTTTATTGATAATTAATTTTAGAATTAATTAATTAGAAGTGGAATTGACAAAGTGAAGGTCAACTGACAAGTTAATCGGATCCTAAAATATTTTGAGATTGTAAAATATACTCCGATAATATTTTAAAATGAAGAATTTAAGTTTTGGGTTTTTGGAGTGTGTATAAATCCCAATCGTTGTTTATAAATAATATATCAGTGCACCGGCGACACTTCGATGTACAAAACCGGGTCAGGGTACAAAAATAAATATGTTATGTTGGGCATTTTTCGGACACACAGAAAAACATGTAAATACACGCACTGAAAACCCGATCCCCTTTCCTTCGCTGCTGCTCGACCCCGTGCCGTTCAGGCCGCACGCACGCCGCCGTCCGACCCCCTTCCGGCACGTCCGAACCGCCACCGCCTTCGTCTCTTCCAGACGCATCTTCCCATACCAAGAACATGAAGTTTCGCCGCGGATTGCGTCTGGATCTTGCAAGGAAGCGCGCGGATAAAATTTCCAAATTCGTCCGATTTTGGGACGATTTTCTTCCAATAATTTTGTGGGTAATCTTCCTCATCCTTCAATCGTTTTTCCCCTGAAATCCCTCGAATTTTTGATGAAGATTGGTTCGATTTTGCTAGCATTTTGGAAGGGTTTGCTAGTGTGTGTTCGTGTGTGTGCAGCAGTGTGTGCGTGAGTGTGTGTTCTGTGCGTGTGTTTGTATCCAGCATGTATTAGTGTGTATAGGTGAAGGTTATACAAGAAAATGTGTATTCCAACATGTATTGGTATATGTACAAGACTTCTATATATGTTGTGCCTTGTGGTTGGATGATGTTTTGTTAATGTAGAAGGCAAACTTGGTTTGGTGTAGTGGGTTAAGGCGATTATGTGGTTATAATTCGAGTATGAACATTATAATTGGAAACTCGATAGCATGAGACATGTTATTGATTGTTAGTATGAAATGTTGATTTATGCATTGGCTTAGTATTATTGTTGGTTAAAAGATGACTAGAATCATGCATGGAAGGTGTTTGTTAATATGCTTAAAATGTGATTCAAGTGAGGGTCTAAACGTTGTTAGTTGCTAATAGGTGGTGAAAAGAATTGACTTCTATGGTTTGTAGCCATTATAATATTGTGGTGGGTGTTGGGCTATGGTGTGGATTATATTACCTTTAGAGGCATGTATGGTATGTGTTAACATGGAATAGAATTTATGGTGATGTATATGCTTGAATGTGTAGCATAGCATGTATTTATGATTTATGTCACTTTATTGAGTTTCAAATCTTAATAGTACTAAATCAAGAATTTTGGAATCCAATGCATCTTTAAATTGTTAAAGTTGAATTTAATCAATAAATGACTTTATGTTGGGATTAAGGGGATTAGATTTAAAAGGGTAGAATCTTGTGTCTACATGGATCCCTTCTTTCGTGTCTTGGTTTGAATTACCTCGGTGTGGGTTTGAATGTTTGGAGCATGTTAATTGGCTTAATTGGATTGTTTTAGTTAGACACTAGTTGGATATTATTATGCATACACCCTTGCACTTCCTTTCCCTCCGTTGAACTTGTGTATCTAGTGAACTGCTATGTGAGTTGGGCGTAATCTTGCACGTATGGGTGTGTGTATCCTGCATCATGTGTGTGATGTAGAGGATGGTGGGAGAAAATGGGGTTTTTGCATCACCAATATTATATCATGATTAATGTGGGGATGTGTGCATCCAAAGTATTGATTATGATTTGATTCATAATATTGAGTTATTGATTTGTGATATGGAAATGAAAGTAAGAACTATTTGATGGTTATTCATTGCTTGGATTATGAGCTAATATTTGAATTGATATTCGATATAGACTCTACAGGAGACTTCGGACGTTGATGATAGCTTGTTCATGTTGTCTTCTATAAGGTACGTGGTGACGTACGAGCAGGTATATCTAGTATCTATACATTCATGTATACATGCAATTTTGAATATGATGATTCGGGTAAGTGGTTGACTTTAATAATTGAGTTTCATATACGACTTATGGGGGACACGTAGTGGTACGTGATCCAGCTTTCCTTGTTGAGTAGTGATGCCGTGGGCATGGGCGATATGAGAAAATATCGAGAATGAGATGGTGGGATAACCAGGTTTACATTGGGATAACCAGGTTTACATTGATGTTGAACTATTTATGTTTGAGCATAAATAATATATTGTCATTGTATTGAATTCATAAGCGTTGTTGAGTATTACATTTTCAGTGACAATACTAAACTTGACATTATGAAGTGCGTGAGTTCGAAACAGGAACAGTGTGTGGAAGACATACAAACTCAGAATTGTACAGGGAGTATATTTTATGAGTTTTGAATAATCTAAATTATTGCATTATGATTTTGTATGTTGATTTGTGATTGAATATTGAGTGGGAGTGTTCTCACCCTGTGTGGGGGCTGTTTCTGTTGAAACAGGTACAACAAGTACGATGCTGCTTTGGAGTGCTAGGCTCGAACCTTGTTGGATGATGCTTCCAGAAGCGTAGTATGAGATTGAGCCGATATACGAGGTTGAGCTATGGGTAAATATTAATTATGCATGCGGATGAGTATCCGTTATTCGTTGCTCTTCTGTGAGCACTTGTATCTGTATATGGACTGTATAAGGGTGTTGAAACCCACTTTTGCTGTCTTATTAGTGTGGTGTCTTCCCTGGCTGGGAATTTACTTAGTGTTTCTGTATTCTGCTTAGTATTGTGTTGTCCCTGGTCGGGAGTTATATTATGTGATGTGTTTTATTTCCGGATAGCTCAGTTTGTGGGGAGACTCTGCCCAAATTTTATAAAAACCCACAATGTAAAAGTGGTGTAACGGGGATGGTATTGGGTGAAATCTTTGAGTCTATTTGTTGGTAGAGATGATCAAATAATGTTGAACATTATTTATGTCATGGGATTATGGGGAACATGCAATGATTCTTTTTATAGAATGAAAAGAAAAATGAAAAAATTTATACACATACGACGTCATAAATGAGCTAATGACGAGTTTAAGTGTTGGGGCCTTACAACCAATATATCTAGGACTGGGTTTTCCTTTCTTTCCGAAGCGCATAATCCCTTTCATTGGGGCTACTTTCAAAAATACTTGATCCCCTACAGCAAATTCAAGCATTCTTCTTCTTTTATCTGCATAGTTTTTCTGTCGGCTCTGGGCAATTTGCATTCTTTGCCGAATTTGTGCTACAACTTCAGTCATAATCATATATGGGCCTAAAAGTTTCTTTTCCCCAATGTCATCCCAATGAACTGGAGATACGCATTTTCTGCCATATAATGCTTCATAAGGAGCCATTCCTATGGTGGTCTGATAACTGCTGTTATAGGCAAATTCAATTAAAGGAATAAATTTGCTCCAATGGCCTTGAAAATCTAGCACATAATCTCTTAACATATCTTCTAGTGTTTGTATCGTTCGTTCTGACTGTCCATCAGTTTGGGGATGATATGTCGTACTGAATTCCAATTGTGTTCCTAATGCTTTATGTAGACTTCTCCAAAATGTAGACAAAGATCTTGAATCTCTGTACGAAGTAATTGATAGAGGTACACCATGAAGTCTCACAATCTCCTGGATGTATATTTGTGCATATCGGTCCATGGAATATGTAGAACAAATCGGAATAAAATAAGCAGCTTTGGTGAATCGATCAACAACAACCCAAATAGCATCACGACCTTCAATAGTCTTTGGCAAACCTGTCACAAAATCCATAGTAGTTCTTTCTCATTTCCATTCTGGAATTAGTAAAGGCTGTAAGGTTCCTGCTGGTCTTTGATGTTCTCCCTTTACTGTTGACATGTTAAGCATTGTTCTACATATTGTGCAATATCTCTTTTCATACCCAGCCACTAGTAATGCATCTTTAAATCTCGATACATTTTTGTTGCTTCTGGATGTACTGAATAGGGTGTTGATGAGCATCTGCCAAATTATCTTCCCGGATATTTCTACATTAAGTATAGACAACTGTCCTTTAAATTGCAGGATACCATTCTGACTAAGTGTAAAATCAGAAGATATTCCTGAAGTGTGATAACCCCGAAATAATTATATGCAATTTGGGCATTAATTATGTTTATGTGATTTTTATGGTGATAATTAATATATGTGTTGGAATTAATTATCTTGGTAAAAATGCTTAGTCACATGGTATGCGTACCCGGTGGTGCATTTCGGGTGCATGTTATACATGTTGGGAAATTGGGTGTTATGATGGGTTAAATATAATGGTTTGTGATTATTTGGGTGAATCATGTTTTAATTGTGATTTTGGTGCATTATGGTAAAATGCCTTTTAAATATCATGTTGGGGTGTTTATACACCACGATAATTGTGGGAGTGCAATTTAATTAAACCCAACCCACTTATACCCCAATCCCCACTACACCATCACTTTTCAACTTTCCCCAAATCAACCACCCAAACCCTCTTCCTCTTCCATTTTCGAGTTTGAGCAAAGAGGTGAAGAGAAATCCTTCCAAAAACTTGATTTGTGGGATTTGGTGTGAGTTTTGGAGTCCCCAAGAGGTATGGATACCTCCTTGTTGTTTTTGTTGTGTTTGGATTGGATTTGTTGTGGTTTTGTATGGTTTTGAAATGGGTTTTATGGGTTGGTATTATTTTGGTTGAATGATGGATTTTTGGGATGTTTAAAGTGTATTTTGAAGGTTATTATGTATTTGATGTTGTTGGTTTGAAGGTAGGAGAGTTGGTATGGATTGGAAAAGAATTTTGGAGCAATAATGGTGGTTTTTCGGGTTACAGGCATTGGCGATCGATCGCCCATTTCAGGCGATCGATCGCGCGCTGGCAGTGCGCTTTTGGAGCGCATGGCGATCGATCGCCACTCTTGGGCGATCGATCGGCGAGGCTGGCGATCGATAGCGCCATTTGTGGCGATCGATCGCCAAAGCAAGGAAATTTCAGAATCGGGCAGTAGGGTCTCGCCATCGATCGCCAGCCCCAGGTGATCGATCGCGAAAGGCAAAATTTGGTGTTTTTGGATATTTTTGTGGGATTTTTGATATTGGACTATTATTGGCTCCTAATATTGATTTGTGTGAATGTGTAGAACCATCTCAGGTGGCCACACAGCTTAGGAGATAAAGTCCATGATATCTCCACTTTTGGAACTAAGGTACGTAGTCAGACGTACGGGCATCGGACGGTAAAACGTATTTATTACGCTTTGAATTGGTTATGCACTATGGTTGCACACATGGAATTGATTATGCATTGTGGTTGCATATGTGGCCTTGTTTATGCATCATGGATTTCATACATGGTTTGGTCATGCATTTTGGTTGCATGTGTACATTGGATGCATGGTTGCATGTGATTGTGAGTCGGGATTTATATTCCAGTGATGGAGAATACTTGCCGCCAGTGGCATAGCGATGTGAATACTTGCCGCTGTCATACCGTAGCGATGAGAGAATATTTGCCGCTAATATGAAGCGAAGAACACGACCGCTGTCATATTTATAGCGAGGGATATTAGTGCCGCTGGTATTGTCCAAGCGAGGAGTATTTCCGCTGTCATGATGACGCGAGGGGTATTATGCCACTGATATAATAAGACTCGGAAATTGAACACGGTATACATGGAAATCGGTGCATGTCATGACATACATTATTGATGTTATAATCCATTGATTATGATTATGGTACAGGGACAACCAATGGAGCTTTTAAATGTGTTAAATACAGGAAGTGTATCGCATTTACGATTTATGCATTTGAATTGCTATCATATTATTGTGAATATGATTTATATACATGCTCATGGCCTTGGGGTTGTTCCTGTAGGTACTTTGGGCGGACGGGCTAAGGCGAGTTGATGGCACATTATTTTGTATAGTTTCTACTCTAGGAGTAGTGTAAAACTATAGGATTAACATTCATTGGTTGGGAATGTAATTAATCACTTTTGGAATTTTATTTTGGCACTGTAACCTAATAGCTCAAGGCATCAACACAACTTTTATACTCCGTTTATGCATAAAAATTTTAATTACGCCTTAAATCCGCATTTAAGGAACTAGGGTCCTTACATGAAGTATTGTCTTTCTTTACTTTGGAAAGATATTTATCAACTTCTTGTCCTTGCTGAATTCTATTAATCAAAGTAGGTTGAAGTGTCAATATTGCAAGTTTCACTTCTATTTCTCCATGTTCTACCAGTTCTATATTCATTTTCTGCAATCTATTAGCTCTGCTTTCTGAACTGAATCTGTTGTACTTTCTATGAATTTTCTACTTAATGCATCTGCTACCACATTAGCCTTTCCAGGATGATAGTTGATAGTACAATCATAATCTTTCACCAACTCCAACCATCTTCGTTGTCTCATGTTTAACTCTTTCTGGGTGAAGAAGTATTTCAGACTCTTGTTGTCAGTATAAATCGCACATCGTTCACCATACAGGTAATGCCTCCATATTTTCAATGCAAACACCATTGCAACAAGTTCAAGATCATGTGTAGGATAGTTCTTCTCATACTCCTTCAATTGTCTAGAGGCATATGCAATAACTTTACCATTTTGCGTTAATACAAATCCCAACCCATTCTTCGAAGCATCACTGTACACTACAAAGCCTCCAATACCTGCCACATAGACATTTATCTATCAGCAATGGTTCCATGAAGTAGATAGTTCTAGTATTCAAGGGAATCTTCAATCGAGGCTTAGAGAAAGCGGCGCTTTCGTGTAACATGCTATGAAGCAATCCATAGAAAGATTTGGAGTCGCTCACTAAATTATGTGGTTAATGATAGACGTCATTGTTCTCCATCGAACGACTCAAGAGTCAACAACACGTTCAAAAATTGACCCTTTAGGCTCTTTTCCTAAAGAAAGCCCCAACCACCAAGAGCTGATTCTAGGCAGGAACTGATCCTCTAGTTGAGGATCAGTTTCGAAACTGTGCTCACAAGCATCTGTCCATTTAAATGCCACACCTTTTCTAATTAATTGTGTCAAAGGATAAGCTATCCTGGAAAATCCTTCTACAAATCTACGATAGTATCCGGCTAGACGGAGAAAACTCCGTACTTCTGAGTCATTGGTAGGCTGGGACCAATTATTAATTGATTCAACTTTGCTTGGATCTACTGATATTCTATTCATTCGCCTGATATGACATGTCCCAAAAACACCACTCGTCTAACCAAAATTCACATTTCTTAAATTTAGCATAGAGTTGTTTCTCATTCAGCACTTCTAACACCATTCTCAAATACGTGGCAGCTCTTTCTTGGTTTTAGAGTAAATCAGGATATCGTCAATAAATACAATAACAAATTTATCCTTAAATACGGGATTCATTAAGTCCATGAAAGCTGTTGGGGCATTAGTCAACCCAAATGGCATCACCGAGAACTCATAATGACTGTATCTCGTGCGAAATGCAGTCTTGGAGACGACCTCCTCTTTTATCTTTAATTGATGATACACAGACTGCAAATCAATTTTAGAGAATACAGTGGCACCCTGGAGCTGGTCAAATAAATCATCAATTCGAGGTATTTGGTACTATTTTCTTGATTGCAACTTTATTTATTTCTCGATAATCAATACACAATCTCATTGTTTTACGCACAAATAGGAGTAGAGCACCCCACGGTGAGAAACTAGGTCTGATGAAGCCTTTATTCAGTAATTCTTGCAATTATATCTTCAATTCTTTCAACTCAGCAGGTGCCATTCGGTATGGAGATTTAGAGATTGGAGCTGTTCCGGGATTCAAGTAAATAACAGATTCTATCTCACGGTCTGGAGGTAGCCCATGAAGATCATCAGGAAATACTGATCGCTTTTATTTTAAACAATATTTCTCAGTGTAGCGATTCTACCTCAAGTGCACGGTGTCAAGTTTTAGTATAGTGATATATAAGAAAGGATGTCGAACCCACATGGACTAACGTATAAGTACCAAATAAAATTAGCAAAATTATATTTAGCCTAAGAAAAAGATGATTAATTAACTAATTAAACTTAAAAATAAAACAACTCCTTTGAAGATGCAAAGGAATTCCGCTCAAGAAATCTATCAAGATGTTCGTTCAATTGTGTATCGTCAATGATTTGTTTGTTAAAACAATTACTTATCAATCAATTCTTAAGGTGACGGATTTTCGAATATAATCAATACACTATCTCGAGCTGTATTGAACTAGTAATAAATTGATACAAGTAACTCTCGTTCACTTAAACCAATTTAATACCGAATAAATCTCTATGAAAACTGTTGATCTTTAAATCTTTCAATTTAAAGTGACCACGTATGTGATTTAATCTCTCGATCTAAATCTTAAACATACAACATGAATTATTTTAGTGTATTATAATTTTATCTCTGGATCTCAATTATAATTCACAATTTCAATCAAAGGTAGCTAGGCTTTGATAGCATGAAGCATATAATTCATGAACAAAAGATATTGATTCACTCAAACACAACCAAATCAAAGATTCAAACACAAAATTACTTAAACTTGATAGAATAAACTCAATTAAATTCAAATCAAATTAATAAGATGCTTAATCGTCTCTCAACCTCAAAAACATCAAATAAATATGAAAATCAAATTAATCTAGAGTTTAGGAATACGATAAACGTAGGAGCGACTCCGTGCGTTGAACGATCTTTCTTCTCTCGCTTCCTTCCTTGCACTTCAAAGGATTCTTCAACCTTCTCTTGTTCCGGGTGGATGAAAGGCGGCTAAAGAATATTTAGGTCTGACTCTCTTCAGAATTATGGATGCAATTTTCGTGCCTCTTTTCCTTATTTATAGAGGAGTGGAGATATGGAAGTGTTTCCAAAAATCAAAACCAAATCAAGACTTTATTTTCAGAAAATTCTCCGTCTCGATCGATCGGTTGATATGTCTCGATCGATCGAGCGCCTTCAGCTTTTGAGTATGAGTTTCTCTGCCTCGCTCGATCGATCGAGTTGAGGCTTCCGATCGATCGAGCTTTCTTCACATTTTCTTGCCAACTCTCTGCCTCTCTCGATCGATCGAGCTGGTGATTCCGATCGATCGAGCTATGAAATTTAATGTTGGCCAAAACTTCTGCCTTCACCGATCGATCGACCTCCTGTTCCGATTGATCGAGAATGCCAGAACTCAAATTCTTCATTTATTGGCTTGATTTGGTCCATTTTCTTCCTTGTAGCTCAATTCTTCCACATTCCACCTAGACTTCTGAAACAATCAAATAAATACCAAAAAGCATAACATCTTCACGGAATCTACAGGATAATATATATAAATCAAAGCCCAAATACGCGTAATAATCAACCCTATCAACTCCCCCAAACTTAGATTTGATCGTTCTCGAGCAAACATTAAGATCAAAATGCAAAGTTCATCATCAATACTTTGAATGAATTAACTTAGCAACTCAAACGTAGAAGCTCAGAAATCCCACTAACACTTCAATCATAAGTCTATCCAAAAATTAACAAGACTTGGATTAAACACTTCATAAGCCTACTTTTTAAACACTTCTCCACTAATGTAGTTATTCCCTAGACTTGGATTAATAGGTCTTTTAAAGCTTGTAATGTTTGGCCTAGGTGTTTGGCTTCAAAGAAAAGATAGGAAAATACAAAGAAGAGAGTATAATCATAGAAAATTCAAAATATTTTAGCACACTTTGACCTCTTCTTCTTTTTTTTTTTCTAGCCTTGGCCACTTTGGGTCTTATTTATTCACTTTTTTCTCAAGGTTTTTTCTATCTTTTTCTTTTCTCAATCATCAATAATTTTTTTTTTTTTTTTTTACAATAAGCTCATCAAAGTTTAGCAATTCAAGTGCATATAATGAGAATCATTATACTCTCTTAGGGTTAAGATAATAATCTTCCATTTAGGCTCAAGTAGGTGGGTATAATGAGGTTGCCAAAAAATGTAGAATGGGGGCTTATAGTATGTCAAACATACTCCATTCTTTTATCATTTATGCTCAAATTTGGGAACTAGAGATTGATATAAACATGGTAAGCTTGAAAGGCTCAAATGGTCCAAAGATCGCCTAAATCATTTCCAAGTCTACTTCCTAACTATAAAATTTCGCCTCAAAATGCTCTCAAATAAGTTCTAAAGTGTTTTAAGATCCTCAAGATAAATCATAGTTAACAAAATTGTTCCAATATACAATTCACTCAATCATGAGCCAAAAGTGCTCAAAATATTCCTCAATTTTGAAATATTAACTCAACTAAAGAGATTAACAAACAAGTCAAAATCTTCAAGACTTAAGTTGAGATGGGGATTAATATCATCATGTAATACCATTGCAAGTCTAATTCATTATTTCTAAATGATGAACTCATTTTCGAGAAAAAAAATTTATATGCCCAAAAACGACCTAATCTCATGCTAGATTAGTCATGAAAGGAAGTACCACAAGTCAACAACAGAAACCAGTAAACACCCCACAAACTTAGTACATGCATTGCCCTCAATGTATGGTAAACAATAAGTGCAAAAGCAAAGCACATATCTCGACGACGATCGTCAGTGATCGTCGTCCTCATCATGCTCCGGATGTGGTACTGGGTAATATGGCTCCTCAGCACGCATGGAGTCTCGCCAAAATAAAAAAAAAACAAAAACAAAAACAAACCAAAATAAACTAAAATAAAGCAAAGGGTTAAGAAAGAGTTCTTGATTTATAGTCCCAAGCTGGACTTTCACCTCCGTTTCCTTAGTTATCAAGATAACAGATAGATGTTAACATCTCGCATCTCTCATTGATGTTGTAGTGCTTCAACCACTGCCCATTTACTATAAATGTTCCCTTTTCGGAGTTGGTAATTTCAATAGCGCCAGTTGGGTTTACCTTGGAGACTGTGAATGGTCCAGACCAACGAGAACGTAGTTTACCTGGAAATAGTCACAGTCTGGAATTGAACAAGAGTACTTTATCTCCTACATTGAATTCCCTTCTTTGTATATGAGAATCATGCCACTTCTTGGTTCTTTCTTTGTAAATCTTGGCATTCTCATATGCCTGATTCCTAAATTCCTCCATCTCATTCAGCTGTAAAAGACGTTTTTCACCTGCAACATGACAATCAAAGTTTAGCCATTTCATAGCCCAATATGCTTTATGCTCAAGTTTAACTGGTAGGTGACATGCCTTACCAAAGACCAACCTATAAGGTGATGTGCCAATAGGTGTCTTAAAAGCAGTCCGATAAGCCCATAAGACATCGTCTAAGCGTAAGGACCAATCCTTCCGGCTTAGAGTCACTGTCTTTTCTAGAATACGTTTCAACTCTCGGTTTGAAACTTCTACTTGGCCACTGGTTTGTGGGTGATAAGGTGAAGACACTTTGTGGGTGACACCATATTTACTCAAACGGTTTTCAAATTGTTTGTTGCGAAAATGGGTGCCCCCATCACTAATAATTGCTCGAGGGGTGCCAAAGCGAGTAAAAAATTTTCTTTTCAAAAATTGCACAACCACTCGAGCATCATTTGTGCGTAAGGCTTCCGCCTCAACCCACTTTGACACATAGTCCACTGCGACAAGTATATATTTGTTTGAACATGAGCTTGGGAAAGGTCCCATAAAATCTATTCCCCATACATCAAAAAGTTCGTATTCAAGAATATTGTTTAAGGGTAATTCATTTCTCCTAGAGATATTACCGACCCTTTGACATCTATCACAAGTGGAGACATACCTGAATGCGTCCTTAAACAACGTTGGCCAATAAAAGTCAGAGTCAAGTACCTTAGCAGCTGTTTTGGTTGGGCCAAAATGCCCACCTATCTCTCCACCGTGGGCACTGCTTCAAGATAGATTGCATGTCCCTTTTGGGGATACATCTCCTTATAATGTTATCTGCACAAACTTTGAACAAATAGGGCTCCTCCCACATAAGATGTTTAACCTCAGAAAATAATTTTTTCTTTTGATAAAAAAGATAGATTTTGTGGGAGGATACCACTAGCAATATAGTTCGCAGTTGTCTACGAAAATTAGCAAGATCACTGCATACCAAGGTAAAATGTCAGCGTTAAACAATTGCTCATCAGGAAATGTCTCATTAATTTCTTCTATCTCACTTTCAATTTTATCCTCTCCATTGTCTATTCGAGATAAATGATCTGCTACCACATTCTCTACACCCTTCTTATCTCGTATCTCTAAGTCAAATTCTTGCAACAACAATATCCACCTAATTAAGCGTGGTTTGGCATCTTTCTTTGCAAGCAAGTATTTAAGTGCAGCATGATCGGTGTAAACAATAACTTTGGCAAGACATAGATAGGAGTGAAACTTATCGAATGCAAAAACTATGGCTAGAAGCTATTTTTCAGTAGTGGCATAATTCATTTGTGCTTCATTCAAAGTGCGACTAGCATAGTAGATGGTATGAAATACCTTGTTCCTCCTTTGACCTAAGACTGCTTCTACCACTGTGTCACTCGCATCGCACATCAGTTCAAAGGGTAACTCCCAATCAGGTGCTAGCAAGACAGGTGCTGTCACAAGTTTCTCCTTGAGAATCTCGAATGTCTGCACACAATCAACATTAAATTCATAAGGTGCATCTTTAGTTAATAGGTGAGATAAAGGTTTAGAAATTTTTGAGAAATCCTTAATGAATCGACGATAAAATCCTGCATGGCCCAAAAAGCTTCGGATTCCTTTCTCTGTTGTTGGTGGTGGCAATTGTTGTATCACTTGGATTTTTGCTCGGTCTACTTCAATACCCTTTTCGGATATCTTATGTCCCAAGACTATACCTTCTTTGACCATGAAGTGACACTTCTCCCAATTTAATACAAGATTTGTCTCCTCACATCTTGTCAACACCAAATCCAAGTTATATAAACATATATCAAATGAAGATCCAAAAACAGAGAAGTCATCCATGAATACTTCTAAAAAATTTTCTATCATGTCATGGAATATAGCTACCATGCATCTTTGAAAAGTGGCAGGGACATTACATAATCCAAATGGCATTCGTCTAAAGGCAAAAGTACCATAAGGGCAAGTGAAAGTAGTTTCCCTTGGTCCTCTGGTGTAAATAATGATTTGGTTATACCTTGAATACCCATCTAGAAAGCAATAAAAGTCATAACCTGCTAATCTTTCTACCATTTGATCAATGAATGGGAAGGGCAAAGTGATCTTTACGAGTTGAATCATTTAACCTCCTATAGTCAATGCACACTCTCCCCCCCGTGACTGTTCGAGTAGGTATCCTTCATTGTTTTCATTAGGGACAACAGTAATGCCTCCTTTCTTTGTACACATTGAATAAGACTTACCCATGAACTATCAGAGATAGGCCAGATAATACCTGCATCCATTAGCTTAATGACCTCGGCTTTGACTACCTCTTGCATTTTTGGATTGAGACGGCGTTGTGGTAGTACCACAGGCTTGAAAGTCTCTTCCATCAGAATTTTATGCATGCACACCGATGGACTAATTCCTTTAATATCTGCTATCTTCCATCCAAATGCCTTCTTGCGCTCCCTAATGACTTTAAGAAGCTTCCCCTTGTTTTCACCTGTCAAAGATGAAGAGATAATGATTGGTAACGATTTCCAGCATCTAGGAATACATACTTGAGATGAGATGGGAGGGGCTTTAGTTCAAGCGTGGGTGATTCTTCAATGGATGGCCGTTGAGGCTTAATGTCTCTTTTTCTCAACTCTCCAAGATTTTCAGTGGCTCGTTTCATATAGGGGACGATGTTGTTCAATTGAGCTAAGATCTCAATTTTCTCTTTGTCATGTTGTTTATCGGCTTCCACAAGGTATGCCTCCAATTTCTCTATGTAAGTACCTTGCAATACATCAACAGTCAGCGCATCCATAATATCAATACTAAAACGCATGGGCTCGTCGTGTGGGTGTTTAAGTGATTTAAAGACATTAAACACAACTTGATCCTCCCCTACACGGAGGATCAACTTCCCTTGTTGGACATCTATGATTGCCTTTCCCGTTGCTAGGAAAGGTCGACCCAAAATCAGTGGTGTCTTCCTGTCCTCTTCCATATCTAGTACTAGAAAATCAACTGGGAATATGAATTTGTCCACTTTGACTAACACGTCTTCAATGATTCCTCGGGGATATGTGATAGATCTATCCGCCAATTGCAGTGAAACTTTGGTGGGTTTCGGCTCTCCTAGTCCCAACCTCCTGAAAATGGAAAAAGGCATCAAATTTATACTCGCACCCAAATCACACAATGATTTAGTAAATGAAACTGGTCCTATAGTGCAAGGTATAGTAAAACTCCCTGGGTCCTTTAACTTTGGAGGCATTTTGTTTTGCACAATTGCTGAGCACCCCTCTGTTAAGCTTACAGTTTCGTATTCGCCCAACTTTCGCTTGTTAGAGAGAATTTCCTTCAAAAATTTAGCATAACTAGGCATTTGAAGTAGATCATCAGCAAATTGTATATTAATATGTAATTTCTTAAATACTTCAAGAAACTTACCAAATTCAGCGTCCATTTTAGCTCTCTTTAATGCAGCGGGAAACGGGGGAGGAATTACTACCTTATCAGTATGTGTGATTGGTGTGGTGTTGGAATGTTTACCTTTTTCGATTGCCTTTTCCTCAGTCTTACTCTTGTCTTCTGTGGTTTCACAACTTTCTTCTGCTTCAGTCTGTGTCCTTAGCCCTTTTCCACTCCTTAATGCTATGACATTCGCTTGTTCCTTTGGATTTATCACTGTATCACTTGGTAGTGTACCTTGAGTTCGTCCGGAAATCAAAGTTGCAAGTTGCCCCACTTGTATTTCCAAGTTCTTTATAGATGCCTCCTGATTTTGGATCCTAGTTTCATTTGATGATATGAACTTGGTCATTAGATCCTCCATACTCGGCTTTGGTGCATATCCCGGTGGTTGTGTGGGTTCAACGCGTTGTTTTGGTTGGACCATTGCAAGTTCGGATGATTTCTCCATCCCGGGTTGTAAGTATTGGAGTATGGGTTGTTGGGCTGCCTGTTTCCTACATAATTCACAGACTCATTAGATTGATTAAATGGGTTACCTGCCTGACACTCAGTGCTTGGATGATTGTTTCCACATAGTTTACAAGTGATAACTTGAGCTTGCATTGCTGTCATGCTCATATCTTTTTGTTCAACGCTTCCAACTGTGCCGAAAGAGCAGTGATTTCATCAACTTGATGAACTCCAGCCGGTTTCTATGGCACATTCCTCTCCGATTGCCATTGATAGCTGTTAGAAGCCATCTCTTCTAAGAGTTCATACGCTGCTTCCGGTGTTTTGTGCATAATGGATCCTCCTGAGGCTGCATCAATCATAGAACGGTTAGATGAAATAAACCGTTATAAAAAGTCTGTACCTGGAGCCAAATAGGAAGTCCATGTGTGGGCATCTCCTAAGCAAATCCTTGAAACAATCCCACGCCTCAAATAGTGTTTCAGGATCGAATTGCCCGAACGTGGTGATATCGTTCCTCATCTTTGCCATTTTGGAAGGGGGAAAGTATTTGGACAGAAACGCTTGCGTCATCCCCTCCCAAGTTGTTATCGAACCTGCAGGTAAAGAGTTCAACCACGCTTTAGCTTTATCCTTTAATGAGAAAGGAAATAACCTTAACCTGATGGCGTCATCAGAAACGCCATTATGTTTGAAAGTGTCACAAATCTCCAAGAAGTTGGAGATGTGAGCGTTCAGGTCATCAGTGGCTACTCCTCCAAACATCACGGAATGCTAGATCATCTGTATTATAGCCAGCTTTATCTCGAAATTGTTGGCTTGAATGGTTGGCCTCGTAATACTTGACAATGATCCATGAAAAGCTGGTTGAGCATAATTCATCATCGATCTTGGATTCAGTGCTTCATTGTTCGCGCCCCCCTTCTTGATTGTTATCAGTCATTGCTCGAGCTTCCCTTCTTTTTCTTAGACACGTACGCTCGATTTCTGGGTCAAACGGTTCAAGTGCGGGGTTGCTACTCCTTAGCATGCACCGATAAGATGACTACCTGTAAAATCAATCCAAAGGAAAAACACAAATGTAGTAAACCCAATGGTCAAGAGTGACAAACAAATAAAACAAAAAAAAATAAAAACTTAATGGCTAAATTACAATTAACTAATCTCGTATGATATTATACAAATTAGTCCCCAGCTACGGCGCCAAAAACTTGATCGCTTTTATTTTAAACAATATTTCTCAGTGTAGCGATTCTACCGCAAGTGCACGGTGTCAAGTTTTAGTATATGATATATAAGAAAGGATGTCGAACCCACATGGACTAACGTATAAGTACCAAATAAAATTAGTAAAATTATATTTAGCCTACAAAAAAGATGACTAATTAACTAATTAAACTAAAGAATTAAAAACTTAAAAATAAAACAACTCATTTGAAGATGCGAAGGAGTTTCAAGAAATCTATCAAGATGTTCGTTCAATTGTGGATCGTCAATGATTTGTTTGTTAAACAATTACTTATCAATCAATTCTTAAGGTGACGGATTTCCGAATATAATCAATACACTCTCTCGAGCTGTATTGAAACTAGTAATAAATTGACACAAGTAACTCTCGTTCACTTAAACCAATTTAATACCGAATAAATCTCTATGAAAACCGTTGATCTTTAAATCTTTCAATTTAAAGTGACCATGTATGTGATTTAATCTCTCGATCTAAATCTTAAACATACAACATGAATTATTTTAGCGTATTATAATTTTATCTCTGGATCTCAATTATAATTCACAATTTCAATCAAAGGTAGCTAGGCTTTGATAGCATGAAGCATATAATTCATGAACAAATGATATTGATTCACTCAAACACAACCAAATCAAACATTCAAACACAAAATTCCTTAAACTTGATAGAATAAACTCAATTAAATTCAAATCAAATTAATAAGATGCTTAATCGTCTCTCAACCTCAAAAACATCAAATAAATATGAAAATCAAATTAATCTAGAGTTTAGAAATACGATAAACGTAGGAGCGACTCCGTGCGTTGAACGATCTTTCTTCTCTCGCTTCCTTCCTTGCACTTCAAAGGATTCTTCAACCTTCTCTTGTTCCGGGTAGATGAAAGGCGGGTAAAGAATATTTAGGTCTGACTCTCTTCAGAATTATGAATGCAATTTTCGTGCCTCTTTTCCTTATTTATAGAGGAGGGCAGATATGGAAGTGTTTCCAAAAATCAAAACCAAATCAAGACTTTTATTTTCAGAAAATTCTCCGTCTCGATCTATCGGTTGATATGTCTCGATCGATCGAGCGCCTTCAGCTTTTGAGTATGAGTTTCTCTCCCTCGCTCGATCGATCGAGTTCAGGCTTCCGATCGATCGAGCTTTCTTCACATTTTCTTGCCAACTCTATGCCTCTCTCGATCGACCGAGCTAGTGATTCCGATCGATCGAGCTATGAAATTTAATGTTGGCCAAAACTTCTGCCTTCACCGATCGATCGAGCTCTTGTTCCGATTGATCGAGAATGCCAGAACTCAAATTCTTCATTTATTGGCTTGATTTGATCCGTTTTCTTCCTTGTAGCCCAATTCTCCCACATTCCACCTAGATTCCTGAAACAATCAAATAAATACCAAAAAGCATAACATCTTCACGGAATCTACACGTGAAATATATATAAATGAAAGCCCAAATACGCGTAATAATCAACCCTATCAAATACCTCTGGATATTCCTGAACCACTGGTACTTCACTAAAGATTGGAAGATGTTGATCCTCCATATTCATAAGACTTACTAAATATCCTTCACAACCATCATTCAACAATCGTTGTGCTTTCAATGCTGATATTACTGGAAATTAGAGCTTTTCACTCTTCCAACAAAAGTAAAAGACTCTTCTCCAGGAGGTTGAAAAGTTACCGCCATTTTCTTACAATCTATGGTAGCACCATACTTTGATAAGAAATGCATACCCAAAATTATATCATACTCATTCATGGTCAATACAATCAAATCAGCCTAGAGTTCTCTAGTTTCCATAGGGATAACACATGCTCTTAAAATCATATTTGTTTGTTTAGAGTTTCCAGAAGCAATCATCGTTGTATAATTTATCTCAGTTGTATCAGGTATTCTGCCTAACATCTTCATATACTCGGTAGATATAAATGAATATGTAGCTCCAGAATCAAATAATATAAGTGATGGATTGCCTAAAATAGATAGGTTACATGCTACAACTGATGGGTTTGCCTCTGCATCTTCTCCAGTCATGGTGAAAACTCTAGCTGGAACATTCTGTTGTCTTTGTGGATAGCGATTATTTGGGCACATTATGGATAAATGTCCAATTTGTCCACACGAATAGCACTGTCTAGTATCTGTCGGGCAGTTTCCAGTATGTTGAGTACCACATTTAGGACATTTTTGTGACATCTGTGTTTTGTCTGGCTCACTCCTTTGACGTTTATTCTGATCTCCTTGTTGTTGATCTCTTGCTGAAATCGTTGTTGGGCCACACGAGCACGCTCAATCTTCAGTTCAGCTTGTTCAACAACTAATGCTCTTTCAACAATCTGGGAAAATGCTACTCCTTGAATTCCAGCCGTATTCACATCTCGGGAAATTTCTGGTCTAAGGCCTTCTATAAATCTTTCAACTTTTAAGGCTTCAGTGTTGACCATATGTGTTGCAAATCTGGAAAGCTCTTCAAATTTAAGGATATAGTCTGATACAGTCATAGATCCCTGCCTCGGATGGATAAATTCATTCATTTTCATCGTACGAACAGGGGCAGTGAAGTATTTGTTTCAGAATAACACTTTAAATCTCTCCCAGATCAATTTTGTAATGTCTTCTATGCTCTTCGTTGTTTCCCACCAATACTCGGCACTACATCGAAGCATAAAAGAAGCACGCATCACTTTCTATTCTTCTGGAACTTTGATATACTGGACATATTTTCAATGGTTCTCAACCAATCATCTGCAGCTGTGGGATCTGAAGCATCCTCAAATGTCGGGGACCCGTTTTCTTAACCTTGCACCAACTATCTCAACTTGTTCTACTCGGACATGTGGTTGTGATGGCTCACCCATGCCTCTTTGTTGGATAAGTTGTTGAATCTGTTGTGATTGTTGTTCAACTAGTTGTGTAAGTCGATTAATGATTGCATTTTGATCGTTATTTGGCCTAGAAGTCTCCTCCCCACTATGACTTCCACTACTTGTTCTTACTATTTCTACAATACTGTTAATCACTAAGCAAGTAACACATTGAAAATAAACAAATTTACGAAACATATAAAACATGACGTGATAAAATAAAACTTAGGCATGGTTGTGCTCCACAAGTTCTGAGCTCGTATACATGGACAGTCTACAGAACAAAAAAATCGTGCTCTGATACCACTAAATGTCACACCCCTAGCTCACTACAATACTATAAGCTATATATAGCCATTTAGAAATTTCGACAGCATCTCCTCTATTTGTATATCATCCGGAGATACAACAACATTAATATAAGATTCATATCACCAGAAACACCATCATACTATTTACATACAATTCTTTACTTTCTCAAAGTAAAATTCTCAAAAGATAGTTCTACAGATTTAAAAGCCAAAGTTAACAAAATACCCCAAGAAACCCACACGCGTTTCAAAAGATAAATCTGCAGACTCAAAAACAAAAATAAGATAACCCCATAGCCCAGCAGGCCGTCATCCATGTAGAGCGGATCTCAGAACCGTAGGAACTCATCACCTTGCCCAGTAAGTGCGAGTCTCAGTTATCATCATGCTCACCTACAATGCATGAACTACATGAGCTAATGCCCAGTAACTAAAAATCATGCATGCTATGAAAATGATATGAGACATAAATAACATGTATACCAAGATGCATACTTGAAAATATATAACATTTTATCCAAATTCATATTTTTCCTGGGCCCCGTGACCCACCTACTATTCACCGGAATAGAGCTCTGAACAATATCAATAGGCACACAGCCAAAAGGATTGATACAGTCGAATGGATCATCCTCCCGAGACCTCCAAAGGCACATCCCTATCAACCTCCGAGATCACTCGAGAAGTATTCCACCAGAGGCATCAATCAAAAGAGTACAAATCGAGTGGACCATCCCCTCGTGATTACCAAGGGCACATCCTATCAACCCTCATAATCCTTCGAGGCACTCAAACATATCATATAAGTGCATCGCAAACATCGGTGCCCTAGTAGTGGCCAGCAAAATCTTCCTTTATCTCAAAATCATGTCGTACATGCCAGACATCAAATATACTCATATATTATTCATGCACGTGCAAATGCAAATGAATAACCACTGCAATGAAACAACGATTTATCTCCACAACAATTGAACATTTTATACATCAAAGATACATAAGACAATTAATTGCCCCTTTATTCAAGCACCAACATCATAAATAATATAATAAGAAATACTATATTCATGTACTGTAGTTGCAGATGGATTTTTACTTACCTTTCACTAGCTGATATTGCTTGATTCCTATGTAGTAGCATTCAATCTACACAATTCAAATATTTATTTTAACAAATAATTCATCAAATTTCAATTGTCATCTATCTAAATTTATCAGTTCATTTACGTAATTTATCCCATCATATCGCTAGTAGGATAATTATATCATTATTTAAAATTCTAGTAACGCATTTTATACACCAATTACTTTAAGTTTTTTGAATTCTAAGTTATAACATCAAATTTTAACATTAAAATTCATATAAACATGAAATTACAATATAATCTTAAATTTATTGTCAAATACTGTTTATCAGCATTCAATCTATCACATATATTAATTTCATAATTTTCTAGCAATACTAGAAATTTGGCCTTTTCATAATGCAAGAAAACCCAAGAGAAAACTACCTCAAATTGAAGCTGGTAACTCGAGTATTCCAAATATATAATTTATTTGAAGTTTCGACTGCGTTACGGAGTTCGAAAATTGAAGAAATCGTGAAACCCTTCTTCTCCCATATGCGCTCTCCTCTACTGTAAGGCGTGTGTGTGTAAATATGTGCATGTGTGAAATTAACACATAATATGCATATATATTTTAATTGTTAAGTCGGTCAAACATTTAACAAATTTTTATTACTATTATTATTATTTTTTAAACTTCGTTATCGTTATTATTATTATTATTATTATTTATATTTAGTATTATTAGTATTATTATTTTATTATTATTATTTCAAGGTACTTACTTAATATGTAAATTCGGGTGTCATAAATTCCGAATTTGCAAAATAGTCTTGAACATAAATCATAGATTTATCTCTTATCTTTCATCTGGCTTTGAAATCACTAGCTTTGGATATCGGACGAGAAAGTTATGTCCAATCTAACTAAACATGACACATTTCAAAATTATTTTTTTCGGTAGAACTCCGTAAAAACTCAATTCATGAAAGTAGTAGTCATACGAGTCATCATTTTAATAAAATTGATCTCGTCATATTTTCACTAATTTCGGCGAGTATTTAACCCGTTATACTAGAATTTGTGACGGTCTAACAAACATGTCAAACATATATTCAATTATTAGACTAGGGTATTACAAGGAACTACCCAAAGATCTTGCAACCACAAACTACCATCTCCAGCTAATCTGAATTTAGACACTTGATCTTGTGTTATTAAACTTTTCCATTTTTGAATCTCCTCATCAGTTCTCTGGGCCTCCCTGATAATTTCAAAATCTCTGGTTCTACCAGAAGCGTCGATACTTGTACAGGCGATGCCAAGATGTCAAAATCATACCCTAAATGACAATAGGAGGTCATCAACGCTGACAGACAACTCACATCATTGGCAGTATAGCCCAACTTAGGACTTAAAACATCAGCTGTTAGATTAGCCTGACCAAGGGTGATACTCTATATCACAGTCTTAGTCTTTCAACAAGTCAATACATCTCCTCTGTCTCATATTCAATTCAGCCTGAGTAAAAAGAAACTTCAACTCTTATGATCCGTGAAAATAGTACATTTTGTACCGTATAAATAGTGTCGCCAAATCTTCAAAGCAAAGATTATGACAGCAAGTTCCAAATCATGTACTAGATATCTGGATTCATGAGACTTTAACTGTCGCGAAGCATATGCCACTACATGCTTATTCTGCATCAATACACATCACAATCCATGCAATGATGCATCTGTATACAAAATAAATCTTCCGTGCTCATCATGAATTGTCAATACCGGAGCAGTGGTCAACCGATGTTTCAACTCCTGGAAGCTCTGCTCACAAGCTTCAGACCAAATGAAATACACTCCTTTCTGTGTCAACTGTGTCAATGGTTGTGCTATTTTTGAAAAGCCTAAAACCAAACGTCGATAATATCTAGCTAAGCCCAGAAAACTGTGAATTTCTGGTACAGAAGTAGGCGCTGACCAATTCAACTCTGTCTCTACCTTCATCGGATCCACTGATATACCATCTTGTGATATCACATGTCCTAGAAATTTCACACTGCCCAACCAAAACTCACATTTACTAAGTTTGGCATATAGTTGATTATCTCTCAAGATTTTCAATACAAATCGTACATGTTGGATATGCTCAGCCTCACTTCTTGAGTATATCAGAATATCATCTATGAACACAATTACAAACTGATCGAGATATACATGAAAGACTCGATTCATCAAACTCATGAAAACAGCTGGAGCATTGATCACTCCAAATGACATCACTAAAAATTCATAGTGGCCATATCGAGTTCTGAATGCCGTTTTCTGCACATCCTCATTTATCACTCGTACCTGATGATATCCTGACCTTAAATCTATCTTGGAATAGATCGAAGAACCTTGTAACTGATCAAACAAGTCATCAATCCGCTGCAAAGGGTATTTATTATTCACTGTCACTTTGTTCAGTTGTCTATATTCAAGACACAACCTCTAGATCCATCCTTTTTCTTTACGAACAAAACTGGAGCACCCCTGTGATGTCCCCGAAATGATTAATTGTGTTTAAGGCATTAATTGTGTTCATATGATTAATTATAGTGATAATTGCCTTATGTGTTAGAATTAATTGCCATATGGAAATGCTTAGTCACATGTGGGCTTGACCTGGTAGAGCATTTCAGGGTGCATGTTAAGCATGTTGGGTAATTGGGCGTTTTAATGGCTTACATGTGTTGGTAGTCATTTATTTGGTGAAACATGCATTTAATTGGGATTTGGTGCATTGTGGTGAAATGTGTTTAAAATACCATGTTGGGTATAATTTACATCATGTTAATTGTTGGGGTACAAGTTTAAATAAAAGGATTTAACCCTTTACCCCACCACTTTATTTCACTTTACTCTTTACACTCTAAATCCCCAAATCTCTTCCCAAACCCTCACTTTTCCCCTCAAACTCGATTTTGGCACCAAAGTGGACAAGAAGTTCTTGTAAAAGCTTTGTTCTTGTACTTCTTGGTAAGATTTAAGACCTAGGATGTTTATATATCACTCCTTGTTGTTCTTGAAGTGTTTGGTGTGAGTTTTGGAATGGTTTTAAAAGGATTTGAAATGGGTTTGTTTGGGTTAGTGTGATTTTGGGTGGGATGTTAGATTTTTGATGGTTTTATGATGTGTATTGAAGGTTTAAAGTGTTTTAATGTTTTTGAGTTGTTGGTATAAATGTTGTTGAGGTTGGTGAAGGTTTTAATGTGCAAAAATGGTGATTTTCGTGGTTCAGGGGTTGGCGATCGATCGCCCGTTTTTGGCGATCGATCGCGAGCCAGCAGTAGGCTCCAGAAGCCTTTGGCGATCGATCGCCACTTTTGGGCGATCGATCGGTGAGGTTGGCGATTGACCGCTTTATTTTTAAACAAAAGATATTTCAAAGTGTAGCGTGAAGCGATTCTACCGCAAGTGCACGGTTGTCAAGTTTTAGTATAGTGAAAATTAAGTACGGGTTGTCGAATCCACAGGGACTAACGTATAAGTACCAAATAAGATTAATAAAATTATATTTAGCCTACGATTTAAGAAGTTTGATTAACTAAAGCCAAATTAAACTAAAGAATAAAGATTAAACTAGAAACAATGAATAGAATGGTTCCGGAAATGCAAAGGTAAGTTACTCGAGAAAATTACCGAGCTCGTCGTTCAATTATGTTATCTCTAATGATTCAATGGAATTCTCAAATTATCAACCAATTGATTTTAAAGGTGAACGGTTTTCGCTATTATTCGATACACTCTCTCGAGCTGTAAAGAAACTAACGATAAATTAGAATAAGTCACTCTCGTGCACCTATTTACTTATTCAAAGTTGCATAAATTTTCAAAACCTTATAACTCGAAATCTCTCGATTCCAAGTTCTCACGTATGCGATATCATCTCTCGATCTCAATCGTAACATACATCATAAATTAATGGAGCGTGTTACAATGTTATCTCTCGATCTCAGCTGTAACCCTCAAATTCAATCAAAGCTAGCTAGACTTTGATCTACACAAGCAATTAATTTATGAACAATAACAATCAATGCGCTCAAATACCAATGAATCAATAATCAACCACAACGAAACTAAAACTCAATAATATAAACTAAATTTAATTCAAATCAAATACATAAGAGTTTTATTGTCTCTCGACCTCAAAAACATCAAATGGAATTGAAAATCAAATAAATTAAAGTTTAGAAATACTATAAACAGTGGATGAATCCGTGCGTTGCACCGTGATTTCTTCTCTTGTTCCTTCCTTGCACTCCGGAATGGATTGGCTTGACTTTGGATGAAGAACGGAGATTGAATCTCCTTTTCCGGCGTTAGGCGTCGGCTAGGGCGGCTCTTTTTTGACCTAATTCACGTCTGATATGCTCTTTTTTCTTGGAATGAATCAACTCCCTCTTAAAAACCCTCCAAAATCACGATAAAAAAGGAAAATAAAATCTTCAGGATTTCGCGTCTCGATCGATCGAGATTTGCTACCGATCGATCGGTGCACTGTTCATGCCAGCTTTTGAAACTCACTGTCTCGCTCGATCGATCGAGATTTTCCACCGATCGATCGAGACTTTAATAAAATTTGCTCTGGAGTCACTGCCTCGCTCAATCGATCGGAAATTTGTTCCGATCGATCGAGACTTGAAATTCATATCTTCTCAGCGCACTGTCTGTCTCGATCGATCGAGACATAATCTCGATCGATCGAGATTTCGAAATTCTCACTTCTTCATTTCAACCCTTTCTTGCCTCGATTTCGCCCGTTATCTTCATATAAGCTCATTTCTTCCACTTCCGATCTATTTTCCTGAAACAAACGAATAAACACCAAAAAGCATAATATCATCCAGGAAAAAATACGGAAAGTAGGAAGAAATTATAGTTAAAAACACTCAAAATCTAAGCCTATCAACTCCCCCAAACTTAGACTTGATCGTCCTCGAGCAAGCAATAAGCTCAAAAAGAAAAGTTAAACTCGATACTAAGCATGAATCATCTTTACAACATACGTAAAATCTCAGAAATCCTACTTACACATCAATAGAAGTCATTCAACACTTAACAAGAAGCAATTTCTCCTAAGTTAAACAATACATCGCAACATCGGAACGTGCGTGTGTGCTATTGTCAAACATGAGTTACATACATATCTTTAAGATCAACATGTGCCATATCAACTCCTAGTCAAGATTACTTTGAATTACTCTACAAATTTACTATCCAGCACTTCTCCACTAATGTAATTATTCCCTAGACTTGGATCAAAAGGTCTTAAAAGCTTATAACGTTAGGCCTTTTGGTGTCGGCTCCAAAGAAAAGGTGGGATGAATTCAAAAAAGAGAGTATAATAAAATCAGTTCAACTATTTTACGCTTCTCTTCAACTTTTTCTAGCCTTGGCCACTTTGGGTCTTATTTGAATTTTTCTTTTCAAGGCTTTTCTCTACAACATTTCTTTTTTCTTTGCTTATTCTTTCGTCCTTTTTGAACTCATTTGCATATAAAAATTCCGTGCAATGAATGAGATTCATAATACTCTCCTAGGGATGGATAAAATTGTTCTTTTAGGCTCAAACCAAGGTGGGTATAATGAGTTTTTCCAAGAATGCCGAATGGGGGTCTAATCATATGCAATGCATATACCATTCTTTTTCAATAAGGCTCAAAAGGGGACACTAAGGAATAATGTATACCAGGTAGGCTTGAAAGGCTCAAACGGTCCAAAGATCGCCTAAATCATCTCCAAGTCTAGTTCCTAATTATAAATTTCGCCTCAAAGTGCTTTCAACTAAACTGTAGAGTTATCTAAGATACTCAAGACTCATCATAGTTAACACAAATTTTCAATTTATTCAATACATACTTCACTCAATCATGACTCAATAAGTGCTCAAATTATTCCTCAGTTTTGACATATAGTTAACAAAGGATATATACGAACAAGTTAAACATTTCCATGACTCCTATCTAGATGAGGATTAATTTCATCATGTATTACCGTTGCAATTCCAACTCACCAATTCTCAAGAATAACTCAATCAAAAAATTTTTGCTGGTAATGCTCAAGGATGAATCAGTCTCAACATCATGCAGTCATGCTAGGAAAAGAAACAAGACAAGTAGCAGAATGTGCAAAAGCAAGATATATACAAATACTCAAAAACCCCCCCAAACTTAGCATGTGAATTGCCCTCAATGAACAAGAAAAATAAATGCAAAGGCAAAGACACATACCATGACGACGATCGTCACTAATCGTCGTCCTCATCATGCTCCGGAGGGGGAACTGGATAGTGGTGCTCCTCACCCTGATATGGCGGAAATGGTGGGTACTCAGAAGGTGGAGGTGCATGCGGATGATAAGGTGCAAAATGTGGCTCCGGCGGGAACTGGAAACCTGGAAAGCCCTGGGCCATGGCAGTGTTCCATGCACTCTGATAGTGCATGAACTCCATCTGACGCTGAGCTACCTGCTCATGGTCCATCTGCAATGCTCTCTGCATGCTATGAATGTCCCGCTGCATGCTGTGAATGCTCTGCTGCTCCAGGCGAATATCTTGGAGATCCCTATGAAGAGAGTCCAAAGTAACACGTGTATGTTCTCCAGCAGAGGATGATGCTCCAGCTTGTGTAGTGTCCGAAGGTCTTCGTCGACCCGTAGGAGGTGGTGGAGCGTCCACAATGATCGGTGTCTTTGGCGGAAATAGCTCCTCGTCTTCCCCCCATGTCACTCCGTACCGCTGACATAAAGCAGTGATCGTGGATGGAAACGGTAGTGCGGAGGTCGGTGGGCTGCTCCCAATCTCTGCAATGTGATCACTATTGATCTCGCCGAAGTCCACTTCCTTCCATGAGAGGATGGCATATACCATGACCGCTCTGTCCTTTGTCACCTCAGAAGTGTGGGTCGAAGGCATGACCCGCGAGGCGACAAATGAAAACCATGCTTGGGCCTCTGGCTTCAAATGTTTCTTTAGAACCAACTGTGGTTCTGCTTTATCATTCCTTTGCCAATCCACTCCCGGCTTGCCAATAACTGTCAATACCTCATCGTAGTCAATCCTGCTACTCTTGAAAGATTGGTATGCACAGTTTTGAATTAAAGGCATCCGGTGAATATTGTTGATTGCGGCTCGATCCACCAACACATCCTTCCCTCGAACATAAACACTTACTTGGTGCCCTGGTCTAACAGCTCGAAGATTTGTGTAAAACTCCCTTACCAGTGGCACCATAGCATCAATCAGTGTCTGAACGAATTGAAACCACCCTTTTCGCCGGACTGTCCTAATGACAGGACACTCCAATTTATCCATGCTCATTCCCCTTTCACGGCTCAGGGGTTTCTTATGGTAGATGGGGTATAATTCAGCAATTGTGGCATTGAGAAACTTCTGTTCGTCATATCCTGGCTCAGAAACAGTGGCCTCCGCCTGCTTTTGCTTTTGGGAAGCCTCTGCCTGCTTTGACCTCTTTCTGGATGACATTTTCTTGCTAAATGATTCCCAACTAACTCAATTAAATCCAACTATCACCACACAACACTATAAATCTTCCTCTTTATTGATCCCTTCCTAACCCAATTTGACTATAATTCAAGAAATTTCACCAAAAGCTACAATCTTTAAGAATTGGAAACCAATTACCGCTTAAAAATCTGATCTTGGAAAAATTTGGCACTTGGCTTGGAATTCCCTTTTTGATGTACTTCTACCCAATTTGCCTTGCAATTCTTCAAATCTGCAATGAAAATCTCATTAAAACAAATATTACTTCCCAGATTTGAAGTAAATTTAAATTTGATGGAAAAAATGATGAGATTAGATGAAGGAATTTGAAAAGGCGGCTAGGGTTCTGTTGTGGAGAGGAGAAAAATTGATTTTTGAAAGTGATGGATGCTGCGTCTGTGCCCTATTATTTTTCAAAATTTTCTCTCGCTCGATCGATCGGAAAAAATTCTCGATCGATCGAGCGAGGCAGTAGGCACAATGTCTTTTAAAAAAAATCGGGCGATCGATCGAGATTTTGTCTCGATCGATCGCCAGCAGCAGCAAACAAAATTTGAAATTTTTCTCAACATCTTTCTCTCGGATTGCCTCGCCTACAACCAACTTGCTCTTGCTTTCACACCTGCAATAGAAAATACACGAATTCATTCCCAGACAAACTCAAAACAAACAAACTAACAAAATCACATCAAAACAAGAAATCAAAAACAAAACTCGAGGAAGGAAAAACGGAAGTTCTTAATTTATAGTCCCAAGATGGACTGTCACCTCCTCGTCTTCTCAATTTGATGGCTCATTTGGATTCTTTACAGAATCACTCGGGAGCATACCTTGCGTCCTCCCAGATATCAACGTGGCCAACTGCCATATCTGCACTTTCAAATTCTTGATCGATGCATCTTGATTTTGCATCCTTACCTCTGTCGATGAAATCAGCTTTGCCATCAGTTCCTCCATACTCGGCTTTTGTGTGAACCCGGCCTGCGGTTGTGGGTTCAGCACATTCTCCTGGTTCGACCATCTTAGGTTCGGGTGGTTCCTCCATGGTTGGTTGTAATTCGAGTATGAATTGTTGGGTGGCCTGTTACCTACAAAATTAACACCCTCAACAGATTGGTTAAACTGGTTACCTGCCTGACACTCGATGCTAGGATGACCGCCTCCACACAGCTCACAGAAGATAGCTTGGGCTTGCATTGCTGCCGCTCCCATGATGTCTATCTTCCGGTTCATGGCTTCTAATTGAGCCGAAAGAGCAGTGATCTCGTCCACTTGATGGACTCCCATTGGCTTCTGTGGCGTGCTCCTCTCTGACTGCCACTGGTAGCTGTTGCACGCCATTTCCTCCAACAAGCTATATGCTTCTTCCGGCGTCTTTCTCATTATTGATCCCCCAGATGCTGCATCAATCATGGAACGGTTAGCAGAAAATAAACCGTTATAGAACGTTTGTACCTGCAGCCATATGGGTAGACCATGGTGTGGGCATCTCCTCAACAACTCCTTAAAACGATCCCACGCTTCATACAACGTCTCGGGGTCAAACTGCCCAAAAGTTGTGATATCGTTCCGCATCTTTGCCGTCTTGGAAGGGGGAAAGTACTTTGACAAAAACGCTTTCGTCATCCCCTCCCATGTTGTTATAGAACCTGCAGGTAGGGAATTCAACCATGACTTAGCTTTGTCTCGTAATGAAAAGGGGAAAAGTCTTAACCTGATGGCGTCGTCTGAGACGCCATTATGTTTGAATGTGTCACAAATCTCCAAAAAGTTGGAGATGTGATTATTCGGATAATCCGTAGCTGCTCCCCCAAACATAACCGAGTGCTGAATCATTTGTATGATTGCCGGCTTGATCTCAAAATTGTTCGCTTGAATCGTCGGCCTCGTAATACTGGACAACGATCCATGAAATGCCGGTTGCGCAAAGTCCATCATTGATCTAGGGTGCTGTGCTTCGTTATTATCAGCGATCGCTCGAGCTTCTCGTAATCGCCTAAGTATGGTTCTTTCTATCTCCGGATCGAAAGGCTCGAGAATGGGCTCCTCTCTTCTGAGCATGCACTAGAGAAACGATTCCTGTACAAAATAGACAAAAGGAGACAACAAAATACACAAAGTTATTAACAAAGATCGACAAAAGAAAACAAAGAAAAGAAAAACAAAAACGCAATAATAAAAGAATTGGCTAAATTACAATTAACTAATCTCGTATGATATTATACAGATTAGTCCCCGGCAACGGCGCCAAAAACTTGACCGCTTTATTTTTAAACAAAAGATATTTCAAAGTGTAGCGTGAAGCGATTCTACCGCAAGTGCACGGTTGTCAAGTTTTAGTATAGTGAAAATTAAGTACGGGTTGTCGAATCCACAGGGACTAACGTATAAGTACCAAATAAGATTAATAAAATTATATTTAGCCTACGATTTAAGAAGTTTGATTAACTAAAGCCAAATTAAACTAAAGAATAAAGATTAAACTAGAAACAATGAATAGAATGGTTCCGGAAATGCAAAGGTAAGTTACTCGAGAAAATTACCGAGCTCGTCGTTCAATTATGTTATCTCTAATGATTCAATGGAATTCTCAAATTATCAACCAATTGATTTTAAAGGTGAACGGTTTTCGCTATTATTCGATACACTCTCTCGAGCTGTAAAGAAACTAACGATAAATTAGAATAAGTCACTCTCGTGCACCTATTTACTAATTCAAAGTTGCATAAATTATCAAAACCTTATAACTCGAAATCTCTCGATTCCAAGTTCTCACGTATGCGATATCATCTCTCGATCTCAATCGTAACATACATCATAAATTAATGGAGCGTGTTACAACGTTATCTCTCGATCTCAGCTGTAACCCTCAAATTCAATCAAAGCTAGCTAGACTTTGATCTACACAAGCAATTAATTTATGAACAATAACAATCAATGCGCTCAAATACCAATGAATCAATAATCAACCACAACGAAACTAAAACTCAATAATATAAACTAAATTTAATTCAAATCAAATACATAAGAGTTTTATTGTCTCTCGACCTCAAAAACATCAAATGGAATTGAAAATCAAATAAATTAAAGTTTAGAAATACGATAAACGGTGGATGAATCCGTGCGTTGCACCGTGATTTCTTCTCTTGTTCCTTCCTTGTACTCCGGAATGGATTGGCTTGACTTTGGATGAAGAACGGAGATTGGATCTCCTTTTCCGGCGTTAGGCGGCGGCTAGGGTGGCTCTTTTTTGACCTAATTCACGTATGATATGCTCTTTTTTCTTGGAATGAATCAACTCCCTCTTAAAACCCTCCAAAATCACGATAAAAAAGGAAAATAAAATCTTCAGGATTTCGCGTCTCGATCGATCGAGATTTGCTACCGATCGATCGGTGCACTGTTCATGCCAGCTTTTGAAACCCACTGTCTCGCTCGATCGATCGAGATTTTCCACCGATCGATCGAGACTTTAATAAAATTTGCTCTGGAGTCACTGCCTCGCTCGATCAATCGGAAATTTGTTCCGATCGATCGAGACTTGAAATTCATATCTTCTCAGCGCACTGTCTGTCTCGATCGATCGAGACATAATCTCGATCGATCGAGATTTCGAAATTCTCACTTCTTCATTTCAACCCTTTCTTGCCTCGATTTCGCCCGTTATCTTCATATAAGCTCATTTCTTCCACTTCCGATCTATTTTCCTGAAACAAACGAATAAACACCAAAAAGCATAATATCATCCAGGAAAAAATACGGAAAGTAGGAAGAAATTACAGTTAAAAACACTCAAAATCTAAGCCTATCAGTGATCGATCGCGCCAAAAGTGGCGATCGATCGCCGAAGACCAAAATTTTGAGAATCGGACAGTGTGATCTCGCGATCGATCGGGACATCTCGGCGATCGATCGCGAGACACACAAATGTGTGTATTTGCTTATTTTGTGGAATTTTTGGATATTGGACTAAAATTAGCTTATAATGTCGATTTGTATGGTTGTGTAGAACCATCCCAGGTACCAACAACGTCGAGGAGATAAAGTTATACAACTTCTCCACTTTTGAGACTAAGGTACGTAGAAGATGTACGGGCACCCAACGGTACATGTATCTAATATACTCATTGTTTATGCATTGTGGATGCGAGTATATGTGGAATTATGCATTGTGGATGCAAATACATGTTGAATTATGCATGATGATTGTATATGCATATGATGGTTATTGGTGCACATCCCATGAGTCGTGGTCATCCCTTGATGATTTTAATGCTTGCCGTTATTTGATTTGTTGCCGCTAAATGTGAAGCGAGGGGTGGGAGCGCCGCATGTCACATTTGAGCGTGGTTATCATCTAGGGCGAGGAAAGAATATTTGCCGCTCAATGTGAAGCGAGGGGTGGGAGCGCCGCATGTCCATTGAAGCGAGGTTATTCTATGCCGCCTATATGTAAATAAGCGAGGGGCATTAAAATACATTGTGATGGACAGACTAGGGATTGGTGGTTGGTATTTGGTGTTGATGAGATGGTATTATGTCATGACATGTGTGCACCATTAAATAATCTATTGATTATACTCATGAGTTATGGTACAGGGACAACCAAACTGGAAGCGTTTAAATGCATAGGAAAACAGGAAGTGTTTTATTGTGATTTATGCATTTACGCTTTATATTCATATTGTGTTGAATATGAATGTTATCATTGCTCATGTTGGGGGTTGTCCTTGTAGGTACTTTTGGCATGATAACAGGGGCTAAAGCGGGTTGAGGTGGTGAGCTTGTGAAGAACACTTTTGGTAGATGAAGGACATGATTACTTTTGTATAGTGTCTACTCTAGGAGTAGTGTAAAGCTATAGTAAATACATTCATTTGATTGGGAATGTAACTAATCCATTTGATAGTCCTTATTTTGGCATGTAATTCTTAAAACTCATCGTCTCAACACGATCATTTTACTCTGATAATTTATGTTAGCTTTAATTATGCCTTTAATCCGCACTTAAGGAACTAGGGTCCTTACAACCCCAAGGCGTACACTAGGTCGAATGTATCCCTTATCCAATAAGTCTTGCAACTGACTCTTCAGCTCCTTTAATTCAGTCGGAACCATTCTATACAATGCTCATGAAATAGGAGATGTACCCGACAATAGTTCAATCTCAAATTCCACTGCTCGACTTGGTGGAAATCCTGAAATTTCATCCGGAAATACATCTGCAAATTCTGCAACAACTGGTTTTTCTTCAGGCTTTGCTTTTTATCCTTTGTCTCACTCACATCAACATCATAGATCACATATCCACTATGTCAACGTGCTAACATACGTGACATTTTTATCGCAGAGTCACATGAGAACCTTGACCATATAATATCCACTTCTGTTCCAACTCAGACTTGAAACAGACTATCTTATGACAACAATCAACTATAACTTGATATCTATTTAACACATCTATTCCAATAATACAGTCAAAGTCTTTCATATCTAGAATCATTAAATCTGCCCTCAAAATATGATCATCACAAGAAATAGGGCAATCAAATAAAATACTATCAGATATAATATTCTTCCCAGCGGGTGTCGAGATATTAAGAGGCACCAACAATGGAGACGAATGCATATGATGTTTCTTTATAAAACTTTTTGCAATAAAAGAGTGTGACGCACCAGTATCAATCAACATAAATGCAGGTTAAGTAAATAATGAACACTTACTTACAATCACTTCCTCTGGAGCCGCCTCTGTCTGCTCTCTGTTCAAAGCATACACTTGACCTTTAGGAGGCCTAACAGTCGGTTCCCCAAATGCACGTGGTGGTAGGACTTGTTGCTGTTGGGTCTCCGAAACTTTCCCTTTTCCCCTTTGTCCTATGCGGTTAGGACAATTTCTAGCTATGTGGCCCACAACACCACATATAAAACATGTCACACTATCCAGTCTTGAAAAACTGACTGTACTTTCCAACTTTGGACAATTCCTTTTAAAGTGAGGTCCTCCACAGTTAAAACATTGAAGATTTCCAATTCCAGCTGCCTATGATTGCCCCTTACTAACTGAATGTCCACTCTTCTTGTTATCAAACCTCTTGTTACTGTATCTCGAAGATGATAATCCTCCACTGAACTTAAAATGTTACTCCTCTGGGCTTCAAACTGTCAGGAGTCATTTTCTGCTGTGGTTGGACCACTTCTTTGTATGCACCAACTTTTATCTCAGCCAACTCATCTCTCATCATAGCATCTTCAAAAGATGTAGGGTTATTAGAATCACCCTATCAAACATTTCAGGCCTCAAGCCTCTCAGAAAATGTCTCACTTTGGCTTTCACATTTGTAGCGATATGGGGAACATATCGTAGCAAAGAACAATATTGATGAGTATAACCAGCTACACTCATGTTCCCTTGCTTCAAAGCTGTAAATTCTTCTTCCTTGAGTTGTCTTGCAGTAGCAGAAAAGTATCGATTCAAAAATCGAGTTCTGAACGCATCCCAATCTATCAGTTGTCCTTGAGCTCTTAGCTCCATCACAGTTATTTTCCACCACATTGATGGTTTCTTAGACAGTTGAAAACTCTGCCAATCTCACCCAGACAGTCCTAGCACAAGGAGCGGACAAAAATATCTGCTCTATTATCTCCAGCCATTCTTCAACTTCCTCCCCCGACTCAGTACCCTCAAACTTGGGCGGTTGATATCCCAAGAATTGTGTCAAGCTCAACTCCACTGGTAACATCATTTGTTCAACAAGTCCTTGACCTACTGCAGGTGGTGGCACAAGAATTTGGCCTCCACTGGCGTTGACACTCAGTGAATCTTCCATACCCTCTTGAGGATTATCTGGTATTATAGCTATCATGTTGTTTATATACAGTTCACCATAACATACATCAGTTCACCATAACATACATCACTTAGTCTACCCATACCCAGGTACATGCTCTGATACCACTAATGTAAGGCCCTCACCTCCTTAAACCATATTTATGATAACATAAACATACATGTACCATTAATCATAGAGTTTAGTTGATTAATTACATAAACAGTTGTATTACGTCATTACATGCCATCATAAAATACAACAAAAGTACTTCTTGTAAGCATCATTTCTTCTAGCTTCTTATAATCGACTACTATATCGTCATTGCAGCAAAATAGACCCTCAATCTTGGCCTCCCTCTCCCCTAAAGAGTTCTCATAGAACAACCCACAAAACATGAACACAACCGATATAGATAATATCACAAATTAACAAAAAATTCTACTAAACAAGTGTATGAATACAATAGTTACAAATACTCCCTGTATTCCATATATATCTTGCGTCTCCTTGGGTTGTTCCTGTGCATTATTTCATGATAAAACAAATAGTATAACGCATATGTCATGACATGTCACAATACCATCTCGATCATATCCTGATCATCATCTCAATCACATTTCAACCACATTCTAGTGAATATCATTTCCTCATCAATTTCCATTGGCTGCATTGATAAGTGTGATTTTTACACTTAATTTGATATATTATTGGGGGTGTTTTTGTAGTGATTCCTCGAAATTATTACACGTTTTGGTATATATTTGTATATTTCAGGAATCTAGGTCCAAATGCATAAAAGTGGATGAAATGGGCTTAAAATGCTGGAAAAGGACCAAACTGAGCAAATATGGAAAAGGAGGGACCAAATCGCAAGATTGAAGATTTTGAGATCCACGATCGATCGGTAACTTACGAAGATCGATCGCCACCATCCAGAAGATATCCGTGATCGATCGGCAACTTACGAAGATCGATCGCCAGATTTCCGCGATCGATCGGCAAATGACGAAGATCGACCGCGGATATGAAAATTTTGGTTATTTTGTCTTCCGTGATCGATCGGAATGACGAAGATCAACCGCCAAACCAGAAAATTTCGAGATTCTGTTTCCTTCTTGGTTAATTTGTGTCCAAACTTTACCAAACTCCTTCACCACTATATATATTAGGTCTTGGACAAAAATAGAGACTTTTATCAGCTTTTACAACCTAGGAATAGCTTCCACTCATCCATACTCCATATCACCATCATCCACCTTCACCTCTTCATCCTAGGAATTGGAACAAGCCAACAAGAGAATCGAGGAGCACGGTCGAGAAAGAAGCGAATGAAGGATCGAGAATCAACTAAGAAGTCGACTTTGGAGTTTGCTTTTACTTTTCTATTATTGTTTTGAATTATTATTGGATTTAATGTGTTTTGGATGATTGAGAAATATCTTAAACGTTGTTTTTCCTTTAATATTATTGATTAATTGAATTCATACATCTTCTATGAGCATGTGTTATTGTTCTTAATGCTTTTGAAGGATTGATCCCCTTTGAATGCTATTTTATTATAATTGAGATCGAGAGATAAAATTATAATACGATATAGTAATTCATGCCGTGTGTTAAAGATTAGATCGAGAGATACAATCACATACGAGTGATAGCTTTAGGTTAATCTAAAGTTAGTGGTTTTCATTAAGCGCATTCGATATCAACTTGTTAATTAAGTGAACGAGAGTTACTTGTTGCAATTTGACGTTAGATTTAATATAGCTCGAGAGAGTATATTGAATAAATTCAGAAAACCCGTCACGTTAGAGATGCATGGAGAAAAGAATTGTAAGAGTTGGGTTAGGTGGATCATTGTCTTGAAAATTCTTTATTGTGGACTTTTCTCGTGATCGTCGATTGTTTTGGTTGGATTAAAGTAGTTTAATTTAGTTATTAGTTAGTTTATTAATTAATTATCATAGGTTAAATATAGTTTAAAGAAATCTTATTTGGTAATTGCTTGTTAGTCCATGTGGCTTCGACAATCCGTATTCTTCCTATCTATGCTAAAACTTGACACCGTGCACTTGCGGTATACTCGCGCTGCTTTGATAATTAATAGTTTAAATAAATCGTGACCAATTTTTTTGGCGCTGTTGCCAGGGATTAACTTTAGTAATATCATACTAGGTTATTTGACTGTAATTTAACCATTTTTGTTTACTTCTTTCGAAAATATATATATATATATATATATATATATATATATATATCTATATATAGAAATATATATATATAGAAATATATATATATATATATATATATATATATATATATTTATTTATTTATTTTGTTTGTCTTGTGAGGTACTTGGAGATGCTACATCAACAAGCCTTTACAAGATTTGCCCAACAATATTCAGAGCCGTTTTATGCAGCATGGGGGAGATTCAATGAATTGGCCAACACATTCCGGTATCACAACTTTTCGAACTATACTCTCCTGCAATATTTCTTCAAAGGGTTGGATGCACAGACACGAGAATGGGTATTCAGCGGAGCACTGGTGACTGGGAGTCCCCTGGTTGATAACGACGAGGACAGTGTGTTGCACCTATTCAATGATATGACGGACTTCGATTATCCCTGGCATTGTGATCCTTCACTACAAGGTTGGAGTCACCGATACCCACATGAGCCTCACTACCCTAATGATACGCCCCAACAATTTGAACATCACAAAGAGAGGAGAGATAGTTTTGCAGACGTCACGACTCAGTTAGAGGATGCCTTAATAAGATTCATGGCATCAACTGAGACCAGTTTGGAGTGCCAAACCAACTCTATGCGTCACCTGGAGCAGCAAATTGCGGTCCTTATGGAAACAATTTCAAATAGCTGCCAGTAGGAAGAGATGAGAGCTACAAATCAAGAGGCCACGAATCGAGTTTGGTTATATGATGACGATCACTCAACCAACCAAGTTTGGGGGAGAGATCCTACTCATGTGGAAAAGTCAAGGGAACTTGAGCCTCTTCAAGAGATTGAGCATACTTCAGAGATGTTATCCGAGGAGTTCCCATGTGAAGAAGAATCGAGTGTGATGTTTGAGAAGGAAGAGACTTTCGAAGATTCCGATTTGAGCCCATCGATGGAGACATGTTCTATGCCATATGTGGATCCGTATTTTCCATCGATGCCAACTTCACCGCACTACATCCTCCAAGATATGAAGCCAAGTCAAGAATCATTCTCCCATGCCTACCACTTCAAGACGAATGTTGTTGGAGCGACGAGCCTACACTGTTATAATCATGACAATCTTGAGGGCATACTGAATGAAGACCCATTCGTGGTATCATGTGATACTTACTATGGATTGCAGCCGCTCTTTGATGGTTGCTTCTGATGGTCAAGCCAAAGACTAGAAATCAGCACTTCTTGGGAGGCAACCCAAGCGTATCCTTTTATTATTTAGTTTTCTTTTATTTTCAGTTTTTGCAGTTAGTTTGTTTATCTCTCGAGTAGACGATTTTACCATTTGCATTCTTCTCTTGCTAGGTATCCAGTTGGAGCAATGAACCCCTACAACAGTGGATCTTTCAAAAGCAAATCTTCCTCAACCCTCATGCAAGCGTCTTGATCAGGGGAGTTCTACAACAGTGGATCTTTCAAAAGCAAATCTTCCTCAACCCTCATGCAAGCGTCTTGATCAGGGGAGTTTACTTTTTCCCTTTTGATTCATTAATCATTGATGACAATGTTTGATTTAAGTTTGGGGGAGTGGCTTGCATGTTTTACTTGCTTAATCTGCATGTTGTGTGCTTAATTGACACTTGAATCGTCCGATTATTTTTGAGCTAAAAATTTTTTATATAGAGTTCAAACTTGAGAAAAGAAAGTAGTGACTATTTCATGATGATATTAATCTCACGTAGCATGTCAAAGATGATGAATATATTGAGCACATTTGAGTCAGAATCTTGTGAATTGCATGTTGAATAGTGATAATTATTGTGAACTTGATGATTTGTTCTTGAGCATCTTAGAGTACCTTAGAACTTATTTGATGATAACACTTCAAGGCAAAATTTAATAGTTATGAATTTGATTAGGAGATGATCTAGGCGATCTTTGGACAGTTTTGAGCCTTTCAAGCTTACCATGATATAAATCAATCTCCAGTGTCCCATTTTGAGCCTAAATGAAAACGAATGGAGTATGTTAAACATACCATTAGCCCCCATTCAACAAACTTCTTTGGCAATTCATTATACCCACCTACTTTTGAGCTTAAATTGAAAAAGTTTATCCTTACCTTAAGGGAGTATAATGATTCTCATTAGATTCACATAATTGTTATATTTTGATGAGCCTATTATTGAAAAAATTGATGAATGAGAAAAGAAAAAGATAGACAAAGCCTTGTGAAAAAAAGACTAAATAAGACCCAAAGTGACCAAGGCTAAAAGAGAAAAGAAGAGAAGCTCAATTTTGTGCTAAAAATATGAATATTACATGCTTATACTCTCTTCTTTGTGCTATCCTATCCTTTCTTTGAAGCCAAACACCTAGGCCTAACGTCACAAGTTTATAAAGACCTATTGATCCAAGTCTAGTGAGTGACTACATTAGTGGATAAGTGTTTGAATGTAGGACTATGGGGTGTTCAAGGATAATCTTTAACTTTCATTACCTAGCATGATTTGATCTATGAAAATTGCATGGAACTTGAAAGTGACAATATCACACACACGTTCTGATTCAGAGACATGTTGCTTGATCTAGGAGAAAACACAACGTGTTGAACTTTCTAAGTGACTCTTGTTGTCTGTAAGTGAGATGTCTGAGCTACATGATTGACTTGCGAATTGATTTATTTTAATCTTTAATATTGAACTCTACTTTGTGATCTTATTTCTTGCTCGAGACGATCAAGTTTAAGTTTGGGGGAGTTGATAAGTGTGATTTTTACACTTAATTTGATATATGATTAGGGCTTTTGTATTGATTCCTCGAAAGTATTACACGTTTTGGTATATATTTGTATATTTCAGGAATCTAGGTCCAAATGCATTAAAGTGGATGAAATGGGCTTAAAATGCTGAAAAAGGACCAAACTGAGCAAATATAGAAAAGGATGGACCAAATCACAAGATTGAAGATTTTGAGATCCGCGATCGATCGGCAACTTACGAAGATCGATCGCACCATCCAGAAGATATCCGCGATCGATCGGCAACTTACGAAGATCGATCGCCAGATTTCCGCGATCGATCGGCAAATGACGAAGATCGATCGCGGATATTAATTTGGTTATTTTGTCCAGAATGTTTCCGCGATCGATCGGCAAGTGACGAAGATCGATCGCCAAACCCTAAAATTTCAAGATTTTGTTTCCTTCTTGGTTAATTTGTGTCCAAACTTTACCAAACTCCTTCACCACTATATATATTAGGTTTGGACAAAAATAGAGACTTTTAATCAGCTTTTACAATCTAGGAATAGCCTTCACTCATCCATACTCCATATCACCATCATCCACCTTCATCTCTTCATCCTAGGAATTGGAACAAGCCAACAAGAGAATCGAGGAGCACGATCGAGAAAGAAGCGAAGGAAGGATTGAGAATCAACTAAGAAATCGACTTGGGAGTTTGCTTTTACTTTTCTATTATTGTTTTGAATTATTATTGGATTTAATGTGTTTTGGATGATTGAGAAATATCTTAAACATTATTTTTCATTTAATATTATTGATTAATTGAATTCGTACATCTTCTATGAGCATGTGTTATTGTTCTTAATGCTTTTGAAGGAGTGATCCCCTTTGAATGATATTTTATTATATTGAGGTCGAGAGATAAAATTATAATACGATATAGTAATTCATGCCGTGTGTTAAAGATTAGATTGAGAGATACAATCACATATGAGTGATAGCTTTAGGTTAATCTAAAGTTAGTGGTTTTCATTAAGCGCATTCGATATCAACTTGTTAATTAAGTGAACGAGAGTTACTTGTTGCAATTTGACGTTAGATTTAATATAGCTCGAGAGAGTATATTGAATAAATTTTGAAAACCCGTCACCTTAAAGATGCATGGAGAAAAGAATTGTAAGAGTTGGGTTATGTGGATCATTGTCTTGAAAATTCTTTATTGTGGACTTTTCTAGTGATCGTCGATTGTTTTGGTTGGATTAGAGTAGTTTAATTTAGTTATTAGTTAGTTTATTAATTAATTATCATATGTTAAATATAGTTTAAAGAAATCTTATTTGGTAATTGTTTTTAGCACTTGTGGGTTCGATAATCCGTATTCTTCATATCTATACTGAAACTTGACACCGTGCACTTGCAGTATAGTCACGCTGCTTTGATAATTAATAGTTTAAATAAATTGCGACCATGCATGTAATATCATTACTCCTTATATGAGTAGCACATATAACATTGATATTTTCTCAATATGATTCCATCATATTAGTAGTCAATGTTATATTGCCTTTCAAGTCCATATAAGAGTCTCAGATATTATATTACTGCACGCCTCCCATCAATACATAATCACGCTTCAATGCGTTGGTATTCACTGAATCAACCTCGTACATAAATCACAATAATGTAGCAAAAGGGTGTTCGTACGTCCCACGTACCTGACAATATCCAAAATATATAGAGCTATCACCAACAAGGAAACATTCACCATGCTCGATGTTCGGTGGTATGTGACGATCTATACACATATCAAATATTAGCTTCATGCTATCTCACTATCTTTTTAACAGTAATCATAATCAAATTTACATGGAACATGTAAGGCGTAACACATATATTCATAAAATAAATCAAAAATAACAAGAAGTTGAAAAAATTCTAGTTTACGCTGACCAATTGATCGGTGAAAACGACCGATCGATCGCTCAGCCTTCGGCGATCGATCGCACTTCTCATGCGATCGATCTCCCATTACAGAAAACTCGACTGATCGATCGGTCAGTCTATCGATCAATCGGTGACCCCTGTAACCCGAAAATTCTCCATATTTTCACCATTCTTCTACCTTCAACCACAAATATATCATCACATTTTCACTCAACTCAAAATAAAACTCCATCAAACATCATAATATAACTCTTTGCTTCATATCACAAGTTATTAAACATAATTCCTTCTAATCACACTCATCAAGAACAAGAACATGCCAAAACTAACTACTCAATTTTATATACATAATCATCTAGAAACAAGTATTAAAGCATAAACTTACTCAACCAAAGATTTCCTGAAATTTGCAACAAATATTGGTGATAAATCTTTGTTAATTTTGAAGAAGAAACTAATACCTTGATGGGGAAGAGTTTTTGTTTGATCGATGAGTGAATTGTGTGGGTTAAAAATCTGATTTGGGATTTATATCACCATTTTACATTTAAGTCCCCCATGTTTAACCCCCTTCATACTTTTGACCCTTTCCTACATTACAATTGGACCCTTCCAATTTCCTCGTTTGCAATTAAGTCCTCCAAACATAATTGCCAATAAATCCTTCACATTCACCATTCATATATTAAACTGTAACATACATGTATTACTTAACATGTTGATTAATCACTTCATATGGAAATTATGTATCAGATTAACATGAGATATCACAAAGGACACGGAGGAAAGTAACTTATCAATATCTTGGACGATAAGGTACGTGTCTACGTACGAGTGATATGGTTGATTATTACGTGTATTTTTGCTTTGATATGTATATATTTTCGTGTAGATTCCGTAAAGATGTTATGATTTTTGGTATTTATTTGATTGTTTCAGGAATCTAGGTGGAAATTGGAAGAATAATGAAGAAAACGACTCAAATCAAGGCAAGAAATGAAGAATCTGAATTCTGGCATGACCGATCGATCGGAACTGGAGGGCGATCGATCGAAGGAGGCAGAAGTTTTGGCCAACAAAGAAAAGCGGAGCTCGATCGATCGGAAACTTGTGATCGATCGATCGATCGAGCATGGCAGAGATTTGACAAGGAAAAATGAAGAAAGCTCGATCGATCGGCAGCTTAGCCTCGATCGATCGAGCGAGGCAGAGAAAATCAGGAACGGGAGTTGAATATGCACCGATCGATCGAGTGCAGAATTTTCAGAAATTTAAAGACTTGATTTGGTTTGATTTTTGGAAACTCTTCCATCCACCCCCTCCTCTATAAATTAGGGAAGTAGGGCACGAAATTAAGAGCCAGAATTGAGAGCATAATCAGACCCATATCATATTATTGAGCCGCCTATCATCTTCCAAGAACAAGAGAAGGTTGAAGAAATCCTTTGAAGTGCAAGGAAGGAAGCAAGAGAAGAAGTATCGTCAAAGCACGGATTCGCTCCTACGTTATCGTATTTCTAAACTCTAGTTAATTTGATTTTCAGATTTATTTGATGTTTTTGAGGTTGGGAGACGATTAAACATCTTGTTAATTTGATTTGAATTTAATTAAGTTTATTTTATCAAGTTTAGGGAATTTTGTGCTTGAATCATTGATTTGAATGTGCTTGAGTGAATTAATTCTTATGTGCATGGATTATAACCTTAATGCTATCAAAGCCTAGCTAACTTTGATTGAATTTGTGAATTATAATTGAGATCGAGAGATAAAGTTATAATACGCTAGAATAATTCATGTTGTATGTTAAGATTTAGATCGAGAGATTAAATCACATACGTGATCACTTTGAATTGAGATATTTAAAGTTAACGGTTTTCATTGAGATTAATTCAATATTAAATTGGTTTAAGTGAACGAGAGTTACTTGTGTCAATTTAATATTAGTTTCAATACAGCTTGAGAAAGTGTATTGATTATATTAGGAAATCCGTCACCTTAAGAATTGATTGATTAGTAATTGTTTTAACAAATAAATCATTGACGATAACACATTTGAATCGACATCTTGATAAATTCCTGAAGCGGAATTCCTTCGCATCTTCAAAGGAGTTGTTTTATTTTTGAGTTTTTAAGTTTTTAGTTTAATTAGAAAATTAATCATCTTCTTCGTAGGCTAAATATAATTTTGCTAATTTTATTTGGTACTTATACGTTAGTCCCTGTGGGTTCGACATCCTTTCTTTTATATCACTATACTAAAACTTGACACCGTGCACTTGCGGTATAAATTGATACACTGGAATTTTCTGTTTAAAATAAAAGCGATCAAGTTTTTGGCGCCGTTGCCGGGGACTAATTTGTATAATATCATACGAGATTAGTTAATTGTAATTTAACCATTAATTTTTGTTTTTGTTTTGTTTGTCACTTTTGACCGTTGGGTTTACTACATTCGTTTTTTCTCCTTTTGAGTTGATTTTCACAGGTAGTCATCTTCTTGGTGCATGATAAGGAGTAGTGTAAGGACCCTAGTTCCTTAAGTGCGGATTAAGGGCATAATTAGAGCTAACATAAATTATCAGAGTAAAATGATCGTGTTGAGACTATGAGCTTTAGGAATTACATGCCAAAAATAAGGACTATCAATGGATTAGTTACATTCCCAAATCAAATGAATGTTTTTACTATAGTTTTACACTACTCCTAGAGTAGACACTATACAAAGTAATCCCGTCCTTCATCTACCAAAAGTGCTCTTCACAAGCTCACTGCCTCAACCCGCTTTAGCCCCTTTATATCATGCCAAAAGTACCTACAAGGACAACCCCCAAACATGAGCAATGATATCATTCATATGCAACACAATATGAATATAAAGCGTAAATGCATAAATCATAATAAAACACTTCCTGTTTTCCCCATGCATTTTAAACGCTTCCAGTTTGGTTGTCCCTGTACCATAACTCATGAGTATAATCAACAGATTATTTAATGGTCTACACATGTCATGACACAATACCATCTCATCAAAACCAAATACCAATCACCAATCCCTAGTCTGTCCATCACAATGTATTTTAATGCCCCTCGCTTATTTACATATAGGCGGCATAGAATAACCTCGCTTCAATGGACATGCGGCGCTCCCACCCCTCGCTTCAAATTGAGCGGCAAATATTCTTTCCTCGCCCTATATGATAACCACGCTCAAATGTGACATGCGGCGCTCCCACCCCTCGCTTCACATTTAGCGGAAACAAACCAAATAGCGGCAAGCATTAAAATAATCAAGGGATGACCACGACTCATGGGATGTGCACCAATAACCATCATATGCATATACAATCATCATGCATAATTCAACATGTATTTGCATCCACAATGCATAATTCCACATATACTCGCATCCACAATGCATAAACAAAGAGTATATTAGATACATGTACCGTTGGGTGCCCGTACGTCCTCTACGTACCTTTCCAAAAGTGGAATTGATATGGCTTCACTTCCTTGGTTTTCACTTCCTTGGTTGCGTTGCTACCTGGGATGGTTCTACACAATCACACAACCCCATATTAGAAGCCAAATAATAGTCAAATACCAAAAATTCGTCAAAAGAAATCATTTTTCAAAATTCACAGCTGGCGATCGATCGCTTCGCTGAGGCGATCGATCGCCTCAATTTTTGCTTCTCGGCGATCGATCGCGCCAAACATGGCGATCGATCGCCTACCTCATATTTGGCTACTGCCCCTCGGTGATCGGTCGCCTCATTTCAGGCGATCGATCGCCTACTCTGTGATTTTGGTACTGTCCATCGGCGATCGTTCGCCTCATTTCAGGCGGTCGATCGCCTCGCACAAACTCGCGATTTTTCACCATTAATGCACCCAAAACCTTCCCAATCCATACCAAAACTTAAACCATCAAACCCACAACAAAATAACATCATAAACCTCCAAAATACACCTCAAAACAAAAAATAAATCCAACCCTCAACCAAAACAACACCAACCCACAACAAACCCATTTCAAAATCATTCAAAACCATTTCAAAACTAAACCAAACACTATAAAAATGACATGGAGGCATCCATACCTCTTGGGGACCTCAAATCTCCCAATAAACTTCACAAATCAACTTTTTGGAAGGATTCCTCTCCACCCTTAAGCACAAAAACGAAAATGAGGAGGGAAGGGTTTGTGGGAAGTGATTTTGGGGGATTTAGTAAAGTGTTTTGGTAAAGGTGGGGGTAGAGGTTTTAAAACAAGTCCAATTGTATCCCCACAACTAACATGATGTATTAAACATCCCAACATGATATTTAAAAAGGCATTTCACCAAAATGCATCATAATCACAATTAAACTCATGCTTTCCATTTAATTGATAATCATAACAAATAAATCATGCTAATATACAATTCTCCCATCATCACAACATGCACCCTGAAATGCTCTCCCGGGTCACTCTATCATGTGACTAAGCATTTCAACATGATAAATAAATCCAGCACATAATTAATCACCACCATAATTAATCATATAAACACAATTAATGCCCAAATTGCAATTAATTATTTCGGGGATATCACAATACTCCCCTACTTATAAGATTTCGTCCTCGAAATCACATGCACTTACCCCATAATGAAACTAAACATAATCACATACCAGAGAATAGTTCCAGGTAGTGCTGCACCAAATGCCGCTCCGTCTCCGACGTAGCCTCCTCGACACCCCTGTGACCCCACTGAACCTTGATCATAGGTATCACTTTGTTCCGAAGTCCGCGGTCTGCTCGATCCAGAATTCTAACAGGCCGTTCTACATAAGACACATCGGATTCTAACTGAACCTCAGAAGGCTGTAACACATGAGATGGATCCGGCTCATACTTCCGCAGCATCGATACATGAAACACATCATATATACCAGATAAAGAAGGTGGCAGAGCTAGTCGGTAAGCCAAGGTGCCAATGCGCTGCAAAATCTCGTACGGTCCAACATACCTCGGAGACAGTTTTCCGCGCATCCCAAATCGTACAACGCCTCTGAAAGGCGAGATCTTCACAAAGACCTTATCTCCCAACTGAAATTCCAACGGTCTCCGCCGTTTATTCGCATAAGCTGCCTGTCTGTCCTGGGCTGCTTTCATTTTCTGCCTTATCATCTTTATCTTCTCTTCCATTTCCCGTATCAACTCCGGTCCTCCGACCAATTTGTGGTCCAAATCATCCCAACACAAGGGTGATCTACACCGTCTGCCATAAAGAGCTTCAAAAGGAGCCATCTGAATGCTCGCCTGGTAGCTGTTATTATAGGAGAATTCTACCAAGGCCACTGAATCTTGCCAAGAAACATCGAAATCCAATACACAAGCCCTCAACATGTCCTCGAGCGTTTGGATAGTATGCTCGGTCTGGCCATCCGTCTGAGGATGATAAGCAGTGCTCAACCTAACTTCAGTTCCCAAGGCTGACTGAAGACTCTCCCAAAAATGAGATGTGAATCGTGGATCTCGATCCGACACTATGGAAATGGGGATCCCATGCAATCTCACCACATCTCGAATATACAACTGCGCCATCCTCAAAAAGGTGAAAGTCATACTATAGAGGATGAAATGAGCTACCTTAGTCAAACGATCCACAATCACCCAAATAGCATCAAAACCTGAAGTACTCCTCGGCAGGTGAGTTACGAAGTCCATGGAAATATGTTCCCACTTCCACTTCGGTATCTCCAAGCTTTTCAATTCGCCGCCAGGTCTCTGTCTCTCTGCCTTAACCTGCTGGCAGATCAAGCACCTCTTAACAAAAGCGACGACATCAAACTTCATCCTCTTCCACCAAAACTGACCACGCAGATCTTTATACATCTTCTTCCCGCCTGGGTGGATGCTAAGTCTGCTACTATGAGCTCGCTCCAAGATCCCTCTACGCAACTCAGGCGTACTCGGAGCCACCCAACGGTTACCCAATCTCAAGGATCCGTCATCGGCCACTCTGAATTTCGTTGGCTGACCAAGATGTACTAAAGATAACACCTCTAAACTTCATCATCTGACCTCTGAGCTCTCCTGATGTTCTCATGGATATCTGGCTCAGCTAACAAGGTCGATACATGCACAGGTGATGCAGCTCTCCTGATGTCCGCATAGATATCTGGCTCAGCTAACAAGGTCGATACATGCACAGGTGATGCATCTATGTCAAAATCATAGCCTAGATGGCAATAGGAGGTCATCATAGCCGACCAATGGATGACGTTCTCAGCAGAACTCCTCACTTTCCGGCTCAAAGTGTCTGCTGTCAAATTAGCTTTTCCGGGATGGTACTCAATCTCACAATCATAGTCCTTGAGTAAGTCCATCCACCTTCTCTGCCTCATGTTCAGCTCCGCCTGAGTGAATAAAAACTTGAGGCTCTTGTGATCCGTGTAAATGGTAAACAACGTACCATACAAATAATGCCTCTAAATCTTCAGGGCGAAGATGATAGCCTCCAATTCCAAGTCATGGACTGGGTATCTGGTCTCATGCGGCTTCAACTGCCTCGATGCATAAGCTAGCACATGCTTATCTTGCATCAGTACACACCCAAGGCCCTGAAGTGATGCATCGGTATACAAAACAAATCTGGAGTTTTCCGTAGGGATCACTAACACTGGCGCCGTGGTCAAACGTTGCTTCAACTCCTGGAAGCTCTCCTCACAAGCTTCTGACCAAAAGAATGGTACTCCCTTCTGGGTCAACTGTGTCAATGGCTTGGCAATCTTCGAAAATCCCTCGACAAAGCGTCGATAATAACCGGCCAAACCCAGAAAGCTCCGTATCTGAGGTACAGAAGTGGGTGCAGCCCACTCCATCACAGCTTCAATCTTCCTGGGATCCACAGATATCCCGCTGCTCGAATGACATGCCCCAGAAATACTACACTGCTCAACCAAAATTCGCACTTGCTGAGCTTGGCATACAGCTGGTGATCTCTGAGAATCTAGAGCACTGTCCTCAAGTGTTTCACGTGCTCTTCCTCACTTCGAGAGTAGATGAGTATGTCGTCAATAAATACAATGACGAACTGATCAAGGTACTGCTGAAACACTCTGTTCATCAGACTCATAAAGACCGCTGGAGCATTCGTCACGCCGAACGGCATCACTAGGAACTCATAATGTCCATATCGAGTCCGAAATGCTGTCTTCTGTACATCTTCTTCTCTGACTCGAATCTGATGGTACCCGAATCTCAAATCAATCTTGCTATTTAACCTGGTACCCTGTAACTGATCAAACAAGTCATCAATCCTTGGGAGAGGATACTTGTTCTTCACTGTGGCTTTATTTAGTTGCCGGTAATCGATGCACAACCGCATCGAACCGTCCTTCTTCTTCACAAAGAGAACCGGTGCGCCCCATGGCGATATGCTCGGGCGTATATATCCCTTGTCAAGGAGCTCCTGCAACTGCTCCTTCAACTCTCTCAACTCTGCCGGTGCCATCCTGTAAGGTGCACGAGAGATAGCAGATGTCCCCGGTAACAACTCGATCCCAAACTCGACTTCTCTAGCCGATGGGAATCCGGGAATCTCCTCCGGGAACACATCAACAAACTCTGCTACCACTGGTACATCCTCAACTCTTAATTCTTTACTCTTTCCCGTCATGTCCACGGCATAGATAAGATAGCCCATGTGACCACGTTCCAACAACTGGGACATCTTGATTGCCGAAATCAACGGGATCTTCGCACGAGAACCGTTGCCATAAAAAGTCCACTGAATTCCCAAATTAGATCTGAACCTCACTGTTCTCTGCCGGCAATCTACCACTGCCTGATATTTGTTCAGAATGTCAATACCCATGATGCAGTCGAAGTCTGACATGCCCAACACAATCAAATCTGCCTTCAACTCGTTGCCCTCAAAATAAACGAGGCAATCCGCAAGAAACTGATCGGCAATAACACTTCTTCCAGTGGGTGTCGAGACCATGAGAGGCGTGGGTAACGAAGACGTGCGCATATGGTGTCTCTCCACAAAGCCAACAGATACAAAAGACTGTGAGGCACATGTATCTATCAAAATAAAAGCAGGGTACGTAAATAAATGGCACGTACCGGCGATCACCTCCTCCGGGGCTGCCTGGGCCTGCTCTCTGGTCAGTGCATACACCTGCCCCTGGGACGGTCCCACTGTCTGACCTCCCGATGTCGAGGCATAATCTGCTGCCTCTGATGCACTGTCCTGTCCTCAAATCTCGGCATGTTCCCTTGAAAATCTGACTGTCCTCCCCAAGTGGGGCAATACCGAGAGATGTGGCCCATCTTGCCACAGCTATAACAGGCAGGGCACTTACTCGAAGAATGTGGCCCTCCACAATTGTCGCACCTTGGCTCCCTCGATCAATTTCCTTGCGTAGGCCCTCGGTTGGCTGACCAATTGATCTTCTTGCCCTCTTGCTTCTGCCCAAAGAATTTCTTCCCACTAAACCGTGAAGATGAAGAGGCACCACGAGGTTTAAATGGCTCTCCTCGGGGCCTCAAGCTATCAGTAGCTTGCCTCTGTTGTGGTACTTGTGGTACGGCACTGGTATAGGCTCCAACTCCAATCTCCGCAAGCTCCGCTCTTGTGAGAGCATCATCAAAAGAAGTGGGGTTATTGGTGATAACCCGATCAAAGAGCTCCGGTCGCAACCCCTTCATGAAGTTTCTCATCTTCGCATGTCCGTTGGTGGCAATGTGTGGAACATACCTCAGCAACGAGGAATAATGCATGGCATAATCTGACACCGACATGCTCCCTTGTTTCAAACTTGCAAACTCATCCTCTTTCGTCTGTCTCGCCGCCGCAGAGAAGTACCGGTTCAGAAACCGGGTTCTGAAGAGCGTCCAATCGATCACTGCACCCTGTGCTCTCAGTTCCATTACCATGCTCCTCCACCACATTAAGGGTTTCTTTGCCAACTGGAACTCCGCCAGCCTCAGCCATGCTGTGACAGCACAAGGAGCCGATACAAATATCTGTTCAAGCCTTTCTAACCACTCCTCAGCCTCCTCTCCTGATTCTGTTCCCTCAAACCGAGGCGGGTGGTAAGATAGAAACTGAGTCAAGCTAATCTCACCAGGTAGCAATAACTGAGCCACTGGTTCCATGCCTACAGCTGGTGGAGGTAGAGGGTTTGCCTGACCAATACTAGCGTTCGCGCTCCCAACATCGCCAACTTCTTCATTAAGGTTCCCCGCATTCATAGCAGCCATGCTGTAACACAAAGGTTAACAACAATTCCAAAACAAATATATATGTTATACCATTAGATAACAGGAATGATAATAAGCATGTTAGTATAACAGGATATACATCAATATGCACCACATGCATAAACATGCTTCCAATGTAAGCACCTAGCCAATCATGCTAAGGCTACCCTTCACTCGTTCCCGGGTTCTCTAACCACTGCTCTGATACCACTAATGTAAGGACCCTAGTTCCTTAAGTGCGGATTAAGGGCATAATTAGAGCTAACATAAATTATCAGAGTAAAATGATCGTGTTGAGACTATGAGCTTTAGGAATTACATGCCAAAAATAAGGACTATCAATGGATTAGTTACATTCCCAAATCAAATGAATGTTTTTACTATAGTTTTACACTACTCCTAGAGTAGACACTATACAAAGTAATCCCGTCCTTCATCTACCAAAAGTGCTCTTCACAAGCTCACTGCCTCAACCCGCTTTAGCCCCTTTATATCATGCCAAAAGTACCTACAAGGACAACCCCCAAACATGAGCAATGATATCATTCATATGCAACACAATATGAATATAAAGCGTAAATGCATAAATCATAATAAAACACTTCCTGTTTTCCCCATGCATTTTAAACGCTTCCAGTTTGGTTGTCCCTGTACCATAACTCATGAGTATAATCAACAGATTATTTAAAGGTCTACACATGTCATGACACAATACCATCTCATCAAAACCAAATACCAATCACCAATCCCTAGTCTGTCCATCACAATGTATTTTAATGCCCCTCGCTTATTTACATATAGGCGGCATAGAATAACCTCGCTTCAAGACATGCGGCGCTCCCACCCCTCGCTTCACATTGAGCGGCAAATATTCTTTCCTCGCCCTATATGATAACCACGCTCAAATGTGACATGCAGCGCTCCCACCCCTCGCTTCACATTTAGCGGAAACAAACCAAATAGTGGCAAGCATTAAAATCATCAAGGGATGACCACGACTCATGGGATGTGCACCAATAACCATCATATGCATATACAATCATCATGCATAATTCAACATGTATTTGCATCCACAATGCATAATTCCACATATACTCGCATCCACAATGCATAAACAAAGAGTATATTAGATACATGTACCGTTGGGTGCCCGTACGTCCTCTAAGTACCTTTCCAAAAGTGGAATTGATATGGCTTCACTTCCTTGGTTGCGTTGCTACCTGGGATGGTTCTACACAATCACACAACCCCATATTAGAAGCCAAATAATAGTCAAATACCAAAAATTCGTCAAAAGAAATCATTTTTCAAAATTCCACAGCTGGCGATCGATCGCTTCGCTGAGGCGATCGATCGCCTCAATTTTTGCTTCTCGGCGATCGATCGCGCCAAACATGGCGATCGATCGCCTACCTCATATTTGGCTACTGCCCCTCGGTGATCGGTCACCTCATTTCAGGCGATCGATCGCCTACTCTGTGATTTTGGTACTGCCCATCGGCGATCGGTCGCCTCATTTCAGACGGTCGATCGCCTCGCACAGACTCGCGATTTTTCACCATTAATGCACCCAAAACCTTCCCAATCCATACCAAAACTTAAACCATCAAACCCACAACAAAATAACATCATAAACCTCCAAAATACACCTCAAAACAAACATAAATCCAACCCTCAACCATAACATCACCAACCCACAACAAACCCATTTCAAAATCATTCAAAACCATTTCAAAACTAAACCAAACACTATAAAAATGACATGGAGGCATCCATACCTCTTGGGTACCTCAAATCTCCCAATAAACTTCACAAATCAACTTTTTGGAAGGATTCCTCTCCACCCTTAAGCACAAAAACGAAAATGAGGAGGGAAGGGTTTGTGGGAAGTGATTTTGGGGGATTTAGTAAAGTGTTTTGGTAAAGGCGGGGGTAAAGGTTTTAAAACAAGTCCAATTGTATCCCCACAACTAACATGATGTATTAAACATCCCAACATGATATTTAAAAAGGCATTTCACCAAAATGCATCATAATCACAATTAAACTTATGCTTTCCATTTAATTGATAATCATAACAAATAAATCATGCTAATATACAATTCTCCCATCATGCACAACATGCACCCTGAAATGCTCTCCCGGGTCACTCTATCATGTGACTAAGCATTTCAACATGATAAATAAATCCAGCACATAATTAATCACCACCATAATTAATCATATAAACACAATTAATGCCCAAATTGTAATTAATTATTTCGGGGATATCACAAGTAGCAACCCCACACTCGAAATGTTTGACCCAGAAATTGAGCGTACGTGTCAAAGGAAAATTAGGGAAGCTCGAGCAATGGCTGAACACAATCAAGAAGGGGGCGCGAACAATGAAGCACCGAATCCAAGGTCTATGATGGATTTTGCTCAACCAGCTTTTCATGGATCACTGTCAAGCATTACAAGGCCAACCATTCAAGCCAACAATTTTGAGATAAAGCCGGCTATAATACAGATGATCCAGCATTCAGTGATGTTTGGGGGAGTAGCCACTGATGACCCGAACGCTCACATCTCCAACTTCTTGGAGATTTGTGATACCTTCAGACACAATGGCGTTTCTCCATCAGGTTAAGGTTATTTCCCTTTTCATTAAAAGATAAAGCTAAAGCTTGGTTGATTACCTGCAGGATCTATCACCACTTGGGAGGGGATGACACAAGCGTTCTTGTCCAAATATTTTCTCCCTTCCAAAACGGCAAAGATGAGAAACGATATCACCACGTTTGGGGAATATGATCCTGAAACATTATATGAGGCGTGTGATCATTTCAAGTACTTGCTTAGGAGATGTCCACATCATGGTCTTCCTATTTGGCTCCAGGTACAAACTTTTTATAACGGTTTATTTTCATCTAACTGTTCTATGATTGATGCAGCCTCAGGAGGATCCATTATGCGCAAAACACCAGAAGCAGCTTATGAACTCTTTGAAGAGATGGCTTCTAATAGCTATCAATGGCAATCGGAGAGGAATGTGCCAAAGAAACCGAGCGGAGTTCATCAAATTGACGACATCACTGCTCTTTCGGCATAGTTGGAAGCGTTGAACAAAAAGATAGATAGTGTAAGGACCCTAGTTCCTTAAGTGCGGATTAAAGGCATAATTAGAGCTAATATAAGTTATCAGAGTAAAATGATCGTGTTGAGACTATGAGCCTTAGGACTTATATGCCAAAATAAGGACTGTCAAATGGATTAGTTACATTCCCAATCAAATGAATGTATTTACTATAGCTTTACACTACTCCTAGAGTAGACACTATACAAAAGTAATCATGTCCTTCATCTACCAAAAGTGTTCTTCACAAGCTCACCGCCTCAACCCGCTTTAGCCCTTCTTATCATGCCAAAAGTGTACCTACAAGGACAACCCCCAAACATGAGCAATAATATCATTCATATTCAACACAATATGAATACAAGGCGTAAATGCATAAATCACAATAAAAACACTTCATGTTTTTCCCATGCATTTTAAACGCTTCCAGTTTGGTTGTCCCTGTACCATAACTCATGAGTATAATCAATAGATTATTTAATGGTCTACACATGTCATGACATAATACCATTTCATCATCACCAAATTCCAATCACCAATCCCTAGTCTGTTCATCACAATGTATTTTAATGCCCCTCGCTCATTTACATATAGGCGGCATAGAATAACCTCGCTTCAATGGACATGCGGCGTTCCCACCCCTCGCTTCACATTTAGCGGCAACAAATCAAATAGTGGCAAGCATTAAAATCATCAAGGGATGACCACGACTCATGGGATGTGCACCAATAACCATCATATGCATATACAATCATCATGCATAATTCAACATGTATTTGCATCCACAATGCATAATTCCATATATACTCGCATCCACAATGCATAAACAATGAGTATATTAGATACATGTACCGTTGGGTGCCCGTACGTCTTCTACGTACCTTTCCAAAAGTAGGATGTGGTAGGACTTCACTTCCTTGGCTGTGTTGCCACCTGGGATAATTCTACATATTCACACAAATCAATATTAGAACCCAATAATAGTCCAATACCAAAAATCCCACAAAAATAATCAAAAACACCCATTTTGGTGTCTCGCGATCGATCTCCATGTAGCCCGATCGATCGCGAGACTACACTGCCTCGTTCAACAAAAAAATCCAATTCGCGATCGATCGCGACCTCGCCGATCGATCGCGCCAAACTCGCGATCGATCGCTGAAGGCTACTGCCTTCTCCCTTGTAGCTCGCGATCGATCGGTGGAAAGTGCCCATCGATCGCCGAGTCCTGTACACCCGATTTTCGGGCACTAATCATCCTTCTCCTTCCCCAACTCAAACAAACACAAATATTAAAACATCAACCATACCGAATCACTAAAAACCTTCAATAAACATTCTCATATACTCAAAAATCCAACACCCAACCAAAATAATACCAACCCCAACAAACCCATTTCAAACCCTTCAAAACCACCACAAATCCAAACCAAACACAACAAAAAAACAATAAGGAGGTATCCATACCTCTTGGGGACTCCAAATCTCCCAACAAACTCCACAAATCAAACTTTTGGAAGGATTTCTCTTCACCCCTTTGCTAAAAATCGAAAATGGAAGAGAAGGAAGGGTTTGGGAGGTGAAATTTGGGAAAGTTAAAAAGTGAAGGTATGGTGGGGTTTGGGGGGTATAAAGTGGGTTGTTTGGGAATTAATTAAATTTGCACATCCATTATTAATCATGATTTATAAAAATACCCCAACATGGTATTTTAAAACATTGCACCAACATGCACCAAAATCACAATTAAACTCATGCTTTCCATTTAATTGATAACCATAACAAATAAATCATGCTAATATTCAATTTTCCCTGCACAACATGCACCCTGAAATGCATTCCCGGGTCACTCTTCCCATGTGACCATGCATTTCCATATGATAATTAAATCCAGCACATATATATCAATTATCACCATAATTAATCATGCAAGCATAATTAATGTCCAAGTTGTAATTAATTATTTCGGGGATATCACAATACTCCCCTACTTATAAGATTTCGTCCTCGAAATCACATGCACTTACCCCATAATGAAACTAAACATAATCACATACCAGAGAATAGTTCCAGGTAGTGCTGCACCAAATGCCGCCCCGTCTCCGACGTAGCCTCCTCGACACCCCTGTGACCCCACTGAACCTTGATCATAGGTATCACTTTGTTCCGAAGTCCGCGGTCTGCTCGATCCAGAATTCTAACAGGCCGTTCTACATAAGACACATCGGATTCTAACTGAACCTCAGAAGGCTGTAACACATGAGATGGATCCGGCTCATACTTCCGCAGCATCGATACATGAAACACATCATGTATACCAGATAAAGAAGGTGGCAGAGCTAGTCGGTAAGCCAAGGTGCCAATGCGCTGCAAAATCTCGTACGGTCCAACATACCTCGGAGACAGTTTTCCGCGCATCCCAAATCGTACAACGCCTCTGAAAGGCGAGATCTTCACAAAGACCTTATCTCCCAACTGAAATTCCAACGGTCTCCGCCGTTTATTCGCATATGCTGCCTGTCAGTCCTGGGCTGTTTTCATTTTCTGCCTTATCATCTTTATTGTGATATCCCCGAAATGATTATGTGTTATTTAAACATTAATCATTGTTGTAAAAATTATGGTATTAATTCATTGCTTTGAATTAATAATATTGGGAGATGCATGTGAGGGTACATGTGTTATATGTTGGGATTTTGGGGTTGGGGCATGATTAATTGGGGGGTGTGTGTTAATCGTTTTGGTAAAGCATGTTTAAAAAAAAAATTGAAGTATTTTAGTGAGAAAATACTATAAATATCGTGTGAGGATATTTAATACATCGTGCTAAATACCGGGACCAAAACATAACACATCATACCACCCACCACTCAACCACCCCCCTTGACCCATACCCTGCTGCCAGCTGCTGCCCATACCCTTTTCCCCCATCTCCCACTTCACCTCACAATCTGAAATCACTTCTTTCTTCCTCACCAAACTCGTCCAACACTTGCTGAGCAAGATAGGAAGGAGCTCAACCAATTTTACTGCCTTGAAGCTTGCAAAAATCGGAGCCAAAAGGGGGTGAGAAACCATTTCTGTGTTTGAAAAATTTGTTGTTGAGTTCATACTTTTGTTGGTGTGAAAAATGGCATGTTAGTTTAGGTTTTGTTAAACCTTCGATTCATGTTCATTTATGATGTTTTTATGAAGCTTCCAGTATTTTTCCTTGAACATATTACATGTTTTATGTAGAAGATTTAAGCATGTAAAGAGGAGTGTTCGAAAATCTGGGTAGATATTTCCCCTGTTTTTCTGGAAAAACGTGGGCTGGGAGTGATTTTGAGGAGGTGATATTATGCATGTTAGATGGGTTTTAGAGTAAACCTTCGATGTAAAAATATGCATGGTAGTCTTGTGAAGCCCTTGGCATGTTTGTTCGAGCATGATTTATGAGTTATATTATAGTTTTTATGTTATAGTTTTTATAGCATGAAATGAAGTACTCGAAAATCTGGAAAGGAAATGTGTTGTCCTGTTTCAGGAAATGTTGATTGAGTACCTATGTAAATGGTCGATTCCAATGCATGTGGGCTTATGTTAGAGTGTGAATTTGGTATAAATACACTCAGGGTAGTGTGTTGTAACTGCTAGCATGTTGGTCTTGGCATGTTGTATGTCTTACATGTTAGAATGAAAGGTGTGAATATCAGTGTTGAACATTCTGGAAAAATATCGCGCACAGACCATGTGGCGATCGATCGCCACAAATGGCGCGATCGATCGCCGAGGTCCAGTAGCCAAAATCAAAGGCACGCGATCGATCGCCATGAATGGCGATCGATCGCCATGGGACAGTGGAGTTTGGCGATCGATCGCCAAGGGGTAGCGATCGATCGCCAGAAGCAAAATTTTGAAATATTGATTTTTGTTGGATTTTTGATTTTGGATCATATATTTGGCATCTAATATTGTGTTGTACACTGGTGTAGAGCCTTCACAGACGGCTACACAACGCAGGGGATAGAGTCCCACCACACACTACTTTTTGGAAAGGTACGTAAGCGACGTACGGGCATCCCAACGGTAACATGTATTTATGTTTGTCTGTGTGACACATGATGAATGCAATGTGATGCATTATGAGTTGATACATGTTATTATGCATTGTTGTTGCATATTATGCATTATTATTGCATATTGTGATGTGGGATAAAGAGATGTATTCCACGAGTCAGGGCGATCACGGTTAAGGTGTTAATGCTTACGCTTTACCGCTAAAAATGTGGAGCGGGAGGGGGGAGGCTCGCTTGCACATGGAGGCGGGTTTATACCATACTGAGCGAGGATGAGATACCGCTAGTATGAAGAAGCGAGGATGAGATACTGCTTGTTTTGAGATTATGAAAGCGAAGAAGCATTAAAAATAACTGATGATGATTGACTCAAGAAAAAGAGGAAATGTCATGACATTCATTTGTGAAACCATACATTCATATAATGTGTTATATTATGAATTATGGTACAGGGACAACCAATGGGCATTGTAAATGCGATGGAAATACAGGAAGTGATTTGTATTTTATGATTGTGCATTTACGCCTTATTTTCATATTATGTTGAATATGATTTGTGTTATGCTCATGTGTTGGGGGTTGTCTTTGTAGGTGCTTTTGATGTTGAGGACCAGGGTCGGGGTTGAGAAGCTGAGCTGTAAGGAGAGCTACAGGATTAGCTACATGATTTGAGAAAAATTTTATATAGCTTCTACTTATGGTAGAATAAGACTATAGAGTAACACCTTTTGTAGGAATTTGTGAAATTCCTTTGAAACTGTTACTACTGTATTCCTTAAGCTCAGGATAATCAACATGACTCATTACTCTGATTTATTCATATGAATGTTTAGTTCTCTTAATCGCACCTATTAGTATATTGAGATATCGGGGTCTCACATTTATCTTTTCTTCCATTTCTCGGATCAGTTCCGGTCCTCCGACCGATTTACGGTCCAAATCGTCCCAACACAAGGGTGATCTACACCGTCTGCCATAAAGGGCTTCAAAAGGAGCCATTTGAATGCTCGTCTGGTAGCTGTTATTATAAGAGAACTCTACCAAGGCCACCGAATCCTGCCAAGAAACATCGAATTCCAATACACAAGCCCTCAACATGTCCTCGAGCGTTTGGATAGTACGCTCGGTCTGGCCATCCGTCTGAGGATGATAAGCAGTGCTCAATCTAACTTCAGTTCCCAAGGCTGACTGAAGACTCTCCCAAAAATGAGATGTGAATCGTGGATCTCGATCCGACACTATGGAAATGGGGATCCCATGCAATCTCACCACATCTCGAATGTACAACTGCGCCATCCTAAAAAAGGTGAAAGTCATGCTATAGGGGATGAAATTAGCTACCTTAGTCAATCGATCCACAACCACCCAAATAGCATCAAAACCCGAAGCACTCCTCGGTAAGTGAGTCACGAAGTCCATGGAAATGTGTTCCCACTTCCACTTCGGTATCTCCAAGCTTTTCAACTCGCCGCCAGGTCTCTGTCTCTCTGCCTTAACCTGCTGGCAGATCAAGCACCTCTTAACAAAAGCGACGACATCAAACTTGACCACGCAGATCTTTATACATCTTCTTCCCGCCTGGGTGGATGCTAAGTCTGCTACTATGAGCTCGCTCCAAGATCCCTCTACGCAACTCCGGCGTACTCGAAACCACCCAACGGTTACCCAATCTCAAAGATCCGTCTTCGGCCACTCTGAACTTTGATGGTTGACCAAGATGCAATAAGGATAACCGTCTCTGAATCTCATCATCTGACTTCTGAGCTCTTCTAATATTCTCATAGATATCTGGCTCAGCTAATAAGGTCGATACGTACACTGGTGATGCATCTATGTCAAAATCATAGCCCAGATGGCAATAGGAGGTCATCATAGCCGACAAATGGATGACGTCCTCAGCAGTACTCCTCACCTTCCGGCTCAAAGCGTCTGCTATCATATTAGCTTTTCCGGGATGGTACTCAATCTCACAATCATAGTCCTTAAGTAAGTCCATCCACCTTCTCTGCCTCATGTTCAGCTCCGCCTGAGTGAATAAAAACTTGAGGCTCTTGTGATCCGTGTAAATGGTAAACGACGTACCATACAAGTAATGTCTCCAAATTTTCAGGGCGAAGATGATAGCCGCCAATTCCAAGTCATGGACTGGGTATCTAGTCTCATGCGGCTTCAGCTGCCTCGATGCATAAGCTACCACATGCTTATCTTGCATCAGTACACACCCAAGGACCTGAAGTGATGCATCGGTATACAAAACAAATCTGGAGTTTTCCGTAGGAATCACTAATACTGGTGACGTCGTTAACCGATGTTTCAACTCCTGGAAGCTCTCCTCACAAGCTTCTGACCAAAAGAATGGTACTCCCTTCTGGGTCAACTGTGTCAACGGCTTGGCAATCTTCGAAAATCCCTCGACAAAGCGTCGATAATAACCGGCCAAGCCAAGGAAGCTCCGTATCTCAGGCACAGAAGTGGGTGCAACCCACTCCATCACAGCTTCAATCTTCCTGGGATCCACTGATATCCCGCTGTTAGATATGACATGCCCCAGAAACACTACACTGCTCAACCAAAACTCACACTTGCTGAGCTTGGCATACAACTGGTGATCTCTGAGAATCTGGAGCACTGTCCTCAAGTGTTTCACGTGCTCTTCCTCACTCCGGGAGTAGATGAGAATGTCGTCGATGAATACAATGACGAACTGATCAAGATAGGGTTGGAATACCGATTCATTAAGCTCATAAAGACAGCCGGGGCGTTCGTCACACCGAACGGCAGCACTAAGAACTCGTAGTGTCCATACCGAGTCCGAAAGGCTGTCTTCTGTACATCCTCCTCCCTGACTCGAATCTGGTGATACCCGGACCTCAAATCAATCTTGCTATAAAGTCTGGTACCTTGCAAGTGATCAAACAGATCATCAATCCTTGGGAGAGGATACTTGTTCTTCACTGTGGCCTTATTCAGTTGCCGGTAATCGATGCACAACCGCATCGAACTGTCCTTCTTTTTCACAAAGAGAACCAGTGCGCCCCATGGCGATACGCTCGGGCGTATATATCCCTTGTCAAGGAGATCCTGCAACTGCTCCTTCAACTCTCTCAACTCTGCCGGTGCCATCCTGTAAGGTGCACGAGAGATAGCGGATGTCCCCGGTAACAACTCGATCCCAAACTCGACTTCTCTAGCCGGTGGGATCCTGGGATATCCTCTGGGAAAACATCAGCAAATTCTGCTACCACTGGTACATCCTCAACTCTCAATTCTTTGTTCTTCCCAGACGTGTCCACGGCATAGATGAGATATCCCGTGTGGCCACGTTCCAACAACTGAGACATCTTGATTGCCGAAACCAACGGGATTTTCGCACGAGAACTGTTGCCATAAAAAGTCCACTGTATACCCAAATCAGATCTGAACCTTACTGTTCTCTGTCGACAATTTACCACTGTCTGGTATCTGTTCAAAATGTCAATACCCATGATGCAGTCGAAGTCTGACATGCCCAATACAATCAAATCTGCCTTCAACTCGTTGCCCTCAAAATAAATGAGGCAATCTGCAAGAAACTGATCGGCAACAACATTTCTTTCAGTGGGTGTCGAGACCATGAGAGGCGTGGGTAAGGAAGACGTGCGCATATGGTGTCTCTCCACAAAGCCCACAGATACAAAAGAGTGGGAGGCACCTGTATCTATCAAAATAAAAGCAGGGTACGTAAATAAATGGCACGTACCGGCGATCACCTCCTCCGTGGCTGCCTGCGCCTGCTCTCTGGTCAGTGCATACACCTGTCCCTGGACGGTCCCACTGTCTGACCTCCCGATGGTCGAGGCACAAACTGCTGCCTCTGGTGCACTGTCCTGTCCTCAAATCTCGGCCTATTCCCTTGAAAATCTGACTGTCCTCCCCGAGTGGGGCAATACCGAGAGATGTGGCCCATCTTGCCACAACTATAACAGGCAGGGCACTTACTCGAAGAATGTGGCCCTCCACAATTGTCGCACCTTAACTCCCCCGATCTATTTCCTTGTGTAGGCCCTCGGTTGGCTGACCAATTGTTCTTCTTGTTCTCTTGCTTCTGACCATAAGATTTCTTTCCACTGAATCGTGAGGATGAAGAGGCACCACGAGGTTTAAATGGCTCTCCTCGGGGCCTCAAGCTATCAGTAGCTTGCCTTTGTTGTGGCACTTGTGGGGGTATAGCACTAGGATAGGCTCCAACTCCAATCTCCGCAAGCTCTGCTCTTGTGAGAGCATCATCAAAAGAAGTGGGGTTATTGGTGATAACCCGGTCAAAAAGCTCTGATCGCAACCCTTTCATAAAGTTCATCATCTTTGCATGCCCATTGGTGGCAATGTGTGGAACATACCTCAGCAACGAAGAGTAGTGCATAGCATAGTCTGACACTGACATGCTCCCTTGTTTCAAGCTTGCAAACTCATCTTCCTTCGTCTGTCTTGCCGCCGCAGAGAAGTACCGGTTCAGAAACCGGGTTCTGAAGAGCGTCCAATCGATCACTGCACCCTGTGCTCTCAGTTCCATTACCGTGCTCCTCCACCACATGGAGGGTTTCTTTGCCAGTTGGAACTCCGTCAGCCTCAGCCATGCTGTAACAGCACAAGGAGCGGATACAAATATCTGCTCAAGTCTCTCTAGCCACTCTTCGGCCTCCTCCCCTGATTCTGTCCCCTCAAACCGGGGCGGGTGGTAAGACAGGAACTGAGTCAAACTGATCTCACCAGGTAGTAATAACTGAGCCACTGGTTCCATGCCTACAGCTGGTGGAGGTAAAGGGTTTGCCTGACCAATGCTTGCATTAACACTGCCAACGTCACCCACCTCTTCATTGAGGTTTCCCAAGTTCATAGCCGCCATGCTTTAACACAAAGGTTAACAACAATTCCAAAACAACTATATATGTTATGCCGTTAGATAACAGGAATGATAATAAGCATGTTAGTATAACAGTATATACAACAATATGCACCACATGCATAACCATGCTTCAAATGTAAGCACCTAGCCAATCATGCTAAGGCTACCCTTCACTCGTTCCCGGGTTCTCTAACCACTGCTCTGATACCACTAATGTAAGGACCCTAGTTCCTTAAGTGCGGATTAAAGGCATAATTAGAGCTAATATAAATTATCAGAGTAAAATGATCGTGTTGAGACTATGAGCCTTAGGACTTATATGCCAAAATAAGGACTGTCAAATGGATTAGTTACATTCCCAATCAAATGAATGTATTTACTATAGCTTTACACTACTCCTAGAGTAGACACTATACAAAAGTAATCCTGTCCTTCATCTACCAAAAGTGTTCTTCACAAGCTCACCGCCTCAACCCGCTTTAGCCCTTCTTATCATGCCAAAAGTGTACGTACAAGGACAACCCCCAAACATGAGCAATAATATCATTCATATTCAACACAATATGAATACAAGGCGTAAATGCATAAATCACAATAAAAACACTTCCAGTTTTTCCCATGCATTTTAAACGCTTCCAGTTTGGTTGTCCCTGTACCATAACTCATGAGTATAATCAATAGATTATTTAATGGTCTACACATGTCATGAGATAATACCATTTCATCATCACCAAATACCAATCACCGATCCCTAGTCTGTTCATCACAATGTATTTTAATGCCCCTCGCTCATTTACATATAGGCGGCATAGAATAACCTCGCTTCAATGGACATGCGGCGCTCCCACCCCTTGCTTCACATTGAGCGGAAAATATTCTTTCCTCGCCTTATATGATAACCACGCTTAAATGTGGCATGCGGCGCTCCCACCCCTCGCTTCACATTTAGCGGCAACAAATCAAATAGCGGCAAGCATTAAAATCATCAAGGGATGACCACGACTCATGGGATGTGCACCAATAACCATCATATGCATATACAATCATCATGCATAATTCAACATGTATTTGCATCCACAATGCATAATTCCATATAGACTCGCATCCACAATGCATAAACAATGAGTATATTAGATACATGTACCGTTGGGTGCCCGTACGTCTTCTACGTACCTTTCCAAAAGTAGGATGTGGTAGGACTTCACTTCCTTGGTTGTGTTTCCACCTGGGATGGTTCTACATATTTACACAAATCAATATTAGAACCCAATAATAGTCCAATACCAAAAATCCCACAAAAATAATCAAAAACACCCATTTTGGTGTCTCGCGATCGATCTCCATGTAGCCCCGATCGATCGCGAGACTACACTGCCTCGTTCAACAAAAAAATCCAATTCGCGATCGATCACGACCTCGCCGATCGATCGCGCCAAACTCGTGATCGGTCGCTAAAGGCTACTGCCTTCTCCCTTGTAGCTCACGATCGATCGGTGGAAAGTGCCCATCGATCGCCGAGTCCTGTACACCCGATTTTCGGGCACTATTCATCCTTCTCCTTCCCCAACTCAAACAAACTCAAATATTAAAACATCAACCATACCAAATCACTAAAAACCTTCAATAAACATTCTCATATACTCAAAAATCCAACACCCAACCAAAATAATACCAACCCCAACAAACCCATTTCAAAACCCTTCAAAACCACCACAAATCCAAACCAAACACAACAAAAACATTAAGGAGGTATACATGCCTCTTGGGGACTCCAAATCTCCCAACAAACTCCACAAATCAAACTTTTGGAAGGATTTCTCTTCACCCCTTTGCTAAAAATCGAAAATGGAAGAGAAGGAAGGGTTTGGGAGGTGAAATTTGGGAAAGTTAAAAAGTGAAGGTATGGTGGGGTTTGGGGGGTATAAAGTGGGTTGTTTGGGAATTAATTACCCCAACATGGTATTTTAAAACATTGCACCAACATGCACCAAAATCACAATTAAACTCATGCTTTCCATTTAATTGATAACCATAACAAATAAATCATGCTACTATTCAATTTTCCCAACATGCACAACATGCACCCTGAAATGCATTCCCGGGTCACTCTTCCCATGTGACCATGCATTTCCATATGATAATTAAATCCAGCACATATATATCAATTATCACCATAATTAATCATGCAAGCATAATTAATGTCCAAGTTGTAATTAATTATTTCGGGGATATCATAGATAGCATGAGCATGACAGCGATGCAAGCTCAAGTTATCACTTGTGAATTATGTAGAAGCAATCATCCAAGCACTGAGTACCAAGCAGGTAATCCATTCATTCAGTCTAATGAATCTGCTAACTATGTAGGAAACAGGCAGCCCAACAACCCATACTCCAATACTTACAACCCGGGATGGAGGAATAATCCAAACTTGCAATGGTCCAACCAAAATAACGTGTTGAACCCACAACAACAACCGGGAAATATGCCTAAGCCGAGTATGAAGGAGCTCATGACCAAGTTCATATCATCAACTGAAACTAGGATGCAAAATCAGGAGGCATCTATAAAGAACTTGGAAATACAAGTAGGTCAACTTGCAACGTTGATTTCCGGACGAACTCAAGGTACACTACCAAGTGATACAGTGATAACTCCAAAGGAGCAAGCGAATGTCATAGCACTAAGGAGTGGAAAAGAGCTAAGGACACAGACTGAAGCACAAGAAAGCTGTGAAACCACCACTGAAGACAAGAGTAAGACTGAGGAAAAGGTAATCGAAAAAGGTAAAAATTCCAACACCACACTAATCACACACACTGATAAGGTAATAATTCCTCCCCCATTTCCCGCTGCATTAAAAAGAGCTACAATGGACGCTGAATTTGGTATGTTTCTTGAGGTATTTAAGAAATTGCATATTAATATACCATTTGCTGATGCTCTACTTCAAATGCCTAGTTATGCTAAGTTTTTGAAGGAAATTCTCTCTAACAAGCGAAAGTTGGGCGAATACGAAACGGTAAGCTTAACAGAGGAGTGCTCAGCAATTGTGCAAAACAAAATGCCTCCGAAGTTAAAAGACCCCAGGGAGTTTTACTATACCTTGCACTATAGGATGAGTTTGATTTACTAAATCATTGTGTGATTTGGGTGCGAGTGTTAATTTGATACCTTTTTTCCATTTCAGGAGGTTGGGACTAGGAGAGCCGAAACCCACCAAAGTTTCACTGCAATTGGCGGATAGATCTATCACATATCCCCGAGGAATCATTGAAGACGTGTTAGTCAAAGTGGACAAATTCATCTTCCCAGTTGATTTTCTAGTACTAGATATAGAAGAGGACAGGGAGACACAACTGATTTTGGGCCGACCATAGCAACGGGAAAGGCAATCATAGATGTCCAACAAAGGAAGTTGATCCTCCGTGTAGGGGAGGATCAAGTTGTGTTTAATGTCTTTAAAGCACTTAAACACCCACACGACAAGCCCATGTGTTTTAGTATTGATATTATTGATGCCTTGATTGTTGATGTGTTGCAAGGTACTTACAAAGAGAAATTGGGAGCATACCTTGTGGAAGCCGATAAACAACATGACAAGGAGGAAATTGAGATTATAGCTCAGTTGAACAACATCGTTCCTTACATAAAACGAGCCACTGACAATCTTGGAGAGTTACGAAAAAGAGACATTAAGCCTCAACGGCCATCCACCGAAGAATCACCCATGCTCGAACTAAAGCCCCCCCTCCCATCTCATCTCAAGTATGTATTCCTAGATGCTGTAAATTTCTTACCAATCATTATTTCTTCATCTTTGACAGGTGATAACGAGGGGAAGCTTCTTAAAGTCCTTAGGGATCACAAGAAGACATTTGTATGGAAGATAGCATATATTAAAGGAATTAGTCCATCGGTGTGCATGCATAAAATTGTGATGGAAGAGACTTTCAAGCCAGTGGTACGACCACAATGCCGTCTCAATCCAAAAATGCAAGAGGTAGTCAAAGCCGAGGTCATTAAGCTAATGGATGCAGGTATTATCTACCCTATCTCTGATAGTTCATGGGTAAGTCTTATTCAATGTGTACAAAGAAAGGAGGCATTACTTGTGATGCCCCGAAATTAATTAATGGTAACATGGACATTAATTATGTTTATATGATGAATTATTATGACGATTAAGTTATGTGTGGAAATGAAGAATTAACATGATTTAAGGATGTTGATTTTAATTATGAGGATGATATGGATTTAATGATGTTGGTTACATTTTCTAAATGTTTACCATGTTAATGTATTTCATATACATCATGTTGTTTATTGGGGTGCAAGTTAAATGTTAGGATTTAATACTTAAATCACCATTCCTACCTCACCTCACCCTTTTACACTCAATTCCCAAAATCACTTTCCCAAACCCCCTTTCCCCTCATTTTCGAAATTAGCCCTAAAGGTGGGAAGAAATTCTTGTAAAAGTTTCATTCTTGCATTTCTTGGTAAGATTTAGTGCGTATGATGTTTATATAGCACTTATTGATGTTCTTGTAATGTTTGTTAAGTTTTGGAAGAGTTTTAAAAAGGGTTTGAAATGGGTTTGTTTGGGTTAGTGTGATTCTTGGTGGGATGTTGGATTTTTAATGGTTTTATGGTGTGTAATGAAGGTTTTGAGTGTTTTAATGTTTTTAAGATGTTGGTATAAATGATGGTTGAGGTTGGTGAGGTTTAAAGGTACAAAAATGGAGATTTTCGTTGTACAGAGGCTGGCGATCGATCGCCCGTTTTTGGCGATCGATCGCGAGCAGGCAGTAGGCTCCAGAAGCCTTTGGCGATCGATCGCCACTTTTGGGCGATCGATCGGTGAGCTTGGCGATCGATCGCGCCAAAGGTGGCGATCGATCGCCGAATGCATAAATTTGTTGATGCGGGCAGTGTGATCTCGCGATCGATCGGGACGACTTGGCGATCGATCGCGAGACACACAAAAGTGTGTTTTTGGCATTTTTGTGGGAATTTTGTATATTGGACTATGATTAGCTTCTAATATTGAATTGTATGGTTGTGTAGAACCATCCCAAGGACCCACAACTACAAGAAGATAAAGTACTACGACTTCACCACATTTTGAAAAGGTACGTAAGAAACGTACGGGCATCAACGGTAACATATCCCTAAACTATGACTTTGCATCAATTTGCATAAGTATTTATGATGATGATTATGATGATTATGATGATGATGTTGTGATAAACGAAGATGATATAATGTTACGATGACAATTATGATATGATGATGATGTTTGAAATGATGATGCTTATAAGATGATGACGCATGTTTGACTATGCTACTTAGAGTGGTTGAATGTCCGGTGACTATTATGGGCAAGCGAGGAAGGTCTTGCCGCTCACATAACTGAGCGATGGGGTACATCCGCTATCAAGGTGTAGCGATGGGTATCATCCGCTGATCGATGGGGTACATCCGCTATCAAGGCGTAGCGATGGGTATCATCCGCTGAATAAGGGATACATCCGCTATCAAGGCGTAGCGATGGGTATCATAAGATGTGTTATGTCGAGCGAGGGGGGCCAATTGTGCCGCTGTCATAATAGAACCCGGACAGTCCCATTCCTAATTAACATGGTTTGTTGTGAGCTTATATACGAAATATGATGTTATTCACTCATGTCTTGAGCTAATGATTATATGCGTAATTATGACACAGGGACAACCAAGGAAGGATAGTACTATTAAACAGGAAGTATATGTTATCAATTATTTCCATGCATTATTTATACGCCATTAATTCATGATGATAAGTAACGATGTACATGCTCACGATGAGTTGTTCCTGTAGGTACACTTTTGGATCGAGACTAAGGGTCGGGTTGAGATGGTGAGCTAAAGGAGCATAAGAAGATAGATACAGGATTTTGTTAGCCTTAACATTCATTTTGGGGAATGTAATTAACTAACTGTTGAAGTTTCATTTTGGCCTGTAATTACATTAAGCTCACATAACAACCAGAACTCTAAGATGTCTCTAATACATGTTTAGTTCATAATACGCTATTAATATGATGTTAAGGTAGGAAGGCCCTACATTACTGTTGTCCCTAATGAAAACAATGAATTGATACCTACTAGAACAGTCACAGGGTGGAGAGTGTGCATTGACTATAGGAGGTTAAATGATTCAACTCGTAAAGATCACTTTCCCCTTCCCATCATCGATCAAATGGTAGAAAGATTAGCATGTTATGATTTTTATTGCTTTCTAGATGGGTATTTAAGATATAACCAAATCGCTATTACACCAGAGGACCAAGAGAAAACTACTTTCACTTGCCCTTATGGTACATTTGCCTTTAGACGAATTCCATTTGGATTATGTAATGCCCCTGCTACTTTTCAAAGATGCATGGTAGCCATATTCCATGACATGATAGAGAAATTCTTAGAAGTATTCATGGATGACTTCTCTGTTTTTGGATCTTCATTTGATATATGTTTATATAACTTGGATTTGGTGTTGACAAGATGCGAGGAGACAAATCTTGTATTGAATTGGGAGAAGTGTCACTTCATGGTCAAAGAAGGTATAGTCTTGGGACATAAGATATCCGAAAAGGGTATTGAAGTAGACCGAGCAAAAATCCAAGTGATACAACAATTGCCATCACCAACAACAGTAAAAGGAATCCGAAGCTTTTTAAGCCATGCAGGATTTTATCGTCGATTCATTAAGGATTTCTCAAAAATTTCTAAACATTTATCTCACCTATTAACTAAAGATGCACCTTATGAATTTAATGCTGATTGTGTGCAGGCATTCGAGGTTATCAAGGAGAAACTGGTAACAGCACCTATCTTGGTAGCACCTGATTGGGAGTTACCCTTTGAACTGATGTGCGATGCGAGTGACACAGCGGTAAAAGCAGTCTTAGGCCAAAGAAGGAACAAGGTATTTCATACCATCTACTATGCTAGTTGCACTTTGAATGAAGCACAAATGAATTATGCCACTACTGAAAAAGAGCTTCTAGCCATAGTTTTTGCATTCGATAAGTTCCACTCCTATTTATGTCTTGCCAAAGTTGTTGTGTACACCGATCATGCTGCACTTAAATACTTGCTTGCAAAGAAAGATGCCAAACCACGCTTAATTAGGTGGATATTGTTGTTGCAAGAGTTTGACTTAGAGATAAGAGATAAAAAGGTGTAGAGAATGTGGTAGCAGATCATTTGTCTCGAATAGACAATGGTGAGGATACAATTGAAAGTGAGATAGAAGAAATTAATGAGAAATTTCCTGATGACCAATTATTTAAAGCTGACATTCTACCTTGGTATGTAGATTATGCGAATTATATTGCTAGTGGTATCCTCCCACAAAATCTATCTTTTTATCAAAAGAAAAAATTCTTTTCTGAGGTTAAACATCTTATGTGGGAGGAGCCCTATTTGTTCAAAGTTTGTGCAGATAACATTATAAGGAGATGTGTCCCCGAAAGGGACATGCAAGCTATCTTGAAGCAGTGCCACAGTGGAGAGATAGGTGGGCATTTTGGCCCAACCAAAACAACTGCTAAGGTACTTGACTCTGGCTTCTATTGGCCAACGTTGTTTAAGGACGCATTCAGGTATGTCTCCACTTGTGATAGATGTCAAAGGGTCGGTAATATCTCTAGGAGTAATGAATTACCCTTAAATAATATTCTTGAATGCGAACTTTTTGATGTATGGGGAATAGATTTTATGGGACCTTTCCCAAGTTCATGTTCAAACAAATATATACTTGTCGCTGTGGATTATGTGTCAAAGTGGGTTGAGGCGGAAGCTTTACGCACAAATGATGCTCGAGTGGTTGTGCAATTTTTGAAAAGAAAATTTTTTACTCGTTTTGGTACCCCTCGAGCAATTATTAGTGATGGGGGCACTCATTTTCGCAACAAACAATTTGAAAATATTTTGAGTAAATATGGTGTCACCCACAAATTGTCTTCACCTTACCACCCACAAACCAGCGGACAAGCAGAAGTTTCAAACCGAGAGTTGAAACGTATTTTAGAACAGACAGTGACTCTAAGCCGGAAGGATTGGTCCTTACGCTTAGACGATGCCTTATGGGCTTATCGGACTGCTTTTAAGACACCTATTGGCACATCACCTTATAGGTTGGTATTTGGTAAGACATGTCACCTACCAGTTGAACTTGCGCATAAAGCATATTGGGCTATTAAATGGCTAAACTTTGATTGTCATGTTGCAGGCGAAAAACGTCTTTTACAGCTAAATGAGATGGAGGAATTTAGGAATCAGGCATATGAGAATGCCAAGATTTACAAAGAAAGAACCAACTAGTGGCATGATTCTCATATACAAAGAAGGGAATTCAATGTAGGAGATAAAGTACTCTTGTTCAACTCCAGACTGCGACTCTTTCCAGGTAAACCACGTTCTCGTTGGTCTGGACCATTCACAGTCTCCAAGGTAAACCCAACCGGCGCTATTGAAATTACCGACCCCGATAAGGGCACATTTATAGTAAATGGGCAGCGGTTGAAGCACTACAACATAAATGAGAAAGACGAGATGTTAGCCTCAATCTGTTATCTTGATAACTAAGAAAAAGGATGTGATAGTCCAGCTTGAGACTATAAATTAAGAACTTTCTTCTCTCTATCTCTTGATTGTTTTCAAAGTTTTTTTTTAGTTAGTTCATCTTTTCATTAGTTTTTTTTTTTTTTACTATCCAGTACCACCGCCGGAGCATGATGAGGACGACGATCACCGACGATCGTCGTCGAGGTATGTGTTTTGCTTTTGCACTTATTGTTTACTATACATTGAGGGCAATGCATGTACTAAGTTTGGGGGGGTGTTTACTGGTTTCTGCTATTGTCTTGTGTTACTTACTTGCATGACTGGTCTATCATAAGTTAGATCGTTTTTTTGGGCACATAAAATTTTTTTGTTGAAAAAGTTCATCATTTAGAAATAATGAATTAGACTTGCAATGGTATTACATGATGATATTAATCCCCATCTCAACTAAAGTTTTGAAGATTTTTGACTTGTTTGTGAATATCTTAGGTTAAGTTAATATTTCAAAATTAAGGAACATGTTGAGCACTTTTGAGTAATGATTGAGGGAATTATATATTGGAAAAATTTTGTTAACTATGATTTGTCTTGAGGATCTTGAAACACTTTAGAACCTATTTGAGAGCACTTTGAGGCAAAATTTTATAGTTATGAACTAGACTTGGAAATGATTTAGGCGATCTTTGGACCATTTGAGGCTTTCAAGCTTACCATGTTTATATCAATCTCTAGTTCCCTAATTTGAGCCTAATTGATAAAAGAATGGAGTATGTTTAACATACTATTAGCCCCCATTCAACATTCTTTGGCAAACTCATTATACCCACCTACTTGAGCCTAAATTTTGAATATTTTTATCTTGATCCTAAGGGAGTATAAGGTAATAATTCCTCCCCCATTTTCGACGATCAGCGTCGAGGTATGTGTTTTGCTTTTGCACTTTTTGAATATTTTTGTCTTGATCCTAAGGTAATAATTCCTCCCCCATTTCCCGCTGCATTAAAAAGAGCTAAAATGGACGCTGAATTTGGTATGTTTCTTGAGGTATTTAAGAAATTGGGCGAATACGAAACGGTAAGCTTAACAGAGGAGTGCTCAGCAATTGTGCAAAATAAAATGCCTTCGAAGTTAAAAGACCCAGGGAGTTTTACTATACCTTACACTATAGGATCAGTTTGATTTACTAAATCATTGTGTGATTTGGGTGCGAGTATTAATTTGATGCCTTTTTCCATTTTCAGGAGGTTGGGACTAGGAGAGCCGAAACCCACCAAAGTTTCACTGCAATTTGCGGTTAGATCTATCACATATCCCCGAGGAATCATTGAAGACATGTTAGTCAAAGTGAACAAATTCATCTTCCTAGTTGATTTTCTAGTACTAGATATGGAAGATGTGAGGACCCTAGTTCCTTAAGTGCGGATTAAAGGCATAATTAGAGCTAACATAAATTATCAGAGTAAAATGATCGTGTTGAGACTATGAGCTTTAAGAATTACATGCCAAAAATAAGGACTATCAATGGATTAGTTACATTCCCAATCAAATGAATGTATTCACTATAGCTTTACACTACTCCTAGAGTAGACACTATACAAAGTAATCCCGTCCTTCATCTACCAAAAGTGCTCTTCACAAGCTCACTGCCTCAAACCGCTTTAGCCCCTTTATATCATGCCAAAAGTACCTACAAGGACAACCCCCAAACATGAGCAATAATATCATTCATATTCAACACAATATGAATATAAGGCGTAAATGCATAAATCACAATAAAACACTTCCTGTTTTTCCCATGCATTTAAACGCTTCCAGTTTGGTTGTCCCTGTACCATAACTCATGAGTATAATCAATAGATTATTTAATGGTCTAGACATGTCATGACATAATACCATCTCATCAACACCAAATACCAATCATCAATCCCTAGTCTGTCCATCACAATGTATTTTAATGCCCCTCGCTTATTTACATATAGGCGGCATAGAATAACCTAACTTCAATGGACATGCGGCGCTCCCACCCCTCGCTTCACATTGAGCGGCAAATATTCTTTCCTCGCCCTATATGATAACCACTCTCAAATGTGACATGCGGCGCTCCCACCCCTCGCTTCACATTTAGCGGCAACAAATCAAATAGCGGCAAGCATTAAAATCATCAAGGGATGACCACGACTCATGGGATGTGCACCAATAACCATCATATGCATATACAATCATGATGCATAATTCAACATGTATTTGCATCCACAATGCATAATTCGATATATACTCGCATCCACAATGCATAAACAATGAGTATACTAGATACATGTACCGTTGGGTGCCCGTACGTCTTCTACGTACCTTTCCAAAAGTGGAATTGATATGGCTTCACTTCCTTGGTTGCGTTGCTACCTGGGATGGTTCTACACAAACACACAACCCCATATTAGAAGCCAAATAATAGTCGAATACCAAAAATTCGTCAAAAGAATTCATTTATCAAAATTCCACAGCTGGCGATCGATTGCTTCGCTGAGGCGATCGATCGCCTCAATTTTTGCTTTGCGGCGATTGATCGCGTCAAACATGGCAATCAATCGCCTACCCCATGAATTAGACACTACCTCTCGGCGATCGGTCGCCCCATTTCAGGCGATCGATCGCCTCGCATAGACTCGCGATTTTTCACCATTAATGCACACCAAAACCTTCCCAACCCATACCAATACTCCTCCCACCAACCCAACAACATAATAACACAATATCTCAACAAAATACACCCCAAGCAACACAAAAATCCAACATCCAACCAAAACCTTCCCAACCCATACCGGTAGGGGCGGGTGGTGGTTGTCATGTTGATATTTTGTTATATTGATATTTATTGTGTAATATTTCAGGATGGATTTACAAAGAGGACCAGGACCGATTGACAGTCATCTGCTATCATTGCAGTCAGGTCATCGATCTGAAGCTGTTTGGGCAGGTGATATTGATTCTACACTTCGAGGCAGAAACCCTGATAAGTATTTTTGGGATCTTTGCCCCCTCGATACTCGTGTTGCGAGTTTGTTGGACAGTTTTGGTTTTTATGGTGTTTATAGGTCTGGTAGAATTACACTTGACTTTCACCTCATCACGGCTTTAGCTGAGAGATGGCGCCGTGAAACACATACTTTCCATCTTAGATCCGGAGAGGCGACCATCACACTGCAAGACATTGCAGTTATATGGGCATTGCCAGTAGATCGTAACGTAATATCCGGTATTGATTATGATAGGAGTATACCTGACTGGCAAGCATATTGCCATATGCTTTTGGGATTTATACCGGATATTGCACACTTTAAAGGTGCAAAGTTATTTTTATCTGCAATAAACAATCATTTGGTGAATAATGCTCTTACTGAGCACAGTACGGAAGAAGATGTAGTCCGTTATACTAGGGGCTGTGTGTTATTGATGTTTGGTGGAATTTTGTTTCCTGATTCGTCCGGCAATACTGTAAAGTTATTATATTTACATATGATAGAGAATATTCATTTAGTTGGTAGTTATAGTTGGGGGAGTGCCGTATTGGCATATTTGTACTGTGAGTTATGCACTTCCTCGATGAGAGGCAAAAAAGTGATCGGTGGTGCATTACAGGTCGTACAGGTAAACTTTACATTAACACTTTTCAAATGTTTGAAATATTATTGTCGTCATAATAGCTGATATTATTCCTGATAATATTTTAGATTTGGGCATGGTCAAGATTACCTGGTTTAACTCCTCAACTGGGTGATGCTAGATTCGACACTGGCCCAATAATTATCAATGAGGAGAATATCTTACCTGCTGCTCCATATGGTGCAAGGTAATAATGTTTTTATGTTTTGTGCTATTTTATATGTTTAAATATATTTATAGATTTTGTAAATGTGTTTTTTTCAGGTGGACATGCCATTTAAGGTTCACGGAAACAGGGAGGCATTCTGTACGTATCATTAGGGACATTCTTGATGAGCAGCCATCAACTCAAGTAAGCAGTATATTAGTTGTGTTTGTTATGAAAGTTAATAATGTTGTTTATATTATTTTAATCCAATTTTGTATTTGTAGTTTAATTGGCAGCCATACCCTGATGAGTGTACTGAGCATCTGAGCCACCAGTTATGGACATATGCCGGCCCATTAATTTGTTATGAAATTGTTGAGATGCACCGTCCTGATAGGGTTCTTCGTCAATTTGGAATGCTCCAAGACATCCCCACAGATCCACAATCAAGGGATGATAAATTTCATTCTGTTGATCGAAGAGGAAGTGTGAACAAGGATTGGAGTGCACATCATATTGGATACGTGCAGAAATGGGAGATGGCAGGTGATTTATGTGTGGACAGACCACTATATTGTACAGTAGTGGTTGGATATAGTGAGTGGTATGACCGAGTCACCCGCAGATATATTGGCCATCAAAGGCAATTTGTACAGACCGGATACCAACATGGTGACGGCCCAGCGTGGCATCATGTGGTAAGTAAATATATTCAAACTTTGTTTTGTAGAATATGTCATGTGGATTTATAGATTGAACATGTAATTATTGTTATTCACTTTTCAGCTTGATCAGATGCAACAGTTAAGTGTTAGTTGCGACCGCTATCCTGCTGAGGGAGAATCTGTTAGCACGTATATGGAGTCGATGAGAGATCATCATAGGGCAATAGCGCAGGATGTGATGCAAGTGGCTCGTGAACGACGAGACAGAAACTTCCCACCAGACGAAGAAGTTCACGAGCCTGATGAAGAACCAGTACAGACTGATATCGCAGGGCCTTCTATGTATACACCTTTCTCGACAGATGAGGCAGGTCCATCTACGTATACACCTATACCGACAGATGGGGCAGGTCCATCTACATCTTTTACTGGTTATTATGTCCCGCAGCCACAGATGTATGATCCTTCACCATTCACTCCGTATGCTCCGATGTACACACAGCAGGGTACAGATGTGGGATATGAATTTCCACAATCATATACCACATCTGCGGGCCTCGATTTTGATGTATCGCCTGTTGCATTTCCACAGCTCACACCATATCGACCACCTACTGATGTACCTGTGGCACAACAGAGGAATGACCAAGCGGATATGTGATGCCCCGAAATTAATTAATGGTAACTTGAACATTAATTATGTTTATATGATGAATTATTATGATGTTTAAGTCATGTTTGGGAAATGAAGAAGTAACATAATTTAAGGATGTTAATTTTAAGTATGAGGATGATGTGGGTTTAATGAAGTTGATTGCAATTTGTAAATGCTTATCATGTTAATGTATTTTAAATACATCATGTTGTTATTAGGGTACAAATTAAAAGTAAGACATAACCCACCACTTTTACCTCACCTCACTTTTACACTCAAACTCCCAAAAATCACTTTCCCAAATTCCCTTTCCCTCATTTTCGAAATTAACCCTAAAGGTGGGAAGAAATTCTTGTAAAAGCTTCCTTCTTGCATTTCTTGGTAAGATTTAGTGCCTATGATGTTTATATAGCACTTATTGATGTTCTTGAAATGGTTGTTAAGTTTTGGAAGGGTTTTAAAAAGAGTTTGAAATGGGTTTGTTTGGGTTAGTGTGATTCTTGGTGGGATGTTGGATTTTTAATGGTTTTATGATGTGTAATGAAGGTTTTGAGTGTTTTAATGTTTTTAAGATGTTGGTATAAATGATGGTTGAGGTTGGTAAGGTTTAAAGGTGCAAAAATGGAGATTTTCGTTGTACAGAGGCTGGCGATCGATCGCCCGTTTTTGGCGATCGATCGCGAGCAGGCAGTAGGCTCCAGAAGCCTTTGGCGATCGATCGCCACTTTTGGGCGATCGATCGGTGAGCTTGGCGATCGATCGCGCCAAGGGTGGAGATCGATCGCCGAATGCATAAAATTGTTGATGCGGGCAGTGTGATCTCGCGATCGATCGGGACGACTTGGCGATCGATCGCGAGACACACAAAAGTGTGTTTTTGGCATTTTTATGGGAATTTTGTATATTGGACTATGATTAGCTTCTAATATTGAATTGTATGGTTGTGTAGAACCATCCCAAGGACCCACAACTTCGAGAAGATAAAGTACTACGACTTCACCACATTTTGAAAAGGTACGTAAGAAACGTACGGGCATCAACGGTAACATATCCCTAAACCATGACTTTGCATCAATTTGCATAAGTATTTATGATGATGATTATGATGATATGGTGATAAACAAAGATGATATAATGTTACGATGATAATTATGATATGATGATGATGTTTGAAATGATGATCCTTATAAGATGATGACGCATGTTTGACTATGCTACTTAGAGTGGTCGAATGTCCGGTGACTATTATGGGCAAGCGAGGAAGGTCTTGCCGCTCACATAACTGAGCGATGGGGTACATCCGCTAGGTGTAGCGATGGGTATCATCCGCTGAGCGATGGGGTACATCCGCTATCAAGGCGTAGCGATGGGTATCATCCGCTGAATAAGGGATACATCCGCTATCAAGGCGTAGCGATGGGTATCATAAGATGTGTTATGTCGAGCGAGGGGGCCAATTGTGCCGCTGTCATAATAGAACCCGGACAGTCCCATTTCTAATTAACATGGATCGTGAGCTTATATACGAAATATGATGTTATTCACTCATGTCTTGAGCTAATGATTATATGCGTAATTATGACACAGGGACAACCAAGGAAGGATAGTACTATTAAACAGGAAGTATATGTTATCAATTATTTCCCTGCATTATTAATACGCCATTAATTCATGATGATAAGTAACGATGTACATGCTCACGATGAGTTGTTCCTGTAGGTACACTTTTGGATCGAGACCAAGGGTCGGGTTGAGATAGTGAGCTAAAGGAGCATAAGAAGATAGATACAGGATTTTTGTTAGCCTTAACATTCTTTTTGGGGAATGTAATTAACTAACTATTGAAGTTTCATTTTGGCCTGTTATTACATTGAGCTCACATAACAACCAGAACTCTAAGATGTCTCTAATGCATGTTTAGTTCATAATACGCTATTAAAATGATGTTAAGGTAGGAAGACCCTACATTAGTGGTATCAGAGCAGTGGTTAGATAACCCGGGGATGAGTGAAGGGTAACCTTAGCAGTAGGTTGGCTAGGCGCTTACTTTTGACATGCTATGTTACACATGAAGTATATGACTGTTATGATAACATGTTATGGTTTTCTAACGATGTATATATGAACTGCTTTTGGATTTTGTTGTTAACCCTTGTGTTGCAGTATGGCAGCAAATATCGACATTGGTGATGCTGTAAGTGTGAACGTTAGTGCGGGGCGCACGAATCCCCTACCCCCGCCAGCCCTAGGCGAGGAGCCGTCCGAACAACAGCTATTGCCGGGGGAGTTGAGTTTGACCCAGTTTCTAGCGTATCGGCCCCCAACATTCGAAGGGACTGAAACAGGGGAGCGAGCCGAGGAATGGCTAGAAAGAATAGAACAAATATTTGTGGCAGCCCCGTGTGCAAAGACAGCCTGGATAAGGCTAGCAGAATTCCAGCTAGCCAAGAAAGCACTGATGTGGTGGAGGACCACCGTGATTGAACAAGAGGCACAGGGTCAAGAAGTAAACTGGAAGCTGTTCAGAACTAGATTCCTGGCCCGTTACTTCTCAGCGGCTGCCCGTCAAGCTAAAGAGGATGAGTTTAATAAGTTGAAGCAAGGTACCATGCCGGTGTCAGATTATGCCCTCCACTACTGTTCTCTACTCAGATATGTGCCTCATATCGCTGCCGACACTCAAGCTAAAATGAGGAACTTTATGAAGGGCTTGAGGCCAGAACTCTACGATAGGGTGATTACATATGGCCCCACTTGCTTTGATGATGCACTTAACCGGGCGGAGTTGGCCGAACTAGGGGTTGGTGCATACCCTGATGCTGTACCACCTCCAGCACCCCCTCAGAGATCTGCTCCCGACAATTTAAGGCCAAGGGGTGATCGGTTCAAGCCTGGGGGGAACACTTCGGCGTCCAGATTCAGTGGTAGGAGGCCCGATAACCGATGGAAGGGAAACCGCAGGAATGACGCTCCACCAAGAGGAGGACAGTCTCGGGGAGGAGGCAGTGTTGGAGAGGTACAATGCTCTCTTTGTGGACAGCCCCATTTGACGAAGAATTGTGTCGGATGTTATGTTTGCGGCGAGAGAGGCCACTTTGCTCGACAATGTCCCAATAGGGGAAGGCAGCAAAATTCTACTGGGAGGTCTACGGACAGAGCAGCACCACACAGGCCCCCATATGTACCGAGGCAGTTTGGAAGTCAGCCTACGGGGCCACCTCAAGGACAAGTGTATGCATTGACGAGGGAGCAGGCTACAGCGGCTCCGGAGGAGGTCATAGCGGGTACGTGTCTTTTATTTACGCACCCTGCCTTTATATTGATCGACACAGGTGCGTCACACTCCTTTGTGTCGACGAGTTTTGTGGAAAGACACCACTTATGCACTGCTCCGTCGCCCACGCCTCTTGTAGTCTCGACACCCGCTGGAAGAAGTTTGATTGCTGATCAGATTGTCTATGATGGCCTCATTTATTTTGAGGATAACAAGTTAAGGTCGGATTTGATCATTCTGGGAATGTCAGACTTTGACTGTATATTGGGTATTGACGTTCTGAATAGGTACCAAGCGGTTGTGAACTGCAGACAAAGGACTGTCCGATTCAGATCTGGTGAAGGAGTTCAGTGGACGTTCTATGGAGATGGTTCTCGTTCAAAAATTCCGTTAATATCCGCGATCAAGATGACACAATTATTGGAACAAGGCCATACAGGATATCTCATTTATGCTATTGATATTTCTGGAAAGAAGGAGGAACTAAAAGTTGAAGATGTACCCGTAGTGGCGGAATTTCCTGATGTATTTCCTGAAGAGATTCCTGGATTCCCACCGGCGAGAGAGGTCGAGTTTGGAATCGAATTATTACCGGGGACGTCAGCCATTTCTCGTGCCCCGTACAGAATGGCACCAACAGAGTTAAAGGAGTTAAAGGTTCAGTTGCAAGAACTCCTTGACAAGGGCTATATACGACCTAGCGTATCGCCCTGGGGTGCACCAGTTTTGTTTGTCAAGAAGAAAGATGGCTCGATGCGTTTGTGCATCGACTACAGACAGCTGAACAAAGCCACAGTAAAGAACAAGTATCCACTTCCGAGGATCGATGATTTATTTGATCAGTTGCAGGGTACGAGGCTCTACAGTAAGATCGATCTGAGGTCGGGGTACCATCAGATTCGAGTAAGGGAAGATGACGTTCAGAAGACAGCCTTCAGGACTAGGTATGGGCACTATGAATTCCTAGTCATGCCTTTTGGGGTGACAAATGCCCCGGCTGTTTTCATGAGTTTGATGAACAAGGTGTTCCAGCCATTTTTGGACCAATTCGTCATAGTTTTCATTGACGATATACTCATCTACTCTCGGACTGAAGAAGAACATGTTGAGCACTTGAGGACAGTACTTCAGATCCTTAGGGATCATCAATTATATGCAAAGCTTAGCAAGTGCGAGTTTTGGTTGGACAGTGTGGTGTTCTTGGGTCATGTAATATCCAGCCGTGGGATATCTGTGGATCCCCGTAAGATTGAAGCTGTTATGGAGTGGGCTGCACCCACTTCGGTGCCCGAAATAAGGAGTTTCCTCAGTTTAGCGGGCTATTACCGACGTTTTGTCGAGGGATTCTCTAAGATCGCTAAACCGTTGACCCAGCTGACTCAGAAGGGAGTTCCGTTCTATTGGTCCGAAGCTTGTGAGGAGAGCTTCCAAGAGTTGAAACGTCGCTTGATGACAGCGCCAATATTGATAATCCCTTCTGAGGATAAGAAGTTTGCTTTGTATACGGATGCATCATTGCAAGGTTTGGGTTGTGTGTTGACGCAAGATAAGCATGTGGTGGCTTATGCTTCGAGGCAGTTGAAGCCTCATGAGACCAGATACCCAGTCCATGACCTGGAGCTGGCAGCCATCATCTTCGCCTTGAAGATTTGGCGTCATTATCTTTATGGTACGACGTTTACCATCTTTACAGACCATAAGAGCTTGAAATTCTTATTCACCCAAGCAGAACTGAATATGAGGCAACGAAGATGGATGGACTTACTCAAAGATTATGATTGTGAAATAGAGTACCATCCGGGTAAAGCAAACATGATAGCAGATGCCTTAAGTCGAAAGGTGAAGAGCACCGCTGAGGATACTATGAGCTTATCAGCTATGATGGCTTCCTATTGCCATTTAGGCTATGATTTTGATGTGGACACGTCGCCGGTGCGGGTGTCAACCTTATTGGCTGAGCCGGATGTATTTGAGGCAATCAAAAAGCCCAGAGGTCGGATGATGAAGTTCAGAGATGGACATCAATAGTACTTCGAGGTCAGCCAACAAAGTTTAGAATGGCCGAAGATGATTCTTTAAGATTGGGCAACCGATGGGTGGTCCCAAATGCGCCGGGATTACGTAAAGGAATTTTAGAACGGGCTCACAGTAGCCGGTTCAGTATCCACCCAGGAGGAAGAAAGATGTACAAGGACCTATGTGGTCAATTTTGGTGGAGACGCATGAAGCGTGAAGTAATTGCTTTTGTCAAGAGGTGTCTGATCTGCCAGCAAGTAAAAGCAGAAAGACAGAGGCCTGGTGGTGAGTTGAAGAGCTTAGAGGTACCTAAATGGAAGTGGGAACATATATCTATGGACTTCGTAACTCACTTGCCAAGGTCGGCCTCTGGATTTGATGCAATCTGGGTGATCGTGGATAGGCTGACGAAAGTAGCTCATTTCATTCCTTACAGTATGACTTTCACATATCTAAAGATGGCCCAATTGTATGTGCGGGATGTAGTGAGGTTGCATGGTATTCCAGTTTCAATAGTGTCTGACAGAGACCCGAGGTTCACTTCACATTTCTGGGAGGGTCTCCAATCAACGTTGGCACGGAGGTAAGACTGAGTACAGCCTATCACCCTCAGACAGACGGTCAGACGGAGCGTACCATACAGACGCTCGAAGATATGCTGAGGGCATGTGTTTTGGAGTTTGATACTCCGTGGCAAGAATCTATACCACTGGTAGAGTTCTCCTACAATAACAGCTATCAGGCGAGCATTCAAATGGCCCCTTTTGAAGCTCTGTACGGACGACGATGTAGATCACCGCTGTATTGGGAGGACTTGACTAGTAAGGCGGTTGGAGGGCCGGATATGATTAGAGATATGGAAGAGAAGATAAAGACGATACGCTTAAAGATGAAAGCGGCCCAAGATAGACAAGCGGCCTATGCCAATAAGCGGCGACGACCGCTAGAATTCCAAGTCGGAGATAAAGTTTTCTTGAAAATCTCACCCTTCAGGGGTGTGGTTCGTTTTGGTATGCGGGGGAAGTTATCTCCGAGATATGTGGGACCGTATGAGATATTACAACGCATCGGTACTTTGGCCTACCGTTTGGCTCTACCACCGTCCTTATCCGGTATTCATGATGTTTTCCACGTTTCCATGTTGAGAAAGTATGAACCCGATCCGTCTCATGTATTGCAGCCTTCGGAGGTTCAGTTGAGTTCAGATGTGTCCTATGTTGAACGACCGGTTAGAATCCTTGATCGTGAGGATCGCAGGCTACGAAGTAAGATTATACCGATGGTCAAAGTTCAGTGGGATCGCCGGGGTGTCGAGGAGGCTACGTGGGAGACGGAACGGCATATGGTGCAGCACTACCCGGAACTATTTTCTGGTATGATTTATGTTTAGTTTCTTTTTGGGTAAGTGCATGCGATTTCGAGGACGAAATCTTATAAGTAGGGGAGTAATGTGATGCCCCGAAATTAATTAATGGTAACTTGAACATTAATTATGTTTATATGATGAATTATTATGATGTTTAAGTCATGTTTGGGAAATGAAGAAGTAACATAATTTAAGGATGTTAATTTTAAGTATGAGGATGATGTGGGTTTAATGAAGTTGATTGCAATTTGTAAATGCTTATCATGTTAATGTATTTTAAATACATCATGTTGTTATTAGGGTACAAATTAAAAGTAAGACATAACCCACCACTTTTACCTCACCTCACTTTTACACTCAAACTCCCAAAAATCACTTTCCCAAATTCCCTTTCCCTCATTTTCGAAATTAACCCTAAAGGTGGGAAGAAATTCTTGTAAAAGCTTCCTTCTTGCATTTCTTGGTAAGATTTAGTGCCTATGATGTTTATATAGCACTTATTGATGTTCTTGAAATGGTTGTTATGTTTTGGAAGGGTTTTAAAAAGAGTTTGAAATGGGTTTGTTTGGGTTAGTGTGATTCTTGGTGGGATGTTGGATTTTTAATGGTTTTATGATGTGTAATGAAGGTTTTGAGTGTTTTAATGTTTTTAAGATGTTGGTATAAATGATGGTTGAGGTTGGTAAGGTTTAAAGGTGCAAAAATGGAGATTTTCGTTGTACAGAGGCTGGCGATCGATCGCCCGTTTTTGGCGATCGATCGCGAGCAGGCAGTAGGCTCCAGAAGCCTTTGGCGATCGATCGCCACTTTTGGGCGATCGATCGGTGAGCTTGGCGATCGATCGCGCCAAGGGTGGCGATCGATCGCCGAATGCATAAAATTGTTGATGCGGGCAGTGTGATCTCGCGATCGATCGGGACGACTTGGCGATCGATCGCGAGACACACAAAAGTGTGTTTTTGGCATTTTTATGGGAATTTTGTATATTGGACTATGATTAGCTTCTAATATTGAATTGTATGGTTGTGTAGAACCATCCCAAGGACCCACAACTTCGAGAAGATAAAGTACTACGACTTCACCACATTTTGAAAAGGTACGTAAGAAACGTACGGGCATCAACGGTAACATATCCCTAAACCATGACTTTGCATCAATTTGCATAAGTATTTATGATGATGATTATGATGATATGGTGATAAACAAAGATGATATAATGTTACGATGATAATTATGATATGATGATGATGTTTGAAATGATGATCCTTATAAGATGATGACGCATGTTTGACTATGCTACTTAGAGTGGTCAAATGTCCGGTGACTATTATGGGCAAGCGAGGAAGGTCTTGCCGCTCACATAACTGAGCGATGGGGTACATCCGCTAGGTGTAGCGATGGGTATCATCCGCTGAGCGATGGGGTACATCCGCTATCAAGGCGTAGCGATGGGTATCATCCGCTGAATAAGGGATACATTCGCTATCAAGGCGTAGCGATGGGTATCATAAGATGTGTTATGTCGAGCGAGGGGGCCAATTGTGCCGCTGTCATAATAGAACCCGGACAGTCCCATTTCTAATTAACATGGATCGTGACCTTATATACGAAATATGATGTTATTCACTCATGTCTTGAGCTAATGATTATATGCGTAATTATGACACAGGGACAACCAAGGAAGGATAGTACTATTAAACAGGAAGTATATGTTATCAATTATTTCCATGCATTATTTATACGCCATTAATTCATGATGATAAGTAACGATGTACATGCTCACGATGAGTTGTTCCTGTAGGTACACTTTTGGATCGAGACCAAGGGTCGGGTTGAGATAGTGAGCTAAAGGAGCATAAGAAGATAGACAGGATTTTTGTTAGCCTTAACATTCTTTTTGGGGAATGTAATTAACTAACTATTGAAGTTTCATTTTGGCCTGTTATTACATTGAGCTCACATAACAACCAGAACTCTAAGATGTCTCTAATGCATGTTTAGTTCATAATACGCTATTAAAATGATGTTAAGGTAGGAAGACCCTACAGGATAGAAGGCAGAGAGTTCGAAGAAAGATCATTCCTCCTCCTTGTGGTACCGGAGGTCATTTACAAACGAGGCCTCGTGGTCGTGGTCGTGGTCGTGGTCGTGGATGATATTTGTTGTCTTTCTTTTGTAAATATTTGATATTTGATATTTTTTTGACATATTGAACAATGTTGTTTTGTGAGCAATTAAACATATACTAAAATAGTGTGATAGACAAACAACCAATTTTCACAATAACGTAAAATCATTTACAAAATAAACTTACAATAAATTACACATAAAAATATTTATTGATTTCGAGAAGATGAAGCCATTTGTCGTCTTGCACGGGCTTCTGGCCAGTCCATCTCATTCTGAATGCGCGTTGTTCGATCTCGACCCACTCTTCTGGTTTTTCGCAGAGTGGAGTTATGGTACAACTCAAAAGATGGGGTGTCCCAATACTCCTCCCCCCATATTGGTTCGAACCGCCCTTGATATATGCTCCAATATTCATTCATATTGTAATATGCCTTGACAAATGTTTTTGCATTTAGGCCATACTTTCGACAAACTTGGATCACATGTGAGCAAGGTATTCCGAACTCTTTCCATTTTCCACAAGAACATTCTCCTGATTTTAGATGCACAACATGGGTGTTACCCCCACGTCCTGGTTGTACTCTTGTGATAACAGAAGCTGTAAGGTGTCTACGATCGAACATCTGGACATCATGATGGATGGAATGATAGTCGGCACGACCATATCTTTCCAACACAGAATCTGGCCATTCTTGATTATTTTCAATCATTCGCTCCATCTTCTTAATCCGTTCGACAAAATATAGTACACAACGATCAAAAGTTAATTGCACAATTGCGGTGATTGGAAGCCGACGAGCACCTTTCAAAACTCCATTTATGCATTCTGACATATTTGTGGTCATGATACCACAACGCCAGCCTCCGTCATGAGCAAGAGACCATTGACACTTATCGATACGACTCAAGTAATCAAAAGCCCTTGGCTCTATAAGTTTTATCTCTTCCATTGTGCGATCAAATTTTCTGAGTTGATTTTCTGATCCCGCTCTCCAACATAAGTCTTTCAAATGAACGGATTTGAAGCGACTATTAAAGTTTGAGCAAACATGTCTCAAACAAAATCGATGTACTCCACGCGGTGATTTGAAGTCAGGAATACAATCGGCTGCTGCAATGAGACGCGGATGACGGTCAGAAATCAAACATGCACCACCCTCAGATCTTCTCACAATATGCTGGCTTATCATCTCCAAAAACCATCTCCATGACAGAAACTTTTCTTCGTCAACAATTGCAAATGCCAAAGGTAACACTTGATTATTAGCGTCCATTGTCACGGCAATCAACATCTTATGTTGATATTTCGTATACAGATGTGTTCCATCCACGCTTATTACCCGGCGGCAATGTTGAACTCCTTCTACACATGGTCGGAAGGCCCAGAACACGTAATTCAATGTCTTCTCTCTTGGTCTGGCATTGTCAAGGTGAACCCACTCAATGATGGTGCCGGGATTCCATTTTTGCAAAGCTCCCGTATAGTAAGGCAGTTTCTGAACGGAGCTCTCCCATGTCCCATACACATTCTCAACAGCACGTCGCAAACTAAACCATCCTTTTGCATAAGAGATCTCAAATCCATATTTGTCTTTGACTGTTTGAATTACATACTTTATCTCGAAAGCTGGATCACGCCGAACAATTCCCACTAACAAGCTAGCAATCATGTTTTTGTCCAAATTTGCATGATCGATAGACAGCTCACTCAAAAGGCATGTGTGAGAACCTCCATATTTGTTTATTTTGAATAATCCAACTTTCTTCTTCAACGAGGCGCGCAGGTACCATCTACAAGGTGCATCTTCTGTACTGTGTTTGCACACAACTTTCCACAATGTTTTTGTACTTTTCACAACGCGGTACTCTCGTTTTGCAACACGTACAGAGTAATCCTTTACAGCTGCCTGCAGATGTGCTTTATTTTTGAAGACCATATCTACATGCATATCCCCTTTGGAGTAATCGTAATAACTACCCCATTTACCTGTTGGAATGTCTACTGAGTCTGCAAATACTTCAGGATGTGTCATTGAGAAGAATGGAATTGTTGGATAAAGGACATGACTAGTTGTCGTGGTTGTCTCTGGTACATTAACTGACACTTCCTGGGTGATTGGGATCCCATCATCTTCATCTGCAATTGTTTCTGACATGACACAAATGTCAACCTCATCGTCATCAGCATCATCCTCGGACGGAATATCATCTGGTTCTGACTGAATATCATTTCCCAATTCAGCAAAACTGTCTACTAGTGGCTCAGGAGCAATAACATCAGCATCTATTGGATCGTCATCGTGGTGTCTACCGGAGACAGTCGGTCGTTCTGCAACTACAGGCAAACAATCAACATTTTCTGGAATATAATCATAGTTTCTTTGTTCCGTTTCTATGTAAAGTTCCAAGCAACTAAGACCTTGTTCTGAATCCAATAGCCATGCTAAATTATAATCATTATCGATTGGCAAAATTGTCTGTCGTACCCCGGCAAAATCTCTAAACATATGTCTTACATGTATTTTCAGAAGAAGCTGGTTGCCATCGATGCCCGTGATATTATATATTTCGGTCAACAACTGCATAAAATTAATTGTGCGAGATATTGTGGTAACTCTTATTGGACCACGATCATATCTAATGGTATCCAAATCCTGTAATATATTACCTCCACAATATAATAATATTTGAATCGACATATCTGAAAAATTTATAAAATATTACAAATAATTAATAAATTTATAAAATCAATATGATAAAATCAATAATATAACAACATTTTTACCTTAAAATACTTCGAGAGTGGTTTTGAGATTGGAGATTGAACAATTGTAACGATAAAAATAAGATAAGAAACTATGATGATATGTGATTTTCTCGCTTCGGTATGAAAATTGAAGGGCGCGACCGGGGTATTTATACCCGAGAAGGCGCCATCGTAGATGGCGCCTTCATAAAAAAATTAATTTTTTATATGAAGGCGCCATCCAAGATGGCGCCTTCAATTATTTTTTTTATCATATACAGAAGCCGCCATCTCAGATGGCGCCTTTAAATGAAGGCGCCATCTGAGATGGCGTTTTGAGTCATTTTAAAAACGATTTTCAAATTCGGATATTTTGTTAAATTATTTTTTTTCGATTATTTTAATAAAAAACCCTTATATATTACTATTGTTATTATATATGCATATATATATATTCAAATATATATATATTTATTATTATTTATATAGTATTATTATTTTTTATTTTATTTATTAATATTATGATATATATATTATTATTATATTATATTATAATATAATAATAATAATTATTAATATTATATTATTACATACACGCAATTATGATTATTATATACTATTATTTTTATTATATTTTATTATTATAATGATAAGGGTATTTTAGTCATTATAATATATAATAATCCTTATCAACCATCTATTCTCCAATCAAACATCATATAAATTATCACATACTATTTTTACAATCATTTCACAACTTTTTAATCTTTACATTACTTATCATATCCATCACTTCAAACGGTACCTAAATTCACTATAAACCAAGGCATTTTTGAGCTAAAGAAAATAAGAACAAAACTTACAAGCATACACAAGCTATTGAAGCTCAATACATACAGACATTACATGTGATCTATTTTGTTGTCATTTAAGCTCTATCATTTGTATTTTATAATCATTCTTAAGCTTGTGAGAGTTATATTCGTAAGTAAACTTTGTTCTTGTGAGAGTGATTAGACAATATCATAAGGGTGAAATTAGAGTGTAAATCATTTAAGTTCTAACATCGACGTTAGACCATCAACAAGTGAAGTTTGTGTAGTTGTACATAGCTGTTCTTGGAACTTTTAAAAACAAGAAGATGGGGGGAGCATGTGTCGCCAGCTTGGATTTCTCGTGACCAAGAAGTGATAGTAAATCTCTCGGTTAAGGAAGTCATAACCCGGAATATGTAATACGTATGATTTATCATTTACAAAATTTTATTTTCTTTGTTCTTTTAATTACATTTTGTATCTCTATTGTTCAGATTTATCTAAAAAGTAGTGATGATGAAAGACATTTGTCAATGCAAACTTTAATCATTTGCCCAACCGGATATAGGATTTTGGCGGTTCACATCACTAGTCTAACTTTAGCTATCACACACCCAGATCAGAGAAAACAACTAAATGCTGATTCTGTGAATAGATCTCGACAAACGACCTAGGACCCCCAATGCCAGAAGATAGGAGCATAAGCACATACATTGATCACCTGAGGGGTTTATTCTTTGCTATCCCATGGGGTGGTGTCCATGGAGTAGTCTCATCCATTAGATAGGTATATTATCATCAACATTGGATGAGAATATATTCATCCAATGGATGGATCTACCCCATGAGACACCATCCCATGAGATAGCAAAGAATAAACCCACTTGAGGTATGTACATACGATATTATTCCAAAAGCACGATCATTATCTGAATTGTGTATTTACTTAGCTTGTTTCATACATAATCCAATGTTATACTTGCAATAATGATTTATTGAATGGCTAACCCTAGTGACGGTTTATTTGATGATGCCCTTAAGGTAGTGTCTTTAGGGGCATCATCACCATTCATTTGAAATCTTTTTTTAAAAAAGAAAAAAAGATTCTAAATGGATAGTGGATGATGCCCCTGAGGGCAATGCCCTTAAGGGCAGCAACAATGAAACCCCCTAATGACTACTTGCACTTGCCTTGATACCCTGTGGAGCCGCTCCATCCCGTCTTGTCTTGTCTGATCTTGATGTCTTGAGAGTTTCCAATTCAGTTGTCATTAACACAGCCGTGTGGTCCCGATGCCTCTTTTCGCCACCCAAGATGGTCAGACACTGCATTATTGGCCACGATCCTTTTCCTTTTTTTTTTGCCTATTTGATTAAATATGTTTTTCATAAATGCAAGTTTCGAATGTGTCCATTAAATAGAAACTAACCTGATATTTTAAATCACCGATCAACTTGTATTTACATGAATCATTTGGTAGGAATTATATTGTATAATACTGAATACTTACTCATCTGCCACAAATCTCATATGCTATTGTTTATCTAGCTCATATGAACGAATCACCGCAATAGAAGATTGTAACAGTCATTCAAAAAGCAAGGCATTTTCTTAACTAACTATGCGCAAATCATGCAGAAATTCTAATTCATGCATTTTGTTGCTGATGGTATATTTTCCATTTTACTGATGTGGCACAACATGCGGTATATCACATATGCAATGACTTTTATATAATCATACATAGTTATAAAAAGATTTCATATATATTTTTAGACTTTTTCATTGAATTATGGGGAATTTTATTGCAAGATTTTAGATATTTATAAGATTTTGTAACTTATAATTATCTGTTATTTTTTATTGATTTATTGAACTTGTCATTCCCCAGCTGAGTCCAGCCAACGAAGTTGCAATAGCTCGTGTTATTGCAGTGTTTGTACTGAGATATTAGATCGAGTTAGGTTTAAAAAACTAAGCAGAAACACACAAATTGTCATGCTCTATAACTGATTAAAGAAAATACTAAAATCATAGTAAAAACATAAGGTAAAGCAAAATATAATACAAGAATATGCTTTTGAAGGTTTGAAGGTGGTGTAGTTCTTCTATGTCTCATCTTCTTCCACCAAATGAAAAGATTGCGCTAGAAGATTTTGATTAATATAGCCATTTGTACTAATTAACTTCAACCATTTCTCACTTCGCTGAAACTCCTAGTCTACTTAACTTGCTCAATAACAGCCTAACTCGTCTTCACACTCAATCTGTTCAGACACAAGTCTGACAGCTACACAAGTGACAAGTATACAATTTAGCTTACAATAGAAGGGTAGAGTATTTGGGACGCACACATGATCATGTACATGATCAGATATTCTATTCAATAATTGTGCACATATTTGGGGTATGCTATCTACTAAGCTGGCATATCTTTGAAGCTCCCCTTTGGATCGATCACACTTAAAAAAATATCGTAGATGAGATCAGAAGAGAGTTGGATCACCTATCGTTCTTCATTCTTCAAGTGTATGCATATATAACATTCGACTCGATTTGTTTGTTAGATACAGAAATATCCTTGTACGATATCTACCTTTTCAACGATCATATTCCAATCATATGCTCTCCGCGACTTAGCTGTTAACGAGTCTGATGGTCTGCTTCTGTTCAGTTGAGTTGAACACTCAACCGGTCTGATATATTCGGCGAGATTGACTCGGGTGGTATTCGTTTGTATCATTTGAGTTGAATACTCCACTAGTTTATTTTACTCAGCGAGGTAGATTGAGAACACTTCAGTGTTTAGTTGACTAGCTTTCCTTCTTAAGTATTGTAGCCCACTTTTGTTATCCTGGTGTAGATTAGTTCTGCTAATCCTTAGTTGTGCTCAAGTCAAATGGCTTGAACTTTTTGATCAGTGTTGCTGATCAATTTGCTAGCCTGACTCAGTAGTAATGAATCTTTCACCAACTTTGTTGATTCTTGTTAAGCTGTAGCAGTTATACTGCACACTTGATATATTCACAAGTAACAAGATGAACATGCTAACATCAAAATCAAGATTATTAGAATTTTCTAAAATCCCAACAATCTTCCTCTTTTAAGATCTCGAAACTTGGAATAAAAATATGAATATTAAAGCAATGTTTTGCCCTAAGATCATAAGCTTAATTCATATTTTCAAAATATGAATTCTTCCCTTTTTTTGTGAAAATAGAAAAGGATGAAAAAAACAACGAACAAATTTTGATCTCCCCTCAAAATCAAAAAAGAGTTTTAAAATTTCGATTTAAAAACTCCCCATATAATTAATAAACATCCCCAAAAATTAAAATAGCCTCTGAAAATCGATTCTCCCTTATAACATTTTGAAAATGAAAACAAGTACAAGAGTGAGAGGAATAAGTCAAAATATGCATTGTACATATTGACAGAGGGGAGGGGCAAATGTGCACATTAAAAGACAACTTTTATTTGAAAAGATTGTATGTTTTGGTATACTGCGGAATTCTTGGGTTTCGTGACATGACCCAATAGTATCCTTGATTTATTAACCCAGCTCTCCATTCAAACTGCAAGACCTACTATTGCAAATCTTCATGAATCCATTGAAATTCATGCAATATATGACTGATGGACACTAAGTTGAAATATGTCAACTACCAAGTCTGCTACAATCTATCAAAATAAGTTTAAATATGCAGTTGATAAAAAAAAATGCAGTTGCGGGGAAAATTTCAAAAAAATTGTGTACTATGGATGCTAAAATGATTTCATGCTCCAAAATGTGTACACCAGATTTTCGAAAGAATGCAATCAAAATTGATTTCATGCTTAGATAAAGCAATTTTTAAAATGATTTTCTTTGAAAGATTTTTGCTTAAAAATCAGTGACAGTTCTATTTCAAAAATAATCCGCTCTGACACTAATTATTGGGATCAATAGCTCTTGTTCTTGAAATATTTGCACCGAGAGATTAGATCTGATTTGGTTAAAAAGAAAAAGCAAACAACGTTCAAATTAACATGATCTATAATTGTTTAAATTAACAAATTAAAATCGTAGTAAAAGCAATTAAAACAGAAAGGTTATACAGAAAATAAAATGCAAGGTAATTTATTTCTGGAAGTTCGAAGCTTGTATAATCGTTCTACGTCTCATCTTCTTATACTGGTGGAAGAATTGTACTAGAAGACTTTGATTATTACGACCATTTGTATTAATCCACTTCAGCTAAGTCATACTTCGCTTAAACTCCTAGTCTACTCAACTACTCAAAAACAACCTAACTCATATTCTCTATCAATCTTTTCAAACATAAATCTGACAAGTATACAAGTCACTCTTATATAATTTAGCTTACAATAAAAGGTAGAGTGTTTGTGTGCACACATTGTGATGCCCGGGGATTAATGGTGTTAATCCCGATGTGGTAATAATCCTCAATGGATTTTTAATTATGGCAATTAGGAATTAATTGCTGTTTTGGGTGTCCCGAGGTTGTTAAATCGGGCATTTGGGATTGTTGGATCCAAAAGGTTGAGATTGTATTCTCATTTTGGTGGAAAACCTATGAGTTGGGTTTTTGGTGGGACTTGGAGTCCGGGATGCTTTGTGTTGGGACTGGTATGAGAATTTGATGTTGGAGAGAGAGTTTTTGAAAATAGATGATTTTTAATGAATCATGATGTATTTGTGGAGGTATTGGTATTTTGGAGCATTTTTGCTATATATACCAGATGGACTCGGTATTCCGTCATTTGGCCCGGAACCCTCCCCTCTCCTTCCTCTCTCTTCGCTCAAGCCCTCCCCCACTTCCCCTCTTCTTCCATTGGAAGAAAGATTGTTGGTAGCTTGGCTCGGGAGCCGGATTTCTCGAAGATAATCAGGTATTCATCTTCCCCTCACCTTTGTCTTCGTTTTGGTTGTTGTATTGTTGAGTTTGGTAGAGCTTTGAGTTGGTTATGGGTTTTGAGGATTTTTGGTAAAAATCCAATGTTGAGTTCTTGGAATTTTTATTGGTTATATATGGTGTATTTGAGGTGTTGGAGGTGTATGGGGTGTTGGTTTTGAGTTTGGGTGTGAAAAACACCATTAAAGCTCGAGTTTTTCGAAAAATCGCAGGTCGCGATCGATCGCCGAGGAGCGCTGATCGATCGCGACGAGCAGCTGTAATTTGTTGAAGATATATAGTGCTGGTGATCGATCGCCAAGTCTCGGCAATCGATCGCGGAGACGCGCAATCGATAGCGGAAGGCTTCTGTTTGGCAGCGGGTGCGCGTGATCGATCACGACGGATGCGGCGATCGATCGCGGCCCGAAGTGTTTTGTTTTTTCCAATTTTTGGAAAAATGTCGGGATTTGGAATCGAGGTTTAATTAGCCCATTCCCGGGGCAATGTCTACATTCCAATAGGAATGCAATACCTTTTAAATGGATTGGTTGGAGCCAAAGTTTTATAAAACGAAATTCTCGGTTGAGTTTTTGGCAATCTTTTAAGCATATAAAATGGAATATTTTGGGTAATATGCATGCTTAGCCGGGGGGCTTTTATTTTGTTAATCGTCATGGATTGACGATGGGTTTTGAGGTTGCGAACGTGCTTGGGCACGTGATTGCATGCTTATTTTTGATTGTGAGTTATTTATGGGTTTTAGCTCATATTTCTCGATGCATGGAACTCAAGCAAGGTTTGGCTTGGACTGCGGAAACTTAAGGTACGTGTAACGTACGAGCATGACCTTAATTATTTTATTGCAATTATTGTGCATGAGATAGATGAATGGTAAGGGTTATTAGTCGATGCTTAGTATATGGTGTCTTGCAATAATTGGTTAATGGAAACGGGACTGGTTGTGTTATGTCGATTTGTCTTATGTAATGTATGGTGCCGCTTTGGAGCGAGCAATTGCCGTGATGTGGTCGCTATGGAGCGAACATCGGTAAGTGATGCCGCTACTTTTGAGTGAGCGATGAAATGTGGCTTTTGACTAGATATCTAGGATATCTGTATTTATTTCCCTATTGATATTGAATTGGATCAAGTATATAGTTAATCAGTGTAATGATTAACTGGATATTTGGAATTTGATGATTTTGGTTATTTTGAGAACAGGGACAATACAGTGGGATCCCGGATGAGGATGATGCCATCCAGGGAGTATCATTTAAATTCTTAGCAATTACTATATTGTAATTTACGAATTATATAATTGTGATTATTGGTTTGGTAGTATTGGTATGCTCACCCCGTGTGGGGGCTGTCTCTGTTGGGGCAGGTGAAACAGGAACAATGGTAGCTCTGGAGCTGTGATCGAGCTATGAATTAGAGGTGATCCCAGGATCGAGACACCGGAGCTCATGCGGAGCTGGATATTGTGTATGCCCTTTTTATACATTACGTACACATAGGTTTATTCGATGCTCATGTGTGAGCAATAATTATGTGTATATGTGTTGTATAAAGAGGCATGGGCCTTTCTCTTTTCATTATATGTGTGAGCAATCAACTAGGGAATTGCTAGATGAATTGAGATTGTGATTAGTGTATTACATATGTGCATGATGTGTTAAATGATCTTAATTTGGGAAATTGGATATTGCATGGAATGGAATAGATGAAGCAAGAAAATTTTATAGGTGTTATTGTGTGCCACGTTTACATGCAGTTCCCCCTTTACACGTGATTGAATGCACCAAATGCATGGCTTAATGCACTAATTGTGGGTTAAGGACACAGGGGTCCTTACATTAGTGGTATCAGAGCAGTGGTTGCTCTTTGGGACTGTTAAGGGCCTAGGAACTTGTTGATAAGATTTGGTAGCACATATTTATACATGATGGTATTAGTGTTGTCTGACACAACTAATTGCTTATGTGCTTTTACGATATGGAAAGTGGTATTACTGATCATTGTGGTTGCAGGAATCGTGTAGAATACGATGGGATGGCATTAATGGTAATGTCTCACACTCCATGTATTATGTGATAAGGGATCTGATTTTGTAGGAAAAATCAGGAAATGGGAAATGTGATATGCTGTCTAAGGACAGGGATGGTTGACAATAGACAGTGTGATATTGTGGTATGATTTCAATTGTTATTGAATATACAATGTGTGATGACCTGGGATTGGAGATGTTAATCCCGGAGTGTTAATAACCCCTAAAGTTGTTTTACGTGGCAATTGGAGTTTAATCGAGGTGTTGGGCCTTCCGGACTCGTTTATTTGGGTAGTTGGGATCGTTGGATCCCGAGGATGAGATTGTATTCACATTACGGTGTAAAACCTAAGAGTTGGGTTTTTAATGTGTCTCGGAATCTCGGGTGCTTGTGTGAGCACCGGTATGAGGTTTTGGGGTTAGAGAGAGAGTTTTTGAAAACAGATGATTTTTAATGAATCACGATGTATTGTGGGGCTATTAGTATTTCGGGGTATTTGCTATAAATACAAGTTGAACCCGAGATTTTTATAAAAATCCCATTTTAGCCCCAACCGGCCTCCCTCTCTCTCTCCCACCGATTCCCGCTTTTCCCCAGACCCACGCAGCTTCAACCGCCGCGCCCGCCGCCGTCCGGCCGCCGTTCGGCGCGTGCGACCCGCCGTTGGATTCGTCTCTCCGAGGCGCAGCTATTCATACCATCAATTCGAAGTTTCGTCGAGAATCACGTTCGGATTTGCCAGAAAAACGTAGGGTTCGGATCTGGAATTCTGTCCGATTTTTGGGGCTCGATTTTGGTACGTTTTTGGGGCTTTTCTTTGGATGTTTTTGGGGCGTTTTTGTGCTGCTTTTGGGTCGTATATCTCAGACTTTGTAGTTCGAAAATTTGTTGCTTTAATGGTTCGAATTTCTTCATTGCTTGGATGAGTTAGGGTTCGAAAATTTGGGGCTTTGGCAGGTGGGGCGATTATTGTTGTTGTTGATTGATTAATTCATGTTTTAGATGAATTATAGTGATTATTTGAGTTCGAATTGTTATGATAAGGGTTCGAATTATTGAAGGTGTTCTTGGGCGATTTTTCGATATGTCGCATTCGTTTTCCCTCCCTGCATGTACCCTGCCCCGGGTCTTTTAAATGATTTATTGTCACGTCTTGACGATATGTTGAGGGTTATGGGTGTGCTTGAGCATGGGTTGCATGTTCGTAAATAATCGTGAATTATTTATCGTGTTAGCACATCATTCCTCGGGGCATGGAACTCGAGCAAGGTTTGGCTCGGACTTCGAGGATTTAAGGTACGTTTAGCGTACGAGCATAGCTTAAATGATGTTTTACAAGTATGATGCATGAATTAAAATACATGAAATGTTTTACTATGATGGCACCGGGACTTGGTTACGTTATTTTGATTCATGATGAAATGCTTGGTGCCGCTATAAAGCGAGCAAATGATGGGTGTGGTCGCTACGGAGCGAACACCAGTAGTATGACGCTACTTTGAAGTAAGAAATGAAAATGTGGTATTGATTAGATATCTAGGATATCTGTATTTTATTCCCTATTGGTAATGAATAGGAACAGAGACGTAGTTAATCAGAGAAGTGATTAACTAGTATCGGAAGTTAAGGAAATCTCAATATGATATCTAGAATTATGAAAATTGCTAGATAAAGAAAGATGTTATGAAATGTTGTTAATTCGAAACTGGTTAGGATTAACCAATATGATGATTAACTGCATATTCAAGATTTGATGATTTATCTGTTTTGAGAACAGGGTTATTACAGGGGTACGCTAGGATGAGGATGATACCATCCAGGGAGTGTCACATATGTTCCACAATATTTACATTTTCGTAAATTATGTATTATGTCATTATGATTATGAAATTGTGGAATTGGTATGCTCACCCCGTTGGGGGCTGTCTCTGTTGGGGGCAGGTGAACAGGTACATCGATGGCTTTGGAGATGAGCTCGAGCTGTTGATTGGATGTACTCTCAGGATCGTGGTACCAGGGCTTGATGGAGCACGGTATCGTATAGAGTACCTATATATATATATACCCATGATGGTTATACACATATTTATGATGCTCGCATGTGAGCACGATTATACTTGTTTATGGGTTGTATATAAAGGCATGAGCCTTTCTCTCTTTCCTTTCTATGTTGCATGCAATTAGAGGTAGAATTGCTAAAGGTTATGAGAGTCATTGGTGTACTTTGGGTGTTGAAACCCACTTTTGTTGCCATATGTGTGGTGTCTTCCCTGGCTGGGAATTTACTTGATATTGCTGCTTTCTGATGAGTATTATGTTTTCCCTGGCCGGGAATTATATTATGTGTTGTACTTTTATTTCGGGATAGCCCTATTTATGGGGAGACTCTGCCCGAATTTTTATAAAAGTCCACAATGCAAAAAGTGATGTAATGGGCGAACTCTATGAGTCTCTTGTTATTAGGATGATGAACTTATAACATTGTATGTTAAAGAAAACTTTGCAATTGCCATTCAATGGTAAAGTATCATCTGAGTTTCCCGAATGATTTTATGGAAAGCATGTGCCACACATAATGATTAATACACTAATCAAGGGTTAAGTATATGGGGTCCTTACATTAGTGGTATCAGAGCAGTGGTTGCTCATTGGGGCTGTTGAGGGCCTAGGAAGTTATTGATAGCACATATTTATGCATGATGGCATTAATGTTATACGACATGACTAATTGTTTATGTGCTTATATGATATGAAAAGTGGTATTGCTAACCATTGTGGTTGCAAGAATCGTGTGGAACACGATAGGATGGCATTAATAGCGATGTCTAACACTCTATATGCTACGTGCCAAGGAACCTGATTTTGGAAGAAAATCAGGGAAAAGAAAGATATGATGTATTGTCTGATGACAGACTGGGTAGACAAACCGACAGTGGAATACTTCGGTATGGTCTCAATTGTTATTGAATATACTAATGCGTTTGTTCATGTAATGTTCAAGCAAGGAAGGTGCGTAAGAAACGTACGGGCATCAAACGGTAACATATTCTTAAACTATGATTTTGCATTGATTGCATAAGTGTTTATGATAAGTAAAGATGATATGATGTTTATGATGATGATTATGATAAGTAAGTTAAGATGATGATGTTTATGATAAGTAAAGATGATATGATGTTTATGATGATGATTATGATAAGTAAGTTAAGATGATGATGTTTATGATAAGTAAAGATGATATGATGTTTATGATGATGATTATGATAAGTAAGTTATGATGATGGTGTTTATGATGAGTAAAGATGATATGATGTTTACGATGATGCTTACGATGATGATGATTATGACGATGTTTATGATGACGTATATGAGATTGGGTAAGGTGCCCATGTGGTAAGATGCCACACAATGTTTATGATATGGTAAGACGCCATATGATTGGGTGAGATACCCATGTGGTAAGATGCCACACAATGTTTACGATATGGTAAGACGCCATATGATTGGGTGAGATACCCATGTGGTAAGATGCCACACAATGTTTATGATATGGTAAGACGCCATATGATTGGGTGAGATGCCCATGTGGTAAGATGCCACACAATGTTTATGATATGGTAAGACGCCATATGATTGGGTGAGATGCCCATGTGGTAAGATGCCACACAATGTTTATGATATGGTAAGACGCCATATGATTGGGTGAGACACCCATGTGGTAAGATGCCACACAATGTTTATGATATGGTAAGACGCCATATGATTGGGTAAGATGCCCATGTGGTAAGATGCCACACGATGATTGTGTTATGGTAAGATGCCATATGACGGGGTAAGATACCCATATGGTAAGAGGCCATTTGATGTTATCATATGATAAGATGCCATATGACGGGGTAAGATACCCATATGGTAAGAGGCCATACGATGTTATCATATGGTAAGATGCCATATGACGGGGTAAGATGCCCATATGGTAAGAGGCCATACAATGTTATCATATGGTAAGATGCCATATGACGGGGTAAGATGCCCATATGGTAAGAGGCCATACGATGTTATTATGTGGTAAGACGCCACGGGGTAAGATGCCCATATGGTAAGAGGCCGTACAATGTGATTATGTGGTAAGACGCCACGGGGTAAGATTGCACATATGGTAAGAGGCCATACGATGTTATTATGTGGTAAGACGCCACGGGGTAAGATGCCCATATGGTAAGAGGCCATACAATGTTATTATGTGTGGTAAGACGCCACGGGGTAAGATGCCCATATGGTAAGAGGCCATACGATGTTATTATGTGATAAGATGCCACAGGGTAAGATGCCCATGTGCATGAATATGAACCAGGGAAAATGAAAAGAAGTTAATGAATAACCAGCAAGCTTACTCAACTATGATTTCGTACATTTACTGTTATAGCTATAAGATGATGATGCTATAAGATGATGATGCTATAAGATGATGATGTATAAGATGATGATGTATAAGATGATGATGCTATAAGATGATGATGTACAAGATGATGATGCTATAAGATGATGATGCTATAAGATGATGATGTACAAGATGATTATGCTATAAGATGATGATGCTATAAGATGATGATGTATAAGATGATGATGTATAAGATGATGATGCTATAAGATGATGATGTACAAGATGATGATGTATAAGATGATGATGCTATAAGATGATGATGTATAAGATGATGATGCTATAAGATGATGATGTATAAGATGATGATGCTATAAGATGATGATGTACAAGATGATGATGCTATAAGATGATGATGTACAAGATGATGATGCTATAAGATGATGATGCTATAAGATGATGATGTATAAGATGATGATGCTATAAGATGATGATGCTATAAGATGATGATGTACAAGATGATGATGCTATAAGATGATGATGCTATAAGATGATGATGTATAAGATGATGATGCTATAAGATGATGATGTATAAGATGATGATGTATAAGATGATGATGCTATAAGATGGTGATGCTATAAGATGATGATGTATAAGATGATGATGCTATAAGATGATGATGCTTATATGATGATGATGTATAAGATGATGATGCTATAAGATGACGATGCTTATGTGATGATGATGTTATAAGATGATGATATTTATGAAATGATGATGCTCATATGATGAAGATGTTATAAGATGGTGATAATTATAAGATGATGATTTTAATCATTCATGTCAAGAATTAATGACTATATGCATGGCTATGAAACAGGGACATTGGAGTGTCCAGGGTGTTTAGGCATTAGAGGAATGTTGGGTAAAGACCCACTACTCTATTGATTTTCTTCTCACAGTATGGTATGCCGTGCGGAAACGTCCATCTTATTGGTAGGTTTGAGGTGAACCTAGAGAGGCAGCGACTAGTTTGTCTGCCGTGTGTGTGCAGCACCAAGAGGGGCTTGTTAGAGCCGTTATACTGCTCGTAGGAACCAAGTGTGGCAAATCGTAAGGTAATACGATGTGGATTGTGGTGGACTCTAGTAGTCACCATGTCATCGAGGTTGAGGTTGTGCATGCCTCACTGAAACGTGTATACGTTATGTTTAATCTTGGTGAGACTTGTCTGTGACAGCTCATGATGTTGGAGTACCAACAAGAGAGTCATCAAGTCGTCGTTGATTCGATCTGGGAATCCATGTATTTGGGATGCAATGGGTTTATTGCATGTCCTTTCAAGTTTGAAACTCTGAGGAGTCTCGATTGTTTGTTTATGACCAGGATGTGGTTCTTGGGATATCCAGAGGTGGACATCTTATGAGATATCTTTTGTGTGAATCTGTGGCCGTGAGTTGCCCAATTTGAGTTGCAATGATGCGACTGCTCCTTCGATAGAGGAGGTTTGAAAGTGGAAACCAGGTTTGGTGTGGGTACACCGTGGAATACTAGCGTTTCCCTCGTAACGATGTATGTTAGACATCGTGAGTCATGATAAGAGATGTCATTGAATGATATCTACGATGGAATCGGGAGCGATTCGGATCCTCGCAGTTTCAGTTGACTAACTGCTTTTGGATTGTTAGCGTTGGGTTGCGCTGACGCTTTTTGACGTTATGATGGATTTGGAAGTCTATTCCACTTCAGAGTTGACACGAGGTCAACATTCTCACGGTTGAGATGTCATTTATGATGCGTTCTTACTAGTTGTATTAGAACTAAGGATGACTGTCCGATCTACAGTCGTAAGTATCGGTTGTCTTGCAGTCATGAGGGACTGACTTTTGGGATGACCCGCATCGAGGTACGTTTTGCCTCTTGGGTGATATATTGGTTTAGGGTAAGTCGCCCTGTTTCAGAGTTTGATGAGAGGTAAGTATCCTCGCGTTTATTAATACGATTCTGTTATGATCAAGAATCGAGGTTATGGCTCCATGTTGTTGTGTAGCCCGGGTGTTACGTGATACACCGGTGCTAATTTCGAGGACGAAATTCTTTTAGTGGGGGATATTGTGATGACCTGGGATTGGAGATGTTAATCCCGGAGTGTTAATAACCCCTAAAGTTGTTTTACGTGGCAATTGGAGTTTAATCGAGGTGTTGGGCCTTCCGGACTCGTTTATTTGGGTAGTTGGGATCGTTGGATCCCGAGGATGAGATTGTATTCACATTACGGTGTAAAACCTAAGAGTTGGGTTTTTAATGTGTCTCGGAATCTCGGGTGCTTGTGTGAGCACCGGTAGGAGGTTTTGGGGTTAGAGAGAGAGTTTTTGAAAACAGATGATTTTTAATGAATCACGATGTATTTGTGGGGCTATTAGTATTTCGGGGTATTTTGCTATAAATACAAGTTGAACCCGAGATTTTTATAAAAATCCCATTTTAGCCCCAACCCGCCTCCCTCTCTCTCTCCCGCCGATTCCCGCTTTTCCCCAGACCCACGCAGCTTCAACCGCCGCGCCCGCCGCCGTCCGGCCGCCGTTCGGCGCGTGCGACCCGCCGTTGGATTCGTCTCTCCGAGGCGCAGCTATTCATACCATCAATTCAAAGTTTCGTCGAGAATCGCGTTCGGATTTGCCAGAAAAACGTAGGGTTCGGATCTGGAATTCTGTCCGATTTTTGGGGCTCGATTTTGGTACGTTTTTGGGGCTTTTCTTTGGATGTTTTTGGGGCGTTTTTGTGCTGCTTTTGGGTCGTATATCTCAGACTTTGTAGTTCGAAAATTTGTTGCTTTAATGGTTCGAATTTCTTCATTGCTTGGATGAGTTAGGGTTCGAAAATTTGGGGCTTTGGCAGGTGGGGCGATTATTGTTGTTGTTGATTGATTAATTCATGTTTTAGATGAATTATAGTTATTATTTGAGTTCGAATTGTTATGATAAGGGTTCGAATTATTGAAGGTGTTCTTGGGCGATTTTTCGATATGTCGCATTCGTTTTCCCTCCCTGCATGTACCCTGCCCCGGGTCTTTTAAATGATTTATTGTCACGTCTTGACGATATGTTGAGAGTTATGGGTGTGCTTGAGCATGGGTTGCATGTTCGTAAATAATCGTGAATTATTTATCGTGTTAGCACATCATTCCTCGGGGCATGGAACTCGAGCAAGGTTTGGCTCGGACTTCGAGGATTTAAGGTACGTTTAGCGTACGAGCATAGCTTAAATGATGTTTTACAAGTATGATGCATGAATTAAAATACATGAAATGTTTTACTATGATGGCACCGGGACTTGGTTACGTTATTTTGATTCACATTATGAAATGCTTGGTGCCGCTATGAAGCGAGCAAATGATGGGTGTGGTCGCTACGGAGCGAACACCAGTAGTATGACGCTACTTTGAAGTAAGAAATGAAAATGTGGTATTGATTAGATATCTAGGATATCTGTATTTTATTCCCTATTGGTAATGAATAGGAACAGAGACGTAGTTAATCAGAGAAGTGATTAACTAGTATCGGAAGTTAAGGAAATCTCAATATGATATCTAGAATTATGAAAATTGCTAGATAAAGAAAGATGTTATGAAATGTTGTTAATTCGAAACTGGTTAGGATTAACCAATATGATGATTAACTGCATATTCAGGATTTGATGATTTATCTGTTTTGAGAACAGGGTTATTACAGGGGTACGCTAGGATGAGGATGATACCATCCAGGGAGTGTCACATATGTTCCACAATATTTACATTTTCGTAAATTATGTATTATGTCATTATGATTATGAAATTGTGGAATTGGTATGCTCACCCGTTGGGGGCTGTCTCTGTTGGGGGCAGGTGAACAGGTACATCGATGGCTTTGGAGATGAGCTCGAGCTGTTGATTGGATGTACTCTCAGGATCGTGGTACCAGGGCTTGATGGAGCACGGTATCGTATAGAGTACCTATATATATATATACCCATGATGGTTATACACATATTTATGATGCTCGCATGTGAGCACGATTATACTTGTTTATGGGTTGTATATAAAGGCATGAGCCTTTCTCTCTTTCCTTTCTATGTTGCATGCAATTAGAGGTAGAATTGCTAAAGGTTATGAGAGTCATTGGTGTATTGTGGGTGTTGAAACCCACTTTTGTTGCCATATGTGTGGTGTCTTCCCTGGCTGGGAATTTACTTGATATTACTGCTTTCTGATGAGTATTATGTTTTCCCTGGCCGGGAATTATATTATGTGTTGTACTTTTATTTCGGGATAGCCCTATTTATGGGGAGACTCTGCCCGAATTTTTATAAAAGTCCACAATGCAAAAAGTGATGTAATGGGCGAACTCTATGAGTCTCTTGTTATTAGGATGATGAACTTATAACATTGTATGTTAAAGAAAACTTTGCAATTGCCATTCAATGGTAAAATATCATCTGAGTTTCCCGAATGATTTTATGGAAAGCATGTGCCACACATAATGATTAATACACTAATCAAGGGTTAAGTATATGGGGTCCTTACACAATGTGTTACTTTTAACGTCCTACTATGGGTATATCATCAGCGATGGATCATAATATTTGCCGCTGTCATGTCGAAGCGAGGGATATTATTGAGCTGCCGATATGACGTAGTAGGATTTGTGAACTGTTGTATTAACCTTGATGCAGGTATATGGAACTAGTGGAAGATTCCGGTGGTTGTTATATTCGAGCAAGGGAGGTACTTGCCGCTGTCATATGAAGCGATGGTAATATGATATTTGCCGCTCTAATGTCGAAGCGATGTACATGCCGCTGTCATTGTCGAAGCGAGGGATATCATATGATGCCGCTATATGTCGAAGCGAGGGGTCCTAAAATTCCGTTGTTATAACAAGATCAGAACAGCCACATTATCGATATCGAACGATGGTTCATGCCGCTATATTATTGGCGATGATTATTCCGCCAGGTGCGTGTATAGTGATGCCTCTTTCCGCTATGTCATTGGCGATGGTTCATGCCGCCAGGTATATCGAGCGATGGTTCATGCCGCTGTATTATTGGCGATGGTTCATGCCGCCAGGTATATCGAGCGATGGTACATGCCGCTGTATTATTGGCAATGATTATTCCGCCAGGTGCGTGTATAGCGATGCTTCTTTCCGCTATGTCATTGGCGATGGTTCATGCCACTAGGTATATCGAGCGATGGTTCATGCCGCTGTATTATTAGCGATGGTTCATGCCGCCAGGTATATCGAGCGATGGTAAATGCCGCTGTATTATTGGCAATGATTATTCCGCCAGGTGCGTGTATAGCGATGTCTTTCCGCTATGTTATTAGCGATGATTCATGCCGCCGGACATGTGTTTAGCAATGGTACATTCTGTTGATTCCATGGCAATGGTTCTTGCCGCCGATTATATATATATCGACGTCTCATTCCGCTATTCTGTTGATGATGGTTCGTACCCGGATGTGCATAGCAAGGCTCATGCTGTTAACTGTGTGACGAGGGATCATGCCGTCAATGCGGTAGCGATGGATTATGTCGCTAGGTACACAGCACAGGATTATGCCGCCTACGAGTCATTGTTATTACTTGTGTACCGCTGGTGGACGATGGATACAGGTATTCCGCTATCTTGATAGTGATGAGGTATGGTATATTACTTTTGTTATCATTATTGTGAATACTATGTGTTGTTCTATACCGTCATTTGTTTGACGATGAGATTATGGATGTCGTGTATCGACATGTACCGTCATATGTTTGACGATGTTATTTGGATGTCATATGTTGACAGGCGCCGTCACGGGATGACGATGATATATTGGATGTTTATGTGGACGCGTGGCGTCGTTTTGATGATTAATACTTTCATGTTTACGTTTTGGTTGTATGGTTTGAGTGCCTTTGGTGAGCACATGGTAGTGTCTGGGTCACTAGTTGACGAGACCATTATGCCGAGCAGGTTGCTCGAAGAATTATTGGGTGCCCCGTACAGGAATTGTACCGCGGCACATATTCGAAGTATATATTGTTCGAGTAATGATATCCTTTAGGTGTACTCGTTGGGATGGTCTTAGGCCAAGTGATTGGGTGGTAAGAGTAGTCATTGAGGAAACTACTCGCTTGTTGTTGTGATGTGTGTTAGGCTTGGGCACACCCACCCTGAGGGTGTGTGATAAGTCCTAATGGATTAGGATTGCATCGTAGTTGAGCAAGGACACCGGATTTTCCATTGTACTTTGGTGTTTTAGTGATATGTTGGGTGATGACCCAAAACCCTAATGGTTTGTACGGTATGGTATGCCGGGTTGAGGCGTGTGTCACGTCGATAAGTTGGTATGAGCCTATGGGGCCAGCGGAACGCTAGATAGGTATTGTTGCAATGTTTTAGTGTGCTTGTGATAGCCATTATACTACTCGTTGGATTCGAGCTGGTTGAATCGTATGGTGATACGATGAGGGGTACGGTAGACTTTTGTAGCCTCCTTGTGGCATGATGTTTGAGGCAGGGAGTACCTCACGGAGACGTTTATACGTCAAATGTTTAGAGGGACTTGTTTTTTTTTTGGTACAGCTCAATTTGGTTGGGAATACCAACGTGAGTGTCAACAAGTCGTTATTAGCTCTGGTTGAGCATTCTTGCATATGGCATGCAATGGGAGTCACAATGGTTTGTGAGATATAATTAGTGGGGTGACACTACTATATTGTTTTTTTTTATCTCTTGGAGAGATTTGGATTGTGCTGTCATGGAGACAGCTGGTATTGGTTGAGGGTTGATTGTGAATCAACCGGGGTAAGCCCTACTAGTGTTGGACTATGTGATGGCTTCGTACTTCCGGTGAGACGTTCGAGGAGACGTCTCCGGTGTAGTGCTCGAGGTTTTGAAGTACTATGGCATTGGTACTGAGCATCTGTAGTTTGAGTAGACATGGTGTATACGGGTTTTGATTTGGTAATAGTGGCTTTGATGCACTATTTTGAACCAGTTGCGTATTTTGGTTCTGGAGTATGTTTTGGTATAAACATATCCATGTCTTCCGAACTGTGGTTCGAGGTTGGTGGGTCATGGGAGCATGACACTTTCCTTGTGAGGAAAGAGGTATTGGTATATCTATTGGGAATCTTGAATAGATTCGTTGAGTGTTGTGTGGTGTTGATTGTTGGAATCACACCATTGGTCGTTGGTCTGTCAATCATTTCCCGAGAGGTGAGTATAGCGGGGGATTGACAGTTGGTTTTGAGACTTTGGGCATATTTAGAGATACCCAAGTTTGTTGCATCGAGTATGCATGTGGTGTTGGTACTTGGGCGTGTATGCCGGTGTGGGTATACGACTGCAAACTTTTGTTAATGTTCGTCGAGCATCGGACTAGTACGCTTGGTTTGGCAATCTCTGGTGAGAGATTGTGGGATCTTTAGAATGGTAAATCACGATGGCACGATGTATTCTGAGGAATAATCGTGAGGTCCAATTGACTTTCCCTGAGGAGGGATTGTCGTGTTTTGGGACCACGATAATTCTTGTTAGATAACTCGATAGCCTCCCTATTTTAGGATTGTTGAATCCCAGGATAAATGAGGGGTGGCCAGGATTCGGATTTGTTTAGTGTCGTGGTTGACACATGTAGCAAGAATGCAATTGATTGTCTTGCGTGTCCTTTTGAGGACTTGAGACCTTGTGGAGTCTCGATTGTGTGTTTTAACCAAAGATGTGATCTTCTTGGAACACCTGGATGTGAACATCTTTAGAGGTGTGCTTGGTGTTGATCGGTAGCAATGAATTGCCCGATCCGGGTTGCAATGTGGTGCAACTACTCCTTTGAAGGAGACGGGTTTGGAATCGGAAGGCGGTTATGGTTAGGTGCACTGTTGTGTACCGGTGGTTCCCTTGGCAATGAGGTATGTTTAACATCGTGTGCTAGATCGTAGAGATATCCTCGAGGAGATATCTACTTTAGAATCACGAATGATTCATTTTTTTACAGTTAGGGTTGGCTAACTGCTTTTGGGATGTTTAGCATTGGGAATGCTGACATCTTTCTTTGAGTTTACGATAGTTTGGGAGGTTTACTCCAGTCTAGATTTTGGTGCGAGGTCGGTATCCTCGCGGTTGGATGCCGTTCATGATGTGTTCATGATTCGGCGATGTTAATCCGTTTGGTTTGTGTGGTCTCGGCGTTTGTGGAGTGCGCCTGTGCAAATTTTGGGGACGAAATTTTTATTAGTGGGGGATAATTGTGATGCCCGGGGATTAATGGTGTTAATCCCGGTGTGGTAATAATCCTTAATGGATTTTTAATTGTGGCAATTAGGAATTAATTGCGGTTTTGGGTCTCCCGAGGTTGTTAAATCGGGTATTTGGGATTGTTGGATCCAAAGGTTGAGATTGTATTCTCATTTTGGTGGAAAACCTATGAGTTGGGTTTTTGGTGGGACTTGGAGTCCGGGGTGCTTTGTGTTGGGGCTGGTATGGGAATTTGATGTTGGAGAGAGATTTGAAAACAGATAATTTTTAATGAATCATGATGTATTTGTGGAGGTATTGGTATTTTGGAGCATTTTTGCTAGATATACCAGATGGACTCGGTATTCCGTCATTTGGCACGGAACCCTCCCCTCTCCTTCCTCTCTCTTCGCTCAAGCCCTCCCCCATTTCCCCTCTTCTTCCCTTGGAAGAAAGATTGTTGGTAGCTTGGCTCGGGAGCCGGATTTCTCGAAGATAATCAGGTATTCATCTTCCCCTCACCTTTGTCTTCGTTTTGGTTGTGGTATTGTTGAGTTTGGTAGAGCTTTGAGTTGGTTATGGGTTTTGAGGATTTTTTGGTAAAAATCCAATGTTGAATTTTTGGAATTTTTATTGGTTATATATGGTGTATTTGAGGTGTTGGAGGTGTATGGGGTGTTGGTTTTGAGTTTGGGTGTGAAAAACACCAAGCTCGAGTTTTTCGGAAAATCGCAGGTCGCGATCGATTGCCGAGGAGCGCCGATCGATCGCAACGAGCAGCTGCAATTTGTTGAAGATATACAGTGTCGACGATCGATCGCCAAGGCTCGGCGATCGATCGCGAGGCGATTGGCGATCGATCGCGGAGACCCGCGATCGATCGCGGAGACCCGCGATCGATCGCGGAAGGCTTCTGTTTGGCAGCTGGTGCGCGCGATCGATCACGACGGATGCGGCGATCGATCGCGGCCCGAAGTGTTTTGTTTTTTCCAATTTTTGGAAAAATGTCGGGATTTGGAATCGAGGTTTAATTAGCCCATTCCCGGGGCAATGTCTACATTCCAATAGGACCAAAGTTTTATAAAACGAAATTCTCGGTTGAGTTTTTGGCAATCTTTTAACCATATAAAATGGAATATTTTTGGTAATATGCATGCTTAACCGAGGGCTTTTATTTTGTTAATCATGATGGATTGACGATGGGTTTTGAGGTTGCGAACGTGCGTGGGCACGTGATTGCATGCTTATTTTTGATTGTGAGTTATTTATGGGTTTTAGCTCATATTTCTCGATGCATGAAACTCAATCAAGGTTTGGCTTGGACTGCGGAAACTTAAGGTACGTGTAACGTACAAGCATGACCTTAATTATTTTATTGCAATTATTGTGCATGAGATAGATGAATGGTAAGGGTTATTAGTCGATGCTTAGTATATGGTGTCTTGCAATAATTGGTTAATGGAAACGGGACTGGTTGTGTTACGTCGATTTGTCTTATGTAATGTATGGTGCCGCTTTGGAGCGAGCAATTGTCGTGATGTGGTCGCTATGGAGCGAACATCGGTAAGTGATGCCGCTACTTTTGAGTGAGCGATGAAATGTGGCGTTTGACTAGATATCTAGGATATCTGTATTTATTTCCCTATTGATATTGAATTGGATCAAGTATATAGTTAATCAGTGTAATGATTAACTGGATATTTGGAATTTGATGATTTTGGTTGTTTTGAGAACATGGACAATACAGTGGGATCCCGGATGAGGATGATGCCATCCAGGGAGTATCATTTAAATTCTTAGCAATTACTATATTGTAATTTACGAATTATATAATTGTGATTATTGGTTTGGTAGTATTGGTATGCTCACCCCGTGTGGGGGCTGTCTCCGTTGTGGCAGGTGAAACAGGTACAATGGTAGCTCTGCAGCTGTGATCGTGCTATGAATTAGAGGTGATCCCAGGATCGAGACACCGGAGCTCATGCGGAGCTGGATATTGTGTATGCCCTTTTTATACATTACGTACACATTGGTTTATTCGATGCTCGTGTGTGAGCAATAATTATGTGTATATGTGTTGTATAAAGAGGCATGTGCCTTTCTCTTTTCATTATATGTGTGAGCAATCAACTAGGAAATTGCTAGATGAATTGAGATTGTGATTAGTGTATTACATAGGTGCATGATGTGTTAAATGATCTTAATTTGGGAAATTGGATATTGCATGGAATGGAATAGATGAAGCGAGAAAATTTTATATGTGGTATTGTGTGCCACGTTTACATGCAGTTCCCCCTTTACACGTGATTGAATGCACCAAATGCATGGCTTAATGCACTAATTGTGGGTTAAGGGCACGGGGATCCTTACACACATGATCTTATACATGATCAAATATTAGATTTAACTATTGTGATCAGTTTTGGGGTATGCTATCTATTGATTGATATGTCTTTGAAGGTTCCCTTTGGATCGATCACTCTTAAGAAATATCTTAGATGCGTTGAGAAGAGAGTTGGATTGTCCATCCTATCATTCTTCAATCTTCAAGTGTATGTATATATAGCTTTCGGCTCGATTTGTCCATTATACACATAAATATGTCAGTTGAAAGTGTCTTATAATTTCTCTGACATCCTTGTACTATGTCTGCTTTTTCAACAATCATATTTCAGTCATTCGCTCTCGGCAACTTAGCTGTTTGACGACTCTGTTGGTATGCATCTATTCAATTGAGTGTAACATTCAACTAGTCTGATCTATTTGTTAGTTCCAGATTTCAAAGATGATAAAATATATCGGGTCGATTGAGAATTGAGAACCACATCTGAACTGACTCATATTTGACCAGACGAGTCCAGAGGATTTTTCATTTCAGAAACCAAGGCTATTCTAAGCTAACTAGTGCGACAACAGTTTGTGCAAATCAGTCTGAAAGATCAACGACATTTTATTGCAGCATTTAATGTCGTATTTAATGTTGAAAAGAAACTAGCTGATCCGTTGACAAAAGTTACCTTAAACAGTACCAGACATATAAGATCTTATCAGACAAGTACTGAAGCAACAGACAAAATAAGGGAAAAGTCTTCACACAGTGATCAAGACAAGAAGACTGCAGCTTAAAGCATTCACTTTTTGAAGTTGAAGTTGACAAGATCCGAAGATGCACAAATAAGCGTTGGCAAAGACGTCTATATAAGGGTGAAACTTAAATGCTCCAATGACTAATTCATTATCATCAAGCATTTATTGAAAGCAAGCATACCTCTCTCTCTCTCTCTCAAGAAAAGTCTATTTCGATATGCTCAGAGTTTAGCACGTTTTATTGTTGTGTCTGATCATTAAGTATCATTTGTGCTAAGTTCATTCACTCTATCATTTGTATTGGTATAGAAAGTGAACAAATATTATAACTGTCATGTTTGAACCGAAGAGAGGGGGGGTGGGGGTTGAATGTGGTCCCTTGGCTACTTTAACGTTTTAAAATGAATTTGCAAAATAAACGAGTTTGCGCTGCGGAAGACTTAATCAATCGATAAATAAATAAAATGAAGTAATAAATAAATGCGTAAAATAAATAAAGCGATAAAAGATAAGAGAATTTGTTATAGAAGTTCGGCGATGAATCGCCTACGTCTCCTCTTCCCGGTTAGAAAACGTTTAACCGAAGTTCCACTAGAACGAAAATATCTTGCCCTTAAGGGCTCCAAGTTAGCCACTACACACTCTTCCCGAGTAAAACGGCTCTTCACGAGCACCACACTCTTCACGAGTCTTCTTGGCTTTAAGGGCTCCAAGGATAGCCACACAAAACTCTTCCCGAGTTACCCACACTCTTCACGAGTCTTCTTGGCCTTAAGAGCTCCAAGGATAGCCACAACACATGCACCAACTTTACTTGTTGATGACTTTTAAAATTTCCAACTTGCGTCGGTGTTGAAGGGCCTTACAATAAATCAAAAACACCTTCACGGTGTAATAACACGAAGAACACAAGACTGTCACACAAGAAATTAATCACAAACTTCAATACAACACAAATGTATGAAGTTTGCAATGCTAGATAAAATTTGAATAAGCAAAGCTTTCTTGAAGTTTATAGACTTGTTTCTTGTCTTCAAAATGCTCCAAAACATCCATATTTATAGTGCAGGAGGCCCCCAAGACTCCTACTAGCCGTTGCTATACTCAAGATTGAATCACTCCAAGATCGGCTCGGACATCGCCTCAGGCGATCACCATCGCCGCGCCCCAACGGTCACAATCTAGCACACATCGCCTCAGGCGATCAATACCAAAAATCAATGCTGTAGCCTCGGTTGCTCAAAAACTTTCATCGCCTCAGGCGAAGCATCCATTGCCTCTGGCGTTTAGGCCATCGCCTTAGGCGATCAAGCCATCGCCTCAGGCGATCAAGCCATCGCCTCAGGCGAACTCCCCCTGCGCGCGAGCCTCGACGTCGCTCCAGTCGATGTACGTGGCAAAGTCCACCTGGCTGCCATCGCCTGGGGTGATCCAGCCCAGATTTTGCACATTTGATTTTCTCCAATCAATCCACTTTTCAACCAATAAACATGTACACTAAGTAGACACATTAGTATAACAAACACAAGTTTTGTTGATCATCAAAACTCATAAATAAACTGGGGATACATTAAGCATTAAACTCAACCATGCGTTTAAGGCTCAACAATCTCCCCCTTTTTGATGATCACAAAACTTGATAACTTGAATATGTAATATGCATGAAATGTGAGTAAACATGACTCCCCTTAACAATTGCATAGCGTATACAAGATTTAACCAAGTAATGCATAAAAAGCTCTCCCCCTCAAATCATGCATAACTCTCCCCCTCAAACCATGCATAACTCTCCCCCTCAAACCATGCATACAAAAACTCTCCCCCTCAAACTATGCATGCATTAAACTTCAAGTTTATCACAAAATTCTCCCCCTTTTTGTGATAATCAAAAAGCACAAAATTCAAATAATCAGATCACAAGTATATGTTGACACAGCCATATTTTAACAATTTACACATGTTCATCATCAAGCATGTAATAAGCATAAGATTTAATCATTGAGAGGAAAATACACATGCATTTAAGGCAATCAACAATGAATTCTAAATATTGCAAAGTGTGCATATGTTCATGCACTCATGCCCAATAGACATTAAAAATTCTCAAAGCATCATTTGATAAGATAATAAAACCATTAGGGTCATAATAGCATTATATCCAAGATTGAGCATCCAAACACTTATAGCATGCTTAATCACCTAATTTCACATTTTCACATAGCATTATTCAAATTTGAACTCAAGGCATATCAAGATACTTACTATAAAGAGATAAGCATAAATCATGCATCAAAACAATTTATATGTGCACATGCTAAGGGGAAATGCATTTTACTATCAATGAATATTGAGCTTCATTATTTATTGGTCACAATTAATTTGTGCCAATGAAATTTTGAATTGCTCTTTAAATGCACAAAATAAATTTACCTTTGATGACAAGAGTACGTTCTTGTCATTGGTCTTATACCTCGCGCTTCTTCTATTGAGGTGCAAAAGATGGTTTCCTCCTTGAGGTGCTTGTGCCTTCATCATCCATCTCTTTGTTGTCCCCACAAGACAAATTTTTGATTTGGGATTCTTTGCTACCCATTTGATCATTGGGTCCTTGAGGGTTAGCTTTCATTGACGCCTTTGGAATCCATTTCCACCTCTTTTAGGTTGGTATTGGATTTTAGCAAACCTACATTTATTCTTTGTGTGACCATTTTTACAACAATAATTGCAAGTAGGAGAATTATGATTGGCTTTAGCCAACAAGCTTGAAAATGTTTTAGATTTACTTGAAAAAACTAGTCCGGCTTTATCAAAGCTACAAGTTGCAAGACAAGCAAGTCATTCATCTTTAAACTACTATCACTAAATTTGCAAAAAGATTTCTTCAAAGAATTTAATTCATTTTTCAATAAATTATTTTCTTTATCTTTCTTGGCTACCTCAAGTTTGAGTAATTTGTTACTCATCTTGGTTTTTCCAAGAACATCAATAAGCTCATGATAAGAATCTAGTAATTCATCAAATGATGGTACCTCATCGTCGCTTTCCTATTCTTCGTCATTTGCGTCATCTTTGGCCATGAGACAAAGGTTAGTTCCTTCTTCATCGGAGTCACTATCACTCCATGTGGTTATAAGGGCTTTCTTCTTCCCTTTGTCCTCATTCTTCTTTCTAGGACATTTATTAGCATAATGACCTTTATCTTGACAACTATAACAAGTTACCTCTTGTTTTGAATCATGTTTAGTAGCACCGGAGGCCTTTGGCTTGTTGTGTTTATTGAAGAATTTCTTGAACTTTCTAGTGAACAAGATCATCTCTTCATCATCATCATCTTCTTTATCATCGGATTGATCTTTCCTCCCGACCAAGGTGATCCCTTTTCTTATGGATCTATCATCCTCCTTTATTCCCTTCCTTGTTGATACTTCAAGCTCATGGGTCACCAATGTACCATGAAGTTCATCAAGATCATAAGATGCACTTTCTCCTTTGTTGGATTCGATGATGATACCCCACAATGAAAGTAACAAAATGCCTTATGATATGTGGAAAGGACATACACATTCCTACAAATATATAAAATTGTGGGGTGTTTGGCTAAGGTACAATACCAAAGCCAAAGCAAGTGAAAACAGGACCAAAAATGGTGGACTATATTTCCATAGGATATACACACAATAGTAGTGCTTATCGATTTATAGTACACAAATCGGATATACCTGATATGAATGAGGGAAGGACAATCGAATCGAATGTTGTATTCCTTGAGAATATCTTTCATGGAAAAGAAAGGAAAGAAATAAGTTCGAATAAAAGAACTTATGAGATTTCTAATGAAGGTTCGGAAGAAACCGAGTAAGCAAGAGGCAATTTCAATAAAATGAAGGTTCAGAACAACAAGAGGAACCGAGATGAAGTAAAAGGGCTAGTAAGGCGAATCATTTGGTCCGGACTTTCAAGCATATATGTTAGAAGACGAACCAAAAATAATGAAAGATGCTTTGTCTAGTCCTGAATCTCCTTATTGGAAGGAAGCCATCAATTCGGAAATGGAATCCATTATGCAAAATAATACTTGGGAATTAGATGAAGCTCTTCCAGGTACCAAACCGTTGGGGTGTAAATGGATTCTGAAACGAAAGTATAATGCATATGGAACAATTGAAAAGTACAAGGCTCGATTGGTGGCAAAGGAATTCAAACACGAGGAAATTGCCATATCTCAATCACATTACATTGAGACTGTATTGAAAAAGTTCAATGCATATGACACTTCTCCTGTAGCGACACCAATAGACTTAAGTGTGCATTTTAAGTAAAATCATGGTGAACTTGCGTCTCAATTGAAATATTCAAGAATTGTTGGAAGCCTCGTGTATATTATGAACAATACTAGTGCGGATATCACTTGTGATGTGAATATGCGAAGTCGAAATGAGTAATCCAAGTAATGGCCACTGGACGGCATTAATAAGGGTACTTAAATATTTAAGATACACCTTAGACTATGGTTTACATTATACAAAATATCCGGAAGTACTAGAGGGATATAGTGATGCAAACTGGATATCCAACACAAATGGCTCCAAATCCACGAGTGGCTATGTATTTAGCATTGGTGGTGGGGACGTGCCGTGGATATCCACTACACAAATTTGTGTTGCAAGATTCACGATGGAGTTAGAGTTTATAGCACTAGACAAACCCGCGGAAGAGGCGGAATGATTTCATAATTTTTTGGAAGATATTCCATCTTGGTCAAAACCAGTGCCACCAATAATGATTCACTTAGTCAATCATCAATTGCTAGGGCACAAAACAATATGTATAATGTGAAGTCTCGACATATTCCTCGTAGACATAATATTGTACGACAATGGATCTCTAATGGAGTTATCGCATTTTATAATGTGAAATCAAAGGATAACTTGGCGGAAAATTCTCAATATTAATGGGGTTGAAATCTACAATATAAATTTTCATAGTGGTAACCAAACGTTATTGACTGGAGATCTCAAGAACTTGGTTCAATGGGACAACTAAATTATAAAAATTGAAGTTAGCAATCGAGAAATTTCTCAACCCATTATTCGTAGGATGAAGAGTGCTTAAGACCTACCAAAGTAGCAAGGTTAAGTTCGATACTTTTAATGAATCATGTACTTGAAAAAATGGAGTATGGCAGGATACTCTTAATAGGTGATCACCTATGTAAGTGTGAGGACGAGCCGCCTCAATGAAATACTTATCAATCCAAGAGGCGTTCCATGGCAAAAACGGATACAACCAAGAAAACCAAGTTATTGTCTTGGTTTACACAAACGGCCAAGAAGTTCAAGCTATCATGTTCACTTCGAGGTCTAGTAAATCCGATAGCATACTACTAAGAAAGGTTCAAAACCAAGATACCTATTCTGATGCGATAATTTTTCATGCGAACTCTCTTTTGACATCACGTGCATTCATGCATTAATTAAATTCATGTGGGAAATTGTTGGAAATTTTGATGTTTAATGAATTAAAATTAAGCAAGATAAAAAAAATAGGCTTAATGAATTGAAATTAAGAAAGAACAATCAAACGAAGGAAATGAGGGGAAAACAGAAATAGTGCCCGGAAAAATCCATAGGCAGTGTATCCGGCGCTGGACAGATTTTGTAAATGGGTGCACCTCTTGGGTGTGCAAATGCGATTTTTCATGGAATTGTGCCTCCAAATGGTGTCTTGTGACATCTTGTGGCCTAGTATAAATAAACATCCCTATGACGAATGAAAATCAAATTTTCAAATCAAAAACATATTTTGTGAGAGAAAGCAAGATCAAAGCCCATATTCATACACATTCATAAATTGTTCTTAAAAGGGAGAGTTTACAACAATTGTGGTTAAAGTTCTTATGATTTGGTGTGATACTATCACTAGAAGAAGTCGTTCCACATTCCGAAAGCACTGAGAGCGGGACAAATTCCTCTTAAAGACAAAGTGTATTACATTAATCTCGACTTGACAAAGTTCATCATTTCTTTTCCTAAACCATAGGCGGATTCACATACAATGCAAACAGCAATATTAATTTTGGATTCCGGAATCTCGATTATCCAAATTTGATTCTCCGAATACACTTAATTCGTACCCTAGTAGGCTCTACAAGAAGTGAAGAAACTCTGTAACTTATTTTATTTTTTTTATAGCTTCATTGGGTTTTATCTCCTATACATTATGGTTTGTAAAAAATCAAATCATATACATTATAAGATTTGTAAATGATTTGCATTACAATTTAATGCATTTGAAGGTTTTTTTTATAAAAAAAGTTTCATGTTTGGGTAACGAAACTCGATTGCGGATTTCCATACAACGCAAACAACATTATGAATTTAGGATACCGGAATCTCGATTATCCGAACTTGATTCTCCCAATATACTTGATTCTCACCCTGGTAGGTTCTACAAGAAATGAAGAAACTCTATAATTTATTTTATTTTTTATAGCTTCAAAAAAATTTGGGTTTAATCTCCTATACATTATGGTTCGTAAAAAATCAAATCATATACACTATATGATTTTTAAATGATTTGCATTACAGTTTAATGCATTTGAAGTTTTTTTTCTAAAAAAAAAACTTTCGGGTTTTGGTTTCGAAACTCGATTGCGGTTACCCGAGACCCAAATACGGGTTTAGGTTTGGGTATGAATTTGAGATACCTGATCCTGATTACTCGAATACAGGGACGGAGCGAGGATTCTAATATTGGAGGGGGAAATTTTTTTTCAAAACGAATCTTAAATTATGCTAACAAAGTACCGCAAATATATATATATATATATATATATATATATATATATATATATATATATATATATATATATATAATAAGACATATGCCCTATATTTTGGCTATTTTACTAACTAAAAATATTTTCATAAAGCTCCACAAAATATAATTATAACAAAAATTATCAAACAATACATGTCACAACTTGTAATATATTCCCACTTATGCATAAGTTGTGCTCCACGTTTCTTGATGCTATCAAATTCATCTACAATGAATCATCTCAAAATTTTGAACAATTTCTTTCTCAATATGCATATGTAATGTACTAGATAAAAATCATTTTTCATTTTATTCCACAACCCTATTTTCACAATTTTCATAGCAAAAAATGCATATTCAAAATGGTGTTTCAACATATAATATTCTACTTAGGAAATGAAAATAAAATTGAATAAATTTCCAATTTAAAATTTCTAAATCTACCTAATAATGATTGGAGAAAAAATAATATGACCTTAAAAAAATTGTATTTTCAGTCAAAGGTTCCTTGAAAATTATTTTTAGTCATGTGACTCCACAATAGAAAAAACTCGCTTTATTCTAACATGTGTCTGTTCCATTTCCTTTACTTTACTTCCACTTCCTTCCTTATCTCCTTCCCCACTAGCCCCTTTCCTTACTCGATCTGAATGAGCATTCTTCCCACAAACACAATTCTCCTCGCTTCCCAATCATCAAAAAAATCTTCTGAGAACGCAGATTCAACCGAACCACGAATAAACCCACAAAGAAAATAGCCATTTTTTTTAACAAAAAACCCACATATAATACCAATGGATCAACCATCGTATTGTTTATTTTCATCGTACAGTTCCCAATTCTCCACCACCAATTCCTCTCCCCCATTTCAGCCGTGTCTAGAATCCTAAAAATTTATAGTTCTAACATATGCGGCTATTGTGAAGAATACTGCGAAGACCCTATTCCACCGGTCAAACTAAATCAGTCATAAGGAAACAAATTAGTTATGTGAGAAGAACTGATCGAACCAAATCAGTACTGCGGGAAGAACTGGTTGATATTCCCACCGAGGACCTATACGGAGTGTTCATATCGGGTGTCCAGAATTATACATTTGTAGCATGTTTGATCCAGATTCCTCGAAGCAACACGTCCACGAGTCACGAGCAAAACTTTTCGAGTTTTGCTCTACGGTATCCACACGATCAATCGAAAGGGTGTTGACGTTATCGAGTTGCTAGACTCTATAACTCAACTGGAACAAGAACACCAGATGTCAAAGCTAGGTGACGGCTGGTTTGTATCGAGTGGTCTGCTAGGTTAGCGTTTTGTTAATTCTCAATTAACGTCTAACCTAATCCATGACAAGAACACAAATATATATACTGAAGAGAGGCGGCTATCAAAATCCACGGGCTTTCGAAAAACCCTCAGCCCAAGCCATCTCATTTTTATATATCTAACGCCTATTTTATATATATATATATATATATACATATATATATATCTTTATATATATATATATATATATATATATTATAATTAAGACTCTTCCTAATCAAATTAATTCATCCAATGAATTTTATCTTCCCTTTATCTATTTAATCTTTTGCGCGACCCGTTAGGATCTTGCAATGTTGGCAGTGATATAAAATCTAATTTTATGTCACAAGCAATGAGCGGTATCTAGCAACACATCAAGGCTACCCAAGTTACAAGAATGTCATTGACTCGACATAACCTATGGCCTGTGATAATATTCACCATGTAACTTAATCCATTTGTCCTACGCGATTAGATTAAACACGAGTCATGGAATAGTCATACTCTATAGTTCAATCTTTTATTTCTTGGTCCCCAAGTAGGCTAGAATAAACGAATAAGCTCGATATCACATATCGACTATTTTGAGGATGGCCATGCATTTTAGTCTCACTTGATCAATGGCCCAAACACTTCTCATGTTATATAGGAGGGACAAATCATATCTTGATCACTCAACATCCCTCTACATAATTCATGGTGTATCCAATGATTGTCTTTATAGTTTACCCTGTTACAAGTAACGTTTGACAATATCAAGATACACAACTCCTTATGTTGGGATCTCTGGTGATCTCAAGTCGTAAGGATTACATACATTATTTTCACTATGAGAATTGCTTATGACATTCATATAACTATCCATGTAGCATTCTCATGGTGGGTCTGTCCAGTACATTGTTCTCTAACGTGTACCCATGTTTTGATTTGATATCTCATATCCATGAACAATTCATCATCAATACATACTAGTCTCAATGCATTATCATTATCCTAATTCATGATAATTCTTGACTAGGGACAATCTTTAAGAATAATACAATATTATTCTAAGGACATTAACATATATATATATATATATATATATATATATATATATATATTCATATTACACAGATATTTGAGTAATATATAATAATGAATTGTTTTTAATAAAATCATGTTACATTGTATGCCAAAATCAATCATCTAATGTGTTGTCTTAGGGCATATCCCAACAAATCTCCTACTTGCAATAAGACCAATCAGACATGTACTTAATGCCTAACGATCTAGTATGACGATCATGCTTTTGATGTGACAGTGGTTTCGTCAGCGGGTCAGATACATTATCATCAGTTGGTACTTTACATATTTTTACATCTCTTCTTTCAACGATTTCTCGAATGAAATGAAAGCTCCAAAGTATGTGTTTGGATCACTGTTGAGATCTGGGTTCCTTAGCCAATGCGATGGCTCCATTGTTCTCACAATAGAGTTCAATCGTACCTAGTATGCTAGGTATAACCCCAAGCTCAGAAATGAACTTCTTGATCCAAAAGGCTTCCTTTGCTGCATCTGAGGTAGCAATATACTCAGCTTCAGTTGTAGAATCGGTTACTGTTTCTTGCTTTGAACTCTTCCAGCTCACAGCACCTCCATTTAGGCAAAACACATATCCTGATTGCGATCGGAAATCATCCTTGTCGGTTTGGAAGCTTGCATCAGTGTAACCTATTACATTGAGCTCTTCCTCACCTCCATAAATCAAGAATGTATCCTTAGTTCTTCTGAAGTACTTTAGGATATTCTTGACAACGATCCAGTGACATTCACCTGGATTAACTTGATATCTGCTCGTCATACTCAAAGCATACGAGACATCGGGACGAGTACATATCATGGCATACATGACAAATCCAATAGATGACGCATAGGGAATCTTACTCATGTGTTGTCTCTCATCTTGTGTTGAAGGACACTGAGACTTCGAGAGATGTATCATATGTGTCATAGGCACAAATCCTTTCATTGATTCTTGCATGCTAAACAGTTTTAGCACTTTATCTATGTATGTACTTTGACTTAGACCAAGTAATCTTCTTGATCTATCTTTATAGATCTTGATACCTAACACGTAGGTGGCTTCACCCAAGTCTTTCATAGAAAAGCAATCCCTAGCCAAATCTTTACAGATTGCAAGGCAGGGATATCATTCCCAATGAGAAGTATGTCATCTACATACAACACTAGGAAGATAATTATGCTCCTACTGACCTTCTTGTAGACACAAGGTTCATCTACGTTCTTGATGAAACCAAACTCTTTGATTGCATCATCAAAACGAAGATTCCAACTCCGAGAAGCTTGCTTCAATCCATAAATGGATCGTTGTAGCTTGCATATCGTTCCAGCATCCTTTAGATCGATAAAACCCTCGGGTTGTGTCATGTACACATCATCAAGTAAATTTCCATTAAGGAAAGCTGTTTGACATCCATCTGCCAGATTTCATAATCATGAAATGCAGCTATTGCAAGTAAGATCTGAATGGATTTAACCATGGCAACTGGCGAAAAAGTTTCATCATAGTCAATACCATGAATTTGTTTGAAACCTTTAGCAACCAATCGTCCTTTAAAGGTTTGTACATTACCATCCATGTCGGTCTTTTTTCTTGAAAATCCATTTGCACCATATGGTCTTACCCCTTCAGATTGGTCAACCAAAGTCCATATTGGTTTACATACATGGATTTCATCTCAGATTTCATGGCCTCTAGCCATCTCTCAGAATCAGGGCCCATTATAGCTTCTTGATAGGATGACGGCTCATCCTCATCAATGAGTAGTAAGTCACCTTGTTGAGTCACAGAAATCCATATCTCTGTGGCTCCCGGTGTACTCGTACAGACCTACGCGGGCTTGTGTCTCTTGAGCAAGCATTTCATCCACAACTACTTGTGGTGTCTGCTCTGTTTCCATCTCAATATCATGTTCAGTGTTTCTTGTGGTTGAACCTCACTAAGTTCTATTTGTATCCCACTGGTTCTTCTAGAAATAAATTCTCTTTCAAGAAAGACAGAGTCCGAGCAACAACCACTTTGTTCTCGGTGGGATAATAGAAATAGTATCCTTTCGTTTCCTTAGGATACCCCACGAATAAACACTTATCAGATTGGGATCCAAGTTTGTTGGAGGCGTGACGTCTCACGTAAGCCTCACAACCCCAAATCTCCATAAAAGATATACTAGGACGTTTCCTAGTCCATATCTCATATGGTATCTTTTCAACTGATTTAGATGGAATACAGTTCAGTATAAATTTTGTTGTTTCTAAAGCATGTCCCCAAAAGGAAATCAGAAGATCTGCATGACTTATCATAGATCGAACCATGTCCAACAAGGTTCGATTCTTCCTTTCAGATACACAATTCCATTGTGGAGTATATGGAGGGGTGAGTTGCGGGATTATCCCACACTCCTTTAGATAGTCATGAAACTATTGGCTTAAGTATTCACCTCCTCGATCTGATCGGAGGATTTTGATACTTTTGCCAAGCTGGTTTTGTACTTCATTCTTGAAATCCTTGAACTTTTCAAAGATTTCATATTTATGTTTCATTTAGGTACGCATACCAAAATCTACTGAAGTCATCAGTAAATGTCACGAATTATTGAAAACCACCTCTAGTTTGTGTGCTTATTGGGCCACATACATCACTATGTATGAGACTCAATAAATCACTTGCCCTTTCAACATGTCCCTTGAAAGGGGCTTTAGTCATCTTGCCCATTAAACAAGATTCACATGTTTCATATGATTCAAAAGCAAATGAATCTAAAGCTCCATCCTTATGAAGTTTTGATATGTGATTCTCGTTTATATGGCCCAAGCGACAATGCCATAGATAAGTTCGATTACAATCATTATTCTTAATCCTCTTAGTATTTATGTTATAGACAGGCATATGAAGATTTAGAGCATAAAGACCATTAATAAATTGTGCACTAGCATAAAACATCTCATTTAAATAAATGGAGCAACGAAAAACCAATCTTGTCCAAACAAGAAATTGAAATTATGTTTCTAGTAATCGATGGCACTAAATAACAGTATTGTAAATCTAAAATTAAACCAGAAGGCAAAGTTAATGAATAGTCTCATATAGCTAATGCAGCAACTCTTGCTCCATTTCCCACTCGTAGGTCAACTTCGCCTTTAGCCAACACTATACTCCTTTTGAGATCCTGCACATTAACACAAATGTGAGAATCACATCTAGTATCTAATACCCATGATGAAGAAGTAGATAGATTGACTTCTATAACAAAAATACCTGAAGTAGGAGTCACACTTCCCTTCGTCTTCTTAAGATCTTCCAGGTATAACTTGCAGTTTCTCTTCTAATGTCCGGTCTTACCGCAATGGAAGCAATTTCCTTCCTTAGCCACTCATCCCTTAGGCTTAAGTGCAGTAGCATGAGGCTTAGGTTTGACAGAGACTTTCTTGTTCCTTTTAAAGCCCTTTGCTTTAGCCTTTCCCTTGCTCTTATTTACAATAAGAACATTTGTGGGCTTAGACTTCTTTGTGTTTGCTTCGTAAGTTCTCAACATACCAAGCAATGGTAGAGCTTCTCAATTTCAATCATATTGTAATTCAGAACACATTGACTATAGCTATCAGACAACGATTGCAAGATCACGTCAGTGGCCAACTTCTTGGTCCAACGAAAACAAAGTTTCTCAAGATTCTCTATGTATCCAATCACTTTGAGTACATGAGTTCCAACAAGGGTTCCTTCTACCATTCTGCACTGAAATAACACTTTACTGACATCATACCTCTCTTGTCTAGCTTGTTGTTGGTAAAGTTGCTTTAGATGTTCAATCATATTGAATGCATCCATTTCCTCATGTTGCTTCTGAAGCTCAGAGTTCATGGTTGCAAGCATTAAACAACCAACATCAAGTGCGTCATTTTGATACTTCTTGTAAGCATCCTTATCGGCCCTCGCGGGCATAACGGGAGGTTCCTCAGTAGGTAAGGGTTCCTCAAGGACATATTGCTTTTTCTCTTGTTTGAGGACAATCCTCAGATTCCTATACCAGTCTAGGAAATTTGTCTCATTCAATTTGTCCTTCTCAAGGACTGATCACAATGAAAGTGTACTAGTAACGTTGTTTGATGCCATGGATATCTACAATATAAATATGCAAAATAACTTATGATTTTAATCATTTAATAAGGTCTTATATTAAATGATACTCACACTATTTAGTTAAAAACATCAACCCTCAAAACTGTTAGTGGGCCAAGATCCATATTTCACCTAACCTTGAGTTAGCTTCGGGTAATCACCCAAGACTCGGTTATTTAGGTAGACAACGCTTTGTCAATTACATCACATGTAACTCTTGGATGGTTGGCGAACAACACGTTGTTCTAATTCATCTAATGAATTATTACACAACCCCATGCCTCTAGGTTCCCAATCCTATTGAGATAACGCTAGTTAAGTCGAACCCAATTTAAAGTAACATGGATATCACTTTTATCCTATTGCGCCTTACTAAGATTGTCACGATACTTTGCTATGGCAAACCCACACATGTTCAATCGATGTCTTGACGAGTACTTTTAATTGGAAGGCATCTTAATTGACTTAATATTATTAGAGGGATTTAAAGATCTCATGATTTTATTAATATTGATAATGAAAATATGTCTGGTACATATACATATATACATATCTACATATATGTATATCAATAATCAATATTAAATATAAAATGATAAATATGCATCACATACATCAACATAAAATAAACGTGACATGGTTATAGCCCCAACTACTGCTTTTCTCAAGCCAATGAGAAAATCTAAAAGGTCAACCTAAGGGTAACTTCTCCAAGCACCTCTTTGGTCCTTTTGTGAATGGCCTCCTCGTCCCGACACCATGGTCCAACGGCATTGATCTACATCAACAAACTTTAACTATACTATATAACAATTACATGATATAGAGAAGTCCTCGAGTTACATTCGAGGGGGGCATAGGGGAGGGAATACATTCAGAAAATATAGAGAAGGCAACGACTCGCAGGCCGTATTAAAATTACAATCAGTCACAAAATTCATATCTAATAGGTCATAGGGCTATAACCATGCACCATGCTCAAACAACACATAAAACATACTAGGACATCATAACAATTAATGAATTAAATTCTAAACATTTTAAAATTTAATTCTATGTCCATAAACTATAAAAATAAAATTAGGAAAATTATCGCACGCTCAGGGCATCACATGCCTCAGACAGTCTCAGACAGCCGCCCACGCGAGGGGCGCGGACGCCCGCCCCTTGTGGGCGGTCGGCCCGCCCAAGAAAAGGGGTTCGGTCGCCCGCCCCCTTGTTGGGCGCGGTCGCCCGCCCCTTGTGGGCGGTCTCCCGCCTTGCAACCTCCGTTCGCCCAACTTTCGAGATACGGTATCATGCCTTGCATGCAATGTTCGCCCGACTATCGAGTTACGTTCGCCCGCCTTGCTAGGGTCAGTCGCGCTCATACATATGCATCTTATACACAAATATACGTTAATATATATTACGATGATTTCCACATACTTATTATAACATATCATATATGTTCTTACAGTATCTAATTAGCATGATTATAATAACTCAAACATGATAAATAAATTTATCACATAATCCCGATATGAGCTTCGTACACAGCTCTGATGCCACTGTTAGGAATCCTACTATCAAATAGCGCAGCGGAATAAAATATTTGGATTCCCACCGAGGACAGTGTTCATATCGGGTGTCGAGAATTATGCATTTGTAGCGTGTTTGATGCAGATTCCTCGAAGCAACACGTCCATGAGTCACGAGCAAAACTTTTCAAGTTTTTCCTCTATGGTATCCACACGATCAATCTAAAGGGTGTTGACGTTATCGAGTTGCTAGACTCTATAACTCAACTTGAACAAAGAACACCAGATGTCAGAGCTATGTGATGGCTGGTTTGTATCGAGTGGTCTGCTAGGTTTAGCGTTTTGTTAATTCTCAATTAACGTCTAACCTAAACTTGACAAGGACACACACACACACACACATAGATATATATATATATATATATATATATATATATATATATATATACTGAAGAGAGGCGGCTATCGAAATCCACGGGCTTTCGAAAAACCCTTAGCCCAAACCATCTCATTTTTATATATCTAGTGCCTATTTTATATATATATATATTTATATATATATATATATATAATTGACTCGATATATTATATATATATATATATATATTTTTATGATTAAGACTCTTCCTAATCAAATTATTTCATCCAATGAATTTTATCTTCCCTTTATCGATTTAATCTTTTGTGCGACCCGTTAGGATTTTGCAACGTTGGCAGTGATATAAAATCTAATTTATGTCACAAACAATGAGCGGTATCTAGTAACACATCAAGGCTACCCAAGTTACAAGAATGTCATTGACTCGACATATATGGCCTGTGATAATATTCACCATGTAACTTAATCCCTTTGTCCTATGTGATTAGATTAAACATGAGTCATGGAATAGTCATACTCGTATAGTTCAATCTTTTATTTCTTGATCCTCAAGTAGACTAGAATAAACGAATAAGCTCGATATCATATATCGACTCATTCGAGCATGACCATGCATTTTAGTCTCACTTGATTAAGGGCCCAAACACTTCTCATGTTATATAGGAGGGACAAATCCTATCTTGATCACTCAACATCCCTCTACATAATTCGTGGTGTATCCAATGATTATCTTTATAGTTTACCCTGTTACAGGTAACGTTTGACAATATCAAGATACACAACTCCTTATGTTGGGATCTCCGGTGATCTCAAGTCGTAAGGATTACGTGCATTCTTATCACTATGAGAATTGCTTATGACATTCATATAACTATCCTTGTAGCATTCTCATGGTGGGTATGTCCAGTACATTATTCTCTAACATGTACCCATGTGTTGATTTGATATCTCATATCCATGAACAATTCATCAATCAATACATACATATATATATATATATTCATATTACATAGATATTTGAATAATATATAATAATGAATTGCCTTTAATAAAATCATATTACATTGTATGCCAAAATCAATCATCTAATGAGTTGTCTTAGGGCATATCCCAACAGTAACTACTACAGTATGAGATAAATTGGAGGAAATCGCTACAAACATGAGAAATCATGGGGGTAAGATAATGGCTGATTTCGTGGGATGTAACTCCTATTTTCACCTATTTAAAAATGAGATTTTTCACAATGGGAGAGTTACACAAATTCTGCAGCAAAATCATACGAATTATTTACACTAAAGAAACCCATTGTTCTACTTGTTCCAGCGAGGAAGAAGGTCATTAGTATAGCTTTTCTGTAACAAAAGGTCTGCTAAACATTTGTTAAGAAGCAACAAAAACAAACTGTAAAGCGGGCTTATGCTTTAAATTCGTATTTATAACCGATATTCTTCCATAATTTCCTTATGGAGTGCCCGACCTATTATTCGGGGTGAACCAATGTCCTGACCTTATCTCTAGGAATGTTAAGTTTAGAGAATTGATATCAGTACTAGAAGAAAATTAGAGGAGCACAAACTTGTTTAGGATCTGTTGAATAATATTTCAGAGGATATTATATGCTACCTCATGGGGTATTTGAGTGGCCCAAATTTAATTTGGGGAATGAGACCCACTTCTCCAATTAAATTTGGGCCAATCATTCTCCTCATGGGATATTACCCCATTGGATAGGGTAGAAAAATCCTATATTTTATCACGTTCAATTTGTCCTCATTTACCGAGTGTTTCCCAAACATTCATCCCTCTCTGTCCGTCCCCATACAAAAGTGAACCAGAGGTAGATGAAGATGGACAATATCAGTTTTGGGGTTGGTGAAATTGTTGCTGCTTTGGATTCAACTATTGTTGTTTATCCGTTTTAATTACTTAAGTTGTTGCTGTTGTATTATGTTTAAGATTAGTTTGCAGACCAGTTTTATAAATTTATCAGTTTAGTTTTAGGAACAATTTTGTTTTTGGTGGATAAAATGTTGGTTTATTCGATTTTTGTATCACGAGGATTGTAGTTTTCAAATTTTAATTTGGAAGCAAATCCTATCATTGGCTCCAAGCTCGGGCGTGACAGTTGTTGTTGTTCGGTCCCCTAGTGCATTTTCTTCGGTCGCCCAATGCATATTCCTAAATCGTCCAATGCATTGTTTGTTCGCCCAATGCATTTTCCTCAGTCGCCTAGTCCGTTGTTTGATCGCCCAGTGCTTTGTTCGGTCGCCCAACGCTTTGTCCCAGTCGCCCAATGCATTTTCTCGGTCGCCCAATACTTTACTCGGTCAACCAATGATAGTTATTGGTCGCGCCCATTCATTGTTTGGTCGCCCCCATTCATTGCTCGATCGCCTACGCATTCTCGGTCGCCCCATTCATTGTTCAGTCGATTATACTCCCGTGGGTGTGCAATTATGCAACCGAGTGAGGCGACTGATGGTTTGGAATGAAAGAAAGAAGAGAATGGATGGTGGCTCTTCTTACGCTTTCGGAAGGGAGGGGACACTTGAATCAGTCTCATAACTTTGAACAATTCTTAATATGCATTGTACTAGATAAGAAATCATCTTCTATTTTATTCCATTACCTTATCTGCACAATTCCATAGCAGAAAATACATGTTCAAAATTAATGGTAGGTCAACATATAATATTGGACTACTTATGAAAGGGGAAAAAAGTAAAATGAAATGAAATTTCCAATTTTAATTGGGTAAACTACCAATAAATCCTCAAACCCAAACTTTTCTACATAACTGCCCTTATCCATTATTCTATATTCTAACTCCACAACCATACTTTCATCTTCATCCTAACTCCCTACCTCACAATACTTTACCAAATTACCCTTACAAGTGGAAAGGGATTGATAGCATTATACCTCCTGGAGTTTTAATCACTTTCTAAATTACCCCAACGTTTACCATGTTTCTAATAAACTTGTCCTTTACGATGACTTGCGAAATTGGTATCAGAGCCTAGGTTCATTCTGGAAATATTATAATAATATCTTGAATATCAATTTGTAACCTATCCGGAGGAGACGATTCATGAAATTATATACCTGAACGAATGTTTGAAGTGTCATTCATATAGGTGATACTTCCAAAAATTTGAAGCACTAAATCAGAAGCATATAACAGAACGCTTCAACCATAAGTGAATATTATTACGAGGAACGGGATTATGCACACCTGGCATAAACCATTACAAGAAACTCGAAAGGATGGCTAAGAGGCTCCATCAAGTGAACCTCAAACTACAGTTCGAGTTAGCCGAGCTTCAGGAAGACCATCATCCTGAACATGAAGATGTGGTTCCAGCCACCAATGATCCAACAGGGTCTGGACCAGATGATTAGGATGTGAGAACCAACCTTTCAAGAAATCGAACCACATTCTTCTAAGATATCCTAAGATCTTAGAGAAATCCAGAAGACAGTGCAGCGTTATGGCTACTTACAATACCATGTCCCTGCACAGATCCATCAGATTCAGAGTCAGATGGAGATTATGATTAAAAATCAGGAGGAAATTCTTGAAAACCTTCGAGATGTTCAAACCCAAGTTAAGGAGTTGGAGTCAAGACCAATTCCGACAGGAAGAAGGAACGGAGGATGGTTACCACCGTCCTACGGAACAGAACCCTTTTTACATCAAAAGGGGAAACCGGAGGAGGTCCGAAGACCTTTGACGGAGACTGAAAAATGATTGCAGTCCTACGAGGAGAGCCCATACTTCCCACAAAGTAATGAAAAGAATCAACCTGGAAGATCTGCCAGATCTTGCTTATTCATTTTGCGGGATTAAATCTCGTAGAAATTCAAGACAGGAGAGCTTGTAACAAGACCTCCACCACAAGAGAGTTTCGGGTCACACAATCCACCCGAAGGTGATCAAAGCACGCCGTACATGGAAGATTTCACCTCAGCAATTTTGGATCCCCCAGTTGGAACAAGGAACCGTTCTCGCGGGCCAGATATACACAGTTAGATCCAATTCATCCATATGGACTTATGCTTAGTATGTATATCTTGGATTTCAAAAACAGAGAAGTGTTTATTGATGAATGGGCTTCAGCAATGAGAATAGCAGCAGGAACGCTCGATCTAAGTAAAGAATGATTTATTTTACTTCTTAAAATGAGTCTGGAATGATCAGCCAAGATTGCCTGGATATGGGAGACCCAGGTACCAAGGAATAAGTTTTAGCCGGAGAGTCCCTGAAAGAAATTGTGGACAAGATGGCAAAATTCTTTAAACTATGTTTCATTGGAGTAAGCTACGTCGAAGGAATGGAGGAAGAGAAGGCTAAAACATAAAGACAAGCTCTTATTGGCTTGGAACTACATGATATCTGTTATGTAGACGAGTACGTCAAACTATTTACATAGTATAGATGGAAGGCAAAGATAGAAGAAAAGGATGCAGCAGAATTATTCTTTGCCAAAATACTGAACCCATGGAGAGAAATGCTTATCCAGGAATATACACCTCGTGCAATAAAGACGGTGGCCAGGAGAATGTCATTCTTAAGGTAAAGCTCGCAGAGTGGTGCTACCAAGAAAAACTCCAAAAGAATTACAAGAAGTTTAGAGGAATAAACAAAACAACTCCTCTTTGTTGTACGAGGAATGATCCCTACAATCACTGGAAACTACCCCCAAAGGCGAAAGATGAAAAAACATAGACGTCGTCCATATACCCGAGGAAGTAGTTCAACAAGAAGTAGGTCTTCTTGGAGACCTAGAAAGTTCTGGTCGAAACAGAAAGCCCGAAGTTACAGATTGGGACAGAGATCAGGAACAACCAGGAGAAGAACCTCGACAATGGTTTCTAAACAAGCAAGTTCTATCAGAGCACCAACGAAGAGAACTTTCAGACACACACATACTCGTGCAAATGTGAGTTTCAAAGATTGTAACTGCTGGACATGCGGAGCAAGCGAACATATCTCTACAGATTGTCCAGAAAACCAAAGTCGTGGAGTAAGACAGTTCGAGCATACCAAGTAATTGAGGATGCTGTCTATTTCTAGGATTTAGTACATGTGTATCAATTTGAGGATAATCCCTCAGATGAAAGCATCTATGAAGAAGTGATATATTCTGAAGATTGAGGTGAATCCAGCTCAGACTCAGAGTGAATGAGAGTTCCTTCAGCACATGATCAGAGAAGACCCGTCAGGATTCTTCTCCCATACAACTGTTTCTCATAAAACCCTTATGAGGATCATGAAGGAAGAACCAAAGCTTCAGATGTATGATGGATTTACAATTGGAGCAATGGAAAAAGCCATGGACATGAAGCATCGGGTTAATCCAGGAGATTAAAAACAAGTTCAAAAGAGAAATTGCTAATACACTCTCATGGATTCATATCGGAGCCATTAGAGTCATCATCGAGGCAACATTCAAGGAAGGTATTGATTAGCCTCTCAACCTGGCAATCTTTGACAAGAGAATACCGAAGCTCAAAGATTCTTGTTTGGGAGCAGTTGCAGGAAATTTGTATGTAGGAAAGATGGCTTTTAACATCTATCCGAGGATTGCATACAATTTGGGCGATCGAGACTTCAACAAGGTTCTCACTCTTCATCAAGATTTTAAAAGAAATGATTTGATGAAAAAAGTAAACAGGTCTTACTCGATCACCTACAAGGTATCATAGGCGCTCTCAAATACTCATCATTCAGAGGTATGTTTGAGAAAAGAATTCATCAAAGTCCCCAGAATCTTCGAAGACTTCGCCAAAGCAGTGTTGCTGGACATTATTGATACTCCGACAATAGGTGAGATCGACATGAGGATACAAGATCAACCTGTTCTGAACAGAAGCAGGAGCCTTAGGATCGAACCGAGAAGAATGTCTTTCCAACAAGATGGGTTAATCAACAAATATCTGGAGAAAAACAGAAGCAGACTCGAGCAAAATTCAGAAAATCTCTGATGTATTCAAAACAACAGGATTGCTGAAATGCCCAGAAGGCTGGAGAGAAGTGCAGATAATCTTCGACATCACTGAGAAGAACAATATCTTCCCTTGCGATGTTCTATATTATTTGCAACAACCTACAGTTGGCAAGTATCAATGAAACCTTCATATTGGTGAAATTGATCTGACAATTGAAGGAACTGCAAGGATGATCTCATAACAACTCATTCTTGGGATCGAGTTTCTCGATGAACATAAACCTTGTGAAAGATTACAAGATGGAATGAAATTCATGGTGGAAGGAAAACGATATATGACCACCAATCCATTCTCCATATACATCTCTGTCGGGATGTTATATGCGAAGTATCGGGCATAATATTTTGCAGCCTACATTGATTCCGGAACTGGAATATGTACTGCCAGGGGTGATATCTCCCCCAAGAAGTTGGTAAAAAATTACCAGTCATTGCCGGAATAGATTTTTCCAAACGGATCCCGATCCTTAATGAAGGAGTCCAGGGAGCAGAAATAGTCATCGACGGAGCAAGCCGTACCCCGTGGTACAAGGTCAAAACTCCACCTATTTATTTACATGATACAAGTGCAGATATGCTGCTAGGAAACAATTTCCTACAGACATTCAAGCGGTTCACTCAGGAGAACAAGACAAGTAGACTAATTTTCACAACCCTTTGTGATCATAAGATTTTTTACAGAGACTACGGGAGGCGTTTCACAGAAAATTCCCCATTAGTTTTCGCAGCAAGCGTGATGATGAAGGAAAACTTCGACACCCAAAGATAAAGGATCAACGTAAATTTGGAGAAGCAATCCTTCAGTTCCGACAACAAGGTCCTAGTGAAAAGGATTCTCAACTTTTGACTGGGTTAATATTATGTCTTTTAGAGAACATGACGAGGAAGAAGTTACTTTAGAAACCCTATTGCTACTAAAGAAGGCATTACAAGATAAAGTTTGATCGCTTTTATTTTAAACAATTAATTTCAGTGTAGCGATTTTATACCGCAAGTGCACGGTGTCAAGTTTTAGTATAGATAGGAAGAATATGGATTGTCAAACCCACATGGACTAACAAGCAAGTACCAAATAAGATTTCTTTTAACTATATTTAATCTACAATAATTAATTGATAATTAAACTAAACTAAATTAAATTACTATAATCTAACCAAAATAATTGACGATCACGAGAAAAGTCCACAAGAAAGAATTATCAAGAGATTCACCTAACTTAACTCTTACAATTCTTTTCCCCATACATCTCTAGTGAAGGTTTTCCGAATTTATTCAATACACTCTCTCGAGCTATATTAAATCTAACATCAAATTGCAACAAGTAACTCTCGTTCACTTAATTAACAATTTAATATTGAATGCGCTTTATGAAAACCACTAACTTTAGACAATCCTTCAAAAGCATGAAGAACAATAAAACATGCACGTAGAAGATATATGAATTCAATCTCAAAATCAGTAGGAAAAACTATGTTATTGATATTTCTCAATCATCAAAAACACAACAAATCAAATTATTCATTTAAAACAATAATAGAAAAGTAAACAAAAACTCCCGAGTCGACTTCTTCGTTGATTCTCGATCCTTCATCGCTTCTTTCTCGATCGTGCTCCTCGATTCTCTTGTTGGTTTGTTCCAATTCCTAGGATGAAGTGGTGATGGTGGATTATGGTGATATGGAATATGGAGGAGTGTAGGCTATTCCCTAGGTTAAAGTCTGATATTTCTTGTGACTTTTAATATATAGAGGGATAGGAATCATGGACTTCCTTGTTGGACCCAAACTCTATAAGGAATTTATTTTTCAGCAAACTCTTCCGGCCGATCGATCGATGTTGAGGCTCGATCGATCGCCAATTTTCTGTGACCACCGATCGATCGAGATTTGAGTCTCGATCGATCGGCTTGCTTTTTATTTTATTTTGTTCTTTTCTTCCTTTCCCGGTTTTGACGCGTTAGCTCGGATCAGTCCTTTTTCATCATTTTTTGGCTCATTTCCTCTACTTTTATGCATTTCAACATTGATTCCTGAAATATAGAAATATATACCAAAAACCGTAAAATAATCCAAGAATCAACACGAAAACCATTAGAAAATCGCATCTAAATAAGTGTAAAAACGACACTTATCAACTCCCCCAAACTTATCACTTAATCGTCCTCGATTAAGCATTAAAATCATAAGGTAGAGTTCATTCTTGAGACTTGAAAACAATTATTTCATGACTTGCATTATTCTCAGAAATCTCATGCACATATACAAAAGTTGACAAGACATGTTTTCTCCTAAGTCAAGCAACACCTCTCAAAATCGGAACGTATGTGTGTGCTAATTTCAATCTCATGTTTCATGCACATATTCAAGATCAAATCATGTTAATCAACTCAAAGTCAAGATTATCATCAAGCATCACATATGCCTATTTTCAAACAACTTCTCCACTAATGATAGTTACTCCCTAGACTTGGATCAAAAGGACTTTTTAAGCTTGTAATATAAGGCCTTTGGTGTTGGCTTCAAAGAAAAGATAGGATATCACAAAAAAGATAGTATAAGCATGTAATGTTCATATTTGTAGCACAAAATTGAGCTTCTCTTCTTTTTCTTTTATAGCCTTGGCCACTTTGGGTCTTATTTAGTCATTTTTTCCTCAAGGCTTTATATCTATCTTTTTCTTTTCTCATTCATCATTTTTTTTTCAACAATAGCTCATCAAAATATAGCAAATTATGTGCATCTAATGAGAATCATTATACTCCCTTTAGGTAAAGATAATTCTTTTAATTTAGGCTTGGGGCTAATAGTATGTTAAACATACTCCATTCTTTCTCAATTAGGCTCAAATTGGGATACTAGAGATTGATATATACATGGTAAGATTGAAAGGCTCAAACGATCCAAAGATCACCTAGATCATTTCCAAGTCAAGTTTGTAACTATAAAATTTCACCTCAAGGTGTCATCATCAAATAAGTTCTAGGATAACTCTAAGATGCTCAAGACAAATCATCAAGTTCACAACAATTATCACTATTCAACATGCAATCCACAAGATCATGACTCATTGTGCTCAATATATTCCTCATTCTTGACAGGCTAACTCAAATTAGGATATTCATGTACAAGTCCAATAATCATCAAAAATTAAAGTTCATATGTATAGTGAGATCAAAATCATCATTGAATAGTCACTACTATAATTCATTCTTTTTCTCAAGTTTGAACTCATATAAAAAAATTTAGCTCAAAATACTAGGATGATTAAAGTGTCAATTAAGCACACAACATGTGGATAAAACAAGTAAAACATACAAGCCACTCCCCCAAACTTAAATGAAACATTGTCCTCAATGTTTAAATCAAAAGGGAAAAAGTAAACTCCTCTGATCAAGACGCTTGCATGAGGGTTGAGGAAGATTTGCTTTTGAAAGCTCCACTATTGTAGGGGTTCATCGCTCCAACTGAGTACCTAGCAAGAGAAGAATGCAAATGGTAAAATCGTCGACTCGAGAGATAAACAAACTAAAATGCAAAAACTGAAAAATAAAACAAAACTAAATAACAAAAGGATACGCTTGGGTTGCCTCCCAAGAAGCGCTGATTTTTAGTCGTCGGCTTGACCATCAGAAGCAACCATCAAAGAGCGGTTGCCGCCCATAGTAAGTATCGTATGATACCACTAATGGGTCTTCATTCAGTATGCCCTCAAGATTGGCATGATATGAACAGTGTAAACTCGTTGCTCCAACAACACTCTTGAATTGGTAGGCGTGGGAGAATGATTCTCGACTTGGCTTCATATCTTGGAGGATGTAGTGCGGTGAAGTTGGCATCGATGGAAAATATGGATCCACATATGGCATAGAACATGTCTCCATCGATGGGCTCAAATCGGAATCTTTGAAAGTCTCTTCCTTCTCCATCATCACACTCGACTCATCTTCACATGGGAACTCCTCGGATAACATCTCTGAAGTAGGCTCAATCTCTTGAAGAGGCTCAAGTTTCCTTGACTTTTCCACATGAGTAGGATCACTCCCCCAAACTTGGTTGGTTGAGTGTTCATCATCATATAACCAAACTCGATTTGTCGCCTATTGATTTGTAGCCCTCATCTCTTTCTCTTGGCAACTAGTTGAAAATGTTTCCATGAGGACCGCCATTTGCTGCTCCAGGTGACGCATAGAGTTGCTTTGGCACTCCAAACTATTCTCAGTTGATGCCATGAATCTTATTAAGGTATCCTCTAACTGAGACGTGACATCTGCAGAACTATCTCTCCTCTCTTCGCGATGTTCAAATGGTTGTGGCTTATCAATAGGGTAGTGAGGCTCCAGTGGGTATTGGTGACTCCAACCTTGTAGTGAAGGATCATAATGCCAATGATGATCGAAGTCCGCCATATCATTGAACAGGTGCACCACACTGTCCTCATCTCTATCAACCAGGGGACTCCCAGTCACCAGTGCTCCGCTCAATACCCATTCTCGTGTCTATGCATCCAGCCCTTTGAAGAAATATTGCATTAGAGTATAGTTCGAAAAGTTGTGATACCGGAATGTGTTGGCCAATTCATTGAATCTCTCCCAAACAGCGTAGAACGGCTCGGAACGTTGTTGGGCAAAGCTTGTGAAAGGTTGTTGATGTAGCATCTCCAAGTACCTTACAAGACAAACAAAACAAAAACAAAATAAATATATATATATATATATGTCTATATATATATATATATATATATATATATATAAACAAAAATGGTTAAATTACAGTTAGAACCTAGTATGATATTACTAAAGTTAGTTCCCGGCAACGGCGTCAAAAACTTGATCGCTTTATTTTAAACAATTATTCCAGTGTAGCGATTTTATACTGCAAGTGCACGGTGTCAAGTTTTAGTATAGATATGAAGAATACAGATTGTCGAACCCACAGGAACTAACAAAAAAATACCAAATAAGATTTCTTTTAACTATATTTAACCTACGATAATTAATTAATAATTAAACTAAACTACTATAATCCAACCAAAATAAACGACGATCACGAGAAAAGTCCACAATAAAGAATTATCAAGACTATGATTCACCTAACCCAACTCTTACAATTCTTTTCTCCATACATCTCTAAGGTGATGGGTTTTCCGAATTATTCAATACACTATCTCGAGCTATATTAAATCTAACATCAAATTGCAACAAGTAACTCTCGTTCACTTAATTAACAATTTAATATTGAATGCGCTTTATGAAAACCAAATACTTTAGATTAAACAATCCAAAGCTATCACTCGTATGTGATTTTATCTCTCGGTCTTAATCTTTAACACACGGTATGAATTATTATATCGTATTATAATTTTATCTCTCGATCTCAATTACAATAAAATATCATTCAAAGGGGATCAATCATTCAAAAGCATGAAGAACAATAAAACATGCACATATAAAACATGCACATAGAAGATATATGAATTCAATCTCAAAATCAGTAGGAAAAACTATGTTATTGATATTTCTCAATCATAAAAAACACAACAAATCCAATTATTCATTTAAAACAATAATAGAAAAATAAAAGAAAACTCCCAAGTCGACTCATTCGTTGATTCTCGATCCTTCCTCGCTTCTTTCTCGATCGTGCTCCTCGATTCTCTTGTTGGTTTGTTCCAATTCCTAGGATGAAGTGGTGATGGTGGATGATGGTGATATGGAGTATGGAGGAGTGGAGGCTATTCCCTAGGTTAAAGTCTGAAATTTCTTGCGATTTTTGTGTTTAATATATAGAGGGATAGGAATCATGGACTTCCTTGTTGGACCCAAACTCTATAAGGAATTTATTTTTCAGCAAACTCTTCCGGCCGATTGATCGAGATTTTGGCTCGATCGGTCGCCAATTTTCTGTGACCACCGATCGATCGAGATTTGAGTCTCGATCGATCAGCTTGCTTTTTATTTTATTTTTTATTTTCTTTTGTTCTTTTCTTCCTTTCCCGGTTTTGACGGTCCTTTTTCATCATTTTTGGCTCATTTCCTCTACTTTATGCATTTCAACATTGATTCATGAAATATAGAAATATATACCAAAAACCATAAAATAATCCAAGAATCAACACGAAAACCATTAGAAAATCGCATCTAAATAAGTGTAAAAACGATACTTATCAAAGTTCCACGATATGAAGCTAACCTCGAAGAGCAAATTACTTACATGATGTGAAAAGGAAAATTCAGAGGAACTACAACGAGGATCCACTGGCATCGTGGAATAAGAATGAGATCATAGCTACTTTGAAGGTGAAAGCTGGAAAAGAAAAAGGAGGTCGTTAGATTCAGACCCATCCCCATGAATATAGAAGATCGGATGGATATGCAGATAATACTTAAGGAACATCTGGACCTCAAGTTAATCTCAGCAGGTGTTTCTCCATACAGCAGTCCAAGATTCCTTGTTCGGAATCACGGAGAAATCAAAAGAGGAAAGCCCAAGATTGGTAATCAACTACAAAGAATCAACGACATCTTGGATTTCGATAGATACTTTATCCCAAGCAGAGAACATTAGGTAAACATCATCAAGAATGCCAAAGTGTTTTCCAAGTTTGATTGTAAATCTGGATTTTACCAGATTAGATGGAGGAGGCAAGCGAAAAATTCACAACATTCTCCACACCACAAAGACATTATATCTAGAATGTCATGCCAATGGGATTGGCAAACGCTCCCCAGATATTCCAAAGGAAGATGGATAATCTTTTCAAAGATTACTTCCTTATTGCGTCAAGAAACATGAAAGTGCATATTAAACATTTGAAAATCTTTTCATATGTTTGTTACAAGGAAGGACTAGTGCTCTCCGAAAGAAAGGTAGTTATTGCTATAAGACAGATAGAATTTCTTGGAATTGAGATCGACGAATCTGGAATCATCTTCCAGAATCATATTGTTGAAAAAGTGCAAGGATATCCAGATGACCTCAAGGATCTAAAACAACTTCAGAGTTTTATGGGAGTTGTTAATTTTGTTGGAATGTTCATCAATAACCTAGCAAATCACAGGTAGGTGTTCAGTCTGTTACTCAAAAAAGACGTCAAGTTCGAGTGGAATGAAGATCACAGACAAGCTATCAAACACCTTAAAGAAGTTTGCAGGCAGCTACCAAAGCTTGCATTTCCAAACGACGAGGATGAATTGGTATTATATACAGATGCCAGTGATCATTGGTGGGTTGCAGTCTGTATATTCCCCTCCGACGGGATGCTTCAGTGGTGAAGCTAAAGTCGTATTTCAAAGAGGCGGGCTCATCAACCGGTGTGGAGGATTCAAGATGAAAAATTGATTCTCAGGTATCCAGGATATCTGAAGAATCAAGCCAACCCAGCACCTCAGGGGTTAAAGAGGGAGAGATTAATCTTAAGTCATCGGCGGACAAATCTAAGGTTAATACTGACGAGATTAAAGTTTCCCCAACTTCCCATTTGCAGGAATATCAGAGAACATGGGAGAAACTCTATACGAGAGGGTATAATTCCTGGAAAAAGAACAGCGGACTGGTCAGGAAAATACCCAAGAATATGGATGCATCCTGGTGTCAAACCAGAAAGTGTTCGAGAATGGTTTGATTTTGGCTGCCTAGCCTCAGTCTTTACCACAACACCAAGTTTTTTGGAAATCATAAAATTACCGGATTGGATCTACGAAGGCGTGTATGACTCATGTCAAAATAATCATACACTTGGACGATGAGATGTTCTGGAGCTGAAATTCCTGACCGCAGCCCCAAAAATCAAAAGGCCTTCACCCCAGTTTCCATTTCTTGAAGTACAAATACCTAACTGGAAGGCGATGGACCAAATAAAACCACCGTCCGAAGGAACAACACTAGTTTTCCCGCTCACAGAAGACGGCATTACTACCAGAAGAGCTTGTGGATTATGGGTCTGTCTCACTGAGATGGACAAAGTTAAGTATCCATTAAAACTTTTCAATAAAACAGCGAACAGATCATTCATGGTTAACTCCATGACGAGCCACACTACAAAATTTGCCGAGGAAATATTTGAAAAGAAGATGCAAATATTATGGGACAACAAGATTCCAGCAACCAAAGAAACAGGCTGGAAGTTCTACAACATGGCTCATGTAGGAAGATGGCAGACCCACATCTGCCTGAGCTTCTCAGAGCAGGAAGAGCCAATGTTCGGGAAAGGATTCCCTGTCAAAAGGGACTAGAAAAAGACGACAAAGCAGGACCGGGCAAACGTGGAAGATTCTCACGCGTATTGCAAAAGCCAAATTTCTAGGGACCACATGGAAACAAGAGTCATGTGACTCTGACGAGGACCACTACCATTATCAAAAGAAAACAAAATGGTAGGACAACCTCTTCGGCCGAAAGTCGAAGAAACCACAATATACCAGACAAGAGAGAAGACGCACGCAATGACGTCTGATTGTAAACAAGATTTGAAGCCCGGATTTCACATCCACCTCCAGACTTCTACCAAGGCATTCAGGAAGCTAAGGACATCAAAAATTCTCCATAGTTTTCTGAGAATAAAAATTGTAGTCTCCAAGCTTTGTAATCTTTCAACTTTCATAGCTTGGTAATATTTCTTCTCTTTTCTTTCTCTTCGTAAACGTTTGAAATATTGTGCTGTATTTTAGTTTATCTGTTCTTGAGTCAAGCCTCAGTTATATGAGAAGCTAAAGAAGTCTGTCTCCTCCCGAAAGGAGACGTTTTAATGTAACAGATATTACAAGTATTTCCAGAATAAAAAACAAGGTTGTTGCCTATCTATCTAACAGATTTCTTTAAATCTTTCTTATATCTTGATTATACATTACGCCATAAGGTAGGAAACGAATTATGGGCTGTGTTGTGCGGTTTCTGAAGGAGTCGGATAACTTACAGACTAACCTCGCCTAATGGCTGAGGTTGGATGGTGAGGAGCTATTCATAAAACAGTCTGGAGGCAGTAAGTTTTCGACTGGTGGCTTTGCAACCCACCTCACTCGGTGTCGTTATGGTCAAAATGATATATTTCAGTTTGTTAAAATTTTATTGCAACACGAAAGCATGATGGGCCTGTTAATTAATTTTATGTAATGAGGGAATATTGGGGCTTAAATTTGTAATGAACCGTGAGTCCTTTGCAAAATTATCCTATTGAGTCTTCTCTAGATGACAGAAACTGAAGGATCTAATTTTTATATAATACCATTAAGGACATGCATTTACGTATCCCTTATTAGGAGTAGTTTATTGGAAAAATGAGATTTTGGGTGTTTTGTAAAAATCATAAAAGCATTAGGGGTTTTTACGCAATTAAAGTAAGAGCTTTTATGTCTTTTGAGGTTGATAGGAAGTTGAAATAAAGAAAATAATTATGGTAGGGAGTTAGAATAAAGAATCTTTGATATAGGGAGGAATGTTAAAGTTATGTTTGGAGGTAGAGGTTTTAAGTGAGTTTACGATTTTAATTTTCTAATCTAACTAATAATTTTACCATATAATGTGTGGTTGAGAATTGGCGCCACCCCACTAATGCTGGGGTCGGCATTTCAAAAAGCACCCACAGACAGTGTGCAATTTGAGAAAAGAGAACAATACGAAGAAACAGATGACCATGGTGACGACAATTATGGTTATGTTGCGTTAATCTCGGAAAGCGTAAAGCTCTTCAATTTCATCTCAGATATGTTCTTTTCTTTCATTAATTCTGTGATTTTATTTCACTAGAAATTGATTTGTCTGTATTTCAGTTTTAGATTTCTTTTGGACTTATCGATTCAGCTCGGTATACACATAAAAAAAAATTCTGGGAGCCACACCCCCATTCTCTCCACCCTGTGCTCGACCCGATTTCTCGACCCAATTCCCACCCAAACAAAATGTGATATCACAAATTTATACATGTATCGTGTTATATTTTCTCGATGAAACCGATTTACAATTAAATTTCAAATTTTTGAAATGCCTAAGGCCATCTCCAACGCGCACCAAATTTGGTGTGAAACGCCGAATTTGACTTGTTTTTTTGCTCCAACCGGACGCTAGAATTGGCGTCCAAATTTGGTGCAGCTACAGTGCTGCACCAAATTTGGTGCAGTACTGTAGCTGCGCTATCGATTTTCTTTTTTTTTTTAATATTGTTATTACTTTATTGTTTTAAACTATCGTTGAATTATTAATTTACTTATTTAATATAAAATTAAAATACAAAGTAAATGAAAACTGATTGTTTTTTTAATGATCTAATTATTAAATTAAAATTGATTATCTAAATTTTTTAAATTATAAATTTAATATAGAAATATATTAATAAATCTATAATACATAATTAATTGAACAAAACTGTAAATGAAATTGAAAGGAATATTTAGAGAATATTCTTTTTGGTGTAAAATTTGAAGTAGATGTGTTGGAGATGAGTTTTGTGTTTGGTGCGAAAATTGCATTATTTTGGTGTAAAATCTGCGCTAAAATGAAGTTATGGGTTGGAGATGGCCTCAAATAAATGATTGTATGTCTGTATTATGAACTAGTTAACAACAATTTCCCACAAAGCTATGGATACGAGTGAGTGTTCGGTCAAAACCGAACTGATCGAACCGAACTTTGTGAAGACCGAATTTGTTTCTTGACCAACCTAACCGACCGATTTGTACTATTAAACCAAAAAATCGGAGATATAAAACATCTGTTATTTCGGTCGGTTACTGAAATAACTGATATTTAAAAAAAATCAATTAAAATTTTAAAAAGATGGCTTAAAAAAATATAAAAAAATTAAAGTAATATAAAATATTGGTTTAATGGTTCTAATCGGTTAACTGATGTTTTTTAAATTAAAATAAATCGAAACCGAACCAATTAAACTGACTAAATCGATAATTTTTTAAAAATGAAAACCGAACTTCCGAAATAACCGAACCGAATTTCCGAATTAATTCTATTCGGTCGGTTAGTTCGGTCGATTTGGTCGGTTAGCTCGTTGTGCGTGTCATATTTTAAATTTGTGCGTGCAAGATGAGTTGAAAACCACTAGAAACTCATTTAAAAAAAATAAAAACAATTTTTAGATTTCTTAAAGGTTCAGTTGCTAGAAATCAAGAGTTTAAAAGTTTATGTCTTTCTCATGGGGAAAATTATAAATACTTTCCTTATGATGGTCCTACTATGTAGAATTCGAAATATTTAATGTTGCAAACATATTTGCCTTATAAATATGTCATTACTTTGGTTTTTAATAAAAGGATGTCTGAACAATTTCAAATTTATCGTGATGACTGGGAAATTTTTTCTAGTTTTATAAATTTGTTGTTACCTTTTTATGATGCTACTAAATTATTTTCGGGATGTACTATTCAACGACTACAATTTTTTAAAACAAAATTTATGAAATTAGTGAATGTTTTGCATTATAGAGGGGAAATCCTATATTTAGAAACATATATGAACCTATTGAGTCTAAATTTAAAAAAAAATATTGGAAAACAAGATTATATAGTGTAGAAATTATATTTGAATCTTATTACACTAACACGAATTACGAAAAATGTTAATGTTAATCAACAAAAAGTGCGTATTAATAATAGTTTATATTATTTGTTTTATTTATATGATGTATTATATAATTCTAGATCATTTACAATAAGAGAAAGTGGTGGTAGTAGTGGTACTAGTAAATGTTCTGTATGGACAATGTTAAGAAGAAAACAAGATACTTGTTCGACTTCTTCTATTTCATTTTTATTTATCGAGCTTCAAATATATTTAAACAAAGTAATTTATTTCGGTGAACAAGAATTGGAAACATTTGATGTTCTGACATGGTGGAAAGATAATGCTAAACTTTGGCCAGTGCTTTTTATCATGACACGTGATCTACTAACCCCTTAGATATCCACAATTCCATCGGAGTCGTGTTTTAGTGCAGGTGTCAATGTACTTGACGAAAAAGGAAGTATAATAAAAGCAAATACTGTAGAAATGTGTATTGTATTAAAAGATTGGTTGGATGCCGGCAGCTGATTACAAAATGTATGAGGACATGATGTTGATTAAACTTAAGAAAGTTGAATGTTTTATATTTGTATTTTATGATTTTGTTAGTTTGGTGCTTGCTAGTTTGTTATGTGAAATTTTGAATCAATGAAGTAATATTGTAATTTATATAGACTTAGTTATTCAATTCATAATCAACAAATTTGAATTTTTCATGTCTATCATGTTAAGTTTACAACCTATTTTTTATTCTACTACATATTTTTTATTCTACTATTCTTATCTTTAAAAAAGATTTGGTCCCTGCCAACATGGCACGACCCCGGCACGGTCCATGGGCCTAAGGGTCGTGTCGGGCCAATAGAAATTGGGTAACAGTCATGCCAGCATGTCTCGTTGCCCAAACATGCCAGCACATATAAATGGTCGATACGACCCGTTTGACGTGAGAGGAGAATTTAAAATCTTTAGAATTCAAAATTTTCACGACAAATATAATGGATTTGCAGCATGTATTGAATTTCAAATGTCTCAATCTAAATACATCTTAAAATAATATCGATTTATCCAAATGAGGGTGAGGAATATTTAAGTTCCATATGATCACACAGTTAGGAGCAGTGTTTTGAAAACCGGTCCGAACCGGTCGGTTCAACCGATTTAACCTGTAACCAGTGCTTGATCCGGTCCGGTTGACCCTTCAAAACCACCCTGATAAAAAACCAGTGGGAACCGGTAAAAAACCGGTTCAACCAGTGAACCGGTTGACTGGTTGAACCAGTATGTTCCTTCATTTTTCTTTCCTTTTTAAAAGTTTAATTCTTTTTTATTTTTTAAAAATTATAAATCAAATTTGTAGAACAAAATATAATTTATTGTTATTGAAATGATTACAAAATAATATTTTATGCGTGTTTTTATCAAAAATTTCATATAATTTAATAAATGTGTCTTGTATATTATATATAAACATGCTTAGTTTCTCGTAAATTATAATATATGCGAATAATTTCATAATATTTAAATATTTTATTATAATTTTGGGATATTGATCTTTTTTGGCATTATTTGTTGTTTTTTAGATGTTTTATTATTATTATTATTATTATTTTATGATAGACATTTCATTTTATCTGATTTTTGAAGTTTGACATGTTATGTTGGTGTAACGATATTTTTTTATTGTGAACAACTTGAAACTATAGTAAAATATATGGTATATATATTTTACAAAACTTAAAATAGATATTACATAATGATGATGTCATCACCGGTTGAATCAATGGTTCAACCGGTTGAACCGATCGAACCTGTAACTAGTAAGGGCACCGGTTTCATGTCCGGTCCGGTTTTGAAAACACTGGTTAGGAGATAAAATGATCATTTTACAACTAATCTCGCGTGGATATTAAATATGTAGTAAATCAAATTTTTTTTTTGAAAAAAAAAAAAGCAACCCCAAGTGGGAAGAATCGTTATCCTGAAAACTACAGATATGGCCCTCGTTCAGTCGTTATCTGGAGTGAAGTGCTCCACTTGTTTTGGGCATGCAGCGTGAGGGTAGCACATTTCAAACTTTTAAGAAAGCTTTGTTGCTGTATGTCAATGGCGAGAAGGTAAAATTTTCGAACCCTGCATTTCATTTCTTTTTGTTTTTATTTTGCATTTCAGTTTTGTATATAAGTAGTGAAAACATTTAGCTTTATTTGCAGGCTAGAGGGCAAGGTAGCTATCATAACCGGCGGAGCAAGCGGCATTGGCGAATCCACTGCGAGACTATTCGTCCAAAACGGCGGTAAGGTCATTGTCGCCGACGTACAAGATGAACTAGGCCACAAAGTGTGCCAGGACATCGGGACTTCAAAATGTTGGGTTTTCGTACCCCGGCGCCAGATCCAAACGCAGCGGAAAATAAACAGTAAACAGATCTGACCCGGGGACGGACGATCGCGCCTGATTCATGTATTACTATGCAAATATCAAAATAAATGCACGAAAAGAGAATTACCGATGAACAGCGAAATCAATCTGCGGCGGTGATCCTCGAGTCCAATCAACCTGACCAGATCTACAAGCCAACACCAGTGCTAGTTTGGTGTTAGCGTTTCTATGAGAGTTAATGGAATTCTTGCTCAATGGAGTCTCCCTTCACCTTCTGATACAAATGTCATATTTATAGTTGTAATAAGCTAATTGGGCCAGGGTTAATATAAAGCCCATTGGGCCAACGTTTGGCTTGTAGGGCATTTATGCTAACAATCTCCCACTTGCCCAAAAGCCAAAACAAAACTACAAACTCATAATCCAAGTAACTCAATCCTATTGAATAACTTGATGTACTACTAATGTACATAATTATGAGACATTAATATATCAAACGTTTTAATTTAGAACTTTCTACAGATGAAACATTTTCAAATATAGAAACTCCACTAAAGTGAGGAGCTTTCAAAAATTAAATTCATCTCTTCTAAATCACTCAATTTGAGCACTTAACATTTAAGTCTCAATTCTCATCAATAGATCGGCGGCCGGTTGATTGTGACCCAGCGAGGCTCAAGTGTATCATAGCAGTAGGATCACAACCTTTGTGATTTTAGAAGTCAAACAACTTCTTTGGGCTTACCCTGAATGCCTCATTGTCAATTAAACTCCTTTAATAGACAATGGCTGAAATATAATTCCAGCTACAACCTACCGATCGTGGGTAGCGCCTAGCATCTGCGTTTCACAAAGACCTAGATACAAATGACTAGCAACGTACGAGAACCTGTCAGCCATAGTTAGCGTGCAGTACATTCCTTTCACTCAATATGTCCCGATTGAATCAAGGGCATTGGTTGGTCGAGGCCCCTTATGATTTCAATAACTATGTATTTGTTTCACATTATATGATTCCTTGTGTGCGTATATGAAAAACCCATTTTTCACAAGCACTACCCACTCTGGCCAGAGATTCCTCGAATCATATATAGAAAAACACATAGGACATCCTGGTTCATCAAGACCAGTGGTGAATCCCCAACGACAATCATAGGCCTCTGACAGCATCACTGAATACCCAAAATAATGACTTTATGACCCACATGTGATCAGTCATTAAATCAAAGTACACAGCTATCTATCAAGACCTCAATGACGCCTCGGGTCAAGAGGAGTAATGGTGCACAACTATGACTAGAAATTCTATACTCGACAAATGGTAACCACTTATAGAATTCCGAGTAGGGTCGTTCAGTGAACTCATTCCTAATGAGCACCTATTCATGTGTGCTGACTTCTCCAAGCCAACGCCGATGAAACGCGGCGCACTACACTAGACACATCATGAATACCAGTCTCTAACGAGCATATATCGATATCCCATTCTCGAATGCTCATCGACCAGGAACATTTAGAAGTCGCAGTCGAGAATGTATTTCATGGTCACCATCATATGCGTAACCACATTCTATGGACTATAGCAATCTCAAGGACTTCATCAATGCATCAAGATGCATGGGTAAATAGATGAAGAAGTGCCATATATATTAATATTCAAACAAAGATTTGTCATAATAAGATTACAGATACAATCAATCAACTATTGATTTACTTAATCATGTATGACAACAATATCTTTCACTTTCCCAAAGCCAACTACTCATGTGTCTTAAGACCATCTTCCCAAGATGTCTAACAGACACCAATCATTGTAAATGCTTTGTCAGTGGATTCACTATATTTTTCTGTTGAAGCGATTCTCTCGATAATAATGTCGCGTCTACCATCTCTCTCATTAGATAGTATTTTCTCAATATATGTTTGGATCCTGATGAGATCTTGGCTATTCATAATAGCTCAAATGTTGTCACAGTACACAGAGACTGTGTCAACTGCACTAGAAATTACACCCAACTCTTGGATGGAATTTCTTATCCAAACTGCATCTTTGCTGCATCTTATGCTGCAATGTATTCAACTTCAGTGGTGGAATCCAATGTGGTGTCTCACTTGGAACGTTTCCAAGAGACATCACAATCACTGAGCTTAAATACAAATCCGAACATCGATATGGTATCATCTACATCCAAATTAAAAACTAGCATCAGCTTAGCCTTCAACTTTTATTTCTCCACTTACAGATCCAAAAACCATGAACATATCATAAGTTCTTCATAAGAACTTGAGGATTATTTTCACAGTTTTCCAGTGACCTTCACCGGGATCTGTTTGATGTATGCCTATTACTCTAAGAACATAGATCAGGCCAAGTACATACCATAGCATACAGTATGCTATTAAAAGTAGAAATATAAGCTACCAATGTCATCTTTTCTCTCTCCTCGTCAATCTTAAGACCCATTGACTCAAGAGATGAATACTATGACATATTATGAAGTAACTCATTTTTCGACTATTCTATGCTAAACCCTTTTAGCACAGTGTTTATGTACGTAGATTGAAAGATCTCAAGCATCCTTTAGATCTATCCCTATAGATCCGTATGCTAAGCACGTATGACGCTTCTCTCAATCTTACATGGAGAAATTAGTAGATAATCACGCTTTAATTGATTAATCCAATACCATTCACAATGAGCATGATATAATCGACTTAAAGCATCACAAATGTAACCGTGTTCCCACTAACCCTTTTGCACACACATGTCACTTCCGGATTTTTAACAAAACCAAACACTTTGATGATGTTATCAAAACAAAAGTTCAAACTTCGGGATGCCTTCTTAGGCCCATAAATGGATATCTAGAGTTTGAAAACATTTTTCTCACTCCAAGAAGTTGTAAACACATTTGGCTGCTACATTTCTACCTCAATGCCACCACTGAGAAATGTTGTGTTCACATCCATTGCTCATATCTTATATTCATAATATAAAGATATAACTAATAAAATCTAAATAGACTATAGCATCATAACCGATGAAAATTTTCTCATAAACAACTCTTTGCCTATGAGAATAACTGTTTCTCACCAGTCAAGCTTTGAAGGTCACTACCTTCCCATCCACTCCAAGCTTTCACTTGTAAATCCATGCAGCCAACAATTCCCAAAGATGATCTACTAAGGCCCATACCTTATTGGAGTACATGGAGTCCATTTCAGATTTCATGGCATCTTGCCAATGTCCCGAATCAATATCTGACATCGCCTCCTTGAAAGTCCAAGGATCATATCCATGGTCTATTTCTTGACTACTTTCAAGGAGTAGATTCATTCTATCAGGAGCTCTTGAAACATTTTCAAATCTCCTTGGTGTGTATAAATCAAAGGTTGTGATTAACTAAATTAATTTCACCATTTTCACTTTTCTAGTGGTTTGTGGTTCTTGAACCCTTTCAAGTTATATTATATTATCATTCCTTTCTAATAGAAACATTTTCTCTAGAAAGACTGCACTTGCGAAACAAACACTTTGTCTCCAATTGATAATATAAATTTCCACAAAATAACATAAGATGGATCAATTATCCAACTCATCTCCCACTGGCTGCTTCACATAAGCAGAACAATCTCAAATCTATATTTGGATTATTTTTCAGTCCATATCGTATATGGAGTTTTGGTCACTGCATTTGTATGAATTATGTTCAACCAATATGTAACTTTAGAGAGTTACTGGGAGAGAATCACATTCTCTCTAAGATAACTCAACATCATCTTACACTAATATTTAGTGCTCCACATACGTCCATATGAATCAAATTCAATGGACATTCAACACATGCTAAATATATGTTGGATTTAAGTTATCATTCTTTTTATATTCTTTGAATATAATCATACTAATCATTCATAAGTTCACCAGATTCAATAAAACATGCATTCTTAAAAATACTGCAAATCACATTTGCATATTTAAAAGAATATCATTCTCTATCAAAATAGGAACAATGTTCATGATTAAATCTAGAGCAAATAAATAATTGCTCAAACCAGTTCCTAACCAGTTCAAGATTTTATATTAAATAAATGTTTCAAACAGCATTTGCAACAACTCTTGCTACAATGCTTAGCCTCAGGTAGGTTTCACCTTCCTATGGCTCTCTACTTCTTCACATCACATGCAACTCTTTGCAAAAAATGCGAGCACAACTGACATCATATACCAAGGAAGTAGAACCAATAGAAACATTTAATTTTAATATATAACATACAATTTCTAGAACGCTTCTAGTATAGGTATTCCTTACAATTTTGCGCCAGTGACCAGCAGTGAAAACATAGATGTCTCTCCTTTCTTAGTTGCTACTATACCCTTTTTCGTCTTTTGAGGTTGGGAATCATTTCCCTTCCTCTTCTTTATCCTTGAACTCTTCCTACCATTGGTAGAAGATTCGACAAGAAGAACACGTTTCTCCTTTTGAATCAAGGACTCATGAGTTTCCAACATTTTGACTATAAGATCAAATATATAGCCAGTTAATGAGGATTTGTCACATTCAGATTTTCCAATTTCTCAACAAGAGATATTTTTCTTACACCATGCTCATAGACCGAAGCCCCATCTCGCATGTGAAATGAAAATAGCTCTTTTGAAATCGCGAGTCTCAGTAATCGCGTTCGTTCACCAAACAACATTTGTAGGTGTTGGAAAATATCAGCAATGTGAACGAATTTCTCATATCATTGTTGAAACTCATTGGTGACGTTGATGCTATCATATAACACCTAGTCTAGAGATCATCGTCCCATCACTTCTCAAGTGTGGCAATCTCTTCATGAGACGAACCGGGAGACACTTCAACAGGAGGCTCCCACCAAGGGTATATAGCCACCTTTTAGAAGCAAGCACTATTTTAAAATTAATAGTCAATCAGAATAATTTGGTGCAGTTACTTTGTTTGTATCGAGAATTGATGCAATCGGATTCACGGGAATCACAATACTGAGAATAAACAGAAAAATATAAGCAAACCGTTTGATTATTAATTAATTCAAAAACTATGGACTTTAGTTATTGAATGCTCCCACTAAATTTTTCGAATTCATCACCCTCATGACAAATGAACGGAAAATCATATTTTCTTAGTGGGCTTGGAGTCCAACTAGCTCATTAAAACCCCGGACGTGGGCCCACCGGCTTCATGATACTAAAGGTAGATCACAATTGCATCATATGCAACCCCCAAGATATTTGTCTCGCGATTGGCATAACCCTACGTGGGCAGGACAATTATGCCTTCTCACGTCAAACTAACCCATCCCACGGATGGAAATGTCACGCCCAAAAGACCCCACGTGGGTGAGTAATCTAGAAGGTTAACATAACCACACCCTTAATTAAGTGGCAGTTAAACGCACAGCTTTCCCATGCCAGATGCCCCCCACGTGGGTGAGTAAGGCAATATGACACAAGTAGCGTCTCATGGCTTAACTGTTGATGGAAGACAGGAAGCAACAAACCCTTTTGAGCTCCCTTAGCAGTTTGATATTAAAAGTTTTGAATCATATTCAAAAGAGGGATTTAATAATTTTCAAATCTCATCAAGTACTCGTTTGTTTGTTTGCCGGATTCATGCAACTATGTTTTATTCATGCAGTCATATGTATTAATAAAACATACAAACAAACATTTATCATACATCATATGCATAATAAAAATAAATATGGATGATTACGGCCTTTTCCTAATTGATCCACGTGAGCCATACGTGGATCACAAGTCTGTCTAAGGTGATGCAGGTATGTAATGCAATCCTATTACATTTTTGCTTCCATTATACATGTCTTGATTCTTGATGCTCCATCTTCAATCTCGATCTCCCACTAATTCTAATGATTTTACATTTAAATCGTGCAAACAAGAGAATAGGGATACAAATCCGGGGTGGGATACATCAGAAAATAGAGAGAGCAGGCTCGCAGGCCCGATAACCAAAAAACACAATTATAATGAAACAATAAAAACCTAAACATTCACCTAAACACATTGGTCAAGGCCCGTAATCATCCATCATGCAATCACAACATATGTAATTAAACATTAAACTAATCAATTACATCACATGTAATTGTACTAATCACATCACATGTAATTAGAGCACAATAATTAATTTATTCTATCGTTTCCCCACTAATCGCATCATTAATTGAAACTGAAATTAACAAATTAAATAAAACCATTTTATTTAATTTTTAATTAATTACTTTTCAATTAATTGGTAAAATCACTATTTTACCTTTAATCATAATGATAATCGAAAATAAATTAACAATTAAATGAAACACTTTCATTTAATTTTCAGTTAATTAAATTTTCAATTACTTGGTAAAATCACTATTTTACCCCAAATCATAATATTAGCCAAAAATAAAATTAACAAATTAAATGAAACATTTTCATTCAATTTTCAATTAATTAAATTTTCAACTAATTGTAAAATCTCTATTTTACATTTAATAAATTAAAAATCACATTTTTAATAAATTAAGTATTATGATTTATTTCAAAAATAATATCCGGATAAAACATCTAAAATGACCCAAATAATTTATGGACTCCAAACAATTTGGATCCAAAATTAAAAATGCAATTTCAACCCCAAAAATTATCCTTAATTTTCGGATTTAACAAAATTCAAATTTTTTTTTTATTTTTTTTTAAATTAAAAATAATTGGCCCGAAATCACTGTTCATCTTTCTTCCCAAAAACTCGAAAATTAGGGTTAGGGTTTACTGTAGCCGCCGCCGCTGCCTATACATCTGTGCGCCGCTAGGGACGGAAAGAGACGCAGCTCGCCGCTGCTACACCTTCTCATCTTCACGTCGACAGCCAAGATGGCGAATCGTGGCAGCAACACTTGCTCGCCCACGCTGTTCGCCGGCCATCTTCGTTGCAGATTCATGCGCAGAAGAAATCCCCGCAGCGGCCATGCCATAGGAGATCTGTCAGCGTCGCGCCTGGAGACGAAACTTTTCACCGCCGACGCTACGTCCTGCGACTGCGGCTGCGGCGGCGCTCCAGAATCCGGCAGCGTCCAGAATTAAAAACAATTTTTAACTCAATTTCTATATTTTTCCGGATCACAAAATTTCTGAAAATTCGAATACGATTAATATCGATGGGAAACGATCTAATAAAATAATTATCAGATATGAATCAAAGCGACAACCTGGCTCTGATACCACTGTTGGGTTTCCGTACCCCGGCGCCAGATCCAAACGCAGCGGAAAATAAACAGTAAACAGATCTGACCCGGGGACGGACGATCGCGCCTGATTCATGTATTACTATGCAAATATCAAAATAAATGCACGAAAAGAGAATTACCGATGAACAGCGAAATCAATCTGCGGCGGTGATCCTCGAGTCCAATCAACCTGACCAGATCTACAAGCCAACACCAGTGCTAGTTTGGTGTTAGCGTTTCTATGAGAGTGAATGGAATTCTTGCTCAATGGAGTCTCCCTTCACCTTCTGATACAAATGTCATATTTATAGTTGTAATAAGCTAATTGGCCAGGGTTAATATAAAGCCCATTGGGCCAACGTTTGGCTTGTAGGGCATTTATGCTAACACAAAAGACATTTCCTACATACACTGTGACATCACCGATGAAAACCACGTCCGAAGCGTAGTGGACACTGCTATTTCGAAACATGGCAACCTTGACATAATGTTCGCAAATGCCGGAATCCCAGGTTCCGTGAATCGTGAAGGAATTCTTGGGACAGATTACGAAGATCTCAAAAGGGTCTTCGAAACTAATGTCTTTGGCGCATTCTTGTGCGCTAAACATGCCGCTAGAGTAATGATCCCTGCCAAAAAAGGGAGCATCGTGTTTACTTCCAGTGTTGCTTCCGTGACTTATGGAGGAGATGTTCCGCATCCTTATGTAGCATCAAAATGTGCTGTGGTGGGGCTGGCGAAGAATTTGTGCGTCGAGTTGGGGCAGTATGGTGTCAGAGTTAACTGTGTGTCGCCTTTCGGTGTGGCAACGCCCATGCTGATGGATGTCATGGGCTTCAATGAAAAGAGCAGGGTGGAGGAGTTTGTTTCGGAGATTGCGACGTTGAAAGGGGAAATTGTGGAAGCCAATGATGTGGCGGAGGCTGTGTTGTTTCTGGGAAGTGACGCATCGAAGTATGTGAGTGGGCAGAATTTGGTGATTGATGGAGGTTACAGCCTCACTAATGTCGCTCTAAGTGAGGCCTTCAAAAAATTGGTGGTTTCTTGACTTGTATGCTTTTATGTTTGTTTCTTTGTTCCAGCAATAATTTTCTCTAATGTCTTCTGTACCAAACTGTGATTATTGGTTGGATCGGAGAATTTAAAGTCATGCCAGACGTCTTCGTCTTTATTTTGGTTGTTCCATAGAATTGGATTGGATGGATAACAGTTAAATCATGTGTAATAAATTGGATATTACAGTTTGTCATATTAATATTAGATTCAAATTTTGTCAAAATATCATCCTCATTAATTTGATTTAACAAGTTTAAAACATTCAATCAATAGACATGTTCAATTTTCATAAAGGGCATTGGCCAAAAGCGGTGGCAACTTGAATTATTTGTTTAACCCAGCGGTGAGTGTATTATTACACCCACAAATATGTGAAGAATATTTATTTATTTTTCATATGGGCCACATATAGTATCATATGAAAACATAAAGGGGAAATTTTGGGTGGGAGGAAAAAGTATTTTCGATCCAGTTCACCAAAATGTTTTGTTTTTAACTAGGTCTATTTTATGTCAAAATAACCAAAATATCCTGTCATGTAATTTACGTACACTGTGCTCTCGTGTGAAATTTTTTTTCTCATGGAATTTTGAATCATTTTCTTGTAGATCGATTTTTTTGTTCTCTTCAGATTTTCAATTGTGCTCCAATTTTTTAAAAAATATATAATAATCATAATATTCTCCAATTTATGTGAAATTGCTCCCAACAATCAAAACATCTGTCCATGGATTCACAAAATCCTTCACCTATTCTTCAGTTTAGTTTCTGAAATTTGGAAGATTTTTTCCATTGGTAAAAATAAATATGCCACTTGCTCTTCCAAATCTGTAATTATGCATATGAGTTTTGGGATAAAATCGACGATGCATATATATTATATTTACATGCATCAATTATGTCTAGCGGTGTATGTATACTATATTTACATGCACCATAGAGTCTAGCGGTGCATGTAATTTACATGCACCGCTAGACATAAATTACATTCACCGTTAGCCACAAGTTGTGCATGTACATTATATTTACATGCATCACATGAGTATAACGATGTATGTAATTTATATGCACCGCTACGAAGGTAGATAGCTTTCTCAGATGCGGATCATATCATATTGTTGGATAAACAACAGATTACTATCGAATCGTGATCTTTACATAGATTGCAAATGTGCATATCGCACTTGTTGCAAAGTTCTTCCGAAATCACTTCACTACAAAAAATTGTGCTACACACTACGTGAATTTGTGCTCCAATTTAGGTGATATTTTTCATTTTTGAATCTTTCGATTGGTGCTCAATTTTTTTGCGAGATTTCTCACAGGTATAATTCAACCATGTGTCTTTTTCGTCAGTTCATTGATTTTCCATATAAGATTTTAATACTTTTGTTGTGCATGATTAGTACATATATATATTTCTAAAAAAAAAATTGGTACAGATATATGCATTCACTAATGGTGTACCTCTCTTAGTTGTGGGGTCTTGATCAATTATTGCCTTGCGTATTTGATCTTGCTCTCTATTTTAGATTGTAAATTTTCAATTTAATATGCATGATTTTGTGTGCAAAAGAGCTTTGTGAGTTTTGGTAGTGGGTATGGCGAGGAAGAACGCACAACATGGAGGTGAAAGGTTATGGGAAAGAAGGTGAAGAATAAGATGTAGTTTAGTCATAATTAATGGACTAATTAGATTATGATTTGATAAAATGGATTTAATTGAAATCTAAAAGATGTATTTAGTTGAAAGAATATTTTTTTGGAGATTTTATTGAAAGATGTTTTGAGAGGTGATACCTTGTTGTAATTTTCTCAAACAAAAATGTAACCCTCTCTCAATTATTGGGTCTATAATGCGGGCCGACGAGAAGATCCACTATTATGCTGCTGAACTGAATAAGCGTTCTTCTTCCGGTATAGCTCTACTCTTTGGCTGGAATGAGATCCACTTGTTTTAGGATGGATCCAACCTCATCTAACTACTATACATACACTGGCGGAGCTAGGTTGGGGCAAGGAGAGCCAAGAACCCTCGTTCGTTAACTGTTTGGAATGGAACCTGCTATGCGTAATCACTATTTTGTACCATCTTCAGTTTATGAAAATAATAAAAATTGTTGTATGAATCTGGTAAATCCAATATTCTATGTTGTAGATTTCATGTCTGGATTGCCACGTCATATAGTCACTCCTCAAAAGATATATGAGAGTGTAATTATTTGGTCACGAGTTTGATTCCCCTACCAACACTTTCTTGATCGAGTGTCGCATCGGGTTTGCCTAGTGTCATTACATGGCTAACGTGGTTTGCACGCTATCGCGTCAACATGATGGTTTACCCAATACACACGTAAATGGTAGTGGTTGCGGGTTCCTCGTCATAAAAATCACTCTATCTGTCTTAGCACAAAACAATATATAAGGGAATGTGTTTAATTATTAAAAATATTGAATTATCTTTATGAATTGAGAGAAAAATGGCACAATAAATTTTTTTAAGACACATTTCTTTATATGACAATGTTGTTTATCCTTTATATATACTAGCGGCCGTGGCACATGCGTTACGTGTGTGACACGAAATACATGAATCTTATGTTTTTAATATGTGGGATATAATTTATTTTATTACATTGTATAAATGTAAACTCTACAAATATTTCCAAATGAAAATGTACTTCAAATTCTTTGATCATAAGAATGTAGAGTTAGACTTAGTTGTTTAGCGTAGCAAGATATGCATGAAGCGTCTAAAAACAAAATATTTTATCAACATTAAATAAACACCATTATGAATAAAAGTGCAAAGAATGAAATAAACTGAATGACAACATACGACACATATGTCAAGTCATCACATTCTCGTAAATATTTTCATAGATGTCCTTGCTAATGAGACATAGTGCCAAAATAAAAATATCGGCTCCCCTATAACTCAAAAGGTCTCAACGGATCATACTATTATTTCAATAAAATGAGATATAAAAGTACACAATTTTATAAGTTTTTATATTTATAAGCACAAATACCAATCCAGTAGAACAACACACTTTATAGGAATCTAAAAGTATTTGAACATTCGGTCGTCAGTGGGACGACTCTACGAATGAAATTAATGACATGGTTGATTCTTAAGTTGAATCCCTTCCCTCTATGTACCCTAGACATAAGACGCATGTTTCACTAAACAAAAGTTGTTTATCTAATACAAATTAACGGAACTCATGCAACTATGAACTAACCACTAAAAAGTTTATTTTGATGCATAACCTTGCAAGCTGTCCAGTTATCCCAGAAAAATATAAGGCACTAAATTTTATATAGGAAAAAGAGACCTCTTTCACAAAATTCTTTTTCAACTTATAATATATTCTAAACTCTTTGAACCGGTAATGAATTCCGAACTACTCATAAATCAATTTACAACTATCCATTTTATAACCTGCTGCAAATTTAAAGTAAACCAAAGCTAATTCTTAAAAATCAGTTATGGAAAAAAAAGCGATCGGACATTTAATAAGCCAAGCTTGACATAAAAGCACATAAACATAATTCATATGCATGATAACATTTGCATATACAGATCTACAAAAGGTGAAAGGACAAATGCTTCAAGTGGAAACAAGTACGTGATAATTTTCAAGAACGGTTCGATTCGAGTATGTGCAAGAAGTGCTGCTCCGAACAGCACTGGAAGAATTTAACCAGCTTCTGCACTGCATCCTTTTTTAATAAAGCTTGTTCTACTTTCCTGTATCATTGTCATTGGCGAAGCAGATGATAATTGAATCTAATGCAGTCACAAACCGTAGCTCGTCTTCAAGGAGGCTCAAGTATACATCTAAGCCTCCATGAACTCCCAATTGCTCCCGGGAAGCCTGGGCCATATTACATAGTAGAGGTAATGCATATGGTCTCAAAGGGGAATCTATCATAATAAATTGCATCAAATCCATTTTTTGTCGCCTGCTCCTGCCTCGTCTTGTTAATATTATAGAGGTTAAATAGCGCATTACTGTACACATAACAAGTTATGAATAAACTTGGCATGCTCAAAATTATGCAAGAGAACAGTTCACAAATTGTATTTTAAACAATGGTTACAAAATAAGTAGGCGAATCTTAAATTTTGAAAACAATATAATTCTTTCTTAATAGAAAGTCCAAAAATCGTATCTTATACAAAATTTCACTTTCTCCACAAATCTCGCTCATTGGAGTCGACTGCATCCTGCTGATCTTAAAACCACGGAAAACAAATAAGAAAACAGTAAAAATTAAAGTAAAAAAAATCAATAATCAACGTAAAATTGAGTAGAAACAGAATTCATTAATGTATTAAAAGAAGCAACATTTAGAAACAAATTGCAATCGATCGCCATGGAAATATCTGTTTCCAAGCCTTGCATTGCAAATCAGCGAAATCCCGAGAGTTCAAAAAACAAAGGGTTCAACTCCAAATTTCAAACCATATGTTATGCTATATACTCGAGAAACAAACAACACAAACTCCTCGAAAAACTGTGTACCATCTTCAAATTCCAGATTCTCACCTCTAGATCTGGTGATACAACACTCTTCGTGACTCCATCATTCGACTCATTGATGTGACTAGAAATAGACACATCTTTAGTGCTTAATTGTCTACGATTTGGTAGGTTTTGATAGATAATTTGATACGTATGCTACCTAATCGTATATTTGTGTAATTGTAGGTACAATCGAAGAAAACAAGCTAAAAATGATGTGTAAAGACCAAGAAGAGACATGGACATGACAAGGACTCAAAGTTGATCAAGAAAAGGGCAAAAATGTAATTTTGGAGGTGGCAATCGATCGCCTGGAAGAGGAGATCGATCGCCTATGGACAGAAACTTTTGCAACAAAATTCACGGATCAGCGATCGATCGCGAGTACCAGGCGATCGATCGCCAAAGTCCACTGGAGCCTAGCGATCGATCGCGATAAAGTGGCGATCGATCGCCTCAAGATTTTCGCTGAAAAAAAATAAACTAGAGATCGATCGCCACACATCAGGCGATCGATCGCCGCAGAGTCCGGAAATTAGGAAATTAAGTCTTTTACCATGTTTAAAAGATTGTATCCCATTTTTATCACTCCCAGACCCTAAAACTCGAGACTAAGCCTCATTAGCAGCAACTTTTGATAGTTTTTCGAATTTTGAGAATAATTTGAGATTTTAGATTAATTTTCTCTGAAGTTTTGTCAAGAACAACAAAGAACGGGGCCGGAATCGACAAGCCGGAATCGTGACTAGTATTAGTAATTTCTTTTCCTTTGTTATTTTAATGTTTTCGAATAATATGTTGTTGCTTTTAGATTCAATTAAGCTAGGCAAAACCTTTGATTCTTGGTTGAAGGGATACCTACATTTGGATTTGAATCTTTTATGAGAATTCGGTTTGATTGTTGAATTAGATTTCGATTTCAATTTGTTTCTCAGATTTCGAATTCCATGATTGTTGTGTTTGTGTATTAGACCGATCATCTAATATTCAATTTCATAATCGATAGTTTGTTAAGAAACAACTAAGATTAATAATTAACCGGCTGTAGGTGTTATTGAATTCTTAGGAGAAACGATTGAGTAATCAATTCTAACGGCTGTAGTTTTTATTGATTAGATTTGTCGAACTCATTAGTTTTGAAAACTATCATTGATTTAATCATTAACGGCTGTAGTGGTGATTAGAGATTTGGTAAGGGTTGAATTGAATGTTGTTTTCTCTTTGACTATGAATAAGATGAGTAGGAATTGAATTTCCAATCGATAGATAATCGAAAGAATTCGAATGTTTTGATTTGATGACTAAAAGATAATTTTCCAAAAGTACGGTTACCTGAAAACCAAGAATCGCTTTAATCCCATAAGTTTTAATCATTTTAGTTAAACTCGTTTATTAGTTTGATATTCGCTAAGTAGTATTAATCCAATCCAAACTCCCATTGTTACTATTTGTTTGATAATTGGCACGAAATAAATTTACCTTCCCTGTGGGATCGATCCCTACTTCCGCTACTACATATTTTTGCTCTTAACTGAAGAAAGGTTAATTTGGGCGTACGCGATAAGCCTACCAAATTTTGGCGCCGTTGCCGGGGAAGGCATTGGTATTAATTTGTGTCGATTTTTTTTATTTGTTATCCCGCATTACTACTTTGGTTTGTTGATGAGTACAAGTGGATCGTCTAATCATGAAGATAACTTTCACTATGATCCTGAGATCGAGAGGACACTACATCAAAGAAGAAGAGAAGCGAGGCTGCTTGAAGAAGAAGAGAGGACCATGATGGCTGCAAATCAAAGCTTGAGGCAGTTGGCGAATCCCAACTTGGATCAACACCCTTTCTGCATCACTTTCCCTGCCTTGACTAATAACGTAAATTTTGAACTCAAATCTGGTTTAATTCACTTATTGCCATCTTTTCATGGTCTTACAGGTGAGAACCCGCACAAGCACTTGATGGAGTTCCACGTGGTATGCACTACTATGAAGCCAGCTGGCATAACGGAGGAGCAAATTAAACTGCGAGCATTTCCATTCTCGCTAAAGGATGCTGCAAAGGATTGGCTATTCTACTTACCATCCGGATCGATCACCACGTGGACTGACTTACAAAGAGTATTCCTAGAAAAGTACTTCCCAGCTTCAAGGGCAACGAACTTGAGGAAAGAGATATATGGTGTGAACCAGCTCTACGAGGAATCACTACACGAGTACTGAGAGAGATTCAAGAAGTTGTGCGCAAGTTGTCCACAACACCAGATAAGTGAACACCTTCTAATCCAATACTTCTATGAAGGTTTACTTTCTGGTGATAGGAACTTGGTGGATGCGGCAAGCGGAGGAGCATTTATAGATAAAACAGCGGAGGAAGCTAGACGCTTGATAGCTAACATGGCGGCCAACTCCCAACAATTCGGATCTGTGCGCCATGGACAACCGCAAAGAAAAGAGGTAAACGTATCAAACCTAGAACAACAACTGATAGACCTCACTTTTCTTGTGCGTGGTATGACAGGTGGAAATGTAGGGAAGATAAAGCCGTGTGGAATCTGTCTGGCTGCGAACCATCCCACGGACGCATGCCCTCACTACAAGAGACAGCCGATGAGAACGTGAATGCAGCGGGAGGATTCCCAGGGCCACCACAAAGGAATTATGACCATCCACCAAATAACTACAATCAAGGGTGGAGGGACCATCCGAACCAAGGCTATGGGAACCCACAGATGCACCAACCTCCACCCTACAGACCGCCATATCAGTGACCTCAACCACCGCCAGTGCACCCTCCTTCTGACAGGTTAGAACATAGCATCAAAGTTATTGCTGAAAATAGCTTACAATTTCAACAGGAGACGAGGGCGAGCATCCAGAGCTTGACGACGCAGATGGGACAATTGGTGACTTCAATCAGCAAGATCGAAGCAAGGATTTCGAATGGACTGCCGTCACAACCAGAGATGAACCCCCGGGAAAATGTGAGTGCTATCACAGTGAATGTGAATGAAGATGCAGCTGAAGAGAAGGTGGTACTGACGCCATCCCAGAAAGAAGAGATGACGGAGACATAGACAGATGTTGAAGAGCCAATGCAAGGGGAGGAACCACGAGGTGAGTTCCCTAAACTTTCTGAATATAAAATACCACCCCCTTTCCCCCAAGCATTGCAGGACAATAGGAAAGGTGCCGGACTCAAAGGTCTCTACGAGATGAGTCCACGCTGCAAAGAGCAAGCCCCATTGCATGAGACCATGAAGAAGAAACCGCAACATGCTAACCCCTTAAAGGAGACCGTGAAAGAGGATCAAAGCAAGGAACACAAAGGGCAGCCCAAGTTCGAGCTCAATGACAATGTTTCGGCGGACAACCAAAGAGGCATCCCCATTAAATGCAAGGACCCGGGTATGTTCTTTATCCCATGTGAGATTAGTGCTATTAGGATTGAGAAGGCTATGCTCGATTTAGGATCATCCATAAATGTCATGCCTTACTCAATGTACTCTCAACTGAAAATGGGACCTTTAAAAAGAAATAGCCCAGTTATTCACTTAGCTGATAAATCCACGGTCATACCTAAGGGGATAGTAGAGGACGTAGTTGTGCATGTAAAGCACTTGGTCTTCACAGCCGATTTCTATGTCTTAGACATGAGAAATGATGATCCTTCTAGTCTAATTATTTTAGGGAGACCATTCTTGAAAACATCAAAATCAGTAATCAATATGAATAGCGGTATGATCACATTGGCGTCTAATGGTAAAGTTGCAAAATTCAACATGTATGAACCCATTAAACTTCTTGAACATTCTAGTTACGCTATTGATGTACATGATAATTATGATTCTGATTTTGATAATGATCAGTTGTGGGAAATGGGAAAGGCTACTGATGACCTTGACGACAAGAAAGGTATGGATTCTAACTTAGTACATACCGTTCATACTATTGATGCGTTATCTACTCACGGTACTGCTGACCATCTTATTTCTCAATTGCAGGATCGTACCGTTGAAAAGAAGCACCCTCCGGATCGACCATGTCAATTAAGTGACGAAGGAGCAAAGACTGGGGATGACCACTCAAAGAGCAACAAGCCGAGATACCGAGGAGTGAAGAAGATATTGAGGTGGTTAAGGAAGGATAGAGCAACACTGCATCAACCACCTTGATAGAGGACTGGCGTCGGGCCACCGACGTTAAACAGAGGCGCTGCTTGGGAGGCAACCCAAGGGGAGTTAGTTTCCTTTCTCCCTTTTATTTTTATTGCTTTAGTAGTTAAACTTTTCTCCTTTCTTGTATTTTTGTCTTACATTGGGGACAATGTAAGATTTAAGTATGGGGGAGGGATTAGTAGTTAGTTTTGCTTTAATATTTCAAAAATACAAAAAAAAATCGAAAAATTTAAAAATTTTGAGCTCATAGTTAGTAATGAACGCATGCTTAGAATCACTAGCCCATGATGAAACCTAATTGATGTCATGCATGCTTTTGAACATAGGTGAATTGTTAACCTTGGAACACTTTGAACTCTAATGCAAAGTTTACTTTAACTTAGTAGTTGAATATTTTGAGCACATTATTGCCATGGCTTGTGAAGTGTGCATAAATTAGTGAAGATTGAAACTTTGTGATAGTCTTAAGAAGTCTCTAATACATGCTAGAACTTAACTACCTGCTCTTTGAGGCGTATGTCTAGACTACTTGCAAACATGAAAGTGATATAGGCAATCTTTGATGCGTTTGAGCCTTTCAAGCCTACCATATGAACAAAATCTATCTCTAGTACCCTTTTTGAGCCTTAATGCAAAAGAATGGGAGTATGCTAAGCATACTCAAGACCCCCATTCAACATTCCTTGATTAGCTTATCATCCTTCCCTAATGAGCCTAAATGTGATTTTAATCCATACCTTTTAAGGGAGTATGATGTATTTCATTCAAATGCACTTGGGAATCATTGAATTATATTTGTGAGCTTAATTGTCAAAAGAATGGAATGCATGAAAGAAAAAGGAATAACTTGAGAAAATAGATAAAAATATGACTCCAAGGGGAGCCAAGGCACAAAAGAAGAAAAATGTTGAAATAAACCTTGAAAAAATGAACAAGGTTTGAAAAATTCATGCAAGAAGAGAAGTTTTAGTGTGCATTTCATCATACTCTCTTGTTTGAATATCCTTACCCTTTCTTTCATAAGCCAATACCTAGGCCAAGCTACAAGCTAATAAAGACCTACTTGATTTGTGTTTGCAAAGTGGCTAAGATAGTGGAGAAGAGTGTGCAAGTGAGCTTATACTTGTGTTAGTGTATGTATAAGACCCCGATGCTAATTAATCCGGATTAACGATGATTAAGCAAACCCGAATAATTAAAAGTGCAAACATGGAATAAGGAATTTTGGACTACGATGAGTCGACCAACTAGTGGAACATGTTTTAGTGCATGAGCATGTGCATGATCACATGGCACTTGGAGAACACATGCCACTAATTAATTTAACTCATGTTTAATACATGATTTTGGACCAATAATCTTGCAAGATAGTGATGTATTGACACATGGATTCCACAATACATCAAATAAATAAATAAAATCATGCATGGCTTTGAATCTCACGCCCATAACTTGCCATTTCAGATTTTTGGTCTCAACTTTAGCTAGCCCTTTCTCTCTCTTTAAAATAAAAATCTCCACCTTCTCTCCTCTAGCAATTTCGAAAATTGCAGCTCATTTCCTACCAAAATCCTCTTGAATTTTCAAGTGCATGTCACATGCAAAGATATATTTGAATGCTACTAAGCTTGAGGAACAAGATGCACCAAGAATTTTCAAGTTTGGAGAAAGTATATGCAAGATTTTCGAGTAGCAGCAGTTTTGGTGTAGGATTTTTGATCTTGGCTTTGTTTTGTGGATGATCAAGCTTCAAATCTTGAAGATAAATGAAGGTATATCACCATCCTTGAGTTTTATCAACATGCATGTATGATTGAGGGTGGAACCATGGTGTTCATTTACGAAGAAGTTGCTGTCAAATTGTAGTCTGCTAAGACCAGTGCATGAACCATCTGATATGTCGAGTTTTTGGCATAGTTATGTTTCGAATTTGAAGATGACTCCCCTGATAGAAGTTGTAGTGTTTTGTGTTAGCTTTAATTGGCCAGACAAATCAGCTAATTTGGATTTAATATGAAAATGTTATGGTCGGTTTAGCAACATGTGTCAAATCTGGAAATCCACTGCATGCGAGTTTTATGCATTATGTTCTTCGTATTTCTGGGAATAAATGGCTACGAATTGCAAGTTTTAGACTCTAATAAGTGTTGTAGTATTCGAGGTTAGCTTGCATTTGGAATTGGCCTCACTCCATTTGGAGCTCATATGAAAGAATTATGCTAATTGTACAACATGTTGCTCAATCTGGAAAAGGATTTCATACGAGTTTCTAGGCTTGTACGGTTTTCAATTAATGTACATGAAGATGAATTGTTTTGCTTAAAGCTCATAAGATATGTTTTGTTTTATGTTGGGTTATCTTGCATTAGAAACTGGCCTTACATGATTTGGAGTTTCCGTGCGTAAGATATGCACTTTGCCCTAGAACCGCTCACTCTGTCAAAACAGAATATGAGTATTTTTAAATCTGGCATACTTTGCTTTGCATGTGCCTCAAGATGAGAAAACTAGCTTCTGGACTTGAAGATGACTAGTACTTTAAGGTTTCGTGATTTCCCCACTGGCCTCAAGTCTTTTGGACATCATATGAATTTATTATGATTTTTATACAAAAATGGGTCAAGCTGAAAATTAAGAAAATTTGCTAAGGGTCAATGTTTGGATTATAAATTTGATATTGGAAATAAGTGAACACTTTGATGATATAATTGAGGTGTAAATGACCAGGTTAACAGATCTCGAGATTTATTCGAGGAGTACTCGGTAGATATAGCATTGGTCCGAGGTACGTAGAAAACGGGTTTTATCACAATGTCTGGCAAAGACATGTGATGTTCCCGGGTATGATTTACTTGTCATTACTTGCTCCTTATGTGACTATGTGATAAGTTGATCTACAGTATGTGAATTACATGGTACATTGACTGCATGATATATGATGACATGAGATTTGAGATGCATCACATGAGATTATGATATTGCATGATGCATTGACACACATGGAAATTGAGCATGTCATGTTGATCCTATCGATTCGTTTCTTGGTACCTATATCTTTTATTTGGTATCTGTGATGCGTGTCTGGGGATGATGGGCACGTCGATGGCTCGGCGGAGAGAGTGAGCTGAGTGATGCCGTAGCGACGAGCGTGCCGACGTCGCCCAGACACGAGGATGATGGACCGCCGATGGCTCGACTGAGAGATAGATCGGAGCGCGGAGCATGTCACATCCTGCTCGAGCACTGATGAGTGATTGATGATCTTCCTTTGGACTCCTGAGATATGGATATTTGAGATTTGATACCCTTCATATGCATTTGCATTCATGCACGGCATGCATCGCATGTTATTTGTCATACACTGTGATATTATCTGTTTCTCGTACTGGGTGCTGACCCCCTTCGCGGGGGGCTGTCATGTCTTTGTTGTATGGGCATGACAGGTGGTACAGATGGACGTACTGTGGATGCTCGAGACGAAGCATCGATAAATACCAGAGCTCCTTGAAAGCGAGCTCAGGTATATGGTTTATGTTTTGAGTCCCAGTAGTTGTTTAGTATTTTTACTTATGTTTTAAATTACCGGGGTATGCCCTGAGTATCTGTATTTTAAGTATTCTACTACTGGTTGATTTATACTTGATATGGATGTTATGCTCAACGTGTTAAATTGGAAACTGGAATTACGTATTTTCAGTATCACTATATATGTATCACCTAAAAGCGAAATTTTTTTAGGGCCATTTGATAAAACATTTGAAATAAATCTTCCGCTGTTTACGCAAAAATTAATCATTATGTGTTAATTAAACACCACATTAAGATCGGGCCCTCACAGTTGGTATCAGAGCATAATCTGGGATATGCTCGAACAAGAGTTAGGACACTTAGTATAGACACAAATGAATTGTTTGTGCATGTGTCTGACTATCTGATTTATTTGATCTTGCCTGCTATGTTTACATGTTCGATAATGTAGTTTTATACATGTAATGGATTATTAAGCAGGGATAATTAGTGGTCATATCTCTGAATATTTTAATATGCTGAGTTGCATATAATGTAGGGAATTTGAATGCTGAGTTGCATATATTATGCTGAGTTGCATATAATTTTGAGAATTTTATCTCCTAGCACTGACAGTTGCTTATCAGATGATGATGTAGACTAAGTGATGAGAACATCTCTGACTTGAGATTGTATATGATGATTTGATGAACAGTTAGTGTTTGGACACGTAGCAGCGATATAGACTTTAAGATCCATCTATTGAACCTGTAGGCACTTTAAACTGTTACTTGAATTATATCATAGTGATAATTATTGAGACTTCTATTTATCACTTTGGGACTTATCCTTGTGATTAGTGGGATGACACTAGAACTAATTAAAACGCATTTTGTCGTTTGACATTGGGAATTTGAGTCTGAAAGACGATGGTAATACGTATGAGTTTACGTCAAAACCTGTGTACGTTAAGATGATAATTTAGAACTTGAGGATATTGAAATTAGAGATATTGATGGATCGAGTATAGTTGTTATGAGAAACAACGAGATTTGGTTTGAATGAGGACTTGGATGTGGGGACTGTTGTAATTTAGTTCCAGTCTATGTGTCCGAACTATGAATAAAAACTTCACTCTGAACTCTTTTAGATGAGAATATCTAGAGTAATAGTAGTGACAGATGACAATTTTCCTCTTTCTGTTACGGGAAAATATGTTTACGATTATGCCATGTTGATGACATAGAAAACGTTAATTGATTATCGTGGACTTGAGAAATGGAAATATCTGCTTAATCTCAATAGTTATTCACTAGTGAAGAGATTAGATATTGACTAAGGAATTCGAACTGGATTAAAGATTAATGAAGTGACTATCATTGGGATAATCCAAGTAATCCTGGAAAAGTTTCAGAAGTATCACTCAAATTTATTCAGCTCTAGTAGTTCTAGAGGTACTATGAGATTGCAGAATACCAAACTTTCGAGGTCACTGTGGATGTAAATATCTACTGATCTATTTGAAAGAATAATAGGAACTGATATCGATTGTGGCCAGTCAGAGCATGTCCATGACGTGCTCAGGAACATATGCAACCATAACAACAAATACCCTGAGCTAGGGGTAGATATCCTGGTGGTTATTCTTTACGACCACTCAGTTTCAGCAGCAGATAATTACCTGTAGACCAGAGAGTATACATTGACAATGGGATTGAGATGTCTCCAGGATATAGAACCATTTCGATTTTGGCAATGATAGAGATGCTAGTGATCACAGATACATGTTGTGTATTGGTCACACGACACGAGTTTGATTTGAGATAAAATCATTGGTTTCATATATTGCATCAAATGTGCATTGATAATGATGATTGGAAAAATACATCAGGAGTGATAATTATTCTATCCACACTTGTAATAGTGAACTGCAGATTACAATTTGTTGATAGTGTTGTGGATTTGAATTAAATGATGTTGTCGAAATATGGTTTTGATTGTAGCAAAGGCATGTATACTTTGATAAATTTTGAGATATTGTAAGTTGATTTCAGAGTATAATGAATTTTTGATTATATTGTGGCTACAAATGAAATGTTTATCGCCACGAATAGCAAGCTAAGATTGCAATACTTGGAAACGAGGGATATTTGATAATAAGCAGTTGATGCTTATCAAAAAGAGTTGAGGTTGACTGATATCATAGTGGTAAGAAAACTAGCCCTGATTTTCCAAAGGAAACAATAGAATTTTCACTAAAGAAGGAAATCGATTTTAACTATTCGTTGATGACAAGGAATAGATTTGATATCAAAAGCACTATACGGAATGTCATCAGCAGAGTTGACAGATATAGATGAATAGTTGCTGAATATCCTCGATACTGGTACATATGTCTGAGTATTCCACCTTGAGGGAACATCAGTATTGTTCGCAAAGAAGAAAAATGATATGATGAAGAGATGTATAGATTAAAGGTAGTTGAATCGGGCTATTGTCAAGAATAAATACCCACTGCCTAAGATCGAAAAGTAATTGATCAAGTTGTAAGGAACTTTAATGTATAAGAAGAACAATTTTTACTCTGGTTACCATCAGTTTGAGTCAGAAGAGAAAATGTTCTCTAGGCAATTGGTCAACCCAGATATAGACATTTTGAATTTTTGGAAATGTCGTGTGGTCTGACAACTATACCAGTAGAGTTATGAATTTGATGAAAAAAATTTTCCGTAACTTTTGGGCGAAAGTGTAATCATATTCATCAGTGGTATACTAGTGTATACGAGATCCGGAAGGAACCACACAGAACACATGTGATTAATTTTTCAGACGCTTCGTGAAGCTCAAAGTGTGTACCAAGTTATCGAAATGTAAATCTTGGTTGAATCAAGTGTTGTTTTGGGATATGTGATATCATCTCACCAGATACCTGTTGATTCCAGTAAAGTAAAGATAATACTAATTTGGCCAAGACCAATCATTGTACTCAAGATGAAAAGTTTTATGAATTTTGACAGATACTACATGCTTTTACGGAAGGATATTCTAGGATAGCCTGTCTTATGAACTAATTGACCAAGAAGAAATTTGATATTCGTTTGGTCAGATAAATGAGAAAGCAGTTTTCATAACTGAAACTGAAATGGACTACAACCCCAATATTGTTTTGGTTTAACTGGTTCAGGGAGATATGTAGTTGTGCAAATACGTATGTCAAAGATTTGAAGATATGTCTAATGTATCATGAAAAGATGATTGCATATTCTTGAGATATAAGCGATGACTGGATTTATTAAAGAATTTGATTTTGATAGTCAATATAAATCAAGGAAAATGAAACTAGTTGCACTGAACCTAAAAGTGCAAGGTGCAATGGTGTTTGCTTTGCAGTTTGATAACCTCTGATTTTGACGATCGGAAGGACTCGAAGGACAGACCCATACAGATATTGAGTTAAGAAATTGGTTCTGTCTTATCAACCAAGTAAATTTAGTATGCCATTTAGTGGTGGTTGCGAATGAAAAATCAGTATATAGCATCGAATTTTACTGATTTGAAAGACGTATTACAGCAGAAAGCACACTATAGAGAACATAGTGTTATTCTGGAATGATGAGATGTATCATTCTCGAGATCCTATTTATGATGAGATGGTATAAAGAAAGAAATTTTTGAATTTTGTGGCAAATTGTTTGACATGCCAGTAGGTCAAGATAAAAATACGAGACCTAGTGGGATATTACAGGATTTGTAAGTACCACAATGAATTTGGGAAATTTCTAGTTTTGAGTTTTATAACTCAAATATTTACAAACAGAGATTGTGAAACAAGTTGAATCGGAATTGATTGACTATTCAATACAATATATTGATTTCATATGATAGTCTATATGTCTATGAGAAGACGACATGTTTAAGATATGGATAATGTGGTTTAGTTACAGTGAGTTTCTGTAATAAATGTATCTGATTGAGATCCGATGATAATATCAGAATTTGAAACTATTTTCAGAATGTAATGGATACTAAGTTAGCAATGAGTATTGCTTAGCATACCCATACAGATGGATCAACTGAGAAAATATCCAGATCTTGGAAGTCATGTCCCGATTAATAGTGGTGATTTAGTGGGAATAGACAGAAATCATTATTCACCAGTAGAATTTTCCTATAATTTAAGTTTCAGAAAACTTTTGGGATGGCATCGGTTCAGGTTTTGCAGAACCAGAATTACCGATCGCTGATGTGATGATGGAAAATTGATAAGAAATTTTGGCATAACTTAAGATTGTCGGAAAAAAAAAATGCCAGGAACGATAAAATTTCTGCGAAAACGATTAAAATTTGGCTTGAGGTGAGCAGATTTGCTATGCCAAAGAGAAATATATCGTTAGATTTTGAATTGAGAATCAGGTAAATATGGAAAATATTACATTTGCGATGATCAATATGATTCGTTAAGTGAGATTTGATGTTGCCTCGATATTTTGAACTTTGTGGAATCATAGAGAACTTTGAATAAGTGGTAGATCGTTGACACGATCACAACAGTTGTCATTGATACATGATGATCCTTATGTATCTATGAATGAGATTCAGACATCTCGTATGTTTTGATTTATTGAGTTATACTCAGTTTTGCGATTTCGAGGACGAAATCTTTTGAAGAGGGGAAGAAATGTAAGGCCCCGATGCAAATTAATCCGGATTAACGATGATTAAGAAAACCCGAATAATTAAAAGTGCAAACATGGAATAAGGAATTTTGGACTACGATGAGTCGACCAACTAGTGGAACATGTTTTAGTGCATGAGCATGTGCATGATCACATGGCACTTGGAGAGAACACATGCCACTAATTAATTTAACTCATGTTTAATACATGATTTTGGACCAATAATCTTGCAAGATAGTGATGTATTGACACATGGATTCCACAATACATCAAATAAATAAATAAAATCATGCATGGCATTGAATCTCACGCCCATAACTTGCCATTTCAGATTTTTGGTCTCAACTTTAGCTAGCCCTTTCTCTCTCTTTAAAATAAAAATCTCCACCTTCTCTCCTCTAGCAATTTCGAAAATTGCAGCTCATTTCCTACCAAAATCCTCTTGAATTTTCAAGTGCATGTCACATGCAAAGATATATTTGAATGCTACTAAGCTTGAGGAACAAGATGCACCAAGAATTTTCAAGTTTGGAGAAAGTATATGCAAGATTTTCGAGTAGCAGCAGTTTTGGTGTAGGATTTTTGATCTTGGCTTTGTTTTGTGGATGATCAAGCTTCAAATCTTGAAGATAAATGAAGGTATATCACCATCCTTGAGTTTTATCAACATGCATGTATGATTGAGGGTGGAACCATGGTGTTCATTTACGAAGAAGTTGCTGTCAAATTGTAGTCTGCTAAGACCAGTGCATGAACCATCTGATATGTCGAGTTTTTGGCATAGTTATGTTTCGAATTTGAAGATGACTCCCCTGATAGAAGTTGTAGTGTTTTGTGTTAGCTTTAATTGGCCAGACAAATCAGCTAATTTGGATTTAATATGAAAATGTTATGGTCGGTTTAGCAACATGTGTCAAATCTGGAAATCCACTGCATGCGAGTTTTATGCATTATGTTCTTCGTATTTCTGGGAATAAATGGCTACGAATTGCAAGTTTTAGACTCTAATAAGTGTTGTAGTATTCGAGGTTAGCTTGCATTTGGAATTGGCCTCACTCCATTTGGAGCTCATATGAAAGAATTATGCTAATTGTACAACATATTGCTCAATCTGGAAAAGGATTTCATACGAGTTTCTAGGCTTGTACGGTTTTCAATTAATGTACATGAAGATGAATTGTTTTGCTTAAAGCTCATAAGATATGTTTTGTTTTATGTTGGGTTATCTTGCATTAGAAACTGGCCTTACATGATTTGGAGTTTCCGTGCGTAAGATATGCACTTTTCCCTAGAACCGCTCACTCTGTCAAAACAGAATATGAGTATTTTTAAATCTGGCATACTTTGCTTTGCATGTGCCTCAAGATGAGAAAACTAGCTTCTGGACTTGAAGATGACTAGTACTTTAAGGTTTCGTGATTTCCCAACTGGCCTCAAGTCTTTTGGACATCATATGAATTTATTATGATTTTTATACAAAAATGGGTCAAGCTGAAAATTAAGAAAATTTGCTAAGGGTCAATGTTTGGATTATAAATTTGATATTGGAAATAAGTGAACACTTTGATGATATAATTGAGGTGTAAATGACCAGGTTAACAGATCTCGAGATTTATTCGAGGAGTACTCGGTAGATATAGCATTGGTCCGAGGTACGTAGAAAACGGGTTTTATCACAATGTCTGGCAAAGACATGTGATGTTCCCGGGTATGATTTACTTGTCATTACTTGCTCCTTATGTGACTATGTGATAAGTTGATCTGCAGTATGTGAATTACATGGTACATTGACTGCATGATATATGATGACATGAGATTTGAGATGCATCACATGAGATTATGATATTGCATGATGCATTGACACACATGGACATTGAGCATGTCATGTTGATCCTATCGATTCGTTTCTTGGTACCTATATCTTTTCTTTGTATCTGTGATGCGTGTCTGGGGATGATGGGCACGTCGATGGCTCGGCGGAGAGAGTGAGCTGAGTGATGCCGTAGCGACGAGCGTGCCGACGTCGCCCAGACACGAGGATGATGGACCGCCGATGGCTCGACTGAGAGATAGATCGGAGCGCGGAGCATGTCACATCCTGCTCGAGCACTGATGAGTGATTGATGATCTTCCTTTGGACTCCTGAGATATGGATATTTGAGATTTGATACCCTTCATATGCATTTGCATTCATGCACGGCATGCATCGCATGTTATTTGTCATACACTGTGATATTATCTGTTTCTCGTACTGGGTGCTGACCCCCTTCGCGGGGGGCTGTCATGTCTTTGTTGTATGGGCATGACAGGTGGTACAGATGGACGTACTGTGGATGCTCGAGACGAAGCATCGATAAATACCAGAGCTCCTTGAAAGCGAGCTCAGGTATATGGTTTATGTTTTGAGTCCCAGTAGTTGTTTAGTATTTTTACTTATGTTTTAAATTACCGGGGTATGCCCTGAGTATCTGTATTTTAAGTATTCTACTACTGGTTGATTTATACTTGATATGGATGTTATGCTCAACGTGTTAAATTGGAAACTGGAATTACGTATTTTCAGTATCACTATATATGTATCACCTAAAAGCGAAATTTTTTTAGGGCCATTTGATAAAACATTTGAAATAAATCTTCCGCTGTTTACGCAAATTAATCATTATGTATTAATTAAACACCACATTAGGATCGGGCCCTCACAGTATGACTTGAACTATTATCGATTTGCATCTTTTGGATCTATAATTTGTATGCAACACTTGTTTATGACCACACACACACGTTCACTACTTTGTTGGGTATGAAATGTTTAGGGATTGAACTTGTTCCACTATTAACTTTTCACCGCCTTTCTTTATTATGCATGTTAAAATTGTTGAGGCATTAAAGTGAGGATAAGTTGTTTTGTTATGAACCTATGAGCCAACCAAAAATATTGTAGTTTATTTGATTTACTCGAGGTCGAGTAAAGAGTAAGTATGTGGGAGTTTGATGTGACTAGAAATAGACACATCTTTAGTGCTTAATTGTCTACGATTTGGTAGGTTTTGATAGATAATTTGATACGTATGCTACCTAATCGTATATTAGTGTAATTGTAGGTACAATCGAAGAAAACGAGCTAAAAATGATGTGTAAAGACCAAGAAGAGACATGGACATGACAAGGACTCAAAGTTGATCAAGAAAAGGGCAAAAATGTAATTTTGGAGGTGGCAATCGATCGCCTGGAAGAGGAGATTGATCGCCTATGGACAGAAACTTTTGCAACAAAATTCACGGATCAACGATCGATCGCGAGTACCAGGCGATCGATCGCCAAAGTCCACTGGATCCTAGCGATCGATCGCGATAAAGTGGCGATCGATCGCCTCGAGATTTTCGCTGAAAAAAATAAACTAGCGATCGATCGCCACACATCAGGCGATCGATCGCCGCAGAGTCCGGAAATTAGGAAATTGAGTCTTTTACCATGTTTAAAAGATTGTATCCCATTTTTATCACTCCCAGACCCTAAAACTCGAGACTAAGCCTCATTAGCAGCAGCTTTTGATAGTTTTTCAAATTTTGAGAATAATTTGAGATTTTAGATTAATTTTCTCTGAAGTTTTGTCAAGAACAACAAAGAACGGGGCCGGAATCGACAAGCCGGAATCGTGACTAGTATTAGTAATTTCTTTTCCTTTGTTATTTTAATGTTTTCGAATAATATGTTGTTGCTTTTAGATTCAATTAGGCTAGGCTAAAACCTTTGATTCTTGGTTGAAGGGATACCTACTTTTGGATTTGAATCTTTTATGAGAATTCGGTTTGATTGTTGAATTAGATTTCGATTTCAATTTGTTTCTCAGATTTCGAATTCCATGATTGTTGTGTTTGTGTATTAGACCGATCATCTAATATTCAATTGCATAATCGATAGTTTGTTAAGAAACAACTAAGATTAATAATTAACCGGCTGTAGGTGTTATTGAATTCTTAGGAGAAACGATTGAGTAATCAATTCTAACGGCTGTAGTTTTTATTGATTAGATTTGTCGAACTCATTAGTTTTGAAAACTATCATTGATTTAATCATTAACGGTTGTAGTGGTGATTAGAGATTTGGTAAGTGTTGAATTGAATGCTATTTTCTCTTTGACTATGAATAAGATGAGTAGGGATTGAATTTCCAATCGATAGATAATCGAAAGAATTCGAATGTTTTGATTTGATGACAAAAAGATAATTTTCCAAAAGTACGGTTACCTGAAAACCAAGTATCGCTTTAATCCCATAAGTTTTAATCGTTTTAGTTAAACTCGTTTATTAGTTTGATATTCGCTAAGTAGTAGTAATCCAATCCAAACTCCCATTGTTACTATTTGTTTGATAATTGGCACGAAATAAATTTACCTTTCCTGTGGGATCGATCCCTACTTCCGCTACTACATATTTTTGCTATTAACTGAAGAAGGGTTAATTTGGGCGTACACGATAAGCCTACCACTCATCATCATCATCCGCCCAGCAACCGTAGGCGACATACTCTTTACAAAGACACGGAATTCTCCGACGATTTCACATCGCCCCATACACGAACTCTGAAATAATAAACCCTACATGTCAGACAATGAAACAAAGAATGAAAATGATACCTTATAACCAAAATCAGTTCGCGGTGTACCTAAACCAAAAAAAATTCCAAGATTTAGAATTAGTGAAAAATTAAAACTTGATAGAAGAAATGTAGTTGCCGAGGAGTTATCATTAAGATGGAGAGGTTACAGGGAGAAACACTAAATTACAAATCTAAAAAAATTGTTCCCCTTTACCATAGGAAGTTTTTTGGTTGAAGAAAAAATAGGAGCTTGAGAAAAGGGATGATAAATATTGATGCACGTGAAGAAAATGAGACACGGGGAACTGATTGGAAATGTGACATGGCAGCGACCCAGAGAGAAGGCCAGAAGGGAAAATGGAATTTCATTGGAAGTTTTTTGGTTGAAGAAAAAATAGAAGCTTGAGAAAAGGGATGATAAATATTGATGCACGTGAAGAAAATGAGAAACGGGAAAGTGATTGGAAATGTGAAATGACAGCGACCTAGAGAAAAGGTCAGAAGGGAAAATTGAATTTTATTGGAAGGACGATGTAAATAGAGAAAATGGGAAGTTAATAGGTCAATTGGAATTTGAAATTCTTTTTTGACCCCTTTTGGTTTAAGGCTTTAGATTGAATAATAGGGTTAAATCTTTAGATTGAATAATAGGGTTAAATATGTAATTTTAGTTTGGTGTAGCCAAGTTATATATATATATATATATATATATATATGAACATATTTTAAAATATATATATATATATATATATGAACATATTTTAAAATATATATATATGAACATATTTTAAAAGAAAATTGAACCAAAATCATAGTGGAACGAATTTGAATGTTAAAATTGATGGGCTATTTTGTAATTAGAAACGTAATTTTGCTGAATGCAAATTTACCCAACATATATAAGCCGGCCCTCTCGATTCTCTCCCCAGAACCCTAGCTCTAACACAGTAACACTCTCCTCTATACCAACTTCGATCCACCGGCGCCGCCGTAAACATCACCGAGAAGATGGGTCGTGTCCGAACTAAAACCGTGAAGAAATCCTCCCGTCAAGTAATCGAGCGTTACTACTCTAAGATGACTCTTGATTTTCACACCAACAAGAAGATTCTCGAGGAGGTCGCCATCATCCCTTCCAAACGGTTGCGCAACAAAATCGCTGGGTTCTCGACCCACTTAATGAAGCGGATCCAGAAGGGATCCGTCAGAGGAATATCTCTCAAGCTGCAGGAGGAGGAACGCGAGCGCCGCATGGATTTCGTGCCCGACGAGTCTGCCATTAAGGTTGACCGCATCGAGGTTGACCAGGAGACAGTTGATTTGTTGGAGTCTCTCGGAATGAAGGAGCTTCCAGGTGTTGTGCTCAGAGAAGAGCAGGGGCAGATTAATGTTGCCCCGCCGATTAGTTACGGCCGTGGAGGCGGCGGCAAGCGATACTAGAAGATGAGTATCTTGTCTTAAATCATGTGTTGTCTTAGCATTAGCGAAATGTTTGTCTTAATGACTCTTCTTTTTTAAAACTTTTGATTGATACACTAATGCTTTTAGGTGTGAATCGTTGCATTTCTCCTAGATTAGGTTTATGAATAAAACATTTGGAAATTATTAGTTGTTGATTATAATTTTGAGAGTCTCCCTGCTTCGGCCTATTGATCGTTTTTCTATGGAATAATATCAGCAATCGAACTGTTAGATTTCTGATTTTGTTCGGGCTCTGCTTGTGTTGTTGCTCTAGCTTTAAGTTTGCTCTGTTGTTCTATCCATGCTCGAGATCCTTTAGTGGCTAAATTTATTGGATCCGATTGTTTTGTTGAAGTTGGTCGGTCTAATCCTGGTCATCTGATTCAAAACTTAATTGAGTGTTAACTGATGAATATCCGAAGCAAGCTGCTTGCAAATCTGAACTTGTGATCTTTGGATTTATGATCAACTGACTGTTTAAATTCGTTTATTTGCAAACTATGCAAACTCATCAGCGTGCCTGTGTTATGATACTGGGGATCTGGTTTGCATATGAATCAACGAATCTTATTTGACAAGGGAGAGGGAACAAGAATTTCAATTACATTTTTAGCAAATCTATGATTAAACAGAAGTTCTCATCTGACCGGGGGACTGCAACTACCTAAAATTTGCTGCCTTTGGCCCTCCTTTGCCATGTGTAGGTGGAGCTTATAATTGCACATCAGTTTCATTGTATGTTATCAAGGCTTTTCCACTATCATGATATTTGTATTGTGATCCATAGTTATGAAAGGTGTGCAAGGTGCACATCTTTGTGCATGGCGACTTGAGGCACAGGTGTCACGCCTCGCAGCGCCTTGTCCCCCTTGTTTTGGCAAGCGCTTTTTCCGATAAGAAAGGCGCGTGCCTTTGCGCACCTTTGCTAGATGGGCTTCTGGCGTAAGCTGCAGATGAAATGGTCGCCATGTGAATATGCATGAGGAGGAGGCTTGTTTTAAGGAAGTTAATGGAGTAAAGGGGTGAAGGGGTTAATGTTGAATGGTGGAGACATTGTGCGTAATGAATTGGAGGATGATGTAGTTAATGGGAGACATGATATGGTGTGATGGGAATGGGTCAAGTGTGTGGTGGAGGTAAGTGATATTCAATCTGGAACTTTAAATTCCACTCCCAAAGTTCCCAAATGTCCACTGAAAACTAAAATTTCAAATATTTAAGTAAAATTCTCATATTTCTTCTACCAATCTAGTGAGATCACCCAAAGGGTATGTTAAGAAGGCCATTAAGGGGTTGGGAAACATTCAGGGAAGAACCGGGAGCATCTCGTGGAGACTCAGGCAGCCCGGGCAGCCATTCGAGCATTTCTGGCAGCACATTGGGCATACCTTTTCCTTCTTGAAAATTGGTCATATGCCCCCGAGCCTTCATTTAATTTCAAACTAAGGAGATGATGATATTTAATATTTTATTAATTTTATTGTCATTTGATACTTATTAGTATTGTTGGATATAAGAGAATGGTTGAGACAACAGGCAGCGGAACTTGAAAGCAATCAACAACAAAATGATAACTAAATTCTTGGTAGATTTTCTAGTCATCGTTTTATTTTTAAACAATCTTTTAGGTTTTTTAAAGATCTGTAGGGCCAAGCGTTTTGCCTTTCATCTGATTCTTTGAAGAAAATTTGCTCTTGCAGTATTGTCGGATAGAAGAGAATGGTTGAGACAACAGAAAGCGCAAATTGAACGCAATAAAGAACAAAATGATAAGTAAATTAATGGTTGGTTTTCAAGTCATGGTTTTCTCTTTAAACACTTTTAAGTTCGTTAAAAATTTGTAGGACCAATCATTTCGTCTGTCATCTGATTCTATTATGAGGAAAAGTAGTTCTCGCAGTATTGTCGGATAAAAGAGAATGGTTAAGATAACATGCAGCGAAATTTGAACGTAATCAACAATAATATGATATCTAAATTCTTGGTTGGTTTGTTATCTATAGAGCCAAGCATTTCGTCTGTCATCAGATTCTTTGAAGTACAGTTGCTCTCGCAGTATTTTCGGATAGAAGAGAATGGTTGAAACAACTGGCAGCGGGAATTGAATGCAATTTAACAAAAAAATGATAAAAAAATTCTTGGTTGGTTTTCTAGTCATGATTTTATTTTTAAACAATCTTTTTGGTTTTTTTTAAAGATCTGTAGGGCCAAGCGTTTCTTTCATTTGATTCTTTGAAAATATTGTTCTCGCAGTATTGTCGGATAGAAGAAAATGGTTGAGACAACAGACAACAGAAATTGAATCCAATAAACAACAAAATAATAACTAATTTCTTGATAGGTTTTCAAGTCATTATTTTCTTTTTAAACATTTTTTATGTTTGTTAAAATCTCTAGGCCAAGTCTGTCATCTGATTCTTTGAAGAACAGTTGCTCTCGCAGTTTTGTTGAATAGTAGATAATGGTTGAGACATCAGGCAGTGGAATTGAACGCAATCAATAACAAAATGATAACTAAATTCTTGGTACGTTTTCAAGTCATGATTTTCTTTTTGAACATTCTTTAGATTTGCTAAACATCTGTAGGACCAAGCATTTAGTCTGTCATCTGATCTTTGATGAACAGTAGCTCTCGCAGTATTGTCGGATAGAAGAGAATGATTGAGACAACAAGTAGCGAAAATTGAACACATCAGCAACAAAATGATAACTAATTCTTGATTGTTTTCAAGTCATGATTTTCTTTTTAAACATTCTTTTAGGTTAAATATCTGTAGGGCCAAGCATTTCGTTTGTCATCTGATTCTTTGAAAAACAGTAGCTCTCATAGTATTGTCTGATAGAAGAGAATGATTCAGACAACATGCAGCAGAAATTGAACACGATCAACAACAAAATGATAACTAAATTCTTGGAAGGTTCTCAATTCATGATTTTCTTTTTAAACATCCTTTTAGGTTTGTTAAAGATCTATAGGGCCAATCGTTTCCTCTATCATCAGATTCTTTGAAGAACAGTTGCTCTCGCATTATTATTGGATAGAAGAGAATGGTTTAGACAACATGCAGCGAAAATTGAAAGCTATCAACAACAAAATTATAACTAAATTCTTGGTAGGTTTTCTAGTCATGCCAAGCCTTTCGTCTTTAATGTGATTCTTTGAAGAAAAATTGCTCTCGCGGTATTGTCGGATAGAAGAGAATGGTTGAGACAACAGACAACTGAAATTAAACGCAATAAACATCAAAATGACAACTAAATTCTTGGTTGGTTTCAAGACATGTTTTTCTTTTTAAACATTCTTTTAGGTTCGTTAAAGATCTGTAGGGCCAATCATTTCGTCTGTTATTTGATTCATTGAAGAACAGTAGCTCTCGCAGTATTGTCGGATAAAAGAGAATGGTTGAGACAATATACATCGGAAATTGTACGTAATGAACAACAGGATGATAACTAAATTCCTGGTTTGTTTGTTAAAGATCTATAGAGTCAAGCATTCTCCTGTCATTAGATTCTTTGAAGTACAGTTGCTCTCGCAGTATTGTCGAATATAAGAGAATGGTTAAGACAACATGCAACGAAAATTGAATGCAACCAGCAACAAAATGATAACTAAATCACTGGTTTTCTAGTCATGGTTTTCTTTTTAAACAATCTTTTAGGTTTTTAAAACATCTGTAGGGCAAATCGTTTTTTTCTTTCACGTGATTCTTTGATGAACATTTTCTCTAGCAGTATTTTCGGATAGAAGAGAACGATTGAGACAACAGACAGCGAAAATTGAACGTAATAAACAACAAAATAAACAACAAAATGATAACTAAATTCTTGGTAGGTTTTTAAGTCGTGATTTTCTTTTTAAACATTCTTTTAGGTTTGTTAAAAAACTGTAGGACCAAGCATTTCTGATTCTTTGAAGAACAGTTGCTCTAATAGTATTGTCGGATAGAAGATAATGGTTGAGACAATAGGTAGCGGAAATTGAACGTAGTCAACAACAAAATGATAACTAAATTTTTGATAGGTTTTTAAGTCATGGTTTTCTTTTTAAACATTCTTTTAGGTTCGTTAAAGTCTGTATGGCCAAGCATTTCGTCTGGCATCTGATTCTTTGAAAACAGTAGCTCTCACAGTATTGTCGGATTGAAGAGAATGGTTGAGACAACATGCGGCGGAAATTGAACGCAATCAACAACAAAAGTGATAACTAAATTCTTGGAAGGTTTTCAAGTCATGATTTTCTTTTTAAACATTCTTTTAGGTTTGTTAAAGATCTATATGGTCAAGCATTTCGTCTGTCGTCAGATTCTTTGAAGAACAGTTGCTCTAACAGTATTGTCGGATATAAGAGAATGGTTGAGACAAGAGGCAACGGAAATTGAAAGCAATCAACAACAAAATGATAACTAAATTCTTGTAGGTTTTCTAGTCATGGTTTTCTTTTTAAACAATCTTTTAGGTTTTTTGTAAAAATCTGTAGGGCCAAGCCTTTCGTCTTTCATCTGATTCTTTGAAGAAAAGTTGCTCTGGCACTATTATCGGATAGAAGAGAATGGTTGAAACAACAGACAAGAAATGGAACGCAATAAACATGAAAATTCTTGGTTGGTTTTTCAAGTCATGATTTTCTTTTTAAACATTCTTTTAGGTTCGTTAAACATCAGTAAGGCCAAACATTTCGTCTAAACATTTCGTCTGTCATCTGATTCTTTGAAGAAAAGTAGCTCTTGCAGTATTATCGGATAAATGAGAATGGTTGAGACAATATATAGCGGAAATTGAATGTAATCAACAACAAAATGATAACTAAATTCTTGGTTTGTTTGTTACAAATCTATAGAGTCAAGCATTTCATATGTTGTCAGACTCTTTGAAATATAGTTGGTCTCGCATTATTGTCGGATAGAAGACAATAGTTGAGACAACAGACAACGAAAATTGAATGCAATCGACCACAAAATGATAACTAAATGCTTGGTTTTCTAGTCATGGTTTTCTTTTTAAACAATCTTTGGTTTTAAAAGATCTGTAGGGTAAAGCGTTTCGTCTTTCATCTAATTCTTTGAAGAAAAGTCTCTCCCGCAGTATTGTCAGATTGAAGAGAATGGTAGAGACAACATGCATCGAAAATTGAACCCAATAAAGAACAAAAATGATAACTAAATTCTTGGTGGTTTTCAAGTCATGATTTTTTTTTGAACATTCTTTTAGGTTTGTTAAAGATCTCTAGGGCCAAGCATTTCTGTTTCTTTGAAGAACAGTTGCTCTCGCAGTATTGTTGGATAGAAGAGAATGGTTGAGACAACGTGCAACGGAAATTGAAAACTAAATGAAGAGAATGGTTGAGACAACATCCAGCGGAAATTGAAAGCTATCAACAACAAAATGATAACTATATTCTTGGTAGGGTTTCTAGTCATTGTTTTCTTTTTAAACAATCTTTTAGGTTTTTTAAAGATCTGTAGGACCGAGTGTTTCATCTATAATCTGATTCTTTGGGGAACAATCAGTACTGTCGGATAGAAGAGAATGGTTGAGACAATAGGCATCAAAAATTGAAAGCAATCAACAAAAAATGATAACTAAATTCTTGGTAGGTTTTCTAGTCCTTATTTTTTTTAAACATTTTTAGGTTTGTTAAAGATCTGTAGGGCCAAGTTTTCTTCTGTCTTTGATTCTTTGAAGAAAAGTTGCTCTCGCAGTATTGTCGGATAGAAGAGAATGACTGAGACAACATGCGGCGGAAATTGAACGCAATCAACAACAAAATGATAACTATGTAGGTTTTCAAGTCATGATTTTCTTTTTAAACATTCTTCTAGGTTCGTTAAAGATTAGTAGGGCCAAGCGTTTCGTCTCATTTGATTATTTGAAGAACAATAGCTCTCGCAGTATTGTCGGATGGAAGAGAATGACCGAGACAACAAGCAACAAAAATTGAATGCAATAAACAACAAAATGAGAATTAAATTCTTGGTAGGTTTTCTTTTCATAATTTATCTTTTAAACAATCTTTTAGTTTTTTTAAAAGTATGTCGGGCCAATCATTTCGTCTGTCTTCTGATTCTTTGAAAAACAAATGCTCTCGATGCATTGTCGGATATAAGAGAATAGTTGGGACAAACAGGCAGCGAAAATTGAACGCAATCAACAATAAAATGATAACTAAATTCTTGGTAGATTTTCTAGTTATGGTTTTCTTTTTAAACATCCTTTTAGGTTTGTTAAAGATATGTAGGGCCAAACATTTCGACTGTCCTTTGATTCTTTGAAGAAAAGTTGTTCTCGCAGTATTATCGGATAGAAGAGAATGATTGAGACAACAGACAGGAAATTGAAAGCAACCAACAACAAAATGATAACTAAATTATTGGTAGGTTTTTTGAAGATCTGTAGGGCCAAGCATTTCGTCTGTCATCTGATTCTTTGTAGAAAAGTAGCTCTCGCAGTATTGTCGGATAAAGAGATTGGTTGAGGCAACATACATGGAAATTGAATTTAATCAACAACAAAATGATAACTAAATTCTTGGTTTGTTTGATAAAGATCTATATAGTCAAACATTTCGTCTGTTATCATATTCTTTGAAGTACAATTGCTCTCGTAGTATTTTCGGATAGAAGAGAATGGTTGAGATGATATGAATCGAAAATTGAATGCAATCAACAACCAAATGATAACTAAATCCTTGGTTGGTTTTCTAGTCATGGTTTCCTTTTTAAACAATCTTTTAGGTTTTTAAAAGATCTACAGGGATAAGCGTTTCGTCTTTCACCTGATTCTTTGAAGAAAAGTTTCTATCGCAGTAATGTCGGATAGAAGATAATGGTTGAGACAACAGGCAGCGGAAAGTGAACATAATAAACAAAAAAATGATAACTAAATTCTTGGTAGGTTTTCAAGTCATGATTTTCTTTTTGAACATTCTTTTAGGTTTGTTAAAGATCTGTAAGGTCAAGCATTTCTGATTCTTTGAAGAACAGTTGTTCGCTTTGTCGGATAGAAGAGAATGGTTGAGACAATAGGCAGGGCTAAGCATTTCGTTTGTCATCTAATTCTTTGAAGAAAAGTTGCTCTCGCAGTATTGTCGGATAGAAGAAAATGATTGAGACAACGGGCAACGAAAATTGAACGCAATCAACAACAAATTGATAACTAAATTCTTGGTAGTTTTCAAGTAATTTTTCTGTTAAACAATCGTTTAGGTTTGTTAAAGATATTTAGAGCCAAGCATTTCGTCTGTCATCTGATTCTTCTTTTGCAGTATTGTCGGATAGAAGAGAATGGTTGAGACAATAGGTAGCGGAAATTGAACGCAATTCTTGGTAGTCATTATTGTTTTTTTTTAATATTCTTTTAGATTTGTTAAAGATCTTTAGGGCCAAGCATTTCGTCTGTCATCTGATTCTTTGAAGAAAAGTTGCTCTCCCAGCATTGCGAATTGAAGATAATGGTTGAGACAATGGATATTGAATGCAATCAACAACAAATTGATAACTAAATTCTTGGTAGTTTTCAAGTCATGATTTTCTTTTTAGACATTCTTTTATGTTCGTTAAAGATCTGTAGAGCCAAGCATTTCGTCAGCCATCTGATTCCCGAAGAACAGTTGTTCTCACAGTATCGTCGGATATAAGAGAATGGTTGAGACAACATGCAGCGGAAATTGAACGCAATCAACAACAATAGGCTAACTAAATTCTTGGTTGGTTTTCAAGTCATTATTTTCTTTTTGAATATTCATTTATGTTCGTTAAAGATCTGTAGGGTCAAGTATTTCGTCTGTCATCTGTTTATTGAAGAATAGTTGCTCTCGATGTTTTGTCGGATATAAGAGAATGGTTGAGACAACACGTAGCGGAAATTGAATGCAATCAACAACAAAATGATAATGAAATCCTTGGTAGGTTTTCAAATTATGATTTTCTTTTTAAATATTTTTTTAGGTTTGTTAAAGATTTGTTGGGCCAAGCATTTCGTCTGTCATCCGATTTTTTGAAGAAAAGTTGTTCTCGCAGTATTGTCGGATAAAAGAGAATGGTTGAGACAACAAACAGTGAAATTGAACACAATCATCAACAAAATGATAACTAAATTCTTGGTTAAAGATCTATAGGGTCAGGAATTTCGTCTGTCATCTGATTCTTTGAAGAATAGTTGCTCTCGCAGTATTGTGGATATAAGAGAATGGATGAGACAATAGGCGGTAGGAATTGAACACAATCAACAACAAAATGATAACCAAGTCCTTGGTAGGTTTTTAAGTCATGAATTTCTTTCTAAAATTCTTTTAGGTTTGTTAAAGATCTGTAGGGCCAACCATTTCATCTGTCATCTGACTTTTTTAAAGAACAATTGCTCTCGCAGTATTGTCGGATAGAAGAGAATGCTTGAGACAACAGGCAGTGGAATTGAAGCAGACCTCTATCGCCCTTTCTTAGCCCAATTTCAACCCAAACCCAAACACTGATCCAACTCCATTCGAAACCCAATCCCAGTTCAAAACATTCATCTCTTGTCTGCACCACCAAAACCCAACAACCCACCCAGCTTATATTTGACCAACTTACATCATTTTTATTTTATTTATAGTGCAATTCAAATTTTTTATTTGATCAGTCTCCTAATAGATATACTAATTATTGTTTCCCGAAAAATATACTTTAGAGAATTAAAAATGATGAATTATTATATTCGGTCCTAAAAATGAAACCAAATGTTACCATTGTGTTTCAACATGTTTAGTAATAGTATGAAAAAATGACTTGTTATTTCCGGAGAATTAAGAATGTCTACCATTTAAGTTCAATTAGTAAAACTTAGTACGTGATTTAATAAAACTTAGTTGTAAAGCGTCGCAAGAGCACTCAATGGGGTTAGTTCGCGATCGGAGTGCCAGTACGCGAAGGGGGATATGAGGATTATGTGACTTAGTGTCCTAGAATAGCGATAGAGAAAAACCGTATAACTTCAAAAATTAGATGAATCACATATGTTGTTGAGTACATTGACATCCAGCGACGCAATAGTACTTCTGGTTCATTGAATCTCAAATATTGCAATATTTTACCACAGTTCGGCGCTGCAAACGGGCCGACACTTAACATTGTATTGGCTAGACCACCGAGCAACTCAAGAACTACCATGTATACCAGAGAATGACCGAACCGAAAAGTCATGATTTTCTTTCTAAAATTCTTTTAGGTTTGTTAAAGATCTGTAGGGCCAATCATTTCATCTGTCATCTGACTTTTTTAAAGAACAATTGCTCTCGCAGTATTGTCGGATAGAAGAGAATGCTTGAGACAACAGGCAGTGGAATTGAAGCAGACCTCTATCGCCCTTTCTTAGCCCAATTTCAACACAAACCCAAACACTGATCCAACTCCAATAATTCGAAACCCAATCCCAGTTCAAAACATTCTCTCTTGTTTGCACCACCAAAACCCAACAACCCACCCAGCTCATATTTGACAAACTTACATCATTTTTATTTTATTTATAGTGAAATTCAAAATTTTTATTTGATCACTCTCCTAATAGATATACTAATTATTGTTTCCCCAAAAATATACTTTAGAGAATTAAAAATGAAATGAATTATTATATTCGGTCCTAAAAATGAAACCAAATATTACCATTGTGTTTCAACATGTTTAGTAATAGTATGAATTTATTAAAAATGACTTGTTATTTTCGGAGAATTAAGAATGTCTACCATTTAAGTTCAATTAGTAAAACTTAGTACGTGATTTAATAAAACTTAGTTGTAAAGCGTCACAAGAGCACTCAATGAGGTTAGTTCGCGATCGGAGTGCCAGTACGCGAAGGGGGATATGAGGATTATGTGACTTAGTGTCCTAGTATAGCGATAGAGAAAAACCGTATAACTTCAAAAATTAGATGAAGCACATATGTTGTTGAGTACATTGACATCCAGCGACGCAATAGTACTTCTGGTTCATTGAATCTCAAATATTGCAATATTTTACCACAGTTCGGCGCTGCAAATGGGTCGACACTTAACATTGTATTGGCTAAACCGCTGAGCAACTCAAGAACTACCATGTATACCAGAGAATGACCGAACCGAAAACTCAAATAAAGTGCTACTAATGCAATAAACCGAACTTGATTATACACACAACTACCAGTAAATCTCACGGTGCAAATAAAGAAGTAAATAGCTTCTAAATAGTGATGGCAACATCATTGGGTTATTTAAAAAAATAACCCATATTTAAAAAATATTTAACAAAATAACCTAAAATATAAAACCTTAATTTTTTGACCCAAAACGCCAACTGAGTTAGCGTGTTCAGGGGTCACGCCAACTCAGTTGGCAGGACCAACTTGAAAAGTTGGTCACGCCAACTGACTGCGCCAACTTTGGTCTTATTTTTTATTTTATAAAAGTTGGACACGCCAACCAAGTTGGCGTGTCCAACTTGTTTTTTTATTTTTTATTTTTAAATATATAAAACACAATTTAAAATAAAAAAATATATATATAATAAAAATATGTCTCACCTTATCATTGTCCAGAAAATATATCAACTCAAATATAATTTGACAATTTTACACAAAACCAAAAATTTACATGATTTTGTAAGTTAATATAAATTGTTCCTTCAAAAATATATTACCAAACATACTTTTATTCTTTAAAATCACTTCTCAAATTAGCATGTCCATCTTAGTTTTTTTTTTAATAAAAAAAACAAACAATTTATAATAAAAAATATAATAAAAATATGTCTCTTATCAGGTAAATTGTAAAAACATTGTCTATATTTTTTAAATTTTATTTAAACAATTTTTTTATTATCAAATTCTAAAAAAAATTGCGGCATGGAATGGCCGTCGCCGAACATTATTAAAATTTTTAAATATAAAATTTATATAATTATCTCATCACCTTCCTCGTAACAATTGATGACGTGAAACATTGCACATGGTTTCACTTCAAACCAAAGAACAGATGCAGCATCATCGTAACGATGATTACTATTAAGGATGTCAATGAGACGAGTCTAAACTCGTACCCGTATTAATAATGTTCCGCGACAGCCATTCCGAGCCGCTTGCGAACTTTAATATTTTATTAATATAAATATATATTAAATAAATATATTTTGAACATTTCGGGTATTTATTAATATATATTTATATTACTAAATTGTGTTTTATATATTTAAAAAAAATAAAAATAAAATAAAAAAAACAAGTTGGACACGCCAACTTGGTTGGCGTGTCCAACTTTTATAAGAAAAAAAAAAAGACCAAAGTTGGTCACGTCATCTCAGTTGGCGTGACCAACTTTTCAAGTTGGTCCCGCCAACTGAGTTGGCGTGACCCCTGAACACGCCAACTCAGTTGGCGTTTTGGGTCAAAAAATTAAGGTTTTATATTTTAGGTTATTTTGTTAAATATTTTTTAAATGTTGGTTATTTTTTTAAATAACCCCAACATCATTGCCGATAAATAAGGAACAGAAACACCATTGCACTACCAACACAAGTGCAAGAACATGCTATAGACCACAACATAGTTATTAGCAGCGCGCACAGAATGTTGAAGCGCAAAGGTGTCCTGGGGCTACATCGTATAGAACACTGAAGCGCAAAAGTGTCATGATGCTATAGTGCATATTGCGACGTGCTTTACTCTTATATATTCTTAATATATTAAAAGTATCCATAAATTTTATCAGTTATAAACAAACAAGTTAAATATTACTGCGAGAGCAACTGTTCTTCAAAGAGTCTGATGATAGTCGAAATGATTGGCCCTATAGATCTTTAACAAACCTAAAAGAATGCTTAAAAAGAAAATCATGACTTGAAAACTTTCCAAGAATTTAGTAATCATTCTGTTGATTGCGTTCAAGTTTCGCTGCATGTTGTCTCAACCATTCTCTTCTATCCGACAATACCGCGAGAGCTACTGTTCTTCAAAGAATTAGATGAAAGACAAAATGTTTGGCCCTACAGATCTTTAACAAACCTAAAAGAATGTTTAAAAAGAAAATCATGACTTGAAAACATATCAACAATTTAGTTATCATTTTGTTGTTGATTGCTTGCAATTTCGATGCCTACTACCTCAACCATCCTCTTCTATCCGACAGTACGGCGTGAACAAATTTCATCAAAGAATCAGATGACAAACAAAATGCTTGGCCCTACAGATGTTTAACAAACCTAAAAGAATATTTAAAAAGAAAACCACGACTTGAAAACCTACCAAGAATTAGTTATCATTTTGTTGTTGATTGCATTCAATTCCACTGTCTGTTGTCTCAACCATTCTCTTCTATCCGACAATACTGCGAGAGCAACTGTTCTTCAAAGAATCAGATGACAGACGAAATGCTTAGCCCTACAGATATTTAACAAACCTAAAAGAATGCTTAAAAAGAAAATCGTGACTTGAAAACCTACCAAAAATATAGTTATCATTTTGTTGTTTATGGCATTCAATTTATACTGCATGTTGTCTCAACCATTCTCTTCTATCCGACAATACTGTGTGAGCAACTGTTCTTCAAAGAATCAGATGATAGATGAAATGCTTGGCCCTACAGATTTTTAAAAAACCTAAAAGATTGTTTAACAAGAAAACCATGACTAGAAAATCTACCTAGAATTTAGTTATAATTTTGCTTTTGATTGCTTTAAATTTTCGTTGCTTGTTGTCTATACCATTATCTTCTATTCAACAATATTGCGAGAACAACGGCTCTTCAAAGAATCTGACGAGAGACGAAATTCTTAGCCCTGTAGATCTTTAGCAAACCTAAAAAATGTTTTTTAAAAAAATCATGACTTGAAAACCTTCCAAGAATTTAGTTATAATTTTGTTGTTGACTGCGTTCAATTTACGCTGCATGTTGTCTCAACCATTCTCTTTGTTCCGACAATATTGCGAGAGTACTGCTTTTCAAAGAATCAGATGACAGACGAAATGCTTGGCCCTGCAGATCTTTAATGATTTAAAAGAATGTTTAAAAAGAAAATCGTGACTTGAAAACCTATCAAGAATTTAGTTATCATTTGTTGTTGCTTGCGTTCAATTTCCGCAGCCTATTGTCTCAACCATTCCCTTATATCCGACAATACGACGAAAGCAACTTTTTTTCAAAGAATCAGATGACAAACGAAATGCTTGGCCCTACATATCTTTAACAAACCTAAAAAATGTTTAAAATAAAATAATGACTTGAAAACCTACCAAGAATTTAGTTATCATTTGTTGTTTATTACATTCAATTTACGCTGCATGCTGTTTCAACCATTTTCTTCTATCCGACAATACGGCAAGAGCTACTATTCTTCAAAAAATCAGATGACAGGCGAAATGTTTGGCCCTACAGATCTTTAATGAACCTAAAAGAACGTTTAAAAAACCATGACTGGAAAACCAATCATGAATTCCGTTATCATTTTGTTATTGCGTTCAATTTTCGCTGCCTGTTGTCTCAACAATCTCTTCTATCTGACAATACTATGAGTGTAATTGTTCTTCAAAGAATCTGATGACAGACAAAATGCTTGGCCTTATAGATCTGTAACAAACCTAAAAGAATATTTAAAAAGAAAATCATGACTTGAGAACTACGATGCACGGACACAGGTACGTCGATACGTGGATACACGGATACGGATACAGATGCAGATGCAGATGCACAGGATTTTTGAAATTTCTAAGATACGATACGTCTGGATACGTCAATTTTTTTTTTATTTTTAAATATATATATACATCAATAATATTTATAAGAAATCATGTTTCAAATATATAGTCAACCATAAAAACATAAAATGAAAACCACGAAGTTTAAACTTCATCAAATCCACGACAAATAATAGAGTTTTAAACACCAATTACTACTTAAATAAAGAAAGTTATATAAAAATATTATCTAATCATTTAATTGGTGCGCTATCTCAATATATTGATTCTTCATTAGCATCATCTGTAATATGATAGACTCAAATGCTGGTTCAAGTGAGAGATTCACAATATCAAGATTGCTAACATCGTCTAATGACCCAAAAGCATCTCCAGCCACATCCCACATTTTGGAGTCGCCCATATATTGTGGAGATTTCCTTGAAAGAAGACATACTATGAATGAAAATCAAATCTTCGGCACGTTTTTGTTGAATGAATAAAAGCATAAGCACTCCAATTTCTCGCACAACAAGAAGAAGAAACTTGGCAGTATTCATATACTATCTGAGATTTAAAAATAATTTTAAATTCGGATACTCCACATGACGTATCCGATACGTCAAAATTTGAAGTATCTTGAAGTATCTAAACAAGTATCCAAAATAAAAAATTAATTTTTAATTCAGATAAGCCACGTGGCGTATCGATACATATCGGATAGGTATTCATGAGTATCGTATCCGAAAAGTATCGGATACGTGACCGTGAAAATTTTAGGAGTATCAGTGCATCATAGCTTGAAAACCTTCGAAGAATTTAGTTATCATTTTGTTGTTAATTGCGTCAAGTTTCCGCTGCATGTTGTCTCAACTAATTTCTTCTATCCGACAATATTGCGAGAGCTACTGTTCTTCAAGGAATAAGATGACAGACGAAATTCTTGGCCCTACAAATCTTTGACGAACCTAAAAGAATGTTTAAAAAGAAAATCATGACTTGAAAACCTGTCAAGAATTTAGTTATCAATTTGTTGTTGATTGCGTTCAATTTTCGTTGCTTATTGTCTCAACCATTGTGATATCCCCGAAATGATTAATTGCAATTTGGGCATTAATTGTGTTTATATGATTAATTATGGTGGTGATTAATTATGGGCTGGAATTATTTATCATATGGAAATGCTTAGTCACATGATAGAGTGACCCGGGAGAGCATTTCAGGGTGCATGTTGTGCATGTTGGGAAAATTGTTATTAGCATGATTTATTTGCCATGGTTAGCAATTAATTGGAAATCATGAGTTTAATTGGTATTTTGGCGCATTTTGGATTAATGCTTTTAAAAAAATCATGTTGGGGTGTTTTATGCACCATGGGATTGTGGAATGCATTTTAATTAAACCCAACCCCTTTATACCCCAACCCTTCACCACCCATCACTTTACTTTCCCAATTTCTCCTCCAAACCCTTTCCCCTTTTCCATTTTCGTTTTTGTGCATAAGGGTGGAGAGAATCCTTCCAAAAACCTTGATTTGTGGAGTTTATTGGGAGATTTGAAGTCCCCAAGAGGTATGGATACCTCATTGTTGATTTTGTAGTGTTTTATTTAAGTTTGGTATGGTTTTGAAGGGTTTTGAAATGGGTTTGTTGGGGTTGGTATTACTTTGGTTGAATGTTGAGTTTTTGAGATGTTTAAAGTATTTATGGAAGGTTATTATGTGTTTAATGTTATTGGTTTGTTGGTAGGGGAGTTGGTATGGGTTGGAATGGAGTTTTGGAGCATTAATGCCGATTTTTCGCGACACAGGGCTCGGCGATCGATCGCCCGTTTTTGGCGATCGATCGCGAAGAGGCAGTACGCTCCAGTAGCTTATGGCGATCGATCGCCACATTTGGGCGATCGATCGGCGAGGGTGGCGATCGATCGCGCCAAATCTGGCGATCGATCGCCGATAGAACAAAAATCGATGTTAGGGCAGTGTGATCTTGCGATCGATCGGCCCTTTGCCGCGATCGATCGCGAGTCACAAAATGTGATGTTTTTGGTTTTTATTGTAGGATTTTTGGTATCGGACTATTATTGGGTTCTAATATTGATTTGTGTGAATGTGTAGAACCATCCCAGGTGGCGACACAGCCAAGGAATTGAAGTCCTACCACATCCTACTTTTTGGAAAGGTACGTAGAAGACGTACGGGCACCCAACGGTACATGTATCTAATATACTCATTGTTTATGCATTGTGGATGCGAGTATATATGGAATTATGCATTGTGGATGCAAATACATGTTGAATTATGCATGATGATTGTATATGCATATGATGGTTACTGGTGCACATCCCATGAGTCGTGGTCATCCCTTGATGATTTTAATGCTTGCCGCTATTTGGTTTGTTTCCGCTAAATGTGAAGCGAGGGGTGGGAGCGCCGCATGTCACATTTGAGCGTGGTTATCATATAGGGCGAGGAAAGAATATCTGCCGCTCAATGTGAAGCGAGGGGTGGGAGCGCCGCATGTCCATTGAAGCGAGGTTATTCTATGCCGCCTATATGTAAATAAGCGAGGGGCATTAAAATACATTGTGATGGACAGACTAGGGATTGGTGACTGGTATTTGGTATTGATGAGATGGTATTATGTCATGACATGTGTAGACCATTAAATAATCTATTGATTATACTCATGAGTTATGGTACATGGACAACCAAACTGGAAGCGTTTGAAATGCATGGGAAAACAGGAAGTGTTTTGTTGTGATTTATGCATTTACGCTTTATATTCATATTGTGTTGAATATGAATGTTATCATTGCTCATGTTTGGGGGTTGTCCTTGTAGGTACTTTTGGCATGATATAAAGGGGCTAAAGCGAGTTGAGGCAGTGAGCTTGTGAAGAGAACTTTTGGTAGATGAAGGACGGGATTACTTTGTATAGTGTCTACTCTAGGAGTAGTGTAAAGCTATAGTAAATACATTCATTTGATTGGGAATGTAACTAATCCATTTGATAGTCCTCATTTTTGGCATGTAATTCTTAAGGCTCATAGTCTTAACACGATTATTCTACTCTGATAATTTATGTTAGCTCTAATTATGCCTTTAATCCGCACTTAAGGAACTAGGGTCCTTACATTAGTGGTATCAGAGCAATGGTTAGAGAACCCGGGAACGAGTGAAGGGTAGCCTTAGCATGATTGGCTAGGTGCTTACATTTGAAGCATGTTTATGCCTGTAGTGCATATTGATGTATATCCTGTTATACTAACATGCTTATTATCATTCCTGTTATCTAACGGCATAACATGTATATTTGTTTTGGAAATTGTTGTTAACCTTTGTGTTACAGCATGGCTGCTATGAACGCGGGGAACCTCAATGAAGAGGTGGGCGATGTGGGCAGTGTTAATGCTAGTATTGGTCAGGCAAACCCTCTACCTCCACCAGCAGTAGGAATGGAACCAGTGGCTCAGTTATTGCTACCTGGTGAGATTAGCTTGACTCAGTTTCAATCTTACCACCTGCCCCGGTTTGAGGGAACAAAATCAGGAGAGGAGGCTGAGGAGTGGTTAGAAAGGCTTGAGCAGATATTTGTATCGGCTCCTTGTGCTGTTACAGCATGGCTGAGACTGGCGGAGTTCCAGTTGGCAAAGAAACCCTTAATGTGGTGGAGGAGCACGGTAATGGAACTGAGAGCACAGGGTGCTGTGATTGATTGGACACTCTTCAGAACCCGGTTTCTGAACCGGTACTTCTCTGCAGCGGCGAGACAGACGAAGGAGGACGAGTTTGCAAGTTTGAAACAAGGGAGCATGACAGTGTCAGACTATGCCATGCAGTATTCATCGTTGTTGAGGTATGTTCCCCACATTGCCACCAATGGACACGCAAAGATGAGAAATTTTATGAAGGGGTTGCGACCGGAGCTCTTTGACCGGGTTATTACTAATAACCCCACTTCTTTTGATGATGCTCTCACAAGAGCGGAGCTTGCCAAGATTGAAGTTGGAGCTTATCCTAGTGCTGTGCCACCACAAGTACCACAACAAAGACAAACTATTGATAGCTTTAGGCCCCGAGGAGAACCATTTAAACCTCGTGGTGCCTCTTCATCTTCACGGTTCAGTGGGAAGAAATTCTTTGGACAGAAGCAAGAGAACAAGAAGAACAATTGGTCGGCCAACCGAGGGCCTGCTCAAGGAAACAGATCAGGGGAGTCTAGGTGCGACAATTGTGGAGGGCCACATTCTTCGAATAAGTGCCCTGCGTGTTATAGTTGTGGCAAGATGGGCCACATCTCTCGCTATTGCCCCACTCGGGGAGGACAGTCAGAGTTTCAGGGCAACAGGCCGAGATTTGATGACAGGACAGTGCACCAGAGGCAGCAGTTTGTGCCTCGACCATCGGGAGGTCAGACAGTGGGACTATCCCAGGGGCAGGTGTATGCGCTGACTAGAGAGCAGGCCCAGGCAGCCCCAGAGGAGATGATCGTCGGTACGTGTCATTTATTTACGTACCCTTCTTTTATTTTGATGGATACAGGTGCCTCCCACTCTTTTGTATCTGTTGGCTTTGTGGAGAGACACCATATGCGCACGTCTTCTCTACCCACGCCTCTCATGGTCTCGACACCCACTGGAAGAAATGTCGTTGCCGATAAGTTTATGGCAGATTGCCTCATTTATTTTGAGGGCAACGAGTTGAAGGCAGACTTGATTGTGTTGGGCATGTCAGACTTTGACTGCATCATGGGTATTGATATTCTGAACAGATATCAGGCAGTGGTAGATTGCCGGCAGAGAACAGTGAGGTTCAGATCTGATTCGGGAATACAGTGGACTTTTTATGGCAACGGTTCTCGTGCAAAGATTCCGTTGATTTCAGCAATCAAGATGACTCAGCTGTTGGAACGTGGCCACACGGGCTATCACATCTATGCCGTGGACACGTCTGGGAAGAATAAAGAATTGAGAGTTGAGGATGTACCAGTCGTGGCAGAATTTGCTGATGTATTCCCAGAAGAGATCCCAGGTTTCTCACCGGCTAGAGAAGTTGAGTTTGGGATCGAGTTGTTACCGGGGACATCCGCTAGCTCTCGTGCACCTTACAGGATGGCACCGGCAGAGTTGAAGGAGCAGTTGCAGGATCTCCTTGACAAGGAATATATACGCCCGAGCCTATCGCCATGGGGCGCACCGGTTCTCTTTGTAAAGAAAAAGGACGGTTTGATGCTGTTGTGCATCGATTACCGGCAACTGAATAAGGCCACAGTGAAGAACAAGTATCCTCTCCCAAGGATTGATGACTTTTTTGATCAGTTGCAAGGTACCAGATTATATAGCAAGATTGATTTGAGGTCCGGGTACCATCAGATTCGAGTCAGAGAGGAAGATGTACAGAAGACAGCAGTTTGGACTCGATATGGACATTATGAGTTCCAAGTGATGCCGTTCGGCGTGACGAATGCTCCAGCGGTCTTTATGAGTCTGATGAACAGAGTGTTTCAGCCGTATCTTGAACAGATGTACATTGGTATTACTTTGGTTGAATGTTGAGTTTTTGAGATGTTTAAAGTATTTATGGAAGGTTATTATGTGTTTAATGTTATTGGTTTGTTGGTAGGGGAGTTGGTATGGGTTGGAATGGAGTTTTGGAGCATTAATGGCGATTTTTCGCGACACAGGGCTCGGCGATCGATCGCCCGTTTTTGGCGATCGACCGCGAAGAGGCAGTACGCTCTAGTAGCTTATGGCGATCGATCGCCACATTTGGGCGATCGATCGGCGAGGGTGGCGATCGATCGCCGATAGAACAAAAATCGATGTTAGGGCAGTGTGATCTCGCGATCGATCGGCCCTTTTCCGCGATCGATCGCGAGTCACAAAATGTGATGTTTTTGGTTTTTATTGTAGGATTTTTGGTATCGGACTATTATTGGGTTCTAATATTGATTTGTGTGAATGTGTAGAACCATCCCAGGTGGCGACACAGCCAAGGAATTGAAGTCCTACCACATCCTACTTTTTGGAAAGGTACGTAGAAGACGTACGGGCACCCAACGGTACATGTATCTAATATACTCATTGTTTATGCATTGTGGATGCGAGTATATATGGAATTATGCATTGTGGATGCAAATACATGTTGAATTATTCATGATGATTGTATATGCATATGATGGTTATTGGTGCACATCCCATGAGTCGTGGTCATCCTTTGATGATTTTAATGCTTGCCGCTATTTGGTTTGTTTTCGCTAAATGTGAAGCGAGGGGTGGGAGCGCCGCATGTCACATTTGAGCGTGGTTATCATATAGGGCGACGAAAGAATATTTGCCGCTCAATGTGAAGCGAGGGGTGGGAGCGCCGCATGTCCATTGAAGCGAGGTTATTCTATGCCGCCTATATGTAAATAAGCGAGGCATTAAAATACATTGTGATGGACATACTAGGGATTGGTGACTGGTATTTGGTATTGATGAGATGGTATTATGTCATGACATGTGTAGACCATTAAATAATCTATTGATTATACTCATGAGTTATGGTACAGGGACAACCAAACTGGAAGCGTTTGAAATGCATGGGAAAACGGGAAGTGTTTTATTGTGATTTATGCATTTACGCTTTATATTCATATTGTGTTGAATATGAATGTTATCATTGCTCATGTTTGGAGGTTGTCCTTGTAGGTACTTTTGGCATGATATAAAGGGGCTAAAGCGAGTTGAGGCAGTGAGCTTGTGAAGAGCACTTTTGGTAGATGAAGGACGAGATTACTTTGTATAGTGTCTACTCTAGGAGTAGTGTAAAGCTATAGTAAATACATTCATTTGATTGGGAATGTAACTAATCCATTTGATAGTCCTCATTTTTGGCATGTAATTCTTAAGGCTCATAGTCTCAACACGATTATTCTACTCTGATAATTTATGTTAGCTCTAATTATGCCTTTAATCCGCACTTAAGGAACTAGGGTCCTTACAACCATTCTCTTATATCTGACAATACGGCGAGAGCAAACTTTCATCAAAGAATCAGATGACAGACGGAATGATTGGCCCTACAGATGTTTAACAAACCTAAAAGAATGTTTAAAAAGAAAATCATGATTTGATGACCTACCCAGAATATAGTTATCATTTTGTTGTTTTTTGTGTTCAATTTCCACTGCCTGTTGTCTCAATCATTCTCTTCTTCCGGCAATACTGCGAAAGCAACTATTCCTTAAAGAATCGGAAGATAGTCGAAACACTTGGCCCTACAGATCTTTAAAATACCTAAAATATTGTTTAAACTAAAAACCATGACTAAAAAACCTACCAAGAATTTAGTTATCATTTTGTTTTTGACTGCTTTCAATTTCCGCTGTCTGTTGTCTCAACCATACTCTTATATTCCACAATACTGCGGGAGCAACTGTTCTTCAAAGAATCCGATGACAGACGAAATGCTTGGCCCTATAGATCTTTAACAAACCTAAAAGAATGTTTAAAAGATAATCATGACTTAAAAACCTTCCAAGAATTTACTTATAATTTGGTTGTTGATTGCGTTCAATTTCCAGCTGCACTTTGTCTCAACCATTCTCTTCTATGATACAATACTGCGAGAGCTACTGTTCTTAAAGAATCAGATGACAGATGAAACTCTTGACCCTACAGATCTTTAATGAACCTACAAGATTGTTTAAACAGAAAATCATGACTTGAAAACTATCTAGAATTTAGTTATAACTTTGTTGTTGATTGCGTTCAATTTTCGCTACCCATTGCCTCAACCATTTTCTTCTACCCGACAGTACGACAAAAGCAACTTTTCATCAAAGAATCAGAAGACAGACGGAATGCTTGGCCCTACGTATCTTTAACAAACCTAAAAGAATCTTTAAAAAGAAAATCATGATTTGATAACCTACCCAGAATTTAGTTATCATTTTGTTGTTGATTGCGTTCAATTTTTCTGCCCATTGCCTCAACCATTCTCTTCTATTCGACAGTATGGCGAGAGCAACTTTTCATCAAAGAATCAGATGACAGACGAAATGTTGGGCCTATCGATTCTTAACAAGTCTAAAAGAATGTTTAGAAATAAAATAATGACTTGAAAACCTACCAAGAATTTAGTTATCATTTTGTTGTTCATTGCGTTCAATTTCCGTTGCTTGTTGTCGCAACCATTCTCTTATATCCGACAATACTGCGAGAGCAACTGTTCTTCAAAAAATCAGAAAACAGACGAAATGATTGGACCTACAGATCTTTAATGAAGCTAAAAGAATGTTTGAAAAGAAAATCATGACTTGAAAACCTACCAAGAATTTAGTTATCATTTTATTGTTGACCGCGTTCAATTTCACTGCCTGTTGTCTCAACCATTGTAAGACCCTCACTGTCTTAAACATTTTCATGATAATATAACATATTTATGATATGTACTATAGAGTTGAGTCGATTCATATTACAACCAATTGTATTCATACATTACAAGCCATAACTAAATACAACTCAAAATATACATGTCTTCCCTTTTTTTTTCCCTAATCGACTACTCTATCATCATCAGGGCAGCAAAATGGACCCTCAATCCTGGCTTCCCTCGCCCATAAATCCCCGACGATGTCAAAAATTGATAGAGCTATCACTAGCAATAACCTGTTACCCCGCTCGATGTCATGTGGTATGTGACGACTCCAAACCTTTCCTGCAAGTTTCAACAAGAATTATAGAGTTTCCTTTAATCTTCAAGCAAAAGATAGATGGGAAAAAGGGTTTGAGAGTTTTTTTATCGATGAGAGAGAGTTGAGAAATTCTGAGATAAGGATGAGTACAAATATCCTATTCTCTTTATACAAATTGCAGTATAGTCCTCCAAGTGATTCACCTCTTCAATTTGACCTTCCCCAAATTGCAAGTTAATCCTTTTCATATTCTAATTGAAGTGAGTCCTCAAAGTATAATCCAATTCAATTTGTTACTCATCACTTTATTATCCACTTTTCATCTTTACTATCATGTCATACACAAATTATACATCCCTAATATGAATTAAACATGATTTCATATGGAACATCACAATTCTCCCCAACATATAAGATTTCAACCCGAAATCAAATAGATTCACCAAGAGAAGAGAAATGTAATAGTAATACCAATACACATACCGTCAAACAACTCAGGATAAAGTTGTCGCATATGATGTTCCGTCTCCCATGTTGCCTCTTCGACACCCCGCTTTTCCCACTGAACCTTCACCATATGAATGATTTTACTTCGAAGTTTACGATCTGCAATATCCAAAATACAAACTGGACGTTCCACATAAGAAATGTTAGACTTCAACTGCACTTCGGATGGTGGTAACACATGCAACAGATCAAGCTCATACTTTCGTAACATCGATACATGAAATACGTCATGTATACCAGACAAAGAGGGCGGCAACGCCAATCTATAGGCCAGTGTACCAACTCGTTGTAGTATTTCATACGGACCAACATACCTTTGTGATAACTTCTCTTTCACACCAAAATGAACAACACCTTTAAAATGTGAAATCTTTAAGAACACCTTATCACAAACTTGAAATTCTAAAGGTCTTCGCTTATTATTGGCATAAGCTGCCTGTCAATCCTGAGCAGCTTTCATCTTTTTCCGTATGAGTTTTACTTTCTCTTCCATTTCTCTAATCATATCAGGGCCACCATAGATTTTTTATCTGTATCATCCCAACATAAAGATGATCTGCAACATTGCCCATACAAAGCTTCAAATGGAGCCATTTGTATTCTTACTTGGTAAATGTTGTTATATGAGAATTCAACCAACAGTAAAGCATCTTGCCATGTAGACTAAAATTCTAACATTCATTCTCGTAACATATCTTCCAAAGTCTGTATCATACGTTCAGTTTGTCCATCAGTTTGAGGGTGATAAGTTGTACTCAATCTCACCTCGGTTCCCATGGCTGTTTGCATTCCTTTCCAGAAATGAGAAGTGAACCTCGGACCCCTGTCTGAGATAATAGACATTGAAATACCATGTAGTCGTACTATGTCTCGAATATACAAGTGAGCCATCTTCACAAATGTACAAAACTCATGTTATATGGTATAAAGTGCGGTACTTTCGATAATCTGTCAATAACGACCCAAATAGCATCATGCCCTGACGGTGTCCACGGTGAATGAGTCACAAATCCATCGATATGTGATCCCACTTCCAAATCGGTATTGCTAAACTCTATAACTCACCACCTGGTCTTTTCCTCTCTACTTTCACTTGCTGATATAACAAACATCGTTTTACGAATTCTGATATATCTCGATTCATCCCTTTCCACCAAAAATGAGAATACAAATCTCGATACATTTTCTTGCCACTCGGATGCATGCTGTATTTGCTACAATGAGATTGACGTAGCAAATGTTGGCGTAGTTCACACTTATTAGGAATCACCCATCGATCTTGTAATCGCAAACTACCATCCTCAGCTACACTAAACTTAGATACTTGATTTTGTGCCAGTCAATTTTTCCATTTCAAAATCTCATCATCCGTTTTCTGGGCCTATCTGATTTTCTCAAAAATAGCTGGTTCTACCATCAATGTGGATACGCGCAAAGGTGTTGTAACAATATCAAATTCATACCCTAAATGACAATATGAAGTCATTAATGCTGATAGACGACTTACATCATCAGCTGTCACTCTTACTTTACGACTCAACACATTAGCGGTTAAATTAGCTCGACCAGGGTGATATTCTATTTCACAGTCATAGTCATTCAGTAAGTCCATCCATCTCATGTCTCATATTCAATTCAGCCCAAGTAAACAGAAACTTTAGACTTTTATGATCTGTGAAAATAGTAAATTTAGTATTGTACAAATAATATCGCCAAAGCTGCAGAGCAAAAATGATAGCAGCCAATTCCAAATCATGTACGGGGTATCTGATTTCATGAGACTTTAACTGTCATGAAGCATAAGCTACTACATGTTTATTTTGCATCAACACACATCCCAACCCGTGTAATGATGCATCATATACAAGGTAAATTGTCCGTGCTCATCAGGAATGATTAAGATTGGAGTAGTAGTTAACCGATGTTTCAACTCCTGGAAGCTCTTCTCACAAGCTTCAGACCAAATGAAAGACACTCCTTTTTGTGTCAAATGTGTTAATGGCTTCGCAATTTACACTGCCTTTATTTTCATTGGATCCACTGAGATACCTTCCTGTGATATAACATGTCCTAGAAATTTCACACTCGTCAACCAAAACTCACATTTACTGAGTTTGGCATACAGTTGATTATCTCTCAAAATTTGCAACACAGTTCGTAGATGTTGAACATGTTCAGTGTAACTTTTCGAATAGATTAGAATATCATCTATGAATACAATCACAAATTGATCCAAACAGTCATGAAAAACTTGATTAATTAAGCTCATGAAAACAGTCGGATCATTTGTTCCTCCAAATGGCATTACTAAAAATTTGTAGTTATTCGAGTTCGGAATGCCGTTTTCTGCACATCTGTATGTCTTACTTGTATCTGATGATACCTTGACCTCAGATCTATCTTTGAATAGATTGACGAACCTTGTAATTGATCAAACATATCATCAATACGCGGCAAAAGGTATTTGTTCTTCACTGTCACTTTGTTTAATTGTCTGTATTCTATACACAGCTGCGTAGATCCATCTTTCTTCTTCACAAATAGAACTGGAGCACCCCAACGAGATACACTAGGCCGATTATATCCCTTATCCAATAAGTCTTGCAACCGAGTCTTTAACTCTTTTAACTCAGTTGGAGCCATTCTATACGGTGCTCGAGAAATTGGAGATGTACCTGGCACTAATTCAATCTCAAATTCCAATACTCAACTTGGTTGAAATCCCGGAATTTCATCTTGAAAAACATCTGCAAATTCAGAAACAACTGATATATCCTCTATCTTTCTTTCTATCTTCTTCCCTGTCACGTCAACATCATAAATCAAATAAACTCGTATGTCCACGTTCTGCCAAACGTGACATTTTCATCGCAAAGATCAATGGAATTCTCGAACGAGAATCTTGATCATAAAAGATCCACCTCTGCCCCAAGTCAAACTGGAAATGGACTATCTTCTGACAACAATCAACGATAGCTTGATATTTATGCAATACATCTATTCCCACGATATAATCAAAGTCATGCATATCAAGAATCATTAAATCAGCCCACAAACTAGTTTCATCACAAACAATAGGGCAATCCAGTAACATACTATCTGCTGTAGTCTTTTCTCCCGTGGGTGTCGAGATAACCAGAGGTACTAACAATGGGGACGAATGCATATGACATTTCTTTACAAAACTTTATGCTACAAAAGAGTGCGATGCACCCATATCAATCAACGTAAATGCAGGATAAGTAAATAACAAGCACTTACCTGCAATTATATCCAGCCGCTTCTGCTTGTTCTCTGTTCAACACATACACTTGGCCTTGAGGAGGTCTAACAGTCGTCCCCCAAATGCAAGCGAGGTAAGACATGTCGTGGTTGACATTCCAACATTTTTCCTCTTACCCTCTGTCCCATACGATTCAGGCAATTTCTTGCTATGTGGCCTACAATACCACATACAAAACATGTCATACTATCCGATCGTGGAGTACTACCTACACTTTCCAGTCTCGGACAATTTCTCTTCAAGTGTGGTCCTCCAAAATTAAAGCACTGAATATGTAGGGCCTTCCTACCTTAACATCGTATTAATAACATATTAGGGACTAAACATGCATTTATGATCTCTTAGGGCTCCGGTTATTACGCGAGTTATTAGAATTACAGGCCAAAATAAAACTTCAAGCAAATTAATTACATTCTCAAATGAATGGCGTTATAGAATTATACTACTCTTGGAGTAGAGACTATACCAAATCCTGAATCCTAATTCGTAAGGCATCTCGAGCTCACTTCTTCAACCCTGCCCATAGCCCTTCAAATCCAAATGTGTACCTACAGGAACAACCCATCGTGAGCATGTTCATCATTACTCAACATCATAGGGTAATGGCATATAAATAAATGCATGAAGTAAATGGGTGACGTATACTTCCTGGTTAATCGCATTAACCCTCTTTGGTTGTCCCTGTTTCATGGTCATGCATATAATCGTTAGTTCTCGACATAAATGATTAAAATCATACTTCACATATATGCTCATAACAAACTATGTTAATTAGAAATGGGACTGTCCGGGTTCCATTATGATAGCGGTATAATTGGCCCCCTCGCTCGAATAACACATCATATGATACCCATCGCTACGCCTTGATAGCGGATGTATCTCTTTGTTTAGCGGATGATACCCCTCGCTACGCCTTGATAGCGGATGTACCCCATCGCTCAGCGGATGATACCCATCACTACACCTTGATAGCGGATGTACCCCATCGCTCAGCGGATGATACCCCTCGCTACACCTTGATAGCGGATGTACCCCATCGCTCATTTATGTGAGCGGCAAGACCTTCCTCGCTTGCCCATAATAACCACCGGACATTCAACCATTCTTAAGAACATAGTTTCATATTCATCATAAACATCATAGCATATTATAAACATCATCATCTTGTAAACATCATTATCATATAAGCATTATCATCTTATAGACATCATCGTCTCATCATAATCGTTATAGTAACGTCATATCATCATCATTTATCGTAACATCATCGTAAGCATCTCTTCATCTTAATTCATCATAAACATCATCATCATTTATCATAACATCATCGTAAGCGTCATCGTAACTTATCATAAGCATCATCATCATTTATCATAACATCATCGTAAGAGTCTCTTCATCTTAAATTCATCATAAACATCATAATCATTTATCATAACATCATCGTAAGAGTCTCTTCATCTTAAATTCATCACAAACATCATAATCATTTATCATAACATCATCGTAAGAGTCTCTTCATCTTAATTCATATGAAAATCATCTTTATTTATCAAGCATCTTATCATCTTTATTCATCATAAAAATCATCTTTACTTATCAAGTATCTTATCATCTTTATTCATCATACACATCATCATAGCATCGTAAATTCTTATACAATCATAGTATGATCATAATATAGGAGTATGGTTTACCGTCCGATGCCCGTACGTCTCTTACGTACCTTAATTCCAAAAATGGAGAAGTTGTAGAACTTTATCTCCTTGAAGTTGTGGGTACCTGGGATGGTCCTACATAACCATACAAATCGATATTAGAAGCTAATTATAGTCCAATATCCAAAAATCCCACAAAAACATCAAAAATACACATTTTGGTGTCTCGCGATCGATCTCCATGAAGTCCCGATCGATCGCGAGATCACACTGCCTCGTCCAACAAAATTTTCCAATTCGCGATCGATCGCCGAGTTTGCGCCGCTCGATCGCGACCTCGCCGATCGATCGCGCCAAACTCGCGATCGATCGCTGAAGGCTACTGCCTTCTCCCCTGTAGCTCGCGATCGATCGGTGGAAGGTGCCGATCGATCGCCGAGTCCTGAAGGTTCGATTTTCGGGCACTATTCATCCTTCTCCTTCCCCAACACAAACAAACTCAAATATCAAAACACCAACCATACCAAATCAATACAAATCTTCAATAAACATCCTCATATAACCATAAATCATACCCCAACTACATACAACACATACCCAAAACAAACCCATTTCAAAACCCTCCAAAACCATATCAAACTCAAATAAAACTTTACAAAAACAACAATGAGGTATCCATACCTCTTGGGGACTCCAAATCTCCCAACAATTTCCACAAATCAAGTTTTTGGAAGGATTCCTCTTCTTCTTTAAGCCCAAAAACGAAAATGGAAGGGTTTTGGGTTGGGAAGGGATTTTGGGGATTTTAAGAGTGATGGGTTAAAATGAATGAAGTGGGTTGGGTATAGTGGGGTGGGTTAATTAAATTATACCCAATAATTAACATGATGTATAAATTACCCCAATATGGTATTTTAAAAGCATTTTACAACATGCTACAAACTTCCCTTAAATTCATGCTTTCCTCATAATTAAAAATCAACATAATTAAATCATGTTAACACCTCATTTTCTAACATGCATAATATGCACCCTAAAATGCAACCCTGGGTCACGCCTATCATGTGACTAACCATTTCAACATGATAATTAATTTCAACACGTAAATCAATTATCAACATAATTCATCATATAAACATAATTAATGCCTTAATTGCAATTAATCATTTCGGGGGCATCACATTACTCCCCTACTTATAAGATTTCGTCCTCGAAATCGCATGCACTTACCCCAAAAGAAACTAAACATAAATCACATACCAGAGAATAGTTCCGGGTAGTGCTGTACCATATGCCGCTCCGTCTCCCACATAGCCTCCTCGACACCCCGACGATCCCACTGAACTTTAATCATCTGTATAACTTTACTTCGTAATCTGTGATCCTCACGATCCAGAATTCTGACCGGTCGTTCAACGCAGGATACATCTGAGTCCAACTGCACTTCAGTAGGCTGTAATACATGAGATGGATCTGGCTCATACTTTCTCTCAACATAGAGACATGGAAGACAACATAATTACCAGACGAAACACGGCGGTAGAGTCAAACGGTAAGCCAAAGTACCGATGCGCTGCAATACCTCATACGGCCCAACATACATCGGAGATAACTTCTCCCGAATACCAAACCGAACCACACCCCTAAAGGGTGAGATCTTCAAGAAGACCTTGTCTCCTGACTGGAAATCTAGCGGTCGTCGCCGTTCATTGGCATGGGCCGCTTGCCTATCCTGGGCTGCTTTCATCTTTTGACGTATCAACTTAATCTTGTCTTACATATCCTTAATCATATCCAGTCCTCCGACCGCTTTACTAGTCAAGTCCTCCCAATACAGCGGTGACCTACCTCGTCGACCGCCAAGGGCCTCGAATGGAGCCAGCTGAATGCTCACCTGATAGCTGTTATCATAAGAGAACTCTACTAGTGGCACTGAATCTTGTTATGTAGTATTAAACTCCAAAACACACGCCCTCAACATGTCCTCAAGCGTCCGTATGGTACGCTTCGTCTGACCACCTGTCTGAGGGTGATAATATGTACTCAGTATCACTTCTGAGGGTCATAAATGTGGAGTAAACCTTGGGTCTCTGTCAGACACAATCGAGACTGGAACCCCATGCAACCCCACCACATCCCGCACATATGATTGGGCCATCTATAGATATGCAAAAGTCATACAGTAGGGGATGAAGTGAGCTACCTTCGTTAGCTTATCCACGATCACCCAGATCGCATCAAATCCAGAGGCCGTCCTTGGTAAGTGGGTTACAAAGCCCATAATGATATGCCACCACTTCCACTTGGGTACCTTCAAGCTCTTCAGCTCGCCACCAGGCCTCTGCCTTTCTGCCTTTACCTATTGGCAGATCAAACATCTTATAACGAAAGCGATCACATCGTGCTTCATGCGTCTCCACCAGAACTGACCACTTAGGTCCTTATACATTTTTCCTTCCTCCTGGGTGGATACTGAACCGACTACTAAGAGCCCGTTCCGATATTCCTTTAAGCAACTCCGGCATATCTGGGACTACCCATCGGTTGCCCAGTCTCAATGAACCATCTTCAGCCACTCTAAACTTTGATGGCTGTCCTTGAAGTACTAAAAACGACCACCTCTGAACTTCATCATCTGACCTCTGGGCTTTCCTAATAGCCTCAAATAAGTCTGGCTCAGCCAACAAGGTCGACACTCGCACCGGCGACGTGTCCACATCAAAATCATAGCCCATATGGCAACAAGAAATTCATGACATCCATCTTCTTTGTCGCATATTCATCTCAGCCTGTGTGGACAAAACTCCAGGCTCTTATGGTCCATGTAGATGGTAAACGACGTACCATGCAAGTAATGCCTCCAAATCTTCAAGGCAAATATAACGGCTGCCAGCCCCAATTCATGGACTGGGTACCTGTCCTCATGTGGTTGTAACCGCCTCGATGCATAAGCCACCACATGATCATCTTGCATCAACACACAGTCCAAACCCTGCAATGATGCATTCGTGTACAAGGCAACCCTCTTATTCTCAGAAGGAATCACCAACATAAGTGTCGTAATCAAACGACGTTTCAATTCTTGGAAGCTCTCCTCACAAGCTTCGGACCAATAGAACGACACTCCTTTCTAAGTCAGCTGTGCCAGGGGTCTGGCAATCCCTAAGGATCTGGAGTACTGTCCTCAAGTGCTTCACGTGTTCCTCTTCAGTTCGAGGGTAATTAAGCATATCGTCAATGAAAACTATGACGGACTGATCCAAACATGGTTGGGGCACTCTGTTCATCAAGCTCATAAAACAGCTAGGGCAATCGTCACCCCAAAGGGCGTGACTAAGAATCCGTAGTGCCCATATCTAGTCCTGAAAGTTGTCTTCTGTACATCATCCTCTCGAACTCGAATCTGGTGATACCCCGAACTCAGATCTGTCTTACTGTAGGGCCTCGTACTCTGCAGCTGATCAAACAAATCATTAATCCTCAGAAACGGATACTTAATCTTCACTATGGCTTTGTTAAGTTGTCTGTAATCGACGCGCAGCCGCATCGAACCATCTTTCCTCTTATCAAACAAAACTGGCGCACCCTAGGGCGATACGCTAGGGCGTATATAGCCCTTATCAAGGAGCTCTTGCCACTGAACCTTTAACTCCCTTAGTTCCGCTGGTGTCATCCTATACGGGGCACGAGAAATGGTAGACGTCCCTGGTAGTAACTTAATCCCAAACTCGACCTCTCTCGTCGGTGGGGATCCGGGAATTCTCTTCCGGAAATACATGAGGAACACTGCCACTACGGGCACATCTTCAACCTTTAACTCTTCCCTCTTTTGAGTAATATTAACCGTATAGATGAGATATCCTTTGTGGTCTCATTCCAATAACTGTGCCATCTTTTCATTGGACTCCCATAACAGACTTGACTCGGATAGTCCTTGCCTGCAGTCCACAAATGCCTGATACCTGTTCAGCACATCGATGTCCACAATGCATCCGAAGTCTGACATTCCCAGAACAATCAAGTCTGTCCTCAGCTCGTTATCCACAAAAATAAATGAGGCTGTCATAAATCACCTGATCAGTTATTATACTTCCTCCAGCGGGTGTCGAGACTACAAGAGGCATGGGCGACGGAGAAGTGCACATGAAATCGCATCATCTACTTCAGCATTTGCTGCTAGGCTGCAATACAAGGGTTAACAACAATTCCCAAAAGCAGTTCATATAATACATCGTTAGGGAAACAAAACATGTTAGTACGACATCATATACTTCATATGCAACATATGCATAAAACATGTTTAAAAGTAAGCACCTAGCCAACTTATTGCTAAGGCTACCCTTCGCTCATTCCCGGGTTATCTAACCTGGCTCTGATACCACTAATGTAGGGCCTTCCTACCTTAACATCGTATTAATAACATATTAGGGACTAAACATGCATTTATGATCTCTTAGGGCTCCGGTTATTACGCGAGTTATTAGAATTACAGGCCAAAATAAAACTTCAAGCAAATTAATTACATTCTCAAATGAATGGCGTTATAGAATTATACTACTCCTGGAGTAGAGACTATACCAAATCCTGAATCCTAATTCGTAAGGCATCTCGAAGCTCACTTCTTCAACCCTGCCCATAGCCCTTCAAATCCAAATGTGTACCTACAGGAACAACCCATCGTGAGCATGTTCATCATTACTCAACATCATAGGGTAATGGCATATAAATAAATGCATGAAGTAAATGGGTGACGTATACTTCCTGGTTAATCGCATTAACCCTCTTTGGTTGTCCCTGTTTCATGGTCATGCATATAATCGTTAGTTCTCGACATAAATGATTAAAATCATACTTCACATATATGCTCATAACAAACTATGTTAATTAGAAATGGGACTGTCCGGGTTCCATTATGATAGCGGTATAATTGGCCCCCTCGCTCGACATAACACATCATATGATACCCACCGCTACGCCTTGATAGCGGATGTATCTCTTTGTTCAGCGGATGATACCCCTCGCTACGCCTTGATAGCGGATGTACCCCATCGCTCAGCGGATGATACCCATCACTACACCTTGATAGCGGATGTACCCCATCGCTCAGCGGATGATACCCCTCGCTACACCTTGATAGCGGATGTACCCCATCGCTCATTTATGTGAGCGGCAAGACCTTCCTCGCTTGCCCATAATAACCACCGGACATTCAACCATTCTTAAGAACATAGTTTCATATTCATCATAAACATCATAGCATCTTATAAACATCATCATCTTGTAAACATCATTATCATATAAGCATTATCATCTTATAGACATCATCGTCTCATCATAATCGTTATAGTAACGTCATATCATCATCATTTATCGTAACATCATCGTAAGCATCTCTTCATCTTAATTCATCATAAACATCATCATCATTTATCATAACATCATCGTAAGCGTCATCGTAACTTATCATAAGCATCATCATCATTTATCATAACATCATCGTAAGAGTCTCTTCATCTTAAATTCATCATAAACATCATAATCATTTATCATAACATCATCGTAAGAGTCTCTTCATCTTAAATTCATCACAAACATCATAATCATTTATCATAACATCATCGTAAGAGTCTCTTCATCTTAATTCATTATGAAAATCATCTTTATTTATCAAGCATCTTATCATATTTATTCATCATAAAAATCATCTTTACTTATCAAGTATCTTATCATCTTTATTCATCATACACATCATCATAGCATCGTAAATTCTTATACAATCATAGTATGATCATAATATAAGAGTATGGTTTACCGTCCGATGCCCGTACGTCTCTTACGTACCTTAATTCCAAAAATGGAGAAGTTGTAGAACTTTATCTCCTTGAAGTTGTGGGTACCTGGGATGGTCCTACATAACCATACAAATCGATATTAGAAGCTAATTATAGTCCAATATCCAAAAATCCCACAAAAACATCAAAAATACACATTTTGGTGTCTCGCGATCGATCTCCATGAAGTCCCGATCGATCGCGAGATCACACTGCCTCGTCCAACAAAATTTTCCAATTCGCGATCGATCGCCGAGTTTGCGCCGATCGATCGCGACCTCGCCGATCGATCGCGCCAAACTCGCGATCGATCGCTGAAGGCTACTGCCTTCTCCCCTGTAGCTCACGATCGATCGGTGGAAGGTGCCGATCGATCGCCGAGTCCTGAAGGTCCGATTTTCGGGCACTATTCATCCTTCTCCTTCCCCAACACAAACAAACTCAAATATCAAAACACCAACCATACCAAATCAATACAAATCTTCAATAAACATCCTCATATAACCATAAATCATACCCCAACTACATACAACACATACCCAAAACAAACCCATTTCAAAACCCTCCAAAACCATATCAAACTCAAATAAAACTTTACAAAAACAACAATGAGGTATCCATACCTCTTGGGGACTCCAAATCTCCCAACAATTTCCACAAATCAAGTTTTTGGAAGGATTCCTCTTCTTCTTTAAGCCCAAAAACGAAAATGGAAGGGTTTTGGGTTGGGAAGGGATTTTGGGGATTTTAAGAGTGATGGGTTAAAATGAATGAAGTGGGTTGGGTATAGTGGGGTATGGGTTAATTAAATTATACCCAATAATTAACATGATGTATAAATTACCCCAATATGGTATTTTAAAAGCATTTTACAACATGCTACAAACTTCCCTTAAATTCATGCTTTCCTCATAATTAAAAATCAACATAATTAAATCATGTTAACACCTCATTTTCTAACATGCATAATATGCACCCTAAAATGCAACCCTGGGTCACGCCTATCATGTGACTAACCATTTCAACATGATAATTAATTTCAACACGTAAATCAATTATCAACATAATTCATCATATAAACATAATTAATGCCTTAATTGCAATTAATCATTTCGGGGGCATCACAGAATATGTCGACTTCCCGTTGTCTGTGCTTGTCCTCTACTCAACTGACCCCCACTAAAAATCTTGCCATTATATCTCGATGATGCTAACGATGATGATTCGCCCCTCCCTTTAAACTGTTCACCTCTGGGATTTAGACTGTCCGGAGTCAATTTCTGCTGTGTTTGAACCACTTCCTTATAGGCACCCACTCCTATCTCAGCCAATTTTGCTCTCATCATAGCGTCTTCAAACGAGGTAGGGTTATTCGAGATCACCTTATCAAATAATTCAGGCCTCAAGCCTCACAGGAAATGTCTCACTTTGGCTTTAACATTGGTAGCGATGTGGGGAACATATCGTAACAATGATGAATATTCATGCATGTAATCAGCTACACTCATGCTCCCTTGTTTCAACACTGTAAATTCTTCTTCTTTCAGTTGTTTGTAGCAGCAGAAAAGTATCGATTAAGAAATCGGGTTCAGAATACATTCCAGTCAATCAGTTGTCCTTGAGCTCGTATCTCCTGCACAATTGTTTTCCACCACATTGATGGTTTCTTTGCTAACTGAAACGCCGCCAGTCGGACCCAAGCAATGCGAGCACAAGGAGAGGATGCGAGCACAAGGAGAGGATACAAATATATGCTCTATTCTTTCCAGCCAGTCTTCAGCTTTCTCTCCCGTCTCAGTACCCTCAAATTTTGGAGGTTGATATCCCAAAAACAGTGTCAAACTCAACTCCCCTGGTAACAACAATTGTTCAACACGTCCTTGACCAATTGGAAGTGGTGGCACAGGGATTTGACCTCCACTGGCATTGACACTCATTGCATCATCCAAACCTTCTTGCAGATTATCCATGTTGTGCACATACAGATCACCAGAATATACATGTTAACACAAACCATAGCATACGACAACATATACCAGGCAAAACATATCCCTAAGTGCACCTATACGCCACTAGGGCACTTAGTTTACCCAAACCCAGGTTTTTCTCGGATACCACTAATGTAAGACCCTCACTGTCTTAAACCATTTTCATGATAATATAACATATTCATAATATGTACTATAGAGTTGAGTCGATTCATTTTACAACCAGTTGTATTCGTACATTACATGCTAAATACAACTCAAAATAGACATGTCTTCCCGGTTTTTTTCTAATCAACTACTCTATCATCATCAGGGCAGCAAAATGGACCCACAATCATGGCTTCCATCGCCCAAAAATCCCCGACGATATCAAAAAGAGACAGAGCTATCACCAGCAATAACCCTTTACCCTGCTCGATGTCCTGTGGTATGTGACGGCTCCAAACCTTTTCTGCAAGTTTCAACAAGAATTATAGAGTTTCCTTTAATCTTCAAGCAAAAGAGAGTTGGGAAAAAGGGTTTGAGAGTTTTTTATATCGATGAGAGAGTTGGGAAATTCTGAGATACGGATGAGTACAAATATCGTATTCTCTTTATACAAATTGCAGTATAGTCGTCCAAGTGATTCACCTCTTCAATTTTACCCTTCCCCAAATTGCAAGTTAATCCTTTTTCATATTCTAATTGAAGTGAGTCCTCAAAGTGTAATCCAGTTCAATTTGTTACTTATCTATTTTATTATCCACTTTTCATCTTTACTATCATGTCATACACAAATTATACATCCCTAATATGAATTAAACATGATTTCATATGGAACATCACAACCATTCTCTTCTATCCGACAATACTGCCAGAGCAATTGTTCTACAAAGAATCAGATGACAGACGCAATGCTTTGCCCTACAGATCTTTAACGAACCTAAAATAATGATTGAACATAAAATCATAATTTGAAAACCTACCAATATTTTTTTATCATTTTGTTGTTGATTACGTTCACTTTCCGCTGCCTGTTGTCTCACCCATTCCCTTCTATCCGATAATACTGCAGAGCAACTGTTCTTTAAAGAATTTAACAAACATAAAAATGAAAATCATGACTTGAAAACCTACCAAGAATTTAGTTATCATTTTATTGTTGACTGTGTTAAATTTTTGATGTCTATTGTCTCAACCATTCTCTTCTGTCCGACAATACTACAAAACAACTGTTCTTCAAAGAATCAAATGACATATAGAATTTTAACAAACCTAAAAGAATGTTTAAAAAGAAAATAATGACTTGAAAACCTACCAAGAATTTAGTTATAATTTTGTTGTTGATCCCGTTCAATTTCCGCTGCTTGTTGTCTCGACCATTCTCTTCAATTCGACAATACTGCGAGAGCAACTGTTCTTCAAATAATGAGATAACAGACGAAATACTTGGCCCTATAGATCTTTAACTAACCTAGAAGAAGGTTTAAAAAAAAATCATCACTACCTACCACGAATTTAGTAATTTTTTTGTTGTTGATTGCATTCAATTTTAGCTGCCTGTTCTCTCAATTATTCTCTTCTATCCGACTATACTGCGAGAGCAACTTTTTTTCAAAGAGTCAGACGACAGACGAAATGCTTGGCCATAGAGAACTTTAACATACCTAAAAGAATGTTTAAAAAGAAATCATGACTAGAAAATCTACCAAGAATTTAGTTCTCATTTTGTTGTTGATTATGCTCAATTTACGCTGCCTATTGTCGCAACCATTTTCTCCTATCTGGCAATACTGTCAAAGCAACTATTCTTCAAAGAATCAGATGACAAACGAAATGCTTGGTCCTACAGATCTTTAACAAACCTAAAAGAATGATTAAAAAGAAAATGATTAGAAAACCTACTAAGAATTTTGCTATCATTTTGTTATTGATTGCGTTCAATTTCCGCTGCCAGTTGTCTCAACCATTATCTTCTATCCGACAATATTGCGAGAGCAACTGTTCTTCAAAGAATCAGATCACATACGAAATGCTGGGCCATATAGATCTTTAACAAACCTAAAAGAATGTTTAAAAGAAAATAATAACTTGAAAAGCTACCAAGAATTTGTTATCATTTTGTTGTTGATTGCGTTCAATTTTCACTGCTTGTTGTCTCAACCATTCTCTTCTATCCGACAATACTGCAAGAGCAACTGTTCTTCAAGAATTAGATAACAAAAGAAATGATTGGCCCTACAAATATTTAAAGAATCTATAAGAGTTTATAAAGAAAACCATGACTTGAAAACCTACCTTGAATTTAGTTATCATTTTGTCATTGATTGCATTCAATTTCCACTGCCTGTTATCTTAACCATCCTCTTCTATCCGACACTGCGAGTGTAATTTTTCTTCAATGAATAAGATGACAGACGAAATGCTTGGCCCTAGAGAAATTTAACAAACCTAAAAGAATGTTTAAAAAGAAAATCATGACTTGAAAATCTGCCAAGAATTTAGTTACCATTTTGTTGGTGATTGTGTTCAATTTACGCTGCATGTTGTCTCAACCATTTTCTTCTATCCAACAATACTGTCAGAGCAACCGTTCTTCAAAGAATCAGATGACAGACGAAATGCTTGGTCCTACAAATCTTTAACAAACCTAAAAGAATGATTAAAAAGAAAATTTTGATTTGAACACCTACTAAGAATTTTGTTTACTTTATTTTGTTGATTGTGTTCAATTTCCGCTGCCTTTTGTCTCAACCATTATCTTCTATTCGACAATATTGCGAAATCAACTATTCTTCAAAGAATCAGATGACATAGTAAATGATGTGCCCTATAGATCTTTAACAAACCTAAAAGATGTTTAAAAAGAAAATAATGACATGAAAACTTACCAAGAATTTAGTTATCATTTTGTTTTTGATTGCGTTCAATTTCCGCTGCTTGTTGTCTCAATCATTCGTTTCATTCCGGCAATTCCGCGAGAGCAGCTGTTCTTCAAATAATTAGATAACAGACGTAATGCTTGTTGGGATATGCCATACGACAACTCTAGATGATTGATTTTGTCATACAATGTAATATGATTTTAATAAAGGCAATTCATTATTATATATTATTCCAGTATCTGTGTAATATGAATATATATATATATATATATATGTGTGTGTGTGTGTGTGTGTGTGTGTTAATGTCCTTAGAATAATACTATATTATTCTTAAAGATTGTCCCTAGTCAAGTATTATCATGAATTAGGATAATGATACTGCATTGAGATTAGTATGTATTGATTGATGAATTGTTCATGAATATGAGATATCAAATCAACACATGGGTACATGTTAGAGAGCAATGTACTGGACAGACCCACCATGAGAATGCTACATGGATAGTTATATGAATGTCATAAGCAATTCTCATAGTGATAATAATGTATGTAATCCTTACGACTTGAGATCACCAGAGATCCCAACATAAGGAGCCGTGTATCTTGATATTGTCCAACGTTACCTGTAACAGGGTAAACTATAAAGACAGTTATTGGATACACCAGGAATTATATAGAGGGGTGTTGAGTGATCAAGATAGGATTTGTCCCTCCTATATAACATGAGAAGTGTTTGGGCACTTAATCAAGTAAGACTAAAATGCATGGCCATGCTCGAATGAGTCGATATGTGATATCGAGCTTATTCATTTATTCTAGTTTACTTGGGGATCAAGAAATAAAAGATTGAACTATACGAGTATGGCTATTCCATGACTCGTGCTTAATCTAAACACATAAGACAAAGGGATTAAGTTACATGGTGAATATTATCACAGGCCATAGGTTATGTCGAGTCAATGACATTCTTGTAACTTGGGTAGCCTTGATGTGTTGCTAGATACCGCTCTTTGCTTGTAACATAAAATTAGATTTCATGTCACTGCCAACGTTACAAGATCCTAACGAGTCGCACAAAAGATTAAATCGATAAAAGGAGATATAATTCATTGGATGAATTAAGTTGATTAGGAAGAGTCTTAATCATATAATAATAATATGTTATTATGGGCCGATTATATATATGAAGATATATATTTGAATATGAAATATAAAGATAAATATTTATTGGGCTTAAAGTGTTTTCAGAAAACCTATTTCAGCCGCCTATTATTTATCTATATATTTAGACATTCATATGAGGTAACGATAGATATACGTTAATTTAGAATTAACAAAGTGGTTTTCACCTAAAACAAAAGGCCGCCGTTCGAATAGTTCAGAGGTGCAGTCACGATCTCGTATCTTGGTGGCTCGTCGTTTTTTCGTTGAATATCAAGTCTAGGAACTTGATATCTTCAACATCCCTTCATCGATTTGATCGTGTGGATAACGTAGAGGCAAAGTTTCAAAAGCTTTGTTCCTGACTCGTGGACGTTTGCTTCGAGATTTCTGCATCAAACACGCTACAAAGGTATAACTCTTGACACCCGATATGAACACCCGTATAGGTCCTTAGTTGGGAATCCAAATTTTTTTTTTATTCCGCTGCGTATTTGCATGTTGGATTCCTTACAGTGGTATCAAAGCCAGGTTCGAAGCTCATATCGGGGTTGCATGATAAATTGTGTTATCAGATTATGAGTTAATGCTTTCATGCTTATTATAAACTGTAAGAACATATATGATATGTCATAATAAGATTGTGGAAATCATCGTAAAAATTATATATGATATATTGTTGAATTTTATGTATTAGATACATGTGTGCGCGACTGATCTAGCAAGGCGGGCGAACATAGCTCGATAGTCGGGCGAACGTAGCACGCAAGGCAGGCGACCATATCCCGAAAGTCGAGTGAACGGGTTCGCAAGGCGGGCGACAACCCAACAAGGGGCGGGCGACCGCGCCCAAAAAGGGGCGGGCGACCGCCCCATGAGTGGACGGGCGACCGCCCACAAGGAGGGGCGGACAACCGCCCCTATGTGGGCGGGCGACCGCCCACCAGGAGGGGCGGGCGACCACCCCTATGTGGGCGGGCGTCTGCACCCCTCTCGTGCGCGGGTTTCGAGGCATTTGATGTCCGTGCGATAATTTCCGTTAATTTACAGTTTTATTAACTTAGAAATAAATTTTAAAATGTTTAGAATTTAATTCATTTAGGTCCAAGCATGTTTTATGTGTTGTTTGAGCATGGTGCATGGTTATAGCCCTATGACCTATTAGATAAGAATTTTTTGAATGATTGTATTTTTAAATACGGTCTGCGAGTCGTACCTTCTCTATTTTTTCTGAATGTATTCCCTCCCCTATGCTCCCCCTCGAATGTAACTCGAGGACTTCTCTATATCATGTAATTGTTATATAGTTTAGTTAGAGTTTTATTGATGGAGATCAATGAAGATGGACCATGGTGCTGGGACGAGGAGGCCATTCACAAAAAGACCAAAGAGGTGCTTGGAGAAGTTACCCTTAGGTTGACCTTTTAGATTTTCTCGTTGGCTTGAGAAAATCATTAGTTGGGGTTATAACCATGTCACGTTTATTTTATGTTGATGTATGTGATGCATGTTTAATTTTTATTTAATATTGATGATTGATTTACATATATGTAGATATGTATATATGTATATGTATGAGACATATTTTCAATATTAATAAAATCATGAGATCTTTAAATCCCTCTAATAATATTAAGTCAATCAAGATACTTTCCAATTAAAAGTACTCGTCAAGACTTCGATTGAACATGTGTGGGTTTGCCAAAGCAAAGCACCGTAACAATCTTAGTAAGGCGCGATAGGATAAAAGTGATATCCGTGTTATTTTAAATTGGGTTCGACTTAACTAGCGTTATCTCAATAGGATTGGGAACCTAGAGGAATGAGGTTGGCTAATAATTCATTAGATGAATTAGAACAAAGTGTTGTTCACCAACCATCCAAGAGTTACATGTGATGTAATTGACAAAACGTTGTCTACCTAAATAACCGAGTCTTGGGTGATTAGCCAAAGCTAACTCAAGGTTAGGTGAAATATGGATCTTGGCCCACTAATAGTTTTTGAGGGTTGATGTTTTTTAACTAAATAGTGGTAGTATCATTTAATATAAGACCTTATTAAATGATTAAAATCATAAACTTATTTTGCATATTTATATTGTAGATATACATGGCATCAAACAACGTTACTAGTACACTTTCATTGCAATCGGTCCTTGAGAAGGACAAATTAAATGGGAAAAATTTCCTAGACTGGTATAGGAATCTGAGGATTGTCCTCAAACAAGAGAAAACACAATATGTCCTAGAGGAACCCTTACCTGCTGAGGAGCCTCCCGTTACGGCCGCGAGGGCCGATAAGGATGCTTACAAGAAGCATCAAAATGACGCACTTGATGTTGGTTGTTTAATGCTTGCAACCATGAACTCTGAGCTTCAGAAGCAACATGAGGAAATGGATGCGTTCAATATGATTGAACATCTAAAGCAACTTTACCAACAACAAGCTAGACAAGAGAGGTATGACGTCTCTAAAGCGTTATTTCAGTGCAGAATGGTAGAAGGAACCCTTGTTGGAACTCATGTACTCAAGATGATTGGATACATAGAGAATCTTGAGAAATTAGGTTTTCCGTTGGACCAAGAGTTGGCCACTGACGTGATCTTGCAATCGTTGCCTGATAGCTACAATCAATTTGTTCTGAATTACAATATGATTGAAATTGAGAAGACTCTACCACAGTTGCTTGGTATGTTGATAACTTACGAAGCAAACTCAAAGAAGTCTAAGCCCACAAATGTTCTTATTGTGAATAAGGGCAAGGGAAAGGCTAAAGCAAAAGGCATTAAAAGGAACAAGAAAGTCTTTGTCAAACCTAAGCCTCATGCTACTGCACTTAAGCCTAAGGGAGGGGTGGCGAAGGAAGGAAATTGCTTCCATTGCGGTGAGACTCGACATTGGAAGAGAAACTGCAAGTTATACCTGGAAGATCTTAAGAAGATGAAGGGAAGTGTGATGTAAGGACCCTAATCCTTAAGTGCGAAATCAAGGCATAATAGAGCTAATATAAAAGATCAGAGTATAAAAGAACGTGTTGAGTCTATGAGCTTAAGTATTACATGCCAAAAATAAGGACTACCAAAAGGATTAATTACATTCCAATCAATGAATGCGTTCAACTATAGTTTTATACTACTCCTAGAGTAGATACTATCCAAAATAATCCTGTCCTTCAAGTCCCAAAAGCATCCTCAATAAGCTCACCATCTCAACCCGTCTAGCCCTTCTATCATGCCAAACGTGTACCTAGAAGGACAACCCCCAAACATGAGCAATAATAATCATTCATATTCAACACAATATGAAGATAAAGCGTAAATGCATAATCATAATAAAACACTTCCTGTTTTCCCCATGCATTTCAAACGCTTCCCGTTTGGTTGTCCCTGTACCATAACTCATGAGTATAATCAATAGATTATTTTTAATGGTCTAAACATGTCATGACATATACCAGCTCATCAATACCAAATACTGATCACCAATCCCTAGTCTGTCCATCACAATGTATTTTAATGCCCCTCGCTTATTTACATATAGGCGGCATAGGATAACCTCGCTTCAATGGACATGCGGGACTCCCACCCCTCGCCTCACATTGAGCGGCAAATACCCTTTCCTCGCCCTATATGATAACCACGCTCAAATGTGACATGCGGCGCTCCCACCCCTCGCTTCACATTTAGCGGAACCAAACAAATAGCGGCAAGCATTAAAATCATCAAGGGATGACCACGACTCATGGGATGTGCACCAATAATCATATGCATCTATAAACATCATGCATAACATGTATTTGCATCCACCATGCAATACCACATATATACCCGCATCCACAATGTATAAACAGTGAGTATATAAGATACATGTACCGTTGGGTGCCCGTACGTCCACTACGTACCTTTCCAAAAGTGGATTTGATATGGCTTCAATTCCTCGGTTGCGTTGCTACCTGGGATGGTTCTACACAATCACACAACCCCATATTAGAAGCCAAATAATAGCCAAATACCAAAAATTTGACAAAAGAAAGCATTTCCCAAAAATCCACTGGCGGCGATCGATCGCTTCACCCAGGCGATCGGTCGCCTCAAAATTTTCACTGCGGCGATCGGTCGCCTCAAACATGGCGATCGATCGCCTAGCCCTTGATTTGGCTACTGCCTCTCGGCGATCGGTCGCGCCATTTTAGGCGATCGATCGCCTAACCAGCAAAAAGTCTACTGCCTCTTGGCGATCGGTCGCCTCTTTTCAGGCGATCGACCGCCTCGCGCAGAGGCGCGATATTTGCCATTTTTGCACCCAAAAATCCTTCCAATCCATACCAACACTTAACCCAACAAACCAACAACATCAAATACAACATAAACCACCAAAATATACTTCAAAACAAGTATAAACTCAACATATAACCAAAACCACAACAACCCAACACAAACCCTTCAAAACCCTTCAAAATCATACCAAACTTAAACAAAACACAACAAAATTAACCATGAGGTATCCATACCTCTTGGGACCTCAAATCACCCAATATACTCCACAAAACAAGATTTTTGAAAGGTTTCTCTTCACCCCAAAGCTTGAACTCGAAAATGGAAGGAAGAAGGGTTTGTGGATTTGATTTTGGTAAAGTAAGAGTGATTTGGTAAAGGTGGGATTTGGGTATAAAAGGGGATTGGGTTTAATTAAAAGCATTTCACAATCCCATGGTGTATAAAACACCCCAACATGATATTTTCCAAAGCATTAAACCAAATGCACCAAAATATCAATTAAACACATGATTTCTAATTAATTGCTAACCAAGGCAAATAAATCATGCTTCCAACCATAATTCCCAACATACCCAACATGCACCCTGAAATGCTATCCCGGGTCACTCTAACACGTGACTAAGCATTTCCACATAATAATTCCAACACATAATTAATTACCACATAATTAATCATATAAACTTAATTAATGCACCAGATTGCAATTAATCATTTCAGGGATATCACAATACTCCCCTACTTATAAGATTTCGTCCTCGAAATCACATGCACTTACCCCAAAAGGAAACTAAACATAAACACATACCAGAGAATAGTTCCGGGTAGTGCTGCACCATACGCCGCTCCGTCTCCCACGTAGCCTCCTCGACACCCCTGCGATCCCACTGAACCTTGATCATAGGTATCACTTTGTTCCGAAGTCTACGGTCTGCTCGATCCAGAATTCTGACAGGCCGTTCCACATAAGACACATCGGATTCCAACTGAACTTCGGAAGGCTGTAACACATGAGACGGATCCGGCTCATACTTCCGCAGCATCGATACATGAAACACATCATGTATGCCAGATAAAGAAGGCGGCAAAGCCAGTCGGTAAGCTAAGGGGCCAATGCGCTGCAAAATCTCGTACGGTCCAACATACCTCGGAGACAGTTTCCCGCGCATCCCAAATCGCACAACGCCTCTGAAAGGCGAGATCTTCAAAAAGACCTTATCTCCCAACTGAAATTCCAACGGTCTCCGCCGTTTATTTGCATAAGCTACCTGTCTGTCCTGGGCCGCTTTCATTTTCTGCCTTATCGTCTTTATCTTTTCTTCCATCTCCCGAATCAACTCCGGTCCTCCGACCGATCTGCGGTCCAAATCATCCCAACACAAGGGTGATCTACACCGTCTGCCATAAAGAGCTTCAAACGGAGCCATCTGAATACTCGCCTGGTAGCTATTGTTATAAGAAAACTCTACCAAAGGCACTGAATCCTGCCAAGAGGCATCGAACTCCAAAACACAAGCTCTCAGCATGTCCTCGAGCGTGTGAATAGTGCGCTCGGTCTGGCCATCCGTCTGAGGATGATAAGCAGTGCTCAATCTGACTTCAGTTCCCAAGGCTGACTGAAGGCCTTCCCAGAAATGAGATGTGAATCGCGGATCTCGATCTGCGCACTATGGAAACGGGGATCCCATGCAATCTCACCACATCTCTAATATACAACTGCGCCATCCTCAAAAAGGTGAATGTCATGCTATAGGGGATAAAGTAGGCTACCTTAGTCAATCGATCCACAATCACCCAAATAGCATCAAAGCCTGAAGCACTCCTCGGCAAATGAGTCACGAAGTCCATGGAAATGTGCTCCCACTTCCACTTCGGTATCTCCAAGCTTCTCAACTCGCCGCCAGGTCTCTGTCTCTCTGCCTTAACCTGCTGGCAGATCAAACACCTCTTCACAAAAGCGACGACATCAGTCTTCATCCTTTTCCACCAAAACTGACCACGCAGATCTCTGTACATCTTCTTCCCGCCTGGGTGGATGCTAAGTCTGCTACTGTGAGCTCGCTCCAAGATCCCTTTACGCAGCTCCGGCGTACTCGGAACCACCCAACGGTCACCCAATCTCAAAGACCCGTCATCGGCCAGTCTGAATTTCGTTGGCTGACCAAGATGTACTAAAGATAACCACCTCTGAACCTCATCGTCTGACCTCTGAGCTCTCCTGATGTTCTCATAGATATCTGGCTCAGCTAACAAGGTCGATACATACACAGGCGATGCATCAATGTCAAAATCATAGCCCAAATGGCAATAGGAGGTCATCATAGCAGACAAATGGATGACATCCTCAGCAGAACTCCTCACTTTCCGGCTCAAAGCATCTGCTGTCAAATTAGCTTTCCCGGGATGGTACTCTATCTCGCAATCATAGTCCTTGAGTAGGTCCATCCATCTCCTCTGCCTCATGTTCAGCTCTGCCTGAGTGAATAAAAACTTGAGGCTCTTGTGATCCGTGTAAATGGTAAACGACGTACCATACAAGTAATGCCTCCAAATCTTCAGGGCGAAGATGATAGCCGCCAATTCCAAGTCATGAACTGGATATCTGGTCTCATGCGGCTTCAACTGCCTCGATGCATAAGCTACCACATGCTTATCTTGCGTCAGAACACACCCAAGGCCCTGAAGTGATGCGTCAGTATACAGAACAAATCTGGAGTTCTCCGTAGGGATCACTAACACTGGCGCCGTCGTCAACCGGTGCTTTAACTCCTGGAAGCTCTCCTCACAAGCTTCTGACCAAAAGAAAGGCACTCCCTTCTGAGTCAACTGCGTCAGCGGCTTGGCAATCTTCGAAAAGCCCTCGACAAAGCGTCGATAATACCCGGCCAAACCCAGAAAACTCCGAATCTCAGGCACAGAAGTGGGGGCAGCCCACTCCATCACAGCCTCAATCTTCTTGGGATCTACAGATATCCCGCTGCTCGATATGACATGCCCCAGAAACACTACACTGCTCAGCCAAAATTCACACTTACTGAGCTTAGCATACAACTGATGCTCTCTGAGAATCTGAAGCACTGTCCTCAAGTGTTTCACATGCTCTTCCTCACTCCGGGAGTATATGAGAATGTCGTCAATAAACACAATGACGAACTGATCAAGATACGGCTGAAACACTCTGTTCATCAGACTCATAAAGACTGCTGGAGCATTCGTCACGCCGAACGGCATCACTAGGAACTCATAATGTCCATATCGGGTCCGGAATGCTGTCTTATGCACATCTTCCTCTCTGACTCGAATCTGATGATACCCGGATCTCAAATCAATCTTGCTATACACCCTGGTACCTTGCAACTGATCAAACAGATCGTCGATCCTTGGAAGATGATACTTGTTCTTCACTGTAGCCTTATTCAGTTGCCGGTAATCGATGCACAACCGCATCGAACCATCCTTCTTCTTCACAAAGAGAACTGGTGCGCCCCATGGAGACACGCTCGGGCGTATATATCCCTTGTCCAGGAGATCCTGCAACTGTTCTTTCAACTCTCTCAGCTCAGCCGGTGCCATCCTATAAGGTGCACGAGAGATAGCGGATGTCCCTGGCAACAGCTCGATCCCAAACTCAACTTCCCTAGCCGGTGGGAATCCTGGGATCTCTTCTGGGAACACATCAGCAAACTCTGCTACCACTGGTACATCCTCAACTCTTAGTTCTTTATTCTTCCCAGACGTGTCCACGGCATAGATGAGATAACCCGTGTGGCCACGTTCCAACAACTGAGTCATCTTGATCGCTGAAATCAACGGAATCTTTGCACGAGAACCGTTGCCATAGAAAGTCCACTGACTGCCCAACTCAGGTCTGAACTTCACTGTCCTCTGCCGGCAATCTACCACTGCCTGATATCTGTTCAGAACATCAATACCCAAGATGCAGTCGAAGTCTGACATGCCCAACACAATCAAGTCTGACCTCAATTCGTTGCCCTCAAAATAAATGAGGCAGTCTGCCATAAACTGATCAGCAACGACATTTCTTCCAGTGGGTGTCGATACAAGGAGAGGCGTGGGTAGAGAAGACGTGCGCATATGGTGTCTCTCCACAAAACCCACCGATACAAAAGAGTGGGAGGCACCTCTATCGATCAAAATAAAAGCAGAGTACGTAAATAAATGACACGTACCGGCAATCACCTCCTCTGGCTGCCTGGGCCTGCTCTCTGGTCAGTGCATACACCTGTCCCTGGGGTGGTCCCACTGCCTGACCTCCCGATGGTCGAGGCCCAAACTGTTGCCTCTGCTGCACTGTTCGGTCATCAAATCTCGGCCTGTTGCCCTGAAACTCTGACTGTCCTCCCCGAGTGGGGCAATACCGAGCGATGTGGCCCATCTTGCCACAGATATAACAGGCAGGACACTTGTTTGAAGAATGTGGCCCTCCACAATTGTTGCACCTCGGCTCTCCCGGCCTATCCCCTTGCGTGGATCCTCGGTTGGCGGACCAATTGCCCTTCTTGCCATCCTCTTGCTGACCAAAGAATTTCTTTCCACCAAATCGCGAAGATGAAGAGGCACCACGGGGTTTAAATGGCTCTCCCCGAGGCCTCAAGCTGTCACTAGTCTGCCTCTGCTGCGGTACCGGTGGTGGCATAGCACTAGGATAAGCTCCCACCCCAAGCTCAGCAAGTTCCGCTCTTGTGAGAGCATCATCAAAAGAAGTTGGGTTATTGGTAATAACCCGGTCATAGAGCTCCGGTCGCAACCCCTTCATAAAATTCCTCATCTTAGCGTGCCCATTTGTGGCAATGTGGGGAACATATCTCAGCAACGAAGAGTACCGCGTGGCATAGTCTGACACTGTCATGTTCCCCTGTTTCAAACTTGTAAATTCATCCTCCTTCGTCTGCCTCGCCGCTGCGGAGAAGTACCGGTTCAGAAACCTAGTCCTGAAGAGTGTCCAATCAATCACAGCACCTAGTGCTCTTAGCTCCATCACCGTGCTCCTCCACCACATGAGAGGTTTCTTTGCTAACTGAAACTCCGCCAGCCTCAGCCAAGCTGTAACAGCACAAGGAGCCGATACAAAGATCTGTTCAAGTCGTTCCAACCACTCTTCAGCCTCTTCTCCGGACTCTGTCCCCTCAAACCGGGGCGGATGGTAAGACAGAAATTGCGTCAAACTGATCTCACCCGGTAGTAATAACTGAGCTACGGGTTCCATGCCTACGGCCGGTGGAGGTAGAGGGTTCACTTGTCCAACGCTTGCGTTCACACTACCAACATCTCCAACCTCCTCATTAGCAGCCATGCTGTAACACAAATGTTAACAACAATTCCAAAGCAATATATACGTTATGCCGTTAGATAACAGGAATGAGAATAAGCAAGTTAGTATAACAGGATATACATTAATATGCACCACATGCATAAACATGCTTCAAATGTAAGCACCTAGCCAATCATGCTAAGGCTACCCTTCACTCGTTCCCGGGTTCTCTAACCACTGCTCTGATACCACTAATGTAAGGACCCTAATCCTTAAGTGCGAAATCAAGGCATAATAGAGCTAATATAAAAGATCAGAGTATAAAAGAACGTGTTGAGTCTATGAGCTTAAGCATTACATGCCAAAAATAAGGACTACCAAAAGGATTAATTACATTCCAATCAATGAATGCGTTCAACTATAGTTTTATACTACTCCTAGAGTAGATACTATCAAAATAATCCTGTCCTTCAAGTCCCAAAAGCATCCTCAATAAGCTCACCATCTCAACCCGTCTAGCCCTTCTATCATGCCAAATGTGTACCTACAAGGACAACCCCCAAACATGAGCAATAATAATCATTCATATTCAACACAATATGAAGATAAAGCGTAAATGCATAATCATAATAAAACACTTCCTGTTTTCCCCATACATTTCAAACGCTTCCCGTTTGGTTGTCCCTGTACCATAACTCATGAGTATAATCAATAGATTATTTTTAATGGTCTAAACATGTCATGACATATACCAGCTCATCAATACCAAATACTGATCACCAATCCCTAGTTTGTCCATCAGAATGTATTTTAATGCCCCTCGCTTATTTACATATAGGCGGCATAGGATAACCTCGCTTCAATGGACATGCGGGACTCCCACCCCTCGCCTCACATTGAGCGGCAAATACCCTTTCGTCGCCCTATATGATAACCACGCTCAAATGTGACATGCGGCGCTCCCACCCCTCGCTTCACATTTAGCGGAACCAAACAAATAGCGGCAAGCATTAAAATCATCAAGGGATGACCACGACTCATGGGATGTGCACCAATAATCATATGCATCTATAAACATCATGCATAACATGTATTTGCATCCACCATGCAATACCACATATATACCCGCATCCACAATGCATAAACAGTGAGTACATAAGATACATGTACCGTTGGGTGCCCGTACGTCCACTACGTACATTTCCAAAAGTGGATTTGATATGGCTTCAATTCCTCGGTTGCGTTGCTACCTGGGATGGTTCTGCACAATCACACAACCCCATATTAGAAGCCAAATAATAGCCAAATACCAAAAATTTGACAAAAGAAAGCATTTCTCAAAAATCCACTGGCGGCGATCGATCGCTTCACCCAGGCGATCGGTCGCCTCAAAATTTTCACTGCGGCGATCGGTCGCCTCAAACATGGCGATCGATCGCCTAGCCCTTGATTTGGCTACTGCCTCTCGGTGATCGGTCGCGCCATTTTAGGCGATCGATCGCCTAACCCGCAAAAAGTCTACTGCCTCTTGGCGATCGGTCGCCTCTTTTCAGGCGATCGATCGCCTCGCGCAGAGGCGCGATTTTTGCCATTTTTGCACCCAAAAATCCTTCCAATCCATACCAACACTTAACCCAACAAACCAACAACATCAAATACAACATAAACCACCAAAATATACTTCAAAACAAGTATAAACTCAACATATAACCAAAACCACAACAACCCAACACAAACCCATTTCAAAACCCTTCAATCATACCAAACTTAAACAAAACACAACAAAATTAACCATGAGGTATCCATACCTCTTGGGGACCTCAAATCACCCAATATACTCCACAAAACAAGATTTTTGAAAGGTTTCTCTTCACCCCAAAGCTTGAACTCGAAAATGGAAGGAAGAAGGGTTTGTGGATTTGATTTTGGTAAAGTAAGAGTGATTTGGTAAAGGTGGGATTTGGGTATAAAAGGGGATTGGGTTTAATTAAAAGCATTTCACAATCCCATGGTGTATAAAACACCCCAACATGATATTTTCCAAAGCATTAAACCAAATGCACCAAAATATCAATTAAACACATGATTTCTAATTAATTGCTAACCAAGGCAAATAAATCATGCTTCCAACCATAATTCCCAACATACCCAACATGCACCCTGAAATGCTATCCCGGGTCACTCTAACACGTGACTAAGCATTTCCACATAATAATTCCAACACATAATTAATTACCACATAATTAATCATATAAACTTAATTAATGCACCAGATTGCAATTAATCATTTCAGGGATATCACATGTGACTTCTACTTCAGGTATTTTTGTTATAGAAGTCAATCTATCTACTTATTCATCATGGGTATTAGATACTGGATGTGGTTCTCACATTTGTGTTAGTGTGCAGGATCTCAAAAGGAGTAGAGTTTTGGCTAAAGGCGAAGTTGACCTCCGAGTGGGAAATGGAGCAAGAGTTGCTGCATTAGCTATATGAGATTATTCATTAACTTTGCCTTCTGGCTTGATTTTAGATTTACAAGATTGTTACTTTGTGCCGTCGATTACTAGAAACATAATTTCAATTTCTTGTTTGGACAAGATTGGTTTTTCATTTATTATAAAGGACAAATGTTGCTCCATTTATTTGAATGAGATGTTTTATGCTAGTGCACAATTGATTAATGGTCTTTATGTTTTAAATCTTGATATGCCTGTCTATAACATAAATACTAAAATGATAGAATAATGATTCTAATCCAACTTATCTCTGACATTGTCACTTGGGCCATATAAACGAGAATCACATATCAAAACTTCATAAGGATGGAGCTTTAGATTCATTTGATTTTGAATCATATGAAACATGTGAATCTTGTTTAATGGGCAAAATGACTAAAGCCCCTTTCAAGGGACATGTTGAAAGGGCAAGTGATTTATTGAGTCTCATACATAGTGATGTATGTGGCCCAATAAGCACACAAGCTAGAGGTGGTTTTCAATACTTCGTTACAGTTACTAATGACTTCAGTAGATACGTGTATGTGTACCTAATGAAACATAACCATGAAACCTTTGAAAAGTTTAAGGATTTCAAGAATGAAGTACAAAACCAGCTTGGCAAAAGTATCAAAATCCTTCGATCAGATCGAGGAGGTGAATACTTAAACCAAGAGTTTCATGACTATCTAAAGGAGTGTGGGATAGTCCCACAACTCACACCTCTGTATACTCCACAATAGAATGGCGTATCTGAAAGGAGGAATCAAACTTTGTTGGACATGGTTCGATCTATGATGAGTCACGTAGATTTTCCGATTTCCTTTTGGGGACATGCTTTAGAAACAACAATATTTATACTGAACCATGTTCCATATAAATCAGTTGAAAAGACACCATATGAGATATGGACTAAGAAGCGTCCTATGTCTTTTATGAAGACTTGGGGTTGTGAGGCTTACGTGAGACGTCAGGCCTCCAATAAACTTGGACCCAAATCTGATAAGTGTTTATTTGTGGGGTATCCTAAGGAAACGAAAGGATACTATTTCTATTATCCCACCGAGAACAAAGTGGTTGTTGCTCGGATATGTGTCTTTCTTGAAAGAGAATTTATTTCTAGAAGAACCAGTGGGAGACAAATAGAACTTAGTGAAGTTCAACCACAAGAAAACCCTGAAAACGATATTGAGATGGAAACAGAGCAGTCACCACAAGTTGTTGTGGATGAAATGCCTGCTCAAGAGACACAAGCCCATCGTAGGTCTGTAAGAGTGCACCGGGAGCCACAGAGATATGGATTTCTTGTGACTCAACAAGGTGACTTACTACTCATTGATGAGGATGAGATGTCATCCTATCAAGGAGCTATAATGGGCCCTGATTCTGAGAAATGGCAAGAGGCCATGAAATCTGAGATGTAATCCATGTATGTAAACTAAGTATGGACTTTGGTTGACCCACATGAAGGGGTAAGACCCATAGGGTGCAAATTGATTTTCAAGAAAAAGACCGATATGGATGGTAATGTACAAACCTTTAAAGGACGACGGGTTGCTAAAGGTTTCAAACAAATTCATGGTATTGACTATGATGAAACTTTTTCGCCAGTTGCCATGGTTAAATCCATTAGGATCTTACTTGCTATAACTGCATTTCATGATTATGAAATCTGGCAGATGGATGTCAAAACAGCTTTCCTTAATGGAAATTTACTTGAGGATGTGTACATGACACAACCGAGGGTTTTGTCGATCCAAAGGATGCTGGAAAGATATGCAAGCTACAACGATCCATTTATGGATTGAAGCAAGCTTCTCGGAGTTGGAATCTTCATTTTGATGATGCAATCAAAGAGTTTGGTTTCATCAAGAACGTAGATGAACCTTGTGTCTACAAGAAGGTCAGTGGGAGCATAATTATCTTTCTAGTGTTGTATGTAGATGACATACTTCTCATTGGAAATGATATCCCTGCTTTGCAATCTGTAAAGATTTGGCTAGGGAATTTCTTTTCTATGAAAGACTTGGGTGAAGCCACCTACGTGTTAGGTATCAAGATCTATAGAGATAGATCAAGAAGATTACTTGGCCTAAGTCAAAGTACATACATAGATAAAGTGCTAAAACATTTTAGCATGCAAGAATCAAAGAAATGATTCTTGCCTATGACACATGGAATATCTCTCGCTAAGGATCAGTGTCCTTCAACACAAGATAAGAGACAACACATGAGTAAGATTCCATATGCGTCAGCTATTGGATCTATCATGTATGCCATGATATGTACTCGTCCCGATGTCTCGTATGCTTTGAGCATGACGAGCAGATATCAAGTTGATCAGGTGAATGTCACTGGATCGCTGTCAAGAATATCCTAAAGTACTTGAGAAGAACTAAGGATACATTCTTGATTTATGGAGGTGAGGAAGAGCTCAATGTAATTGGCTACACTGTTGCAAGCTTCCAAACTGACAAGGATGATTTCCGATCGCAATCAGGATATGTGTTTTGCCTAAATGGAGGTGCTGTGAGCTGGAAGAGTTCAAAGCAAGAGACAGTAGCCGATTCTACAACTGTAGCTGAGTATATTGTTGCCTCAGATGCAGCAAAGGAAGCCGTTTGGATCAAGAAGTTCATTTCTGAGCTTGGGGTTATGCCTAGCATACTAGATCCGATTGAACTCCATTGTGACAATAATGGAGCCATCGCATTGGCTAAGGAACCCAGATCTCACCAGCGATCCAAACACATACTTCGGCGCTTTCATTTCATTCGAGAAATCGTTGAAAGAGGAGATGTGAAAATATGCAAAGTACCAACTGATGATAATGTATCTGACCCACTGACGTAACCTCTGTCACAACAGAAGCATGACCGTCATACTAGATCTTTAGGCATTAAATACATGTTTGATTGGTCTTAGTGCAAGTGGGAGATTTGTTGGGATATGCCCTAAGACAACTCATTAGATGATTGATTTTGGCATACAATGTAATATGATTTTAATAAAGGTGACCGCTTTATTTTTAAACAAAAGATATCAAAGTGTAGTGTGAAGCGATTCTACCGCAAGTGCACGGTTGTCAAGTTTTAGTATAGTGAAATGAAAGTACGGGTTTCGAATCCACATGGACTAACGTATAAGTACCAAATAAGACTAGTAAAACTATATTTAGCCTACGATTAAAAATGGGAGATTAACTAATGCAAAATTAAACTAAAGAACAAAAATAAAATGAAATGAATCGGGTTCCGGATATGCAAAGGTAATTCGCTCGAGAAATTTATCTCGTTTTTTGTTCAAGTATGTTCTCTTCGAAGATTCGTTTGAATAGGAAATTACTAAACAATTGATTCTTAAGGTGAAAGGTTTTCAATGATATTCAATACACTCTCTCGAGCTGTAAAGAAACTAATATCAAATTAGAACAAGTCACTCTCGTGCACCTATTTACTAATCCAATATTGCATAAATCTTCAAAACCTCGTTACTCTAAATCTCTCGATTCAAAGTTCTCACGTATGCGATTTCATCTCTCGATCTCAATCTTAACATACACCATGAATTAATTTAGCGTATTATAACGTTATCTCTCGATCTCGGTTATAACTCACAGATTTCAACCAAAGTTAGCTAGGCTTTGATCTTAATAATCGTTTAATTCATGAACATAAGAACTCAATCCACTCAAACACGAACGAATCAATAAATGAAACACAATTTCACTAAAACTCAATAAAATAAACTAGATTCAATTCAAGTCAATTACATAAGAAGTTTAATCATCTCTCGACCTCAAAAACATCAAATGAAAATGAAAATAAAATAAATCAATGTTTAGAAATACGATAAACGGCTGGAATGAATCCGTGCGTTGCACCGTGATTTCTTCTTTTGCTCCTTCCTTGCACTCCGGAAAATGGTACGCTTAAGCTTGGATGAAGAAGGAAGAAGATGGCTTCCTCTCGGCTCTTCCAAGCGGCGGCTAGGGTTTGGGTGTGTGTTTTACAGTCGTTTTTTCCTCTCAGATCTCTTCTCTCATGATATGGAAATGATCCATATTTGTAGCCACCGAAAATCAATTCAAAAATGGAAGATAAGATTTTCCAGAATTTGCGTATCGATCGATCGAGAATTTTGTCCGATCGATCGGTGAACTGTTCACTCCAGTCTTTGAAAATCACTGCCTCGCTCAATCGATCGAGATTATCCTTCCGATCGATCGATCCTTTGATAAAATTGGTGCTGATGTCTCTGCCTCGATCGATCGATCGAGAAAAAAATCTCGATCGATCGGTGCTTTAAAAACTTTGCTTCTCAACACTCTGCCTGGCTCGATCGATCGAGAAATAATCTCGATCGATCGAAGCTCCGAAAAATCCAACTTCTTCATTTGATCTCTTTTTCGCCTCGATTTCATCCGTTTTCTTCATTTTAGCTCATTTCTTCCATTTCCGACCTATTTTCCTGAAACAAACAAATAAACACCAAAAAGCATAATATCATCCAGGAAAAAGTATGAAAAACGGGAAGAAATTACAGCTAAAAACACGTAAAAACTAAGCCTATCAACTCCCCCAAACTTGGACTTGATCGTCCTCGAGCAAGCAATAAGCTCAAAAAGTAGAGTTAAACTTAATACTTTGAATAAATCATCATCACAACATAGCGTACAAGCTCAGCAATCCCACTTATACATTAATAAGAATCATTCAAAGTTCAACAGGAAGCATTTTCTCCTAAGCTAAACAATACATCGCAACATCGGAACGTGCGTGTGTGCTATTGTCAAACATGAGTTATATACATATCTTTTAAGATCAAAATGTGTCATAGAAACTCAAAGTCAAGATTACTTCTGATTACTCTACAAATTTACTATCCAGCACTTCTCCACTAATGTAGTTAGTCCCTAGACTTGGATCAGAAGGTCTTTAAAGCTTATAGCGTTAGGCCTTTTGGTGTCGGCTCCAAAGAAAAGGTAGGATGAAAGCAAAGAAGAGAGTATAATAGAATCAGTTCAATTTTTTCGCACAACATTGAGCTGGTGGTGGACCGTCAACAACAATCGGGGTCTTTGGTGGAAGTAGCTCCTTGTCTTCCCCCCATTTCACTCCGCATCTCTGGCATAAAGCAGTGGTGGTAGATGGAAACTGTAGTGCGGAGATAGGTGGGCTGCTACCGATCTCATAGATGTGATCACTAATGATCTCACCCAAATCCACGTCCTGCCCTGTGAGAATGGCAAAAACCAGGGCCGCTCTGTCCTTCGTCACCTCAGAAGTGTGGGTCGAGGGAATGACCCGTGAGGCGACAAATGAGAACCATGCCTGGCCTCTGGTGTCAAATGCTTCTTGAGAACCACTTGTGGCTCTCCCTTGTCGTTCCGCTGCCAATCTACTCCCGGCATGCCAATAACGCAAGTACCTCATCATAATTGATTATACTCTTCCGGAAAGATTGGTACGCACAGCTGTGTATGAATGGCATCCGGTAAATATTATTGATTGCTGCTTGATCTACCAGCACATCCGTCCCTCGGACAAAAACCTTTGCTAGGTGCCCTGGTGGGATGACTCGAAGATTTGTATAGAATTCCCTCACTAGTGGGACCACAACATCTACCGGTGTTTGCACAAACTGAAACCACCCTCGTCGCCTGACTGCCCTAATGACAGGACATTCAATCTTGTCCAAGCTCATGCCCCTTTCACGACTGAGGGGTTTCTTATGATAATGGGGATATAACTCAGCTGCTGTGGCATTGACAAACTTCCGTTCGTCATGCTCTTGCTCAGAAGTGGTGGCCTCCGCCTGCTTTGACCTCTTTCTCGGAGCCATTGTCTTGCTAAGTTATTCTCAATTATCTCGCTTAACTGCAACGAAACACCACACCAAAAATACTGCAATGCCAACACCCCACAACACAACAGTAATTCCCCAAAACTTTGATTTTTCCTACCCAATTCAACTAAATCATAATAATTGCACCAAAAGATGAACAGATGTGAAATTTGAAACCAATTACCAATTAAAAATCTGATCTTGGATGAAATTGGTGCTTGGCGTGAAATTTTCTTCCGGATGCAATTCTACCCAATTTGATGTGCAATAATTCAAATCTGCAAAGAAAATCTCATCAATAATACTTCTTACTTCAAAGATTTGAAGTAATTGGAAATATGGAAAGAATATGGATGAGAAAGGATGAAAATTTTGAAAGAGGCGATTTTTCTATGCTGAAGAGGAGAGGATATTTTTTTTTGTTATGCACAGGATGCTGCGTCGGTGCCCTTTTAATTTTCAAAATTTTCTCTCGCTCGATCGATCAAAATTTTCTTTCGATCGATCGAGCGAGGCAGTGACCAAATTCCTCTTCTAAAATTTCCGGGCGATCGATCGAGATTTTGTCTCGATCGATCGCCAGCACCATAAGACAAAAATCGAAATTTTTTTAAAAATTTTTCCTTTCGGGTTGCCTCGCCTACATCTTCCTTGATTTTACATCTGCAACAAAATTTGCACGAATTCATTCACGGACAAACTAAAGACAAATTTAAAAACAAACACACAAAAATGACGAACTAGAAACAAAAAAAACTCTAGGAAGGAAAATGAAGTTCTTGATTTATAGTCTCAAGCTGGACTGTCACCCTCCTCGTCTGTTAACTTGATTGCTCCTTCGGATTCTTTACAGAATCACTTGGGAGCGTACCTTGCGTCCTTCCCGAAATCAATGTGGCCAACTGCCCTATTTGCACTTCCAAATTCTTAATCGATGCATCTTGATTTTGCATCCTCACCTCAGTCGACGAAATCAGCTTGGCCATCAGTTCCTCCATACTTGGTGAACCCCGCCTGTGGTTGTGAATTCAACACATTCTCTTGATTGGACCATCTCAGATTCGGGTGGTTCCTCCAACCCGGATTATATGAGTTCGAGTACGGATTATTCTGCTGCCTGTTTCCTACAAAATTCACAGCCTCAATTGATTGATTAAATTGGTTACCTGCTTGGCACTCAATGCTCGGATGACCGCCTCCACATAAATCACAGAAGATAGCTTGAGCTTGCATCGCTGCTGCACCCATGCTATCTATCTTCCGATTCATAGCTTCCAACTGAGCCGAAATAGCAGTAATCTCGTCCACTTGATGGACTCCTATTGGTTTCAATGGCGTGTTCCTCTCTGACTGCCACTGATAGCTATTGGACGCCATTTCCTCCAATAGTTCATATGCTTCTTCCGGTGTCTTCCGCATAATTGATCCCCCAGATGCTGCATCTATCATTGAACGGTTAGCAGAAAATAAACCATTATAGAAAGTCTGTACCTGCAGCCAGATGGGTAGACCGTGATGTGGGCATCTCCTCAACAAATCTTTAAAACGGTCCCACGCTTCATATAACGTCTCGGGGTCGAACTGCCCAAACGTGGTAATATCGTTCCGCATCTTTGCCGTCTTAGAGGGAGGAAAGTACTTCGATAAGAAAGCTTTTGTCATTCCTTCCCATGTTGTAATTGATCCTGTAGGCAATGAGTTTAACTAGGATTTAGCCTTGTCTCGTAATGAAAAAGGGAAGAGCCTTAACCTGATGGCGTCGTCGGAGATGCCATTATGTTTAAACGTGTCACAGATCTCCAAGAAGTTGGAGATGTGATTGTTCGGATCGTCCGTGGCATCTCCCCCAAACATTACAGAGTGCTGTATCATTTGGATAATCGCAGGCTTGATCTCAAAGTTGTTTGCTTGAATCGTCGGCCTCGTTATACTGGATAAAGATCCATGAAATGCCGGCTGTGCAAAGTCCATCATTGATCTAGGGTTCTGTGCTTCGTTATTTTCGGCCATTGCTCGAGCTTCTCGTAATCTTCTTAGTAGAGTTCTCTCTATTTTTGGATCAAATGGCTCGAGAATGGGCTCCTCTCTTCTGAGCATGCACTAGAAAAGTGGTTCCTGTACTGGATCAGACAAAAGGAGACAACAAAAATATACAAAATTATTAACAAAGATCAACAAAAGAAAAAGAAAAACAAAAACAAAACAAAAACAAAAACGCAATAATAAAGAATTGGCTAAATTACAATCAACTAATCTCGTATGATATTATATAGATTAGTCCCCGGCAACGGCGCCAAAAACTTGACCGCTTTATTTTTAAACAAAAGATATCAAAGTGTAGTGTGAAGCGATTCTACCGCAAGTGCACGGTTGTCAAGTTTTAGTATAGTGAAATGAAAGTAAGGGTTGTCGAATCCACATGGACTAACGTATAAGTACCAAATAAGACTAGTAAAACTATATTTAGCCTACGATTAAAAATGGGAGATTAACTAATGCAAAATTAAACTAAAGAACAAAAATAAAATGAAATGAATCGGGTTCCGGATATGCAAAGGTAATTCGCTCGAGAAATTTATCTCGCTTTTCGTTCAATTATGTTCTCTTCGAAGATTCGTTTGAATAGGAAATTACTAAACAATTGATTCTTAAGGTGAAAGGTTTTCAATGATATTCAATACACTCTCTCGAGCTGTAAAGAAACTAATATCAAATTAGAACAAGTCACTGTCGTGCACCTATTTACTAATCCAATATTGCATAAATCTTCAAAACCTCGTTACTCTAAATCTTTCGATTCAAAGTTCTCACGTATGCGATTTCATCTCTCGATCTCAATCTTAACATACACCATGAATTAATCTAGCGTATTATAACGTTATCTCTCAATCTCGGTTATAACTCACAGATTTCAACCAAAGTTAGCTAGGCTTTGATCTTAATAAGCGTTTAATTCATGAACATAAGAACTCAATCCACTCAAACACGAACGAATCAATAAATGAAACACAATTTCACTAAAACTCAATAAAATAAACTAGATTCAATTCAAGTCAATTACATAAGAAGTTTAATCGTCTCTCGACCTCAAAAACATCAAATGAAAATGAAAATAAAATAAATCAAAGTTTAGAAATACGATAAACGGCTGGAATGAATCCGTGCGTTGCACCGTGATTTCTTCTCTTGCTCCTTCCTTGCACTCCAGAAAATGGTACGCTTAAGCTTGGATGAAGAAGGAAGAAGATGTCTTCCTCTCGGCTCTTCCAAGCGGCGGCTAGGGTTTGGGTGTGTGTTTTTCGGTCGTTTTTTCCTCGCAGATCTCTTCTCTCATGATATGGAAATGATCCATATTTGTAGCCACCAAAAATCAATTCAAAAATGGAAGATAAGATATTCCAGAATTTGCGTATCGATCGATCGAGAATTTTGTCCGATCGATCGGTGAATTGTTCACTCCAGTCTTTGAAAATCACTGCCTCGCTCGATCGATCGAGATTATCCTTCCGATCGATTGATCCTTTGATAAAATTGGTGCTGATGTCTCTGCCTCGATCGATCGATCGAGAAAAAAAATCTCGATCGATCGGTGCTTTGAAAACTTTGCTTCTCAACACTCTGCCTGGCTCGATCGATCGAGAAATAATCTCGATCGATCGAAGCTCCGAAAAATCCAACTTCTTCATTTGATCTCTTTTTCGCCTCGATTTCACCCATTTTCTTCATTTTAGCTCATTTCTTCCATTTCCGACCTATTTTCCTGAAACAAACAAATAAACACCAAAAAGCATAATATCATCCAGGAAAAAGTACGAAAAACGGGAAGAAATTACAGTTAAAAACGCGTAAAAACTAAGCCTATCAAAAGGCAATTCATTATTATATATTATATTCAGTATCTGTGTAATATGAATATATATATATATATATATATATGTGTGTGTGTGTGTGTGTGTGTTAATGTCCTTAGAATAATATTATATTATTCTTAAAGATTGTCCCTAGTCAAGTATTATCATGAATTAGGATAATGATAATGCATTGAGACTAGTATGTATTGATTGATGAATTGTTCATGGATATGAGATATCAAATCAACACATGGGTACATGTTAGAGAACAATGTACTGGACAGACCCACCATGAGAATGCTACATGGATAGTTATATGAATGTCATAAGAAATTTTCATAGTGATAATAATGTATGTAATCCTTACGACTTGAGATCACCAGAGATCCCAACATAAGGAGTCGTGTATGTTGATATTGTCAAACGTCACCTATAATAGGTAACTATAAAGACAATTATTGGATACACCGTGAATTATGTAGAGGGATGCTGAGTGATCAAGATAGGATTTGTCCCTCCTATATAACAGGAGAAGTGTTTGGGCCCTTGATCAAGTAAGACTAAAATGCATGGCCATGCTCGAATGAGTCAATATGTGATATCAAGCTTATTCGTTTATTCTAGTTTACTTGGGGATCAAGAAATAAAAGATTGAACTATACGAGTATGACTATTCCATGACTCGTGTTTAATCTAAACACGTAGGACAAAGGGATTAAGTTACATGGTGAATATTATCACATGCCATAGGTTATGTCGAGTCAATGACATTCTTGTAACTTGGGTGACCTTGATGTGTTGCTAGATACCGCTCTTTGCTTGTAACATAAAATTAGATTCTATGTCACTGCCAACGTTACAAGATCCTAACAGGTCGCACAAAAGATTAAATCGATAAAGGGAGATATAATTCATTGGATGAATTAAGTTGATTAGGAAGAGTCTTAATCATATAATACTAATATGTTATTATGGGCCGATTATATATATGAAGATATATATTTGAATATGCAATATAAAGATAATATTTATTGGGCTTAAAGTGTTTTCAGAAAACCTATTTCAGCCGCCTATTATTTATCTATATATTTAGACATGCATATGAGGTAACGATAGATATACGTTAATTCAAAATTAACAAAGAGGTTTTAACCTAAAACAAAAGGCCGCCGTTCGAATAGTTCGGAGGTGCAGTCACCATCTCGTATCTTGGTGGCTCGTCGTTTTTTCGTTGAATATCAAGTATAGCAACTTGATATCTTCAACATCCCTTCATCGATTTGATCGTGTGGATACCGTAGAGGCAAAGTTGCAAAAGCTTTGTTCCTGACTAGTGGACGTTTGCTTCGAGATTTCTGCATCAAACACGCTACGAAGGTATAACTCTTGACACCCGATATGAACACCCGTATAGGTCCTCGGTTGGAAATCCAAATTTTTTTTTATTCCGCTGCGTATTTGCATGTTGGATTCCTTACAATGCTTGGCCCTACATATCTTTAACGAACCTAAAAGAATGTTTAAAAAGAAAATCATGACTTGCAAACCTACCATTAATTTAGTTATCATTTTGTTAATGATTGCTCAACTATCCTCTACTTTCTGACAATACTGCGAGAGCAACTGGTCTTCTAATAATCAGATAACATACGAAATGCTTGGCTTTACAGGTCTTTAACGAACCTAAAAGAATTTTTAAATAGAAAATCATGACTTACAAACCTACCATGAATTTAGTTATCATTTTGTTGATGATTGCATTCAATTTCGTTGCTTGTTGTCTCAACCATCCTTTTCTATCCTACTATACTATTAGAGCAACTTTTCTTCAAAGAATCAGATGACAGATGAAATGCTTCGCCCTAGAGAACTTTAAAAAACCTAAAAGAATGTTTAAAAAGAAAATCATGACTTGAAAATCTACCAAGAATTTAGTTATCATTTTGTTGTTGATTGTGTACAATTTACGCTGCCTGTTGTCTCAACCATTCTCTTCTATCCGACAATACTGCCAGAGCAATTGTTCTTCAAAGAATCAGACGACAGATTAAATGCTTGGCCCTATAGATCTTTAACAAATCTAAAAGAATGATTTAAAAGGACATCATGATTTGAAAACCTACCAAGAATTTTGTTATCATTTTGTTGTTGATTGTGTTCAATTTCCGCTGCATGTTGTCTTAACCATTATCTTCTATCCGACAATATTGCGAGGGCCACTGTTTTACAAAGAATAAGATGATAGACGAAATCCTTGTCACTAAATATCTTTAACAAATGTAAAATAATTTTTAGAAGAAAATCGTGACTTGAATACCTACCAAGAATTTATTTATCATTTTGTTGTTGATTGCGTTCAATTTCCGCCGCCTGTCGTCTCAACCATACTCTTCTATCCTCCAATACTGCGAGAGCTGCTGTTCCTTAATAAAGTAGATGACAGACGAAATGCTTGGCCTTACACATCTTTAACAAACCTAAAAGAACTTTTAGAAAGAAAATAATGACTTGAAAACCTATCATATGATTGGTTGAATTGGTCCGACACTGTTACACCTATGGTTTGTGCTAGAATCGGACGTGAGTGTTTAGAGGGGGTGGGGGTGAATGAACACTCCTCTAAAATTAATTCTTATTGATTTCGCTCAGGTTAGTAAATGAAATTTGTTTCTTAACCAGTACTTAAGCAGAACAGACCACTGAAATGAAAGTGCGAAAACGGTCTGTTCTTAGCTAGTAAGAACGGTTGATGGCTATGAAATGCAAGATAGTGCGAAATGTAAATAGACGAGATATGTTTCTGGAAGTTCGAAGGCAAATTTTAAGACCCCGAGATTTGATTAAGGTAAATTAAATATAATTTGGGAATTTTATATTAATTAATTTATAATTAATTAAATAGATGTGAAATTGACCAGAGGAAGGTCAACTGACAATTTAATTGGACAATGACATATTTTTGACTGGTAAAATAACTCCGATAATATTTTTAAAATATTTTATTAAAATGAAGAATTAAATTTTGTGAGTATATTAGTGGATATAAATCCCCGTTGTAGAAATTGATATATTAGTACATCGATAACACTCCGATGTACAAAACTGGGCCAGGATACAAATATTAATATGTAATGTTGGGCATTTTCGAAACACATACTGAAAGGTGTAACTGCACACACTCAGAATCAGATTCTCTCCATTCCTTCTCCTTCCCGCTCGCGTCTGAGCGCCTCTCACTAAATCGACGCGTTCGCCGCCGTCCGACCATCGTTCTCCGAGGTTGACCCATCACCACCTTCCTCACTCAATGGCCCAACTTTCCAAACCAAGAATAAATGGTGAAAGCTTCGAGATTCGTTGGATTTCGCCCAAGAACGGTGAGTTTGCGATTTTAGGGTTCTTCGATATTTTGTTCGATTTCTTCGTTTAGGTCCTGTATTAGTTTGATTATTGTTGTCTAACACCTTCCCCTCACCATGACCAACATTTACCCTCCACTCACCGCCCCTGCCGCGGCCATGGTCGCCGGAAATCGCACATGCAAGCTCGGCTACTGTTCATGATTTTTGGGGAAAACGCGAGTTTCGAATTCCAGCTACGATATTTATTGATTTTTATGCATTTGAACTTATTTTTGACAGAATAATATGGTTTGACACTATTGGGATTTAGTTGTTTGAAGTTCTTGCATTGCATGTTGAGTTGGTTCGATTTTTGTTGAGGTATTGGCGAGTATAGGTTTGAGTTCATGCATGTGGGGGTAAAGGTTCTTAAATCATGTTCTTGGCCTCTTGTCTATATTTGGTGTGAATTTTGTTGGGTTTTGGAGCATCCCTTTTGTTCGAAATCTCGCTGCCTCTGTTTCGAAGTTTCTGCTGTTTTAGATTCGAATCGTTGCTGGATTTAGCGTGTTTGAGTCTTGTTCACTTCGTGTTGGTACACCGTGAAGGTGCTTTTGGTTTGATATCTTGTAAAGGTCCTCCACCACCAAAGCAAGTTGGAAAATTGTAAAGTCATCAACAAGTCTAGTTGGTGCAAGTGTGTGGCTATCCTTGGAGCCCTTAAGGCCAAGAAGACTCGTGAAGAGTGTTGGTAGCTCGGGAAGAGCTTTGTATACTCGTGAAGGGTATTGTGCTCGGGAAGAGCGTTGTGTACTCGGGAAGACTAGTGTGCTCGGGAAGAGCGTTGTAAACTCGGGAAGAGTTGTTGTGTGGCTAACTTGGAGCCCTCAAGGCCAAGATCTATTGTTCTAGTGGAACCTCGGTTGGAGGTTATCTAACCGGGAAGAGGAGACGTAGGCGATTCATCGCCGAACTTCTATAACAAATCCTTTTGTTATTTATTGCTATATTTCCTTTACGCATTTATTTATTTTATTCTTTGCATTTATCGATTGACTAAAGGCTTCCGCAAGCGCAAAATATTTTATTTTTACAAACTCATTTTAAAACGCTAAAGTAGCAAAGGAATCTCATTCACCCCCCCTCTTCGATTCCAACAAGTGGTATCAGAGCCATTTGATTTTTGTTTTAAATCAAAATTTTAATATGGCTAATCTAGCAAATGAGTTTGCTCAAGGTCAATCGACAAATCGCCCTCCGCTCTTCACGGGTGATAATTACGGCTATTGGAAAAATAGAATTTCTCTATACATCCAATCCGTAGATTATGACTTATGGAAGATCATAGTGAAAGGTCCACATGTTCCTCTAAAGGAAATTGGGGGAATAAGTGTTCCCAAAGAAATGGACGATTTTACTAGAGCGGATATGATTTTAATATCTCAAAATGCTAAAGCTATTAATATTTTACATTGTGCTTTAGATATGAAGGAGTACAACCGGATCTCGATGTGCTCAACCGCTAAGGAGATATGGGACAAATTACAAATTTGTCATGAAGGAACCAACCAAGTAAAGGAGACAAAGATAGACCTCCTTCAACTCAAATATGAGACATTTGATATGGATTCCGGAGAAGATGTGGATTCCATGTTTAGGAGGCTCACCCTTATCATAAATGAGCTTGCCCAACTTGGAGAGAAGTACCCTCCAAAGCAAATATGGAGGAGAGCACTAAGGGCCTTACGTAAAGAATGGGATGCAAAGAGGACGGCCATTATCGAGTCCAACAAAGGAGAAAGTGCTTCCTATGATCTTGATGAGCTCCATGGCACATTGGTGACTCATGAGCTTGAAGTTGCCACAAGGAGAGAAGTAAAGGAGGAGGATAGATCCAAGAGAAATGGGATTGCCTTGGTTGGAAGGAAAGACCACTCCGATGATGAAGAAGATGATGATGATGAGGAGATGATCCTATTCACAAAGAAGTTCAAGAAGCTCTTCACCAAACATAGCAAGTCAAAGACCTCAAGTGCAACCAAAAATGAATCCAAAAATGAGGTAACTTGTTATAATTGTAATGATAAAGGTCATTATGCTAACAAATGCCCTAGGAAGAAGAATGAGGACAAAGGGAAGAAGAAGGCGTTTATAGCCACATGGAGTGATAGCGACTCCGATGAAGAAGAAGCCACCAATCTATGTCTAATGGCTTGGAGATGAAGGAGATGAAAGTGACAATGAGGTACCTTCATTTGATGAACTTTAGAGTCTTATAATGATCTTATTGATGCTCTTGGCAAAACCAAGATGAGTAACAAATTACTCAAACTTGAGATTGCTAAGAAAGATGAAGAAAATAATTCATTGAAAAATGAATTAAATTCTTTAAAGATATCATTTTGCAAATTTAGTGAAAGTAGTAAAAAGATGAATGAATTGCTTGGCTTGCAACGTTGTAGCTTTGACAAAGCCGGGTTAGGTTTTTCAAGCAAATCAAAAACTTTTTCTAGCTTGTTGGCCAATGCAAAGCATGATTCTCCTACTTGTAATTATTGTTGCAAAAATGGCCACACTAAAAATAAGTGTAGGTTTGCTAGAATCCAATACCAACCTAATAAGAGGTGGAAATGGATTCCAAAAGTGCCATTGAAAGTTAACCCCCTAGGACCCAAAAATCAAATGGGTACCAAAGTTCCTCCAATTGTAAATTTGTCTTGTAGGGACAAGAATGGAATGAAGGATGAAGGGCCAAGCAACTCAAAGGAGGAGTTTGTATTATTGACAACTATAGAAGAGGCTCGAGGCGTTGGACCTATGACAAGAACGAACTCTTGTCATTGAGGGTAACAATTTTTTTTTATGTTAAAAGAGCAATTTCAAAATTCATTGGCACAAATTAATTGTGATCAATAAATATTGAAGCTCAATATTCATTGGAGTAAAATGCATAACCCCTTAGCATAATTGTTAAGTACATGATGTATGCTTATCTTTTTATAGTAAGTATCTTGATATGTCTTGCATTCAAATTTGAAAATACTATGTGAAAATGTGCTATAATTTGTTAAAATGCTTTGATAATTTTATTGTCTATTGGGCTTGAATGCATGAACATATGCACACATTGCAACATTTAGAATTTATTGTTGAAGTGCCTTAAACGCATGTGTTTCCCTCTAATTGACTTAATCTAATGGCTATTACATGCTTGGTGAGGACCATGTGTAAAATTGTTAAAATATGGCTATGTGTCAACTTTTTTGAGTAATGCTTATTTAAATTTCATGCTTTTTGATTATCACAAAAAGGGGGAGAATTTTGTGATAAACTTGAACCTTAATACATGCATAGTTTAAGGGGGAGAGCTTACGTATGCATGGTTTGAGGGGGAGAGTTATTAGTTTAATGATTTACTTGATAACTTGTATGTGTTATGCAATTGTTAAGGGGAGTTATTCTTACTCACATTTCATGCATATTACTTATTCAAGTTTATCAAGTTTTGTGATCATCAAAAAGGGGGAGATTGTTGAGCCTTAAACGCATGGTTGCGTTTAATGCGTTAAATTATCCCCGGTCAATCTTTGAGTTTTGATGATCAACAAAACTTGTGTATGTTATACTAATGCATCTACTTAGTGTGCAGATTAAGTGATGAAAAGTGGTTTGGTTTGAAGAAAATCAAGTGTGCATATTCTGGCCTGGATCGCCCCAGGCGATGGTGATCATCGCCCCAGGCGATGGGTGTCAGGCCATGCATCGCCACGCACATCGACAAAGGCGATGGCTAGGCGAGCATGCGAGGAGGATCGCCTGAGGCGATGGTGAACAACGCCGGAGGCGATGGCAACCTTCTTGCACTTCGCCCCGCACATCGTCTGGAGCGACGCCGAGGCATGGCGCGGGCATGCGCGCAGGGAGATCGCCCGAGGCGATGGGCTGAACGCCCGAGGCGATGGCACGAACGCCTGAGGCGATCTGGAGTTCGTTTGAGGCGATGCAAGATTTGAAGGAGCTGAGGCTACGGCCTTAATTTTGGCATTGGATCGCCTGAGGCGATCCTTGATTTTTGCTGACCGTTGGGGCGCGGCGATGGTGATTGCCCGAGGCGATGTCCGAGGCGATCGAGGAGTGATTCAAGCCTTTTGTTTAGCAACGGCTAGTAGGAGCCTAGGGGGCCTTCTACACTATAAATATGGATGCTTTGGAGCATTTTGAAGCTAAGGAACAAGCCTACAACTTATACCAAAGTCTTGATAATTATTATTTGATTTAAGCTTTGCAATCTCCATACATTGTTATTGTATTGGAGCTTGTAATTCTTTTATTGTGTGTGAGTCTTGTTCACTTCGTGTTGGTACACCGTGAAGGTGCTTTTGGTTTGATATCTTGTAAAGGTCCTCCAACACCAAAGCAAGTTGGAAAATTGTAAAGTCATCAACAAGTCTAGTTGGTGCAAGTGTGTGGCTATCCTTGGAGCCCTTAAGGCCAAGAAGACTCGTGAAGAGTGTTGGTAGCTCGGGAAGAGCTTTGTATACTCGTGAAGGGTATTGTGCTCGGGAAGAGCGTTGTGTACTCGGGAAGAGCGTTGTAAACTTGGGAAGAGTTGTTGTGTGGCTAACTTGGAGCCCTCAAGGCCAAGATCTATTGTTCTAGTGGAACCTCGGTTGGAGGTTATCTAACCGGGAAGAGGAGACGTAGGCGATTCATCGCCGAACTTCTATAACAAATCCTTTTGTTATTTATTGCTTTATTTCCTTTACGCATTTATTTATTTTATTCTTTGCATTTATCGATTGACTAAAGGCTTCCGCAAGCGCAAAATATTTTATTTTTACAAACTCATTTTAAAACGCTAAATTAGCCAAGGAATCTCATTCACCCCCCCTCTTCGATTCCAACAGATATTTATGCTTTTCATTTTTTCTGGTATGTCCCTCGTGCACGGGGGTCATGCCGAAATTTTTAGAGCCACTTGTTGGCAGAACTTTTTAAAAATCTTTCGCTGTTTACAAATAAATAATCATTGTGTGATCATTAAACACTTGATTAGGAACAGGTCCTCACAGTTGGTATCAGAGCATAAACTGGGAATGCTCTAGTCTTGAGTCTTGTGTACACTTTGAATAGGCACGAATGAACATGTGCGCATGTGTTTGAAAATTATTTGACTTATTTGCTCTTACATGATTTGGAGTGAAATAGTTGATGTCGATATACGGTTTATAATTGAGTATGCTTAGTCGTGTTGTATTGATATTGACCACGACATCGATACATGTATTTGATAAAACTTAGTAGGGAAATAGTTTACACTAGAACACCTACGAAACATGTTATTATTGAACAAATGATGCATTAGGTTAAATAAATGAAGATTATGCATATCATGAGACATTCAAATTGTTTTATGAAGTTTTAATAAATAAGATGTCTTTGAGCAATGAAGTTGCTTTTGGAACATGTTGAGAATAACATGGTTGAATGAGTTATGAGATAAATGATGAATGAGAGTCCTTGGATGTGATTGAGATATCTCCAGGACATAGAGTCATTTAGATTTCGGCATTGAGATGCTGGAACAGGATGATATATGGTTATTTCGGAATGAGATTTGAGTATGATATTCTCACAAAAAGTAAAAAGAATGGACTAACCAATATGTTGTATGTAAACATAGTTAGATGCTGGCCTTGATGAAATGAACTATATAATTGATTAGTCACCAATGATGAATTGTATAGAAACATCATGAGATGTTGGGAAAATTCAAATATATGAGATATAGATTGAGAACTTTTGGGAAGTCTTGTCCTTCAGATAAATTCCCATGTACTCAAAATTGTGAAATAAAATCTAATAATGATATGACTATTTTGATGTATGATCGAACTTACAGAAGATTATTGGTCATTAAGTAGTATGTTAATTGATTAATCTAAGGAGATGGAATTTTAGGACATGATGTTTAAGTCGAAATTCCATCTGTATTGGGATACCTTATAATTTGACTGAGATGAAGTATTAAAGGATTGAACTCTCAAGTTGTTATGTGTTAATAACATAGCTGAAACACAAATGTTGTGACTCATCAGCATACATAATAAGAGAATGTACAGATGTACACCCGGAACATGAAATGAACGACACACAAATATGGTTCGATATATTTGGAAACCATTAATGAAAAGGTTCATATACGAACTCTGTATAAATGTACCAAGAATCTGTTCCTAAGTAAAGCCTAATTTTCTGAAAATCTAGAAGTGGTACAGATCAGACCTGGAGATCGCACGACAGTAGTGTTGAACGCGAACTTGTGCTCGGAACTATTAGGAATTTCACGTTAACTGAAGTGATGTTTTGGGTCTATTAAAGAATAGAATTTGCATGGACTTGAGTACTAACTTAGTTTAGACTCCGTGCACTGGTGGTAAAGTTTTGAGAAAATTTTAAAACTGGTAAAACTTTCGAAGATACTTCCAATGAGATTTGTAAGCATACCGATGGAGACTTTGACTCGGTATTGAGTTTTTGACAACTGAAATGATTATCTTATGTTAAGGAGGATTTACCTGATTCATTTATCTTAGGACGATACGTCTACTAAAAGATTCGCATTCTGAATTGTATCAGGTGTCAATCCAAAGACACGAGCTGCTTATAATCTATATTGTTTGCTCGACATATGATTGTGTTATACGAGTTTTCTAATTCTTGATATTTTCTCGAACTCGATGAGTCAAATCTTGTGAAAATTCCTAATCGACCTGTTATTACTCTTATTAGTATTATCTTGGTCTTTTGCCATGAAAACAAGATGTATCGAATATCCGAAACAGATATCTCAGATTCCTTACGTGAAATATTTTGATCAATCCATCCAACCTGAATGTGGATTGCACATGATGGTTATCTTTCGTATCGATAGTGAAGAATATGAAAGTCTCACATCTCTTATGCGATTAACTCAAGCGAATCTGATATTTCTCTGACCAGACGAGCGTAACATTGATTATTTGAATTAACCACCGAATTTCTTTTTGTCATTCATTCTGACACCACAGAAAATAGAACAGATCTGTAATCGATATCTCAATTTCCTATCAGGAAATGATTCTGTATGCCAAGCTATCGAAACGAAATTTTGGATGATCGAAGCAATACTATGGGGCCACGTCATTTCTCGACGTATCATTTTTTGTTGATTCAGCATAGTGTTGAACTGGCTAAGACCTACCAATGTTCATGAGGTTCGATGTTTTATGGTTTAGCGGAATTCCAAAAATCGATTTATCAAAAGGATTTGTTTTTGAAAAATGGCTACACCTATTATTCGACTGACACAGAAAATTTGAAAATGAATTTCGTCAGACGAGTATGAAAAGTGTTTTCTTGAGACCATGTATATAGTTTTGAACGTATAACAAATGTTTTGTTTTAAAAATTTGACGTCAATAATTATACGGGGGAAAAATATTATTTTTATTCGGACCACAAGAACTTAAAATATCTTTTTTCTTCCAATCTAAATACGAGGCAACGCAAGTTGATGAATCTTTTGAAGGATTACGATGGTGACACTCAAATGTCGCTACAGCTGTCCTCAGTTGTAAAGCCTACGAGTCTATTCTAGCTTATGTTCGTAGCACCATGGATATTTATACATCTGACTGAGTTTTTCAATCATACCAGAAATTCTATCATTGTCTCAGCATTTCAAGTTGAGCCGGCATTGATTTCTAAACTCAGAGAAGCCTAACGAATCGATGTTCAAACTCAGAAATCTTTAGAACTTGTATCTTCATAACAACCATCTTGGTTTCAGACATATACTAATAGTTTTACGACCTTATGATTGATGAGTTGTTCCTGAAATTTTGATCTGGCCTCTGTACTTAGACGAGAAATTCATACATGTGAAGATAGTATCTACCCTGAAGATGAAAGATACTTATGACTCTGAGACCTCAATTCTGATGGAGATGTATGAGATAAGAAGTTACTGATGTATTATCCAATGTTGATATGTTGAGGTTGTGAACAGTTTTAAAAATCAAAGTAATAAAACTCGGAATATTACCTCATGGCTTTTAAAGTCCTCAAGGCGATTGGAAACATATTGCCGTGGATTTTTTGACTCGTATTCCTCGACCACCCAGAGACTATGATGTTGTTTGGACATTATTGATCTGCTTCCTAAGTCTGCACTTTTCTTTCGTTACGAGCGGACTTGTTCTTATTCGAGTACGACTTTGTTATTTATCGAGGATATGTTACGTAATGTGGCGAATGATTTTAACTTTGGAAGGCATGAAACTTTGTCATTAATCAAAGTTCTTATATTAATAACTACCAAACGAGCAAAGTTTGACATCTTTTGAAGCCTCAGAGGAGAGAAAATGTAGATCACCTTTATTCTGGATAGAAATTGATGAAAACCAGTTGACTGGACCTGATATAATACGAGAAATGAATGGTAAGATTCAGTTGTGCAGATAGCGGATGATGGCTGCCCAGGATCGTCAAGAAAGTTACGCTTTTAGACGAAGACGACCCATAGATTTTCAGATGGGAGATCGTATATTTCTGGAAATTTCTCCTTTCGAGACACTAATCATTTTGGGCATGCGAGACAAACTACCATCTTGTTACTTTGACTGTGCAAGATCCGAGATTGAATTGGAAGTCTTACCTACGTATTGGCATTGTCATCAGCTTTATCGGCCTCTCGCGATGCATTTTTCTTCACGTTGCTCTGTCGCGAATATATTAATTGAAGGTATCACGTCTTTCAGCTGGATGAGATTGGACTTAATCTTTCATGTTAAACATCTTGTTTGCATTTTGGATCGTAAGGATATATACTCGTTCCATTGTATTCAATATATTCTGTTGTGCATTCTGATCCATATGCCGTTTTCAGCGTTGATCTGTATCTATGTTCGAGATTTCAAGGACGAAATCTGTTTAAGTGGGGGAGAAATGTAAGACCCCGAGATTTGTTTAAGGTTAATTAAATATAATTTGAGAATTTTATAATAATTAATTTGTAACTAGTTAATTAGAAGTGAAATTGACCAGAGGAAGGTCAACTGACAATTTAATTGGACAATGACATATTTTTGACTTTGTAAAATAACTCCGATAATATTTTTAAAATATTTTATTAAAATGAAGAATTAAATTTTGTGAGTATATTAGTGGATATAAATCCCAGTTGTAGACTGAAAATTGATATATCAGTACATCGATAACACTCCGATGTACAAAATCGGGCCAGGATACAAATATTAATATGTAATGTTGGGCATTTTCAAAACACATACTGAAAGGTGTAAACGCACACACTCAGAATCAGATTCTCTCCATTCCTTCTCTTTCCCGCTCGCGCCTGACCGCCTCTCACTAAATCGCCGCGTTCGCCGCCGTCCGACCACCGTTCGCCGAGGTCGACCCACCACCACCTTCCTCACTCAATGGCACAACTTTCCACACCAAGAATCAATGGTGAAAGCTTCGAGAGTCGTCGGTTTCACCCAAGAACGGTGAGTTTGCGATTTTAGGGTTCTTCGATATTTTGTTCGATTTCTTCGTTTAGGTCCTGTATTAGTTTGATTATTGTTGTCTAACATCTTCCCCTCACCATGACAGACATTTACCCTTCTCTCGCTGCCCCTGCCGCCGCCATGGTCACCGAAAATCGCACATTCAAGCTCGGCTACTGTTCACGATTTTTGGGGAAAGCGTGAGTTTCGAATTTCAGCTAAGATATTTATTGATTTTGATGCATTTGAACTTATTTTTGACAGAATAATATGGTTTGATAGTATTGGGATTTAGTTGTTTGAAGTTCTTGCATTGCATGTTGAGTTGGTTCGATTTTTGTTGAGGTATTGGCGAGTATAGGTTTGAGTTCATGCATGTGGGGGTAAAGGTTCTTAAATCATGTTCTTGGCCTCTTGTCTATATTTGGTGTGAATTTTGTTGGGTTTTGGAGCATCCCTTTTGTTCGAAATCTCGCTGCCTCTGTTTCGAAGTTTCTGCTGTTTTAGATTCGAATCGTTGCTGGATTTAGCGTGTTCTGCTAGCCTATGTTCAATCTGAGGATTCCTCGTTTTATTCGCTATTAAGTACAAAAATTATGAGATTTATGAGTCCTCAGGGTTGTAAGTTTGACTGAGAGATTTCTACTAGTTTTATAAAGACTCTTAGTTAAGATGTAAAAACGATCTGAAAGATAAAATGTAAGTGCATATGTATCACTCTCGATTACGATTATGATTGGAGTTTAAAACATTCAAATTAGTTAAACAATTAAATTGATTGTTAAGGTAAACTAATGAAAAGTAAACATCAGGACGGTGAAATGAAAGTAATAAGGATTACTTGTAATATATAAAAGAAAGCTAAAATATTCACCATTTTCTTATATTGTGAATTAAAGAAGAGTTTAGCACATAGATGATTATTAATGATGCTATTGTATGGATTTTTAGATTTACATATGACACTGGAGCTCCACTAGCTACAATGACGATATTCATACTTTAGAAAAGAAAGAAATAGGTATGTTGCGATCGGTAACATACGACAGGTATCTGTATTATTTGATACATGATTTGCTGAGCTTACGTGACTTACGTGAAATTACTTGGCTATGTGATTTTACTTGACTTATAAGCATTCAGAGTTGATATATCGATGTATGAAAATAAATGTTTTGTTAACACACATCTTTTTCAATAAATGTACATCGATATATGACTTTCACATTGGACATATTAAGTTGAATCATATGAGATTATGATATTGGCATGATGCATTGACACGCATGGACATTGAGCATGTCATGTTGATTCTACCTTCGTTGATACCCTTATCTTTTTCGTTGGTATCTGTGATGCGTGTCTGCGGATGATGGGCACGCCGATGGCTCGGTGGAGAGAGTGATCTGAGAGATGCCGTAGCGACGAGTGGGCCGACGTCGCGCAGACACGAGGTATCTGTGATGCGTGTCTGGGGATGATGGGCACGCCGATGGCTCGGTGGAGAGAGTGATCTGAGAGATGCCGTAGCGACGAGTGGGCCGACGTCGCGCAGACACGAGGGATGATGGGCCGCCGATGGCTCGACTGAGAGAGATGTCGTAGCGACGAGCGAGTCGACGCCCTGCTCGAGCATGATATTTGATTGATGATATCTTTCTTTGGACTCCGATCCTTTGGTATCTTGAGATATTTGATAGCCTTTCCTTGGATTTCCGGACATTTGCTATCCCGAGATGATTTGTACCTTTCATGCATCGCATTACATTGCATTGCATTGCATGACATCATATATCACATTTTATAGATGCATGTTGTATTTACTTGATAGTTTCATATTGGGCTTTGGCTCACCCCGTAGGGGGCTTTTGTTGTCTTTGTGTGTGGGCAATGTCAGGTATTACAGGTGACCAGGATCCCAAAGCGGGAATGCTCGCTGGAAGTCTTACTTGAGCTTATTTCTTTTGTTTTTTCCCAGTCGTAGGATAGTTAAGTATACCAGGGTGTGTCCTGGATAGTATAACTATGTAAATATTATGAGTATAAATGTGTGCTGGAGATATTATATTTATGCTTTTCATTTTTTTCTAGTATGTCCCTCGTGCGCGGAGGTCATGCCGAAATTTTTAGAGCCACTTGTTGTCAGAACTTTTTAAAAATCTTCCGCTATTTACATATAAATAATCATTATGTGATCATTAAACACTTGATTAGGAACGGGTCCCCACACAAATCCTTCTATGTCCCCCCTTCTTCCAATCAAGGAAGGATTCACTAGAAGACTTTGAGTAATACAACTTTTTGTACAACCCCAATTCAGCTGGATTTACTCTACTACCAGACTGAAACTCCTAGTCTCTCAATCTGTTCAGACACAATCTGTCTGACAGTTACAAAGATATCACTTTTCTATCTTAGAACAAAATACAATTGAAAAGAGTGGTTTTATCTAAGCACAAATGATCCTTAAGTGATCAAAATAAAACAATAGGCTGTGCTGAATGCTTGATAAAGTTGATTGAACTTTTATGCGTTTTTGAATCTTTCGTCGCTTGTCGATGCTCTATTGAGCTTTTGAAGTTGCACCTATATATAATCGTTTCTGCCAACGACAATAATTCCTTTTGTGTGCAACTCTATATTCTGGTTAGTATCTGAACAAGCTGCAGTCTTCTTCTTTAGGTATTTTCCTTTCTGGTCTGTTCTTTCGGCGCTTGTCAGATAGACTCTCATTTGTCTATTTACTATTTAAGGTAATCTTCAGTCATTGGTCTTGTTTAGCATTAAATGCACCATTAAATGCTTCAATAAATAGTCGTTGATTATTCGGACTGAAGACCGAAGCTTACTAACTTCGTCTGTTCTGATCTGATCTGTATCGAGCTGGTCTGGTCTGATCTTGTTGTTCGAGATGGATCTACGTCGATCTGGTCAGTCTGGTTTACAACGATCTGGTCTGTTTTGATATAGACTTTATTGGTCTGATCTGTTTTGTCATAGGCTCGATCGGTCTGGTCTGTTTTGTCATTTTTAAAATCCGGAACTAAAGCATTATAAGCCCTCATAGGAAAATGCAAGAAGAATTTAAGAATTGCTTTTAAAAGGAACATTTAAAATGATCCTTAAATTTGCATAACATTAAATAGGTGATCTGAAACACAGCGTTTAACTTGAATGTTATTGAATTAAATTTATGATGGGACTCGGTTGGCACAACTTTTGCAGTAATTTGAATGTCGTCAAAGTCTAAGAGCAGACAAAACGTACCGCTTGATTTATACCATCAAATTTCTTACTCGATTTTTGGAAAATTAAAGAAATATAAACTTTTTAGTGAGAGATTTATAGGATTAATGTAAGGAGATCTTCAAACAAAAATTATGCATGGGATGAAGCCTTTGGCAATTAAGAGAGTTTTACTCAATGAATCAGATGATCAACGAAATGGTTGGCCCTACATATCTTTAACAAACCTAAAAAAATGTTTAAAAAGAAAACCATGACTCGAAAACCTACCAATTTTTAGTTATCAATTTGTTATTAATTGCGTTCAATTTCCGCTGTTTGTTGTCTCAACCATTCTCTTCTATCCGTCAATACTACGAGAGCAACTGTTCTTCAACGAATCAGATGACAGACGAAATGCTTGGCCATACAGATAGTGGCGGACGCAGGATTTTTGGGAAGAGGGGCAAAAAATTTTTGAAATAAAAATTTCAGACCAAAAAGTATTTTAGGGGTCAAAATACAATTTAGGGAATCACAAAATGTGATTTTTAAGGGCAAAATACACTTTTTTATGGTAAAATTTCAGTTATTTTTTTTAAAAAACTTTTTTTTATGGTAAAAAAATTTATTTTTTTTGGGTTTCTTGAATTCGCCCATGCCTACAGATCTTTAACTAACCTAAAAGAATGTTGTAAAAGAAAATCATGACTTGAAAACCTACCAAGGATTTAGTTATCATTTTGTTTTTTATTGCGTTCAATTACCGCTGCGACTTGTCTCAACCATTATCTTCTATCCGACAATAATGTGAGAGCAACTCTTGTTCAAAGAATCAGATGACATACGAAATGCTTGGCCCTATAGATCTTTAGCAAATCTAGAAGAATGTTTAAAAATAAAATCATGACTTGCAAACCTACCAAGATTGGTTCTTGCTTCGTTAAGCACTAAGCTGAGATAAATTTTGCGTTGTTTTCAGATGTGGTTGGTCGGGGCCATTATTTCAATCATTTTGAATTTCTGTTGATTTTAAAAACTTTCCCCGAGACTTCAACCTATCATATGTGCAAATGATGCGAGTCTGATGAGATCACGAACAACATGGAAAAGTCGAGTTATGGAACACAAGATTCACATGATTGGTTGAACTGGTCCGACCCGGTTACACTTGTGGTTTGTATTTTTTTAGGAATATTTACGGGCCGGTACCAGCTGATTGGTTGAACTGGTCCGACCCGGTTTCACCCGTGGTTTGTATTTTTTTAGGGATATTTACGGGCGGTACCAGCTGATGGAACATAATTCACTTTGGACGGTCAAAAAAACTTAAGTTCACATAGGTCCATTTTGGGTAAAATTACAAAATGGGCCGGTGCTTCTTCTTCAATGATCAGCCTTCAATTTACCGACTTCTCCTCCATTCTTCTCATTCTTTCGTCAAATGCATTCATCACAAACAAACATTATCATCCATTTTTTTTTACCAATACATTCAACTTCAACTCCTTATTAAATATTAAATGCATCATTCCAACAAAAGAAAATATTATCAACTCCACGTTCATGGAAGTCAATGCGCGATGGACACCGCTACGAAACTCGGAAACCCTAACAATTAACGGATCTGAATTCAACTCCGACGATAGGAAAAGCTTGATCAACTCAACCACGGGAAACATCAGTCTCAGGCGTGATGAAAGGCGTGACTGCTCATCCTCTTGGAAACCCGAACAATCTTTCAGATCTGATTTCAGAACGTGCAGCATCATTACATAAATCGTGCATCACCATGTTAAAAAATCGTGCACCAATATGTTAAAAAACCGTGCACCCGCTTTACAAAAATCGTGCACCCCCATCACAAAAAATCGTGCACCCAATTGCAAAAATTGTGTAGCAAATGTTAAAAATCGTGCATGTTAAAAAATCGTGCACCACAATATTTAAAATCGTGCACCACCATGTTAAATAACCATGCATCAACATGTTAAAAAATCATGTTTACACGCTTGAGTTAAGATGCACGATTGAATTGAATCGAAGATGCACAATTGAATTTGTTAGTTTATGCACGATTAGTAGTGTTTGTTATGCACGATTATTTTAGTTTGTTGTGCACGATTAATTTATGTACTAATGTATGAGGGGTTTTGTAAGGACCCCCGTGCCCTTAACCCGTTATTAGTGTATTAATCCATGTGTTTAGTGCATACAATCATATGTGTAGGGGAAAAACCACTTGCTATCATATGACAACGCATGCCAATAATAAAATTTCTTACATTATTTCATATAATGTCAAATTTCCCCCAACCATGTCCATTTAACATATCATGCACCCTTGCAATACACTAACATGCTCTCAATTCATTTAGCAATTCAATAACCAATTGCATGCGACCAATAAATGAAAAGAGAAAGGCCTCTGCCTTTGTTATACAACCCATATACACATAATAGTGCCCACATGCGAGCATCAACAGATGTATGTGTATCAAATGTATAAACATTGTGCTCAATACCGTCACTGGTACTTCGATCCTGAAAGCACCTCCAATCCATAGCTCGAACTCAACTCCAAGGCCATCGATGTACCTATTCACCTGCCCAACAGAGACAGCTCCCACACGGGGTGAGCATACCAATATCCCAAATCCAATAAGCACAATGTTACAATTCATAATTTACAAAATGTAAAGGCTATGAATATTAAAAGACACTCCCTGGATGGCATCATCCTCATCCGGGATCCCCTGTGCTATTCCTGTTCTAAAAATAATCTAAATCATCAGATTCCCAAATGCCAGTTAACCATTACATTGGTTAACTAATCCGTTTCCCATATACCGATACTGTTAGTTCCGGACCTTATCGATGAGATTTTAAAGATGACAAAACATTTCAGAACGGATCGATAGAAATCAGATTGACCAGATCGATCGGACAAAACAGAGCAAGATGACAGAACATTTCAGACCGGATCGATGGAAATCAGGCATACCAGATCGATCGCGCAAAACAGAGCAAGCTGATAAAGAATATCACATATCAGACCGGATCGATGGATTCCAGACTGACTAGATCGATACTTCAGATCGATCTCAACCTTTATCAGATCAGAGCAGTCAAAGATACATAAAGGATGGCTTCTCAGTCCGAACCATTAACGGTTATTTATTGTAGCATTTAATGCTGTAATTAATGCTACAAAGGATCAAAAATTGAAGATTGCCATTAAAGGTAAGAAGACAAAGAAGAGCTTACCTGACAGTCGCCGAAAGCATACACCAGAAGGGCAAGTGTCCTGAAGAAGAAGACTGTAGCTTTCTCAGAGTTTAAAAAGAGTCAAAGTTGCACATTAAGGGAAACAATGCCGTTGCTACCCTCAACTATAAAAGGATGCAACAAAAGGAAGACATATATACTTGATTCGAACTCACGCTGATCAATTGAAAAACACACAAGAAAGCAACTGCACACGCTTACAAAGTTCAGAAGCTCTCGAGCTGAAGTTATTTATTTAAGCGCGATTACTTTGTAACATTTGATCATTGTAGGATCACTGTGCGCATTGTGTATTGAAAAATAGAAGTGAGCAACTTATTGTAACTGTCAGACAGAGTGTGTCTGAGCAGGTTGAGTGACTAGGAGTTTCAGACTGGTAGTAAGGTAAATCCAGCCTGAATCGGGTTTGTACAACAGGATTGTATAAATCAAAGTCTTCTAGTATAAACCTTCCTTAATTGGAAGAAGGGGAGACGTAGAAGGATTACACCACCTTCGAACTTCCAGAAACATATCCAGTGTTTTATCCTTCTGCACTTAGCCATCGAGCCGTTCTTACTTTTACAAGAGCAGACCGTTTCCGCACTTACCTTTTTAGTGGTCTGTTCTGTTCAAAGAGTTGATTAAGTAACATATTTCTTTCACTAATCCGAAAGAATTCACAAGGGATAAATTTTATAAGGACTGTTCATTCACCCCCCCTCTAAACACTCCGGACCGATCCTAACAAGTGGTATCAGAGCCAGGTCATCTTAATCAGCACAAAGACTACTAAGCTGATGGCATCATTCAACAAAATCCCCATGTTCTCAAAAGAAGACTATGATGACTGGAGAATCAGAAAGCAAGCTCATCTGGCAGCTCAGGATGACGATATGTGGTTCGTCATCACTGATGGACCAATGAAGATTTTAAAAATCAATACAGCAGTAGCCATCTCTGGTGGAGAACCACAAATGGTGGAAAAAGACAGATCCCTCTGGACGAATGAGGAAAGAAAGAAAGCAAATCTCGATAATGTGGCCAAAGACATCTTGTTCAAGACTTTGGACAAGAACATGTTCAGCAAAATCAAAATGTGCTCTACTGCCAAAGAAATTTGGGAGAAGATAGCACAGCTATGTGAAGGCAACGACCAGACCAAAGAAAACAAGTTAACTGTTGCTCTTCAAAGATTTGAGAGCATAAAGATGAAAAGTGGAGAAACTCTAAATGAGTTTGATGAAAGAGTCACCGGCATCATAAATGAACTGAATGGTCTGGGGAAGGAATATTCTAACAGAGAGATCGCTCTGAAAGTAATGAGAGCTCTGCCAAAGGAATGGGATGTAAAGACCATTGCCATGAGGGAATCAAAAGACCTTAACAAAGTTGAACTTCATGATCTGTTTGCAGATCTTAAGGCCTATGAGTTTGAACTGATAAGCAGAGGTGAAGCAGAGCCATTCATCTCTCAACCAAACAAGGCCCTGGCAGCCACTCCAGACCATATCGCTTCAACATCAGACCGATCTGCTGAACAGATGAGTAACGATGCTATGTCATTATTTATCAAGAAATTCGGTAAATTTATGTCTAAAAATAAGAGGAACTTCAAACCCTCTCATCATTATAAATCAAGAAAAGATGATACTGTTAACGATCAGGCTTGCTACAATTGTGGTAAGACCGGACACTTCATTGCAGATTGCACCAGACCGAAGAAAGAAGAACGGAAAGAGAAGCATCGTGATGATAGAAAGAAGAAGCACTACAAAGACCGCAAGAATCATGGAAAATCCCAAAAAGTCCTTGTAGCTGAAGAAGGAAACAACAAATGGGCTCAGACAGACTCAGACTCGGAAAGCTCTGAATATTCTTCCAGCGAAAGCGAAGAAGATATTCAATGTCTTATGGCAGACGAAGAAATGAGTCAGACAGACGAGGTATATGATCTTGACTCAAATGAATTTACACGAGAAGAGCTCATGTCCGCACTGCAAGACATGGCTAATGATTATAGGATCTTAGCTGAATCATTTGAGAAGAATAAAGCCAAAATCAGTACTCAAATGGATGAGCACAACAAACCAAGCTGCTCTGAGCAGGGTGAGTGCAAAAATCTCCAGATCGAGCTGAATAAGCTGAAAATCTCTTATGATCAGCTCCATGAAGAAAATAAGAGCATTAGGACACAAAATGCTAAGCTCTCACATATATTCAAAACATGGACAAAATCCAGAACATCTTGGAAGAATTACAAGAGGTTCAAAGAAACGTCGGTGATTTCACCGGCATAGGCTTTGGCACCAAAGATGAATCTGAGCTGTTGCTGGTAAAGAATCAAGTCAAACAAATGACATTTGTTAAATCCAGCACAGTATATGAAACTGAAGCACCTAAGATTCAAACAGGAGTCTCTTACGAGAATCAAAATCTGAGAAAAGGAATTGGTTATGTTGACCAAGCCAAAGAAAAGGCACCAGCAAGATTTGCGTCTATCAGACCAAATCCAAAGGTGAAAGATCGAAGGCAAGGAAGACAATACAATTACTATAACTCAAAACCGATTCAACGAAGATATAGACTACCTTATGAGAATCAAAGGTTTTCACAGCGCACACATTATCACACACAGCATCGAAACAGACCAGCACACAGCACACCCTACACACACAAGCCATTGAAGCTGATACAGGTGTGGGTTCCCAAAGGGCTAATCCGTTCTGGACCCAAATAGGATTGGGTACCAACAATAATTATATTTGATGACAGGTACCGAAGAAACTCGCATCAGACTGGTATTTGGACAGTGGGTGTTCCCGTCACATGACTGGAAACATCGAGCTGCTGTCTGAAGTGACAGAATGTATTGGACCCAAAATCATTTTCGGGGATAACTCAAAGGGTAAGACCGTGGGCAAGGGTAAGATTGTCCATGGTAACATTATTATCAATGATGTGCTGTTAGTTGAAAATCTGTGCTATAATCTGATTAGTATAAGTCAACTCTGTGATAATAGTTATGCTGTAGAATTTCACAAACACACTTGCACTGTTAAATCATCAGACGGTATAACCATGCTCGTAGGAATCAGGAATGGAAACACTTATAAGATTAACTGGAATCATGCTCAACCTGATAATCCTACTTGCTTCATCGCTAACAATGATAATAAACATTGGCTGTGGCATAAGCGCTTGAATCATATCAACTTTAAGACCATTGCTAGCCTGTGTAAACATGATTTAGTTATCGGTCTGCCCAAGATCGATTTTGCTAAGGATAAGATCTGCGAAGCTTGCCAAATGGGCAAACAGATCAGATCATCCTTCAAAAACAAGAATGCCAAATCCTCCTCCCGCTGTTTAGAATTACTGCATATGGACTTGTTTGGTCCTATACCAATAACAAGTTTAGGGGGAATGCGGTATACTCTTGTTGTTATTGATGATTACTCACGCTTTACATGGACTATATTCTTAAGCAGTAAAGATCAGACCGGTCCGAAGTTGATCAAGCTGCTGAAACGCAGTCAGAACGAGAAATCATCCAGCATAGACAGGATTCGAAGTGACAAAGGCACTGAGTTTTCAAATCAGAATCTTGAATCCTTTCTAGAAGATCATGGAATCAAGCATGAATTTTCAGCTGCTCGAACTCCTCAACAGAATGGAGTTGCAGAACGAAGAAACAGAACGCTCAAGGAAGCAGCAAGAACAATGCTTGCTGATTCTGGAATCTCTCAAAAGTTCTGGGCAGAAGCTGTAAATACTGCTTGCTACACTCAAAACCGATCTATGATTAACAAGAAGCTGAATCTCACTCCATATGAAATATGGACTGGTAACAGACCATCTGTTTCTCACTTTCATGTATTTGGCTGTAAATGCTTCGTTCACAACAATGGTAAGAGTCATCTTACAGCATTTGAAGCTAAGTCAGATAATGGTATATTCTTAGGATATTCATCAATTAGCAAAGCTTATCGAGTTTTTAATAATCGAACTTTAACTGTAGAAGAATCTGTTCATGTAGTCTTTGATGAAACTTTATGTGTTGAGGGCAACAAAGAATCAATTCAAAATCAGATGGAAAATATCCATCTCGAAGCTAACAGTGATGATGAGATTGTAGCTAACAGGTCAAGAGACAATCCACCAGAACCAGAAGTACCAGACAGACCGGATCAAGGCTTTGAAGAAACTTCAGATCGAGCTGATCCGGATGCTCCTGACTCAAATATTAAAGCAGATGCTGATCATGCTGTTACTGTTCATCCGACCGGACCAGACAATCCAGAGTCAAGCTATCGATGGACTAAGAAGCATCCACCTAATCTAGTGATTGGTAGTCCTTCTGCACCGATCAGAACCAGAGGACAGATGATGGATGAGTTCACTCATGCTGCCTTCATCTCAACTCTGGAACCCAAGAAGATCGATGAAGCTCTGACTGACTTTGTGACATCCCTGAAATGGTTAATTGCTAATTGGTGCATTAATTGTGATTACATGATTAATTATGTGGTAATTGATTATGTGTTGGGATTTATTTACCTTATGGAAATGCATGGTCATATGGATAGGGTTGACCCGGGATTGCATTTTAGGGTGCATGTGGTGCATGTTGGGTAAATATTATTGGAAGCATGATTTATTTGCATTGGTTAGCAATTAATTGGAAATCATGTGTTTATTTGATATTTGGTGCATTTTGAGTAAATGCTTTGAAAAATATCATGTTGGGGTGTTTTATACACCATGGAATTGCCTTGGATTGCATTTTAATTTAAAACCCACCTTTATACCCAACCCCACCCCATCCACTCTTTTTCACTTTACAAATCAACTCCCACACAAACCCTTCTTCCAATTTTCGAGTTCCAACTTTGGGGTGAAGAGAAGTGCTTGCAAAATCTTGTTTTGAGGAGATTGTTGGGTGATTTGAGATCCCCAAGAGGTATGGGTACCTCATGTGTTAATTTTGCAAGGTTTTATTTGAGTTTGGTATGGTTTTAAATGGGTTTTGTTGGGTTGTTGTGGGTTTGGTTGTATGTTGGAATTTATACTTGTTTTGAAGTATATTTTGGTTAGATGTTGTATACTTGGGTATATAATGTTGTTTATTGTTGGTTTTGAGTAGTTGGGTATGGTTGTTGTTGAGTTATGTGAGTTTGTTTGGGTTTGGGAAAGAGATGGGTGAATAGTGCCCGAATCTCGATTTCCCGCAGCTCGGCGATCGATCGGCGTCCGCTCGCGATCGATCGCGAGCATCAGGGCTGAGGCAGTAAGCCTCAGCGATCGATCGCGAGCTGAGCGCGATCGATCGGCGAGGCCGCGATCGATCGGCGCTAGCTCCGCGATCGATCGCGGATTGATGAAAAATGTTGGGCGAGGCAGTGTGTTCTCGCGATCGATCGGGGCTTGATGGCGATCGATCGCGAGACACCAAAATTAATGTTTTTGGGTGTTTTTGTGGGATTTTTGGTATTGGACTATTATTGGGTTCTAATATTGGTATTTGTGAATATGTAGAACCAACCCAGGTGGCAACGCAGCCAAGGAATTGAGGTCCAACCACATTCCACATTTTGGAAAGGTACGTAGTGGACGTACGGGCACCCAACGGTAACATGTATTTTATATACTCATTGATTATGCATTGTGGATGCGGGTATATATGTGGTATTGCATTGTGGATGCATATACATGTTGATTTATGCCATATGAGGTATTGCATTGTGGATGCATATACATGGTAATTGATGCATATTAATGATAGATGCATATTATGATTATTGGATGCACATCCCATGAGTCGTGGTCATCCTTTGATGATTTTAATGCTTGCCGCTTTTTGTATTGGTTCCGCTAAATGTGAAGCGAGGGGTGGGAGCGCCGCATGTCACATTTGAGCGTGGTTGTCATATGGGGCGAGGAAAGGGTATTTGCCGCTCTCTGTGAAGCGAGGGGTGGGAGCGCCGCATGTCCATTGTAGCGAGGTTATCCTATGCCGCCCATATGAATATAAGCGAGGGGCATTAAAATACACTGTGATGGACAGACTAGGGAATGGTGACCAATATGTGGTACAGTTGAGATGGTATATGATGTCATGACATGTTTTGGCCATTAAAAATAATCTGTTGATTATACTCATGAGTTATGGTACAGGGACAACCAAACGGGAAGCGTTTGAAATGCATGGGAAAACAGGAAGTGTTTTATATTGATTATGCATTTACGCTTTATCTTCATATTGTGTTGAATATGAATGATTATTATTGCTCATGTTTGGGGGTTGTCCTTGTAGGTACCTTTTTGGCATGATAGCAAGCTTGAACGGGTTGAGGTGGTGAGCTTGTGAAGCATTCTGTTGAGGATTAAAGGACAGGATTATTTGGATAGTATCTACTCTAGGAGTAGTATAAAACTATAGATGAACATTCATTGATTGGAATGTAATTAATCCTTTTTGTAGTCCTTTATTTTGGCATGTAAATGCTTAAGCTCATAGACTCAGCTTGTTTACTCTACTCTGATCATTTATTTAGCTCTATTATGCCTTCATTCCGCACTTAAGGATTAGGGTCCTTACATTAGTGGTATCAGAGCAGTGGTTAGAGAACCCGGGAACGAGTGAAGGGTAGCCTTAGCATGGTTGGCTAGGTGCTTACATTTGGAGCATGTTTATGCATGTGGTGCATATTATTGTATATCCTGTTATACTAACATGCTTATATCACTCCTGTTATCTAACGACATGTTATATATTGCTTTGGATTGTTGTTAACATTTGTGTTACAGCATGGCTGCTAATGAGGAAGTCGGAGATGTTGGGAGTGTAAATGCGAGTATTGGACAGGCTAATCCTCTACCTCCACCGGCTGTGGGAATGGAACCAGTAGTCCAGTTATTGCTACCGGGTGAGATTAGCTTGACGCAGTTTCTGTCTTATCATCCGCCCCGGTTTGAGGGGACAGAGTCCGGAGAAGAGGCTGAAGAGTGGTTAGAGAGACTTGAACAGATCTTTGTATCGGCTCCGTGTGCTATTACTGCTTGGCTGAGGCTGGCGGAGTTCCAGTTGGCTAAGAAACCATTGATGTGGTGGAGGAGCACAGTGATGGAGATGAGAGCACTGGGTGCTGTGATTGACTGGACGCTCTTCAGGACCAGGTTCTTGAACCGATACTTCACCGGCAGCGAGACAGACAAAGGAGGATGAATTTGCAAGTCTGAGGCAGGGGAACATGACAGTGGCAGACTATGCCACACAGTACTCATCACTACTTAGGTATGTCCCCCACATTGCCTCTGATGGACGCGCCAAGATGAGAAATTTCATGAAAGGACTGCGACCGGAGCTCTATGACCGGGTTATCATCAATAACCCAACTTCTTTTGATGATGCTCTCACAAGAGCGGAGCTTGCTGAGCTAGGAGTGGGAGCTTATGCCATGCCACCACCGGTACCGCAACAGAGGCAGACTAGTGACAGTTTGAGACCTCGGGGTGAGCCATTTAAACCCCGTGGTGCCTCTTCATCTTCGCGGTATGGTGGAAAGAAACACTTTGGACAGAAGCAGGATAACAAGAAGGGTAATTGGTCGGCCAATCGAGGATCTTCACAAGGGGAGAGGCCGGGAGAGCCTAGGTGCAACAATTGTGGAGGACCGCATTCTTCAAATAAGTGTCCTGCATGTTATGTCTGTGGCAAGATGGGCCACATTGCTCGGTATTGTCCCACCAGGGGAGGCCAGTCAGAGTATCAGGGCAACAGGCCAAGGTTTGAGGACAGGACAGTGCAGCAGAGGCAACAGTTTGGGCCTCGTCCATCGGGAGGTCAGACAGTGGGACCACCCCAGGGACAGGTATATGCACTGACCAGGGAGCAGGCTCAGGCAGCTCCAGAGGAGGTGATTGCCGGTACGTGTCATTTATTTACGTACCCTGCTTTTGTTTTGATAGATACAGGTGCCTCCCATTCCTTTGTGTCTGTGGGATTTGTGGAAAGACACCATATGCGCACGTCTTCTTTGCCCACGCCTCTATTGGTCTCGACACCCACTGGAAGAAACGTCGTTGCTGATCAGTTTTTGGCAGATAGCCTCATTTATTTTGAGGGCAACGAGTTGAGATCAGACTTGATTGTGCTGGGTATGTCAGACTTCGACTGCATCTTGGGTATTGATGTTCTGAACAGATATCAGGCAGTGGTAGATTGCCGACAGAGGACAGTGAAGTTTAGACCTGAGTTGGGCAGTCAGTGGACTTTCTTTGGCAACGGATCTCGTGCGAAGATTCCGTTGATTTCAGCGATCAAGATGTCTCAGCTATTGGAACGTGGGCACACGGGCTATCTTATTTATGCCGTGGACACGTCTGGAAAGAGTAAAGAACTGAGGGTTGAGGATGTACCAGTTGTGGCAGAATTTGCTGATGTATTTCCAGAAGAGATCCCAGGATTTCCACCGGCCAGGGAAGTTGAATTTGGGATCGAGTTGCTGCCAGGGACATCCGCTATCTCTCGTGCACCTTATAGGATGGCACCGGCAGAGTTGAGGGAGTTGAAAGAGCAGTTGCAGGATCTCTTGGACAAGGGGTATATACGCCCGAGCGTGTCGCCATGGGGCGCACCAGTCCTCTTTGTGAAGAAGAAGGACGGTTCGATGCGGCTGTGCATCGATTACCGGCAGCTGAATAAGGCTACAGTGAAGAACAAGTATCCTCTCCCAAGGATAGATGACTTGTTTGATCAGTTGCAAGGTACCAGGGTGTATAGCAAGATTGATCTGAGATCCGGGTATCATCAGATTCGGGTCAGAGAGGAAGATGTGCAGAAGACAGCGTTCCGGACTCGATACGGGCATTATGAGTTTTTAGTGATGCCGTTCGGTGTGACGAACGCCCCGGCCGTCTTCATGAGTCTGATGAACAGAGTGTTTCAGCAGTATCTTGATCAGTTCGTCATCGTGTTTATTGACGACATTCTTATCTACTCCCGGAGTGAGGAAGATCATGTGAAACACTTGAGGACAGTGCTTCAGATTCTCAGAGAGCATCAGTTGTATGCTAAGCTCAGTAAGTGCGAGTTTTGGCTGAGCAGTGTAGTGTTTCTGGGGCATGTCATTTCGAGCAGCGGGATATCAGTGGACCCCAAGAAGATTGAGGCTGTGATGGAGTGGGCTGCCCCCCACTTCTGTGCCTGAGATCCGGAGTTTCCTTGGTTTGGCCGGGTATTATCGGCGCTTTGTTGAGGGCTTTTCGAAGATTGCCAAACCGCTGACTCAGTTGACTCAGAAGGGTGTGCCTTTCTTTTGGTCAGAAGCTTGTGAGGAGAGCTTCCAGGAGTTGAAGCACCGGTTGACGACGGCGCCAGTGTTAGTGATTCCGACGGAGAACTCCAGATTTGTTCTGTATACGGATGCATCACTGCAGGGCCTTGGATGTGTTCTGATGCAAGATAAGCATGTGGTAGCTTATGCATCGAGGCAGTTGAAGCCGCATGAGACCAGATATCCAGTTCATGACTTGGAATTGGCTGCTATCATCTTCGCCCTGAAGATCTGGAGACATTACTTATATGGCACTTCATTCACCATATACACGGATCACAAGAGCCTCAAGTTTCTATTTACTCAGGCGGAGCTGAACATGAGACAGAGGAGATGGATGGACCTACTCAAGGACTATGATTGCGAGATTGAGTACCATCCGGGAAAGGCCAATTTGACAGCAGACGCTTTGAGCCGGAAAGTGAGGAGTTCTGCTGAGGACGTCATCCATTTGTCGGCTATGATGACCTCCTATTGCCATATGGGCTATGACTTTGACATTGATGCATCACCTGTGTATGTATCGACTTTGCTAGCTGAGCCAGATATCTTTGAGAGTATCAGGAGAGCTCAGAGGTCAGATGCTGAGGTTCAGAGATGGTTGTCTATAGTGCATCTTGGTCAGCCGACGAAGTTCAGAGTGGCCGACGACGGATCTTTGAGATTGGGTAACCGCTGGGTAGTTCCGAGTACGCCGGAGTTGCGTAAGGGAATCTTGGAGCGAGCTCACAGTAGCAGACTTAGCATCCACCCAGGCGGGAAGAAGATGTACAGAGATCTGCGTGGTCAGTTTTGGTGGAAGAGAATGAAGTCTGATGTCGCGCTTTTGTGAAGAGGTGTCCTGATCTGCCAGCAGGTTAAGGCAGAGAGGCAGAGACCTGGCGGCGAATTGAGGAGCTTGGAGATACCGAAGTGGAAGTGGGAGCACATTTCCATGGACTTCGTGACTCATTTGCCGAGGAGTGCTTCAGGCTTCGATGCTATTTGGGTGATTGTGGACAGATTGACCAAGGTAGCCCACTTTATCCCCTATAGCATGACATTTACGTTTTTGAGGATGGCGCAGCTGTATGTTAGAGATGTGGTGAGATTGCATGGGATTCCGTTTCTATTGTGTCAGATCGAGATCCGCGATTCACATCTCATTTTTGGGAAGGCCTTCAGTCAGCTTTGGGAACTGAGGTCAGATTGAGCACTGCTTATCATCCTCAGACGGATGGCCAGACCGAGCGCACTATTCAGACGCTCGAGGACATGTTAAGAGCTTGCGTTTGGAGTTCGATGCCTCTTGGCAGGATTCAGTGCCTTTGGTGGAGTTTTCGTATAACAATAGCTACCAGGCAAGTATTCAGATGGCTCCGTTTGAAGCTCTTTATGGCAGACGATGTAGATCACCCTTATGTTGGGATGATTTGGACAGTAGATCAGTCGGAGGGCCTGAGTTGATCCGGGAAATGGAAGAGAAGATAAGACTATAAGGCAGAGAAAATGAAAGCGGCCCAAGACAGACAGGCAGCTTATGCGAATAAAACGGCGGAGACCGTTAGAGTTTCAGTTGGGAGATAAGGTCTTTTTGAAGATCTCGCCTTTCAGAGGCGTTGTTGCGGTTTGGGTATGCGCGGGAAACTGTCTCCGAGGTTTGTGGGACCCGTACGAGATTTTGCAGCGCATTGGCACATTGGCTTAACCGACTGGCTTTGCCCGCCTTCTTTATCTGGGATACATGATGTGTTTCATGTATCGATGCTGCGAAAGTATGAGCCGGATCCGTCTCACGTGTTACAGCCTGCCGAAGTTCAGTGGGAATCAGACATATCTTATGTGGAACGGCCTGTTAGAATTCTGGACAGAGCAGACCGTAGACTTCGGAACAAAGTGATACCGATGATCA